>OX639996.1:36206387-36819559 GCA_951828415.1 Anomoia purmunda
GAAATATTTATTTACGAAGGCAAGGTTTCGGAAACCTCTTTCGTTTCACTCCAGTATAGTAATATTTCTTAAGCCTCTTCTGTTTGAAACCAATTTATTAACATTTCAGTTAATTTATTAAATAAACTAATTGGATCTTTTTGCCCAGATGGCAACCGTTGTCAAACATATTTTCGACACTCATGCTGAATTTTTTTTTGATTTATTAAGTTAATTCAATCGTTCATGCTTCTTCGCCGGACGGTCATGATGAGGGTCTTATAGAGTGTGGTTTTGGCTGGCTGTCAGCCCAAAGTAGCACTTTTTTGGCAAGAGAGATTCTCCGTATTATTTGCGCCTGAGCTTATTATTGGTGTTAATGCTGCTTCCAAGTGGTTAAATAAATTCCTCCACTGTTCAATATTGTAGTTATCAACGGTAATGTTGAATCCAACTCGCGAATGCGCTGACTGTTTGATGGACAGCAGGTACCTGGGCTTGCTCTCATTCATCTCCATACCCATTCGCCTCGCTTCTTTATCGAGCTTGGGAAAGACTCAACAAACGGTGCAGTTGTTGAAGCTGATGATGCCGATGCCATCAACATGCGCCAAGAATTGAACGCCATTATAAAAGATTGCGCTTGACCGGTTTAATTTTGCAGCTCTAATTATCTTTTCTAACATAATGATAGATAGTAAATGATTGAAAAAACTTTGAATTCAATGTGGATCAGTTATTTTCGGTATCTGCAATATTGTAAGTCTTATGCAGAAGTATTGTGCTAATTAGCGATTTCAAATTTTTAACACTGCCATTCTATCAAATGTGAAGTTGTACAAATCAAACTTGAAGAATTAAGACCACAACATGCAATATGTTTGCATACCATAATTTGTTTTAAATTAATTTTTGTATTCAAAATCGAAATTAAAATATATAGCAGATAATCTCTTTCGTTTGCAGGTACATAAAATAAGGGATACACAACTACAAAAGGATCAACAGCATGAATAAATATTGAGAAACATTTATTTACGGTCATAAATTATGACCCTCTTAACATTGACCATGGGTCCCAGCCACAACGAAAGAAGTGAAAATGGAAATTGAAATGACTAAAGCTCGCGTAGCTAGAGAGATTGCAATGTAAATATGCACCACTGCAGCAATTGCATCTTCCCTTTTGTTATTTCTGTTGTTTTTGCAAACTAGCGAACACATTGCGAAGTGTTTGGGCTTTTGCATTGCCAATGCTGTTGAGACTATAGCAATTGATGGTCAGTGCTAAAGGCGAAGATTACAAGGAACACAAAAGATTGGTCGCTGAAGCTGCGCAAATTGGGTAAACATTCGTATGTACATACATACATACATACATATGTTGGAATAAAACCTGTGAGTAAATTGATAAAGCCTGGAGAAAAGAAGAATGCAGCGACGCGAGGCGAACTCCAGCGATTCAAACTATGCAGCAGAAGTCATTGAGGCAGTTGCAGTAAATTAAAACTACGGTGGAGGTCGCTAAAATTTTTATGTAAGTAGGATATGAGAGAAGCCACACATTCACACGCGTGTTGTTGACTCAATGGTTGGCATTGAGATGCTGCTGGCAACATGTTGCACTTTGCACACAGTGGCCATGGTCAACAACAGCTATGCAAACAGCAATAGTGGTAGCGGCAATGACGGCAACGGCAACGCTGCGGCGGCATTCTTAAGAGCCGCACAATTGGAAAAATTGTCGCCAACAATTCGACGCTAGTTGTTGATTTCTTTGAGTATGTTTGTACATACAAATGTAAAAATATACATACATATGTGAATATGTACATATGTACATATAGAGTAGGTGCATATGCCAGTTGTTATATGTATGTACATATAGTTGTGGTATTAACAGGACTCTTGCCATTGTTATTAAGTTGCGTCCGTGCTAGCCATAGTGGCCGGCATTACTCTTTTGGTTGGTGGGCATAAGCGATAAAAAGAGCAAATAATGAAATGTAATGAAATTTATTTTACAGTGGCTATGAGTATACTCCAAAACTCTGAAGTGGTAAAAAGACAAAATCAATGAGTGCCAAACAAAGTCGCAAAAGGCGCAATCGACCCTAAGGCGGCATAAAAGTGGCTTTTTCCACAGCTTCTGTAAATTCGTTGCTTCGACTTATGCAGCAGCAATAGGAGCAGTGAGTGGTGGCAGCAGCAAAATACCAACGACTCATACCTCAAATAGTTTTGGCGAATTTAAAATTTTCAATTGTACTCTGCTTGTATAGTGTTTTGCCGCCGGTCATCATACAAATCGTCTTCCCCCTAAACGTTCCAATCAATATTGCACTACAATTGTTGCACTTGACTGTTAAATTAAAAGTCAATGAATGCGGTCTGCACTTTTGTACAGGGTGTCACAAAATAAATTACACTATTAGAAGTTAGAGTGTCGTCGAACGTCAGTTCTGTTATGACAATTGTAAAGTAGACATATTGCCAATTTGTGTGAAGAAGGCATCGAATGCTATACTCCTGCAAATATCGTATTTTGGTGGCAATCGCTGGTCGAAAAGAACGCCAGATTCAACCGTTCCAGGCTTCTTTTGGTGAGGTGAGGAACTGACGGATTTATATGAAAAAGCCCAAGACTCTGATTTAGAATTATTAGAAGTCCTGCAAAAACCATGAAAAGTGTTGTGGCAATCCCAACTATCCCACATGACTGGCAACTCCAAAAAAGGAATCCGAAAATGAACTCGCAGATATTCAAAAATAAATTCTTTTTTGTATCAGCCTTATACCGAGTCGCATCGATTTTTATATTCAACACTTTTGTATATATAGAATTTACATATTAAATAAAGTAAAAGCTAAGTTAGAGACATACATTACTTAGAACACTATAGTGTTCTGTATTGGTAAAACTCAAAGCATATTGTAATAAATATTTTAAAAATCATACCATTTTCTTCCATTCTTTTGAAATATTTAGGTAAGGAACATTGGGAGATATATTTTGGGATATTCTGTATAAATAATTGTATGTGTTTTTGAATTTGTAACAGAAAAGAGTTTTGACCAACAGCACTCTAAATTAGAGTACCCTGCAAGATATCGTATAATAAAATTCGATTGTGTCAAATGAAAATGAAAATAAACATTTTTACGGACGCAGTTGTACGGCAGACAGCCCACTTCGAAATAGTAAGAGAATATGGTTTTTATTATTATGTTGGCCGAGAGCCTTATGCATCCTAAGTCATCGAAATTAGGTATACCGAAATTCAGTTCCACACCATATGCAACAGTATTATGTTGAGAAAGATTTATTTATTTATGTGCATAGTGTTTAAATGCGGTGATAGTGATTGGTGGGTTTAAGGAACTTCATTAATATAAGGGCATTTGCTTTAGAAGGAGAAGACAGGGTTTAAAGGGGATTCTAATTCGCCAAAGACTTGGTTTCTACGGGTAGAATAATTAGGGCAGTGTTGCAATAGGTGAGGTATGGTAATTATTACTTCGGGGTCGCAGGAGCAGGTTGGAGGATTGGAGTTGTTCATGTGGTGTGAATGGGTAATTTTGTTGTGACCTAGTCGCAATTTTACTAGTTTTATTATATCGACTCGGGATATTTGGTCAGTAACTGGTGGTATGAAGTCTTTGATTTGGCCTTTTTTATAGTTTCTTTGTCAATACCAGTGGTTGGTATTGTTCCATTCTGTATGTATGTATTTTGTTCAAGAAGTGTTGGTTGATGTATTTTTTGATGTCTGCCAAATTGTGGTTATGTGTGCTGTAAAGTGGCATTTCCGGGTATATTTATATGGCCAGGCACCCAGCACAGTATAATCTTTGGGAAATTTGCTATGAGTGCGTTCCTTATCTCTGAGGTGTAGTAATCCTGATTATTAATATTGGAGATGGCGTCAAGAGCGGATGGGGAATCTGGGCAAATTGGGAAATACTGGGGTTTGTTTTTAACCCACTTGCTGGCTTCGTGAAAGGCAATAATTTCTGCAGAGAAAATTGTACTGTAGTGAGGAAGGTTTGAAATCTTTAATACTTCATTTTTATGTATAACGCTGTATGTTGCGTTTCCGTTGCTAACGGACCCATCGTTATATATGGTGTTATATTTTTTGTGTTTTTTTGTTATCTTTGTTTTTTTGGGCTTCGAAGGCTGTTTGGTATTGTATTGAGTTAGTTTTATCTTTAGTAAATACTCGTAGGGAGGTGATGATGGAGTTCCGGTTTAAAGTCCAAGGGGGATACTAGCATGTTTTCCGTTTAGCTATTTCTGCTAGTAGATTTAATTTGGAAAAATGTTTGATTATGATGCCTAATGCTGGTTGTACTTTGAGTATGGTTTTTCTTTTTGTGTAGTTTTTAACATATTTGTAAAGAGGGTTGTCATGGCTGGTAACGATTCTATTGTAAAGTTTTGTTATAGACAGATCCCTTTGGTTTTCTATTGAGATAATGTTAGATTCGAACATCATATTTCTAATTGGAGTTGATCGAAGGGCGCCTAGTGCCGCTCTGATGGCTGAGTTGAGGATGGTTTTTAGTTTGTTTAGTTGGGGCTTGGGTGCTTGTCCAAATAGGAACATCCCATAATTTATCTTAGATAATATTAACATTCTCACTACTGATATAAGGGATTGGGTGTCACTTCGTAGGTGACAGAATCGCTCCTGAGTAGTTACACCAAACCTGAATGGCTTCAAAAATTGTATTCAAGTTGATTGTCGGGTTCCTTTCCTTTATATATACGGTTTTGTGAAAAGTCAAATCGAGAATTTTATTCATTTTCTGTAACAAGCATATTTTAATTTCAGTTACAATGTAAACTTCAATTTAAAAATGCCTGGGGTGCTTTGGCACCCTTTCTTCGGAAAGTTAAGTCAACACCCTGACCTCTGCAATGATATTTTAAAGCTAACATATTTATTATTGATTTCATTTTCGGAGTTAATTCTATGGAACATTACCTTTACTTTGTCGGCGCCAAAAAAATTGCTGCCACTTGAAATATAAATTAAGTTCAAATCAAATGCAAATTTAACTCAATCTTCATTAACATAGTCAGCCTGGTCGAACAAATTATAATGACTGTCGGCTAGATGTTTTCTTTAAAAAAAACTACTTTCAAAAATTTACAAAACTAGGCTGAAAAGGTATGGTATAATTTTGCGTACATAGTAAGCTCACCAAAACAGTCTCCATTAAACAAATGTATCGGATGTAATATTAATATAGCCATTTTAACAACCTCTGCTTGACAGTATTTTGTGTATGCGACAAATTATCTATTATCGGGCATGTGCTGCAAATCGTTTTCGCATGAAAGTGCCACCGAAACAATACGACAAATACGTGTTTGTGTGACACTTTCATGCGAAAACGATTTGCAGCACATGCCTGTATGTTTCGTGCATGGTATATATTTTTTTCAGATTTCCCAATAAGATGTAAAGATCATTTTGGTCCATTTTTTGCGGGCAAAGGTTAACATTAGTTCAAAAATGTGGTCCAAACATTTCAAAAGTACTAATTTTGAAGAAATGTTCAAAATGAGTAGGGTTTGATATAAGTATGTACGCTTCTGAATCTGTTTTAAATTAATATAAATATACCGATTTTTATCAAGTTCTGATGACTTGATTTCGCTTACCTTGTCAAGTAATTTTCATGTGTGACTTCGAAAATAAAATCATAAACTTAAAACTGTTTTTAAAAATCATTGATGGTTGGGAATTTAGAACGTACGTACGTATGTTGAAGTGTACGTTCGACATTATTCAAAGTTTTCGCAAAAGACTTAAATCATCATTAAAATTAGTTGTGTTTCCTTCAATATCTTACAGTCAAGGAAAAAATAACTACAGAATTTGAGCACATCAACTTTTAAATCAAAGAAAGATACTGAAGAACTGAAAGAAATAAAAAAAGAGGAAAAATATTTTGAATATTTAAAACACATTTTAGAAACAGGCGGCGTTTTTTTAACTTTCAGATTTCCGGATTTCTTAATAGGGACTTAATAGAAAATGGTGTTGAAAGAAAACAGAAAAATAAAAAAAAAACGAACATAATTTATTCGATTTTGGTTCCATTACGTCACCGCTTGTAATAACTTTATATTCTATGCACCTTGCAGTTTGATACCTTGTAGCATGGCACGCTTGGATAAAATGTATATAAATAAAAAGATAAGCAAAGTTTGACAGTTCAGGCGTCAGATAAAATTGAAAACAAAAATCAAATCAGCTGCTCTTCTGCTGCCTACTATTTTATCCCCTACTCATTTTAGTCCCTACAATATGCCAACAATATACATACGACGTTCAACGATCTTTTCATGGAGCAAGCTAAACAGTTTGATTAAGTTTATGTTATGTATTTCTTGAAAAGCTCCCTGTTGGGTCATGCAATCAAAAATGAGCTTGCATTTGTTTTACACCAAATAACCATCTTGATGAGTTCATGGCTGATTGAAGCTTTATGTAGCAAGCCACAAGCGAGTAGTAGCTACATACATACATACATATGTATGTATGTATATCCATATCATCATTATCCATCACCACTCGCAAACAAGCCGTCTCAACAGGATAGTGAGTTGTTAAGTAACAGTTAAAGTTTTTGAAACATTCAAGGAATTTAGACAATTATTCACAAGTCACTCATTGCCAAACTAACCAAACAACCAAGCCACTGGCCAGGCCACCAAACAATCAACCGAATCGAATTTACTATGCTAGAAGGAAAGGAAACTTAAGGATATAAAAAAAATGTAGCTGGAAAAGAACTACAATTGCGCGCTGACGTGGAAAAGTTGAACGTACATACATACATAAGTATATATTCATGTATGTATGTATATATGTACTGTATTTCGTTGGGAATAATGAGCATTTGGCAAATGCGTGAGTTGGTTAAAAATGCAATTGCTTTGTTGCACAGACAAAGTATACGTACATTGTATTTATGAACCACATGTATGTATACATATGTATGGCTGTGTGGCTGTGTGGGTGCATCCATGCATTTCTTAGTTGTGGCTCGTGGTGCGTGGTTCGTGAAGTGCTTTCAAATTATTTCAAATTTGCGGCTCCCTATATACCACGCTTATATAGCCACACTAGGGACTAAAAGTATTCGTTCGTCGAGCACAATATTTTACAAAGTAGCATGAAATCCACACTTAGCTAAAATTTCCATCTACAATTACAGGATCGACGTCTAAAAAAGTTTGAAGGCCAAGGAGTGCGAGAGGGGACAAAATGTAAGGCATTTTCACTAAAAAATCTTCTTTTTATTGTTATGAATTCCTTCTCAAATTCATTGAAATGGAAAACGTCTAAAATAGGGGAGATAACTTCATGTTTATTAATTTTTATGGAATTTTACTCAAAAATATGCAATTGTAAGAAAAAATCTCCTTACTTTTATGTTAAAAATCATGTAACGGAAATTAATAAGGAAATCGTTTTATTTTTAAAACATCCCTTTTTAATTCAAATTTTGCTTTTAACGTCTTAAAAAAAATACATATGTATGTATATACTTTGTGAATAGTCTCTTTTATATTGTTTTTAGTTTAAGTTTTTTTAGATTTTTATATTTTCAAAATGAAAAATTTGAATTTACTTATTTATTGTTGCAGAAGTTTTCAATGAAGAGAGTTTCAAAAATTTCAAAAATCAAATATGTTTTCAGAAACGAAATATCATTGATGAATAAACGTTTTTGAAAACAATTATTTTTATCTGTCTAAGCTTGTATTAATATTTATGAAATGGCATGTGCCATACTACATATACGCATAATTTAGTTATAATAAATACTTATTTTAATTGTTCTTATCTCTTATAAACAAATATGAAAAACCATTTTTAACAATACATAACACTTGGAAATTATTATACATAATTATCTATAATCTATATATAATTAAAAAAATTTAGGTGCCAATAATTTTACATTGATAAGATATCTTCGGCTTATTAAAATTAAGAGGAGATTCTAATGAAAACCAATACTCCTTTATTAATTTTATTGAAGAGATTTTCATCTTAATTTTACCGGTTATCTACTAGATTTTATTGAAAAGGTTTTCATCTTAATTCAACGGGTCACCTTCTCAATTACATTGAAAAGTTTTCGTCTTAGTTTTACAGATTATCTTTTTGATTTTATTGAAAAGCCAAACCCAGTCGTAATATAAAGGCTTCTAATTGGAAAACAACGTAGAGAAATCCGTTAAATTTTTTCTCATTTACAGGATATTTAAGTGGTATTTTTGCTCTGTGCATAAACTACAAATTTATTTTTTTGGCTTTTTAGGTATCATTTATTTTTGAAAAACAATAAATTATCAACGCAGAAGAAGTAGAATAAAATCAGCAACAACTGCTTCTGCTTCGCTTTAAGTTTTTGTTTTTACGAACATACTGCGCGACATAGTATTCCTACAGCTAAATAACGGGCATAAACAGATTCACGGTTAACTGCCATTAATTTTCTTTTCAGCTGCAAATTTTCAAAACAAATCAAGAAAAAAAGATAGCCTCATACTTTTATGCTATAAAAAATAAATAAAATTGTACAAAATAAATTTATCCATTACTACAAGAAACTGTTTTAATTCAATATTTTGATCCCATATACCCTATATTAAGTATGTGTTTCGAGCTTGCTATTATTGTTAATTGAATGCACGTTCTTAGGTAAACAAAGTCCATCACTTTTTCAGAACAGTAACTGTCAACAGCGAATCCCTTTGGTGTTTATTTTATGACAAGGGGTACTAGCTCGGAGAAGTTCTTTCCAATTATGACGAATCTGGTTGCCATATAGGCGTCTTCAAGTTGGATCCTTAGAAGGTGACAGCAAAATAACCAAATTGAATCCGTTGCGTATTGTGTTTGTGTAAATTTGCGATTAAAATGTCAAAATCTGAATTCGTTTAGCATTGCTAATGGATTTTGGTTATGTAGATAAAACAGCTCAGGAAAGAAGAACCAGTACTCAGCTGGTCGAATAACTCCATCTTATGTAAATTCGCCTCAGGCAGCTTCTTCCCATCCTGTCGAAAGCGAGTTCAAGGTTCGTAAAGTAATGTTGTGTGCCGATTTTCTTCTCTCGGGACATTTCTAAGATTTGGAATTGAAAATATTTGCCAGGATACATCAAATGTACTTTGTATTAATCAACTGTACTTTAGCGAGCAAGAAATGTACATTAGAGAACATCAAATGTCCTTTAGAAAAAAAGATGTACTTTAGAAAGTGTAAAAAGTACTTTCGATAATATCAAATGTATTTTACAATATACATATCTGTACTGTAACCTGATTGAAATAATATGTGGAAAAAAATAAACTCAGTTTAAGTCAAACATACATACAGGTTACACTTTCGAAAGCCTATGTATATGATAATTTCTAAAATCGATTTGACGTTTTTTAAAATTAAATTAAAGCTTTCTAAAATCAATTTGATATTTTCGAAAGTACTGTTGGAAACGGTGTAGTGATCTTAAAAGTTGGGTGGTCGCAAAAAGTTAAAAACATTAATTTTAATATTATTTCGGAGCACAAAATTTTCGGAACAACGGGTGAAAACTTTTCTGACTAGTGTACATAGTACATACATATGTACATATATACTAAGAATATATTTATATACTAATACATACTTGCATCTCTCAACATTTGCTTTCGCGTGGAAATTGCTCAGCGAAGCGCCAGCTTTTGTGCAAAAGCCTTTTATAACCCTATCCATTCTTGTTTAATTTTTTTTTTTTTTTTTAATTCTACGATTTCGTTGTTTAATTTTTCCTTTTCGGCAGTTGAAGAATTTCTTCGTCACTTATTTGCTTAGCTTGACGTTCCTGTGTACAAGTGTTTGGGTGTTTTTGTTGGCCTTCTTGCCGCCACTGCCATGCTATGCGGTAGGTGCTTTTTGTTTAATTAAAGTTTTTGCTTTCAAGTTACCGAAAGTTTGCCTTTTGCCTGGTCTCGTCGTGGCCGCAACTTCTGCCAGAATCAGCGTCCAAGAATAAATTTGTAATTTAGCAGCGGCTGCTAAGCAATCGATGTCTATCATCACCGCCACTTCAACGCCTTTTTCATGTTATTAATATTTAATTTAACTTGTCTCTAGTCTTTATATACATATGTATGTATGTATACCCCGCCGCTGATGTTTTACCGAAACTTAGCAGCTTTCCACATAGAATATTGTTTAGAAAATTTTAACTTCTAATGCCAATTTGAAACACGTTCCGACTTCCTCTTCAGTTTTATGTTAATTTAGTATATGCATAACTACATATGTATGTATGTATGTATTTAAACACCTTACTACTTCCGCAAGATGCAAAATTTAGCTGTTTTCGCTTATTTAACCCAAGCGCACTGTTGCGCAGGGTATTATAACTTTGTTCACCTAACGATAGTTTGTATCAGCATAGAGCAACCGAAATAGATACCAACATATATATACCAAAATTCTCAAAATTAATAGCGACATTGATTAAGCGATGTCTGTGTGTCCGTCCGTCTCCCTGTACAACGGACAACTCTAGTAAATATTGAGCTATCTCAGCGAAATTTGGTGCACATCCAAGATAATTGGGTATTGCAAATGGTCGAAATCGGATAATAAAGACGTCGACTTAATGGCGTTTTATGAGAATCAGAAGAAGAAGATATTTCAGAAACGAGGAATTTTAGTTGCTCAAATGTTATACATCGCTACATCGCATTGGGTTGGTGATAGGAATACGTGTGTACATTTTGTTTTTTGGAAAATGAGCTTGGCAAAGGCGCGTTTATAAGAAAAGTTTATATCCCCGAAACTACTTCCCCAAACTTTGCCAAATTTTCTACACACATTGCATCTTAAGTCAGTAAGCAAACTTCTAATAATTTTGAAAATCGAACAAACCTTACGCCCACCTCTCATATAACGGTCATTTCCATTATTCAAAAGATTCGATATTTCAGTAACTTAAGGATAATTTGCTCAAATTTTATTTGCAAGGTGAAGTTAGAAAATAGCCATATATGGATTTAAGGATTTGTGGAGATAAAAAATCTCTTTATAATTTACAGCAAATCATAAAAATATGTTATTCCAGTAACAGTAAAAGTTAATTTACTTAAATTGGATATACGCGATTGGGCTGGAGAGTGCCAGATGTGGGTCACAAAAGTTATGGGAACGGGCGTGGCACCGTCCACTTTAAAACAATAAGTTATACATATATCCTAAACTACCTGAGCAAGCTTTACCAATTTTGGTTTACTCGTGGATTTCAACTTATTAAGCAAAATTTAAAAATTTATTAAAATCGCACCAAAAAAAAAAGGAATAAATTCGATTTTTTAGTACTTGACTGGTTAAGGTGACTTGCACAAATACACGGAAATTATTTAAGGAGAGAAAGACGAGGGTTACACAAAATTTGGCAAAATGGCCGCGGCCCACTTGAAAGTAAATATGTTATTTCCGCAACTACTTCATCAAACTCTACTAAATTTGGTACACGCTTTACATTTCAATCATATATGACAAAAATGAGAAAAAATCGATATTTTAGTAACTATACAAGATAACTTGCATACATTTAAAATCAAAAATGTTAGAAAAAGCGCGGAATTTCCCTTCCTAGAGAAAATTGGTACATTTCCAAACTTCATTGTCAAATGCCAACAAATATTCGATATTTTAGTATATCATAGCGAATTCGTTCACATTTGTTATAAATAATTTAATAAATTTAAGAAATATGTATAAATCCAAATTTTTGTAAATAGATATGGTATGTCTAAAGCAAACTTTTTTCTTTTTGTGTTTATTTAAATCAATAAAGTTCGTTTAGGTTTTAAAAATGATGTTATACTATATAACATATCCGTTTTGCTTTGCTGCGCCCATGAAGACCTATTTTTTTTAGATATTGCACAGTGCTAAAGGTAGTATGTACATATATTCGATATGGAATAAATAAAGCAACAAGTGTTATATAGGTTAATATATAGGATCTATATACCAATTATTGTGCATCTGCATCAATTAGTTCTGGAGTTACAAGGAATTTGGCTTTTTTATTGTATAGGGCATGGCACCGCCTATATTTCCAAAATAATGTACATTTTGATCAACAAGACATACATATGTATAAGTATGTATATACCCATATCTTATTCATATGCACCGAATAGTTGAGTTTATATGAAGAATTTTAATTTTCTCTTCTATGGGGTGTGGCACAGCTCATATTTCTAAACATATACATATATCCTATGTTGGGCCGGTAGACTACATGAACTTTTCGTAAAAATCTTACAAAGATCGATTGAAATTATGAGCGCATAACTCCATTCACTTTTTAGAATGCATACAACAAATGCTGGTTATGCGAAAGAAAAATTGCGATGGGTATATAAAGTTCCATTCTAACCGAACTTAGACTCTTCCTTACTTGTTTCATTTGGTTTTTTTTTGTTTTTGTATTTTAATACAACTGGTACGAGTAATCTAATGGAGTATTTGAGTGTTGGAGACTATCAAAAACGCCCTAGGTTATGCTTTTTGTTAAAGTCAACCTGAAGATTCTTTTAAAATTATAATTATTAAATTACAATATATGAAATATATTTATACGGGCGCAATGATTGGAAGTAAAGAAAAATCTAAGTTCAGCTGAAATTTTTAAATTTTCGCTCAATATTATCGAAAATTCTAAGCTTAATTTTTAAGTTCAAAAAAAATAATTGTACGTCGAGTTTTATTTTTCGATCACAAATGAGACTCAAAGTTTTTCGCTCTGTCATAATTTTTGTATTCCTATTTGTGTATCAAAAAATATCATCATTTTAAGAGTTAATTTTTTTATTTTCGTGGTCGATCTTTTTTTCGTACAAAGATTTTTTTATATTCATTCATCACGTAATATAAACCCTATAAATGAAAGCAATCAAAGTTTGTAAAAAATCACTAAAACTCAAAATATAAAAAAAAATGTCGTCGAATTTAAAAAAATTTTAATCAGAATTTCTAGAAACTTTTTGAAGATATAGCTTTCTAGCTAATTAAATTTGAATACAATAGAGTATAAGTTTTAAGAGGTTTAAAATTGCCGTTTTTTTTTGTAAGTTTTTTGCTGATGGATGATAAATTTCGATGTTGCGTTATATGGAAGCAAATGTGCAGCACCATCAGAAAAAAAAGTTGTGAAAAATCAATTAAATTTTTTAGGAACTTAAAGGTTACACTTTTGTATGCCAGAATTGAATGGGCTACAAGTTTGTATACCCAAAAATTGTCTGAAAAACATTGTGAATATTAAAAAGCCACTGTGTTCTCTTATTAATAGTATGTTATAAATGTATGTAATTACTTGTACATATGCATGAACATATATGTATATGAATATAATTGTACAAAAGTTTATGAGTGCATATATAGACGATGGCATAGCAAAAGAAATCTACCACGAAATACTTATTAAAAAAGTAGTATGGCGTTTTGAGTTTTCCGCTCGATAAAAAAATAAATAAACTCAAAAACTAATTTTTATTTCTGAAAGATAAAATAATGCTCTAGAACTGAGTTTTATTTTTGAGCAAAAAAATTTATCCCAAAAAGTAATGATTTTTTTGGATGAAACAAAGGAAGCTAAAAAATTCTATTTCTTGTGATCAAAAACATTAAATTCAAAAAGTCATTATTATTAAAAAAAAAATTAGGAATTCAAACAATTATCATTATAATAGCAAAAAGATAACACTCAAAAAACTAGTTTTATTTGTGATCAAAAAAATAACACTCGACTCGTTGAAACCTTTTGATTTTCGGTCTCTGAAATAAACTGTGCCGGACTTCTCCTACAATTTGTGTGTGCGTCTTGATATTATAACACAAATTGAGGATTCTGCAGTTTTACGCCGTTTCAGAACGGCAGATGATTTTTGTGTCATTTTTTTTCACAGCACACTCGGAAATTTGTCATTGCTTGCATTTTTTATAATTTGAGCTAATTATCTTACCACTCACGTGAGATATTTTTAGGGGGTTCTGCGATGCTAAAGGTTTTTTAAACTGCCTTAACAAATCTGAAAAAATTCATGATATTACATCAACTATTTTTGTACAAGGACCAATCACTAAATTGTTGAAATGTTTGTTTGTTTAATCACTATATACACAATAAACGGCATGAACATTTTTCTTATAAATAAATTATAACTTTTAATAAAAGTAAAATTTTTGCAATTTCGAAGGGGAATTAAAGCCTAATTCGGTATAAATTAATTAGGAGCTAAAGTTTTTTTTAATTATTTTTTAATGAGTTTTATTCTCAAAGTCGAAACTCTTTTTGGAGTATTTTTGGTTTGTTTTATTAAGAAAATAAGTATAAAAGTAAGAAATTATTACAACTCAAGGCCATATGCATAAGTCATATTTTTTTTATTCGCAGATGATTTTTTTTACAACTTTTGGCAAAGATGCCACTATAAAAAAATATTTTAAAGCATTTTTAGGAGGTTTTGCAGCTACCACATTAGCGCTGAAATTGTATTTATTTTAGGGGAAAAAAAAAATAAAACTGTGTAGTAGGAATGTTTTTGTAATAAAATTCGGAAATATCAAATCAAATTTCATGAACTTATAATGTCAATACAAAAGTTGAGGTACTAATATATTTAAATACTACATCATTTATTAGTATATATATATATGGGTAGGATGGTAAGCGGGTTAAAGGGAAGCGACATCTATATATTTGGTAAAAATTATACATTAAATATGTAAATTCAGTGCTATATTCAGCTTTACCGACGGCCCCATACCTTTCATAAAAATTTTATTTTAATTTTGTACTATTTATGTATGTTTTCATTGTAAAGACATCCAATTAAAATATTACTATTTCTTTTTCTCATATAAAATAAAATAAAATACACTAAAACAAATAGTTTCAAAACAAAACCTCTTACCTGAGCACTCAGAGGTAGAAGGGCATCGATTTTGGGGACTTTCTTAGAAGATCTTGCTTAATTGATATGAAAATAGTTTATGATAAATTAAAGGAGTATTGTGGGAGTTATAGCTCAAAACCTAATATAGTAACCTATGATCAATATATTACAAAAATATGACTGTTATTTTCAAAAAAAAAAATATTATTTGTTTGGCAAAAAATAAAACTCAATAAAAAACGATTAAAAATCAATTTTTTAAATAAAAGTTATACCCGTTACGATCCCTGCGTTTTTTACTTGTTTCGAACTGTCAGTACATCGTCTAACAAAGACACATCGTGTACCAAGTAAAAACTATGATGTTTGTAGAAATGGATCGAAAAATGTTTGCACATTCGCTGATTGGCTGCATAAAACGTATGAACCAAGTACATATTTTTCAAAAACAAGAAAATATTGTAAGGAATGAGACTATTTTTCGTCTTTCTGAGTATATGCATAAACACAGTTGGGGCTCCGAAAATCCAAGAGAAATAGTCGAACAACCACTTCGTTAATAGCGAGTAATGGTTTAGTGCCATTTTTGAGTCGATGGTGTAATTGAGCTCTATTGCCATTACAATTTCCGAAGGGTGTGATTTCTCGGAACTGACACTTCCATAATACTCGAAACATTTGTGATTTTACGCTATTTTGAGGTTTCTATAATTTTTTTTTTGCAAGTTATTAACAATAGTTAAAATATTATTGATTTATCAATCGCTTTAACAACGACCTAAAACTTATTCACTGTTTTCTGTAGACGCACAAGGTATTTTATATTACCAATTGCAGCAATATAAATGAAATACCAACTATTCTGAATCAAGTTAATAACTATAACTTCCCAAATATTTGAAGTTTCCTGAAAAAATCTATTTCACATAAAATGCTGGGCCTTTGAAAAAATAATATCAAACTTCACAAATTTTTATTCATATACTTAGAGTGCTGAAAAAGTATTGGCCTAGTAAATCCTTTTTTTAATAATTCCCCATACTAAACATTTTTCACTACTTTTGTTATCAAAATATTTTTGTACGAAACTCACAAAACTTCAGCAAATAAAAAATTATTATTTTTGTTGACGTTACTAATCAGATTTTTTTAAAATAAATTAATACGCATTGATTTTTGATAATTTCTTTTTTTTTTATATTATTGGGCAATTTCCTAAATTTAAGGAAGCCACAAATTTTTTTTTGGTTCGCAAAATATGCGCAACACTGCCAGAAAAAAAATTATCCAAAACCAAGGCGCATTTCTAGTCTATAGAGGCTGCACTTTAGTAAGATAGATCAAATTTCATCACTCACAATGTTTTTTTTAAATTGGAATTGAAAAGTTAAAACTTTTGATGGTATATTTTTTTTTTATTTTCGGAATTTTTAGCATGAAAAATATTGTGAATAATATAAAAACAAGTTACTGCGCCTATGCTATTTTCCGGAACTGTAAAATTGTTTTTAGTAAATTTCAAAATTTAAACCTTTCGGTCGGTGTTATTGAACTCAAAATTTGTGCGCTTTTCGTTATCGTTCCAATACACATTATATTTTTATTTACTAATTTTAAGCGTATAACGCTTTTCCAAAAAAAGTTTAAAGATCTCTTGGTAGATATACTCGAAATAGCCATATTAATTTGGATCGTTTTGTTCTCATAAAAAAAGTGAAATGCCATTATTACGGAAGATTTTTGTTTTTTATAAAGGGACCGTTTCTTTGTAACTTAGTTGCAAAAGGACACTAGGTAGGATAACGACCTGCATGTAAAGCAACAACACTAACTGGGAAAAATATGCGAGTTGAGCCAACTCGGTAAAATGCTATGAAGTGAAAAAACTGCGCTATTGTGAATTAGCCTTAAGAAAAGACATGGGAAATTTATATTTAAGTCCTAATTCGCTTTTATTTGCTTAGAATTTTTAAATAAACAACTACATAAACCCAAAAATTGTCGTCACAACTATTTTCCGTTCCTAAATAGCACTAAACAAATCGCATAAAGGAAATTTTATCCGAGTTCGAGCAGCTCGGGTACAAAAATACAGGCCAAATGTAACAAAACAAGGAGTACTTTCTTGAGCTTGGCACAAAGATATTTTATTACCATAGACCTTTGAAACTAAAAAAAACTATAAAATTTATATACAAGGGTACAATATTCATGAATTTGCCTTAATTGGCGGTATGTGCCTTTACGTTCGTCTTTAATATGTTAAAAATTGTCTTGAAACATCATCGCATTACATTAAAATTTACTATACATAACACTATGTATATTTTGTACATATGTGCTTAAAGTTTATTTATGTTCAAAACTATATTATATTTAAAAATTAAAATAACAAATTCTTCATTATGCACAAGTGCATATGTATTTATATACATACATGGAAAACTTTTTGCAAAACATAATATTTAACCGAAATGAGCAAATGAACTTTAGACGGTAAAACAATAGGATCGCAAAGTGAAACCATTAGTATGTGCAATGTTTGGTACAGGGCGTTTGTGTATGTGTGTGTATGTGTGTATGTGTGTGTGTGTGTGGGTGAGCATGCAGTGAAAACTGAAATGACTAAAAGCTGGCTCTGAATAACAATTGGCGCACACAATCGCTTTAGCAACGGTTTATGTATGTATGTATGTGCATATTTTTATATATCCTATATTTGCACATGGACATGGCGTACGAACCGGCTTCCGCTTCCCGTTTGTACGGTGTTGATACGATCATTTGTTGTTGCTCATGGAAATTTACACTTTTTGCTACGGTGTGCAACATTGTGAAACATACTCGTATAAAGACACTGTTATATGTATGTATTATATCTTATTTCTTTGTATGGATGGATACCACTACATGTGCATATATGTAATGTATGTGCAGTTACTGACAAAATAACAGAATCAAGCACTCCCTCCACATACATATGTATTGTATATGTATTTGCCAAAAACAGTTATTAAAAAATTTCTTTACCAAATCAAAACATGTATTTAGTTCCGTTTATTAATTTAGCATATTAGTAACTCAAACAAACATCAATAGTTATTTCATTAAAGAAAAAAAAATGCCTTTAAAGTAGACAGTCGTGAAATTCAATTGACAAAAAATAGAATCAGAGAACTAAAAGTCGAAGATAAAAATAAACTCCATTAAAAAGTATGACAGTCTTAAAACTTTGTAGCAAAACCTTTATTCGCAAGTACTCCAGTGCATCTTTTCGGCATAGATTATACTAGGTTCTCACAGAACGACTTTGGTAAGGAATACCAAGCTTCTTGGATTCTTTGCCAAAATTCTTCCTTATTCTTTAAATTATAGGGCCCAAGGTTTTGCTTTTAGAATCTTCCTCAAGTTCTCTAACGGGTTTAAATCCGGAGATTGCGAAGGCCATGCCATCAAATCGATTCCACGGCTCCGTAACCCCGTTTTTACAAGACTTGAAGTATGTTTCGGGTCATTATCCTGTTGAAACTGCAAAATCAAATGCTGGTACCATTCGACATAGGGTAGCGTAACTCCTTCTAATAGGTCCATGTTTTCCCAAATCCAAAATAGCGGTCCGACTTCATACCACGAAAAACATCCCCATATCATTATGTTTCCTCCCCCATGCTTGAATATTTTTGCTGTGTACCTGGGATTTAATTCTGCATTTTTCCGTCCTCGGATCCAGACTTTACCATCATTGCCCACCATGTTTACTTTAGATTCGATTGGAACTTTGCTTGACAATCTGCCGAAGGGGTTTCTTTACAAGACGACGGGCAACAGTTCTTAAAGATATTTCTTCTGGATGACTGCAGCGGATTTAAAAGGGTCGCGCTTTGATAGTCTCTCAATAAAATTGTCGTACTCTGGCGTCGTTGTTCGCGGTCGACCTCTGAGTTCGCTGTCTTTTTGAGACGAAAAAGCGGTAAACACAAATTTTTGTAATCTGTTAATAATTTTTGTAGTTTCTCTTTGCGTAAAACCATTTTTTTTTGTTGCAAATTTTGTATGTGTTTACGTTCCTCTGCCGTCCAGTGCTTTCCGCGACCCATTTCTTCTAAATTAAAGCAAAATAAATTCACTACATATGACAATTTATAACACAATGTACACGTACAAAATCATTTACACACCAAAAATTAGTTTTATTGCTTTTTTCCTTCTTCGATTTTATTATATTGTTACTGTAGTAAAACCCCACCGTTGAATGTTTTAAGCGCAAAAGTAACAGTAAAATAAAAAACGTTTTTTCATTATGACATTTTAAACGACAAAAATAGTGGAAGTACATATTCCTTAACGGACAAAATTTATCGGAAATAAAATAGCACAGAAGAAGATCCGCTGATTGTTTCACAGCAGCCGACTTGATTCTAGTTTATTGTCCGTAACTGTATAGAAGCATGCTCGTGCGTATGTGCAAATGAATGTGTGCTCGCCTGCATGTATACCTCTATACATATGTACATACATATGTATGTATATGTCAATGCCAGTAATGCGATCCACACAATAGTAATTCTGCGCTTGCCGCTAGCAAAAAAACATGGCGACATTTCCGCTTGCCTTTTCACCAGCAGCAAAGCTGTGCGAAGGGCAGCAAGGCAAACGTGGCAAAGAAAAATGGGAATTAATCTACGGAAAAAATAACAGCAACGCACGAATGACTTTTAATTACATTTCAAAGCTTTATTCCACTCTGGCAACATTTTCTTGAACGGTCAAATGCATCATGACCAAAAGAAATAAAACAATAAATGAAATACAGACAAAGGCTATAAAAAATCGAATTGGTATATAAGAAACAATTGTGGAAATATACGAAAGAGCTATCAAGAAAATATCAAAGGATATTTGCACTGTATTGCACGCAATGACTGCCATTGAATGTGGTATTAAAATCCTGGTATAGTGCGGTGTACGTGGAAGGAAAGCAGGAAATAAAATGGCGCTGGCATGCCACTTGCTAACACGCAACAAAATGCTAACTAAATACATATGTACATATTTATATGCATATGTTTGTAAACATAAATATGAAAGCACAAACGTAAACATTTATTGTGATTATGTTTATCCACATACATAAAAGTAGAAGCCACATATAGAGCCCGTTTCTTTATAACCTGGTTGCAAACGAACACTAGGTACGAATTACGAAAAGCATATAAAGCAACAATGTTAACTCGGAAAAATATGCGAGTTGAGCCAACTCGGCTAAATGATATCCGACCTGAGATGTAGTGTTGGGAAGGGAAAAAACTGCGCTATTGTGAATTAGCCCTAAGAAAATACATGGGAAGTTTAGATTTAAGACCTAATTCGTTTTTATTTGCATAATAATTGTAATATATAACTAAACAAATCGCAATTTACATGAAAGGGAATAACTGGGTTGCTTTTGCAACTAAAGGAAATTTTATCCGAGTTGGAGCGTTCTTTTGCAAGTCGGTACAATAAAACGGGCCCATAGTACTGCATATCGATATTCATAAACACCCAGCAGCCAATTTACCACCATAGAGTAAAAAGTTGTTTATTAAAGAAACCTACTCGGCGCTAACTGGGTATTGTGCTAGGGTAGTTGCCTTGTGGTTCCGGCTATCTGGGTTCGATCCCTGGTAAAGTCTAGAATAGAGGTTTGATAACGAAAACGAGTACAGATGTGAATAACACCTTTAACTTATACTAATTTGAAGCTTGCGAAAAGTTATTTGTTTCCGCCCATTTCAACGGGAGTGCATCCGGACAGGATTTAAAGAGCTTTATGTATGTACATACATATGTGCGTTCAGCTGTGCGAATTTCACCTGCTGCTAGAAACAGACATTAAAGTAAAAATGGAAATTATAATTGGAGTTAATGTACTAGTCATACGTTCTAGTCAAATTTGTTTACATAATAATATGGGTCAGACGAAATGTGAGAAACCCCACAAAGTTGCAGTAATTTGAGGAAATTATATTTATTTACATGCTCTAATTTTATGTCGCTGAGGTAGGGGTTTTGATACATAGCAGTATCCCTCGCAGAGTTTCCGCGCGGTGAAAAAACACGATTGTTTTCAACAAAATTTCTTTTTCAAAAGTTAGTAATGCGCCATATTTGCGGTGCGATTTGGCTAACTTTTCACTAGTTCGTAATATAATAAAAAGTATATAAATCAGAAATTTAAACTTTCTGTACAACTACTTATAACAATTCCACAAATTTTCATTAAACAAAATATCAAACTTTTTAATTTGAAAATTTTCGAAAACTTTTGGGTATGCTCTTTAGTAGTAGCTCGTTCAGTTTTAATAAAATTATATCAAGTCCGAAGTGGTTCAAAATTATAGTCGTTACGCACTTTTTTCTATATAAAGGTAGATTTTATCACGATGATTTTTTATATTTTTTTGTGCAGTTGGACTGAAACCGCATGCGTGACATGAAAAAAGATTCCCAGGCAAAAAAATTATGTAATTTTTTTTTCAAAATTCGACAGGAATTTACACACTAAAATTATTACACTAAAATTGAGTTGGGAATTGAGAATTAAAAAGCCGATGCAAATATTTTGAATTTTTACTATAACTGGTTTTCCAAATTTCCCAAAATGTATAAAAAGAAGCCGACAAACTTGTATAAACACATACTGTTGATATAATTGTGTTTGCTAAGAAAATAAAATTTAATTTGTAGGGGGCTTCACTTAACTTACAGGATTTTTTCACACAGAAAATAATAGTAAATTTGTAGGATATTTTCACAAAAATTAAGTTTTATTTTATTAGCAGTGAGTTTTATCAAGAAATAACGATTATTTTGTAATAAAAAAATAAAGCTCAAGACAAAAAGATTATTTCTTAAATAATAAAAAAATCCAAGACTTAACGGTTATTTCTTAAGCAATTAATACAACTCCAAAAATAAAGACGGTAATGGTTTTCTGAGCAAAGAATAAAACTCGAAAAATAACTATTAAACTTGATTGTTTTTAACTTAAAACAATCCTCTTACAAATTCTGAGCGGCTAGCGTTGAAACTTTTGCCGCATATAACAGTGGATATCAGTTTTAGATTCGTGTATTTGCAATCAAAATTATAGATTTTTAAAACATAGGGATATACTCTTTAGTTTGAAACAACACTAAATTAAAGAAAAAATAAATTTGGTTTATAGTTATGACTTAGAAGGAAATTTTGAAGAAGTTAAATTAAATCTTTGGTCTAAAACACTTTGCAATATAAAGTAAAACTAAAGCTCGGATTCAAAACTCCTGAACTGTGCCGAATAGCGGTACTCGTACAATGCCGAATATAAGTATATTATTTACAAAATATTCTTGCAAATCTTCTTATAACAACTTGGAAGAATGAAACTTAATTTTTAGTATCTCGTCGATTCAAAACATACATATGTATCTTAACTTCTGCGGCTGTTACTATGTGGTTCGGTTTTAATACATATTCATTAAAAAATATTTCCCTATTTATAATTAATTTCTATTTAACTTTAAAATTTTCACTTTATACAAAGTATTGTATCAGAAACTAAAAATACTTACATAGTTATACATACATATATACAAATGAATTAATTAAATGTTTTTTGGAACCAAACCGAATTAATATCCTTTGTGTAATTTTGGATGGTAAGGTATATGTGTTACTATGTATACTAGAAAACTCCGCCAGTCATTGTCCTGCCTATATTTATTTATTGTCTTTGCACATATGTATATATTAAATTATGTATTTGCTTTTTTAAATATTTACATTTATGTAGAATTGACTCACGGAGAAGCTATACGATTAGGACGAGACTACTTTCAAATGCAACTTTAGTTACTTGCCTTATAGATACCGGAAGTGACAAAATTAACAAAGCATTTGCTTGACTAGAGACGAAGGCATAGTTTGATTTTAATTTTTAATAACGCAAAATCCATTTGTATGAATCTAATCGGAATAACCTATCTTTTATTTAAAACTTGTATATTTATTTAACCAAACTAACAAAGACATCTTAAATATAGGCAAACACTTAAAAAATATAGCTGTAAACCTTCTCCTCAGCGAAACGAACCCATTCACATCCATATTTTAAGATTCGATATAATTTAGTGCGTAGCCGTAGCCGATTGTGTAGCGTGTGCGCGCTTCATTCGGTGGGCCCCGAGTTCATATCCTGGACGCGACAAGTAAGATGACAAATTATAAAAAGTTTTTTCGGGCAATGGCAAACTTCTGAGTGATTTCTGCCATGAAAAAACTTTTCACAAAAACACACTCGCCGTTCGGAGTCGGGCGTAAAACTGTAATCTGGTTTTCTATCATTCTTGGATAACTTGTACAAGTTTGTACAAATCGCGTTCGTTTAGCCAAAGAAAACTAGCAATACTTACAAGGGGAGAGCGCAATTTTGACATTTCATATGAAGGGAAAGTTTCTAATTCCTAGCAAGCAAGAAAAACAGCTGATTATTGCATAGGGTTGCATTTCAGTCAACAAAACAATTCGATGTATCATATTTTTAAATTTTTAAATTTGCAAAAGTACAAATATGAGTAATTTATTAAATAAAGATAAAGTGATGTATTAACGAAGAAGCGGGAAACAAAATAACCAACTGTGTAAGTAAAAAAGAAAAAGTATATAAAAGTATAATGTTTGCTAATTCCTGTTCTCGCTGAACTCCAAAAATGATAGAAACCCAGATTACGTCAACGCTACAATACAAAGCTCGGCACTTCATATTTATTATTCCGTGTTTTACTTTTAGTAAAAATCACTCAAAACTCAAGCAAATTCAACTTTTTAAGAGCCATGTGTGACGTCAATCCTTAGGTAAATACGAAATAATGGAAGTGGTTTTGTCGTCACCTTCTTTTCTCTGCACCGTGTCTGAACCTCAGTATGTTTCTCTATTTTTGAGAGAGTAAGATGCCTTATTCTCTGAATTATCTTACTAGCTAAACTCGCATGCATCGCACAATTTCGCAGAATTCTTTCGCTGTCACATAAAAATCTGTTAAATGCCTTTGTGTATACTATGTGGTTAGGCGAAAATTACCATAGCTTTAAAAAAATTAAGAGTCTATTGAATTTTAATTTTCCTGTTAGTTTCATAAGTGACATTTCAAATGAAGTGCTGGAACAGCTGTGCCGATAATTCACGATTCCTTGTGTTTTGCACTTCTATGTATGTACATATATTGGCTAGGATGACATGGTCGTAGTTTGTTTTGCAGTCGAAAAGAGACGGATTTCACACGTGTATATTTATAAACTAAAACAATTGACTGAAAGGTCAATTTGCAACAATAGTGATTCAAACAATAACATAAAAGAATTTTTTTTATGATTGTATATTATTTTTAGTAAGCAAAAATTAGGTTTTTTCCCAAACAAATTAAAGGAAGTGAATTTAAGATGATATTCACATTGTTTTTTTATATATTTTAACACTTGTTAAAAAGGGGAAACTAAATTCACTTACGATTTAAGTAGTCTTAATTTACCAATGGATATTTGTTATTTATAAAAATTGTTTTAAATAAATTTTTCACTTTGCTATTTTTGCAATTTGTAATTATAAGTACATGAACAAGTAATTTTGAATAGTTATTTAAAATAATCTGTTCATAAATTTATTTATAACCATTCAGGTAATACCATAAAATATAATATTCGAAAGTAATTAATGGTTCTTTCAATATATTTCTTCTCCGAAATATTGAAAAACTTTTGTGTATCAGCATATCTGTTACCTAATTTATATGAAGCTGTTAATGTGCTTCGAAGTGCAAATATATTGCGAATTACTCTATTGTGTTTGTAGCATTGTTGTAGTACGATTCACCAACTTTAAACCATCCGACAATCGCAATTTTTGTCAACAATATTTGTCGTTTGCACCAACGATTGGGCGATTCACTAACTTATTCCTAACGACTCTTAACAGCTGTCTTGTTGAATTTATTCAAACTAAATGGCAAAATGGGTGAAAAAAATATAAAAAGTAATGGAAAAAAAACAAATAAATTGCACCGTACTGAATAGAAATTTGAGCTCGTTTTTATTATATTGGATTAAAGTGAACTATAAAGATACCAGTTTATATCAAACTACACATATATATAATAATTTTTATATATTGCAATGTTCCATTGTAGAAGATTTTCAGACTATCCTCTGACTGATTTGGTAGAATAGTAATCAATAGTAATCAACTCAAGCTCCAAGGAATATCCGGAATCACCTGCAAACATCCCATGGTTTTTCTTTTCAAAATCCGCTCCATTATAATGTATTATAATTATGAATCGTATTGTGTTATTAAATATAATAATTTTTTTAATTATAAGCATTTATCTGTATATAAAAACTAAACTATATTTCTGTTTTTATAATTGAATTTTTGTTTGGTCTTGCTTTTACCATTTTCACATTATTTGAATGCTAGATATGGTGGTTGGCATAAGCCTCCTCAAAATTCTTTGGCGCCAAAGTTGATACATGGGTCAATCCACGGCGCCAATAGTGCCTCTCAAAAAAGGTTACGACACATAAGCAAACACTTCTTTAGGCGCTTGGCTCATAGGAAATCTGACAATCTGAGAAATTTGGTCTTCAGCCAAGTTTGGAGTTACCCGATACAGCTTATGAAATTCTATTGCATTCAAATGAAAGGGATGGCACACATCCCGTAGGAAAGGCCGATCCACTGCCAGAGCCCTTACTTCATTATCACCTCGTGATAAACCATATGTCAATTACTTAAACGACATTATTTAATATTCTTACTTTAATTTCAAGAAACCCAATCACCGAATTTTAAATTTTTCTTTCATTTAAGTTGAAATCACAAATTTTTCCTTTTTCGATTGGGTTAACAACATTAAATATGTTGTCGTTTAATTTTCGATAATCGCCTAGCTATCGTCAGCAGCTGACTCGGCGATAGCAAAAATCGTTAAAAAATGGCTGCTGTATAGCAACACCGTAAAAATTTTCGGTAAGATGACTTAACCATGCGAATATCGTTGAAATAAGTTAGTGAATCGCACTATTGATAAACTCTGCGCTATGTGTGGCATAATCGACCATAAGTTTTTAAAAGTTGTGTGAAGTTTTCAAACGTTTCAAAAGTTATGCGAAGTGTGCATACCCAGCGCTTAATTCTTACTGGCTTTTCATCGCTAACCGTCCTCGTAACGGCAATCACAGGCAGCTCTACTGTGCAAATGGACGCAAATGCTTCGGCTCGAAAGGCTTACTCTGCGCCTGACTATCGTATACATACATACATATGTATGTACATAGGCATAGTGAGTGAGAGAACAAAAATTCTACACCAGTTTCTGTCGGTGCTACAATATCCCATGCTTGGTGGTTCCAGTGTGTTTTGCCACTTTATCGTATGCTCTGCACGCTAACTGTGAGGATTAATTTCCATGTGTATTGTGACATCCACTCACAAACACTCACCTCAGCACGGCTGCATATTTCATCAATCTGAATATGAAGCGCTCTCATATGGCAATTTTCACATGAAATGAAAGTTTACTATTCCACATCAATGAAGACAAATTCAATTATCGCAAGTGGAATAATGTTCTTTGACGTCACCGGCAGACAACACTTATGGCATGGCAAATATTCACAAATGCACGTGCAACAATCGTATAGTTATTTGCAAAATCTATTAATACCAGGTTTTTGTATTTACAGGTTCGTACGACGTATGTTAATAGCTTGAAAGTTCAAATTATTTATGTACATACTTATGTATATTAAAATGATTGGTCCTCTTTGTTTGTCTATGGTAAAATTCATTGTCACGCGCACAAAGTATTCATACCATTATTGTTGATTTCTCATCTAATAGTTTGCATTACTTAAGTTGTAATTGCTAATTTGGAGTTAAGAATAATACTTCACACGTGTACTTTATTTAATTACTTTTTTATCTCTTTATTTTTTTCATTCAATATTTATTTTAATTGTTTTTGTGTGCTAGGCTGTTTCAACAAACATTTAAATATGAAATTGATGTTAAACTGCGGATACATAGCATGCACCGAAAGTTGAAATTCATGCAAATTTCTTACGTCTTCGTACGTACATAGCTACATATGTATGTATTTACATATGTACATAGAAGCCCACAAAGAATTTTGTGTACTCAACTTAGTTGTCAAACGCAGGCACATGAGTATGCATGCTATGGAGTTCTTGATTTAGATAAGTATGTACATGTGATAGTTGTTTCATACGAGCATATACGTTATACATACATAAATGAAGCACCTTACAAATGCCCCATTCTAAGCAGATTTTGTTAATTATAAAATAATTAATTAGGGGAAAATTCCCCGACCCTCAAAGTTTTCGTTATGAGTGAAAAAGAAAATGGAATCATTTCAATTGGTTATATTTTTATGTCTCAACATTTTTTTAAGTTCCAATGAGTTAGTTTCGTTACGAAAAAGTACTTATGTACAGTGGCTCCAAGCCAAAGTCGGAAACCGTAGAAAAAAATGTTCCTTCCTTAAAATATTTGAACCAAACCAATTAAAAAATAATGGTAAAATATTTTTTCAATTACTCATTTATTGCACTTCCAAAATATAAAAACAAAACATATAAATTATTTCGGTATTATAAAATATTCTAGTAAAACATCAAATAAAAGTAAATTCAATGCGCAAGCCAAACTCGGACAACTAACAAATTTTTTGAAATATGGATATATATTTTAAAATCAAATATTTTGTATGAAGACTTTTATTTTTAATAACCATTTTGAGTCGGTTAGGCATTGATTTAATCAATTTTTCGCATAAACTAGGTTCGACTTTTTCCCATTCTTGTAATAAGATAGATTTCAAGGCATTTTGGCTTGAAACGGAATGCTGTCGAATTTTTGTGTGAAGATAGTTCCATAAACTTTCGATTGGATTAAAATCAGGACTTTGGGGTGGCATTTCGAGAACATGGTGGCATTTATAAAGCAACCAAGAACGCACTTTGTATGCCTTATGCTCTGGATCATTGTCTTGGTAGAAATACCAATCATCACCGAGATCCAATTTTTCAAGACTTTTTGGTAAGTTTTCTTTTAAAATGTTAAGATAGTCATTCTCGTTCATTATCCCTTCAATAAAATGCAAAGATCCTGGTCTACAAGCCGAAAATGGACCCCACACCATTACCAACCCGCCACCATGTTTGACAGTTGCAGCTCCTCATTTGATTTCCTCCAAACATATGGGTTTCCATCGGAGCCAAAAACATTAAATTTACTTTCGTCAGTAAACATAACATTTTTCCAGAGCAAAAAATCCTTATTTTCATCTTCAGTTTCAAATTTGCCTTTCTACCATTTAGATCAGCCTCATGAAGTCGCTTTCTAATGGTAGATTCACTAGATTTCTTTCCCAACTCATTTTCAGTTATATCAGCTAACTTTGGTGCACTAAAGAAGGGATTATCTTAAACTTTTCGCAACAGATATCGCTTATCTGAGTCGGTAAAAATCTTGTTGTGGGAAGCTATAAGCTTGTTTTCCACTTGTTTGTTGGTTTTGAAGCGCTTAGTTATATCGCGAGCAGTAGAATGACTTCTGGTGACAATATCAGCAATTTCACGCGCAGATTTTTTATCATTGGAATGCTTATTAACCAACTTTCTCAATTCAATACTTGTTTGGCCTCTTTGCGTAGACATTTTTAAATCACAAACCGTTATTCCAACTATGTATTTATTATAAAACCATCCGGGGAGTTCCCGTTAGTCAGTTAAACACTAAACTTGAAGTTGGTTGCAATTCTTCGACAGACTTGCATTTAATTAGAGGATAGTTGCCACTGTCCGAGTTTGGCTTATGCATTGAATTTACTTTTATTTGATGTTTTACTAGCATATTTTATAATACTGACTTAATTTATATGTTTTGTTTTTATATGTTGGAAGTGCAATAAATGAGTAATTGAAAAAATATTTTACCTTTTTTTAATTGCTTTGGTTCAAATATTTTAAGCAAGGAACATTATTTTTTACGGTGTCCGACTTTAGCTTGGCGCCACTGTTTAGAAGTATTTGAAAACGTTACAATTTTCTTGACAATCCCTTATATAATGAATAACTTCTTTAAGAATCATACTGGAAGTCATACCGCTATCATGAATTTTTTAGGGAAAGTTAATTGTGGAAGGTTTTTGCAGATTTACAGGGGCTCAAAATTTTCTGTGCTTAAAAATTAGGTTATTCATAACTTGTAGCTCAAGTTTTAGGGCAAAATCCGGCTTTGTACCGCATGTTTCGAACGAATCGGCTCATCTGATTGATTTGAAAAGGAGATAAATACAAACCTTTCTGATGTAAAAGGTGTTTTTTTTCAGACGTGTGGTTTTCATTGAGGCAATACTTTTTTTGAAGTTGATCTTTTTGATAGCTGTTACTTGATTTACATATACTCAGTTTGGTTTGCCATTTCATAATGAACACACTTTTTCCGGAACAATGTTTGGAAATCGTGAAAATTTATTACCAAAATAATGGTTCGATTCGCGCGACACATCGGAAGAAAATTGTGTTAGGCGATGAAGCTCACTTTTGGTTGAATGGGTACGTTAATAAACAAAATTGTCGCATTTGGAGTGTTGATAATTCACAAGCCAATGATTTTTGTGAGAAGTTTTTGTATGGCACAAATACACTCGGAGGTTTGCTATTGCATTCATTTCTATAATTTTCGATGTTACTTGCCATGCCAGGGTTTGAACCCGGGACCGATCGAATGAAACCCACCCTTACCGCCTTTATATTTCTACGCGAAAAGGTGGAAAACTTCTTTTTTTTTGGCTTTCCGATTTATTTAGTTATGTAGAATTATATTCCCTGGAAAATGAAATATATCCCTGCGAGGACATCGAGACGATGACCCAAGCAAAGAAAAATGGTGGCAATTCTAGACGGTAATAAAAAGTGTCGGTAGATTCTAGCAATCCAGTCCTGTGATAGCAATTGAAAACTTCATCAGCATTTATAACATACATAACCAAACAAATTATATTTCTGTCAGATATTTGATATAAATCTGAACTTCAATAAATAAATATTCGTTGCCATATCATTCAGAATCGCTTGAAATTCTTCTGATCACTGAGCTACACATTCGTAGCTGCAGATAACAACGACGAGATTTCACTTAGTGTGACTGCATTAGCGCGGTAAGTTTTTGCGAGAAATGAAAGATATGGAGCTAAACGTCGAATACTGCATCGCAATTATTGAGTGGCCGTGAAGCCGTTAAGCAAATACAAAAGAAGCTGTAACTATTGACCTTCCGAAAGGATCACATATCATATCGTAACAACAGGGATGGTAATACTCAGAAATCGCAGAACCGACGATAAAAAGCTTTTTCGTGGAATTTTTTTGATGTATAGATGCAGAAGTAAGATCTGCGTATATGCGGCAATTTATACTTTACTTCATGAAACACGTACTTTACCAGCCACAAACTTTAGCACTGAAAGGTCTTTCTCGATTTTGGGTCGAGTTAAAACTTGGACGATGTTGGACGAACTTCTAAAAATTTTGGAACCTACAGTTTTATGCCGACTCCGAAGGGCAAATGATTTTTGTGAGAAGTTTTTTTTTCATGGAAGAAATACACTCGGAGGTTTGCCAGTGCCTGCCGAGGGGCGACCGCTATTAGAAATTTAATTTTACTTGCCCCGGCCAGAGTTTGATCAGAATGAAGCGCGCACACGCTATACACTCGGCTACGGCCGCTACTAATACTACTACCAATTAATGCTATTATCACTATAACTACTAATTACTACTACTATTGCTAACTATTACTAGTACTAATTACTACTACCATCACTACGACTACTACTACTACTAATTACTACAACTATTTTTACTAATGCTATTACTAATTGGTAAAACTATGTTTACTAATGCCACTACAACTAACTTATCCTATTTTTATTATTTTCTACTACTATTTGTACTAATGCTACTATTAAGTACTACTACCGTTTTAACTAATTTCTACTACTATTTTTACTAATGCTGCTACTAGTTACTACTGCTGTTATTACTAGTGCTACAACTAATTACTATACTATCTTTACTAATTTCTACTACTACTTTCACTAATGCCTCTTCTGTTTTAACTAATGCTATTATTAATGACCTCTACTATTTTTACTAATTTCTACTACGATTTTTATTAATATAACCTCTAATTACTACTACTATTTTTACTAATTTTACTACTAATTACTTCTACTATTTTTACTAATGCTACTACTATGAACTAAGTAAATAATTATTACCACGACTATTACTACTACTTACTACTAACGACTGCTACCAGGCCAGTGTCTCAAAATTATGCTATGCTTAGTGTTCGGCTATACTCAAGTTCTTTATTTTATTTATGAAACAAACAGTAATGGAAAACAGCTATCAGAGAAACCACTAGAGCTCGTCCCAAAAATCTATCAAGATTTTCGATGGTTTATATTCCAATAAGATGTATCCCATTAACCGTTCACTGTCGACTACTCGCTCACCATCGAGTAGTCTGTAAATTGATTTACCGAAACTATTCGTATTATGACTTACACTAAATTCATTTAAAAAAATATATTGTAGGTGAAAATGAGTTTTGTCCAAACAGCTAGTCTACTATTTCGTTAAACATCTTTTTCTAATCGATTAATGACTAGCCGATTAACAAGAGCTCCAGAAAAAATGCTTTAATTTCTGTAACTTTTTCGATAATTCTTCTTTGTTTTTGTAGAGCAGTAAGGTAACGTTTTATGTGCGAAAAGCATGATGCATCTTTTTTTACGTTCGTTTTTGATACTAATAAAAAAATAATGTGTGCCTCGTTTAGCTGAGGAATGTGTGTTCGCCTGGGCACAGTAGTTTTCATTTTATTTGTACAATTGACGTTTTCTAACTTATTGACATCGACCACAATAGCTCATATGTCAAAGCATCAGAAGGGTACTAATCCCTTATTCCAAATTTCTTTAACATTTTTATATCTGACATACTTATGTACTTGCATTTGCTTGTATATTCATGAATATTCTTTTATCGAAAAGCAAAATAAGCCATTTCATGATTACATACTTGTCTTTGTTTTAAATCCCCATCACATTTATATCGAGGATCTATCGCACGTTCCATCCTCGAACATTCCCTCATGTGCGCCCACTAACTTGGCTATAATCGGTCTTATCGATCATATGATCTTTTAAATGTGTCACGCACTAAACACTAATCCCACTGCAATCGTAGCTCAGAATGTCACAACAAAGGTAATTGCAACCGTAACTGAAAGGCTGACAATTGTTAAGCGTCAGATGTCAAAGTGTAATTAATTTTTGTCATCACAGCGAACAAAGCAAAGTAAAACTATAAAAAGAAAAAAACACAAAACAGGGAAAGGTTCAATACTAACGAGTGTAGATATGTAATGCAAAATATGTATGTCGGATAAGCTACGCATGTATGTACATAGTTAATGCGATATCAGTACGCGATGGCGATTGTTGTAGAAATTGGATTAATTGGAATTCCACAAGCATTTGCGGGTGGCAGAAAACTAGACACTGTGAACTAAGTATCGGATAAGGCATACGAAGACAGTGACAATAATGCACTGATCGCTGCGGCGGTAATCGACTGAGCGACCGTTAAAAATCGATCACGCAACGACGGTTGATCGTCAAAGGCGATATAATTTATGAGCTGCCTTAAAAACTGTCACAACTTGATGTGAATTTCCACCACAAAACAAGCATAAATGCATGGATTTTTTATTCTAACCACCCCTGTAGGGAAAATTAACGAAAATTTAAAACCTTTGCTGAAAAATCCCACATTATTCGCAATAAAATAAAGCTGCAATCAGAGACCGTAACGGCTTTATTGTAATCAATTTCATAATTTAATCTAAATTTTGTCGATAGCATATTATCCTTTCTTTATCTATTCGGCCACATTAGATCATTTTTTCAATAAAAAAAAAGTTATATCTGAACTTAATTTGAGATTTTTTCTAAATAATGGCCAATCTCGAGCAAATATTTTTCGATCATAATAAATATAAAATTCAATAAAATAATTATTGTGAAAAACTTTATCTGATATTAACGATTAAATGTAATTCAAATTTTAGATTAATTTTAAGCAAACACAAATTGAAATCGTACTATGGTGATCAAATATATAGCAAAATAGCTAGAGCCGGATTTGTCCCGGGCACACACAGACTGGGGATATACATATACAAATCTAAAAAAAAAACTCGATTCATAAATTTAAAAATAAGCAAGATGAATAAGAGACTGATAATTGATTGATGAGCGTCAAAAGTGATTTCCTTCGAGAAATTACCAATGATAGTTCTGGGAGATATGCCCTCGGCGTGTAATTGTGATCAACGATATTAGTTATTAGTTACTATTCGAACTAAATGTTAATATTTAATTGCTATTGTGTATGTTTCGTTGAACAAGAATAAAATCTTCATTATTCTATAGTATAGATGACGCGATTTCGGTATAGTGTATTCTCCAATGAGGGCTCCCTCATAACCATTGCTCCGGGATCTCCATAAATAAACCGATTTCCGAATATAGCCATAATGATTCAGTCGGAATATCCTCAAATAACGTGTACACGGACTTTCAACTTATCTTCGGGCTCTCTAATAAAAGCGACAAGATTTCGAAAGTAAAACCTAGAATGATCGGAGTCAATTTTCCAATTGTCATAAGTGAAACAACTAGTGTGCATTTCTTGAAAGCCTCTACTCAAGATAATATAATCAAATTCCAAGCAAATATCTCGTTTTTAGGCAAAAGGCTTTTAAAGAGCAGCTGCTTGTCGGTCAAAGACATACCTACGTGACAGGGAGCACTCTATCTCTCGTTTTATCTTTAATCAAGCTTTTCTCAAAAAAGCATTTTTCATATTGACCACATCGACTTAAATCTTGTATTAAAATTTAAATTTAGCGCCGATACCGTGGAAGGTATTGCGAGTTGGTCCGTAACCTTTTTAGTTCGACCTCACCTCTGGTGCTTCTTCAAAGAGTTTTTCGTTTTGGTTATTGTGCTTTGGAATTTTTGTGTGGAACAGGCCCTTGCAAGTTTTGGTCAGTTGTACTGAATTTGTACTAGTTACTCCTTTTTTTGGCTGTTGCGCACTGCCAGTATATTGGGTCGCATATTCGTCGTGTGACAACTGCCTCAGAAAGTTTGAGAACATCCGGAGAGTTGGTATAAATCGCACACAATTTAATGCGTTATTTTAACTTTCTCTAAACTTGAGAACATTCAAAACATATATATTTTTTAATTTTCCGGAATTTTACTTTTTTTTTGGGCAGCCCCACTAGTTGTGCATCTGAAATTTAGAATCACACCAATTTGAGACCCTATTGGGTATCTGGCATAAAAGGCGGCATACGAGTACAATGATAGTCATTGTAACATTAGCTGATTAATACAAACACATACTACATACTTGGAAACAAATTCGAAATCTTGTTTACTTTTAGGTGGCGCACTTTAGTCTGGTTTTAAATTCATATGCGCTACAGGTTTTTCTTTCATTTTTCTATTATATTTATGATATTTCAAAATTTAATGCTTCGTGGTATAGAAAATTGTTCTAAACATTAATTTTTGATTGTTTTCGAGTGATTTATATGTTGCTTGCCATAATTAAATGTTACTCAGTTGTGGATTCGGCTCGCATGTTTAGGTTATAAATTCTTTCAAAAGTTTCATTACAATTTTACATACGATTACTCTTTGTTATCTTCAGTATTTTCTGGTTGCTAACAATAAATCGAGTTACTACGGAATATAAACTAATTTTTTTGTGTTTTTTGCTTTGATTCCTGGCGCTGAGTGTAAATGCTCATTCACATTATTTATGATACTGAATTGATTCAAATTTTAATTTTGTTTTGATTTTAATTTAATATTTTTTCAAATAAAGTTGTTACTGCAGTTAAATTTTTATCGCGCTTTTGAACTTCAATATAAACAAGCAATAAATAACATCGGTTATGGTTGAACAAGTTCGTCTTTCCGTTCAGTTTAATGTTATATACTACATGCAAATGTAATATACACGAGCTATGAGTTAAAACGCTAGGGTCATATAGAAAATGACTTAGAGGGACACAAAATAATTTCAATTCATTGAACTCATATATTTAATACTCTCGTGCTAAACAAAGTATGGTTGCCATTTTCTTCTTTTTTGTGCTCTTTCGGGCTGGACGTGGAGAATACTTCGCGCCGGCCCGTGATTATGGGTTTTATGGTGGGGCCTAGCACCATTAAAGCTGCGGGGATTTTGCTGGAAACAGCAGATCCATTTGTGGGGAAAAATGCTGGGGGCCCATCGAACGCCGCCGCAGCTACGAGGCCTTCACGGGCGGGTTAGAGCGGATTTAGATGACAAGCGGTAGCAAAAGAAAACACAGCGGGGGCGGAAACAATGGAAACTACGGGCCATTTTTCTCAGGAAACCAAATCGGAGCGAAAGCCCTGCTACCAAGTGCACTGGGGCTTCGGTGGAAAATCGAGAGCCTTCATCTAAATGCTAAAGATCGGTGAAGGAACACCAAAGAGAATCCGGCCATACTCCTGAGTGAGCAGACTTAGTTTTTCGGGGGTTATGAAGAACAAAAACCTTAGAGGGATTCTGGACCGAGGCAACGAGCTTGAGCTCGAGCTCATACCGAAGGATCAGTTGTGGTGAGTAAGTGCATCTCGAGCAAATGTGAGATCTGAGATCGGTGGCGCTGTGCAAAGCCGCCGTTGTAAAAGTAGGCTCCGTTTATCCTGGGAATAATCGAGAGGTTGTAGACTAGAAGGATATACCAGTCAGGTATGCATGCGGTAGCATCATCGTTAACATAGATCATTCTTAAGCAGCTTCAGACGACACGGCACTTCCGACAAACATTTGGTGAGTTATCCGGGTCGAGCGCACAGATGGAGAAGTGGTATTGTCTACATATAAGGAGTCTATCGAACTCCTGGAGAAGAAGCTAGACCGGGTTTCTTACGGCCGCGGCGAGGTCGTGGACACTTTTTGCACCTCTAGAACCATGTACCATGGATTTTAAGCTTTTTGTGGTGCGTGGTAAAAGTAAAATTAGTGCCTGTATTCTGGCACAAGGAGATTTAGATATCTTTCTATTACTTATTTACAATGATGGCAGTCCTTGCGGAGCTAGGAAATAATTCGTCAGTACAACTCACACATAGGCGGTGTAGACCTCATTGATTTTTATACGGACCGAAAAAGGATTGCATATAAAAACCATGAATGTAATGGCGCGCATATTTTATTATCTACTAGATACGGTTGTTTCTAATTCTTTCTTTCTGTACCGTCGAAAGAAATTATCGCTTACAAATGAAGAATGAGTTCACCGTACTAAACTTTGCCTGAAACCAAAATTACAAACACAAAATGCCTGCCATAGCTCTTTTGGACGTCAAAGGGTCAATGGGGTTTGCAGATTAAAAAAAATGTTGGACAACATAGCATATAGCATATATGTATGAGTGTATCATATTGAATTATAATTTTTTATAAAAATTAATTAACACTCTAGTATAAAAAGCATTGTGAATTCTATACTTATAGTTAGTAAAAACTTATAGGTGGCTTAATTTTATGAATGCAAGTTTAGCTACATATTTACATAGTATAAGCAGATATGTATTTAAATAATGCAAAATGCAAGATTGTCAGTTATATAATCCTTATCCTGTTTTTAGAGGTTCAAAGTCAAACTAATCAAAAATGAAACAATACTCTCTCAACCGTTTTACTGTTGAATATTCAGTCGATGTTGCGAATAGATGTAAGTACATTCATACATATGTACATATATGCGCACAATCAAAGGTGAACATCGAAACACCCACACACCAAAGACAGGGCAAACATTTCGGCAATGCAATTTGCTAGAATCGCGTTCGATGGGCGATAGAACAAGCACAACTAGCAGCAATGGTAACAGAAGAGATAAGTGGGAACAAGAATAGCTACATGCTAGAATAACATTGGCTTTTTTGGTGCAATAACAACAATTACCATAACTAAAAATTGCCAACAAACTGGAAATGGTGTGCGATGGCGCGACAACGCAAGCAGACAATAAAGAATATGTTGCTTGCATAGAATTCAATGTCAGCGAATTTATATTGCAAGCAAAATTTCAACAATGCCTGACGCGCCAACGACCAAATGGAATCTTACATGGATGTATGGCATGTGCGCCGGTCAGCCAGCTTGCCACCGAAGGCAGCTGATCTTTCGTAGCTTTCCTCGCTCACATCATCGATATATATGTATGGATTTTAGTTTGACTGTATGTAGGTAGTTGTTATTATTACACGCTGAAAATTGGATAGAAATTTTCGTTCGAAGAATTGTTGCAGCTGCACACATTGTATGCATCTAACAATTGGCTATTGTTAAATTTAATAGCACCTTGGCAATGATGGTTTTGGTTTAGTTGTTTTCGTTGTACGTGTATCTATGAATTGCTATCTGCTGTAGCGATTGGAAAGCAAAGTTTGTTGAGAAGGTGGGCGAAATTATTACCAACCGATCATGTGAGCAAATTAAATGTGGCATATCCAGAAAGCTTTCCATATGTAAATAAACAGTGTGGCAGCGGTTGAACCAACAAGCGAACTTAATATCGAAAATTTTTACTAACAATTGTCAAAGGCTGTAGACACAGTAAGCCACAAAACGCTACTAACTGACGTGAACATTTCAACTTTTGTCTCTCCTGAGGTCAGGTTGGGTATAAACATTATTGTCGACTGTACTTCTATTCCAACGAAATCGTCAACAAATATACATATATCCGCAACAAAATCCTCAGGCGGATATGCCTAGGTAAAGGAACGTTGTTGGCAACATACAAGTCTACAGAATCTGAGTAAAGAGCTGTCAAAACTTCGCACTTCGAAAAAAGACAGAATTCCTTCCTGTTAAGGAACGCATCACTATGCTCAGCAAGCACTTTCTTATCCGAGGCGGTCAGATAGGCACTTGCATGAAGTCGACCCGCCTCCTAAGCTCGTCAAACAACCACAAAATTCGTCAGTGTACAAACAGGTCATACATAATATTCGCCCGAAGACAATCAACACCTTCCCAAACGTCATGTGGAGAATCTTCGCGCGGCACCTGTAGGATAACTATATTCTACTTTAAAGAATTTGTTAAAAACGCTGTTCAAAATACACATTTTATTATTCAGATTTTCAACATTCATAAATGAAGACAAAAAGTAAAAGCTTAGAACTTATACTCGCACATTATGTATGTATGTAAGTAGTGTACTTTAGTTAGCCTGTAATCACATATTAGCATTCCATCTTCAAACCACCTTAAAACAACAAACATTTGTGAAGAACCATAGTCTTCCAAATATAGTAAGAATGAAATTTCTAAAATAATGAGTATATGAGAGTAAGACGGGATGCAATGGGGTGTACTGTTTATTCTAGGTAAGCCGTCGTAATAGTGGACCCATAATCAAACCCAACACTCTGATCAACTAATGGGTGTATGGTCGAGATGTGATAAACAACCCGTGTGGAGTCACGGCTAAAAGGGAGGGTTAAGGGGCCACTAAAGTCTGCAGGAAATGGTTAGGATTGCAAGCGAATGTCTGTCCTAGAACAAGCGACCCGTCAAAGAACGTAGATTATAAAGAAAATCTTACACCAAAACTTCCAAAATGATAAAAAAAAAGTAGAAAAAGACGAGTAAACAAAGTGCGGTTTTCGATTTTAAAACTTCATACCCTTCATGAATATAAAAGAACCGTCGAAGATTGTGGGAAACTAGTTTCATAAATTTAATCGTATAACAAATTAAACGGTTAATAATTAATCGAAAACAGTCGATTATTGATTGCAATCTGGAAAATTGCGCTGTGAATTCCGTACCTTAATCTTTTTAGTGAGTTTTCAGTTTGACACTGGATTTTCGTTCGTCAACCATGTTGGTCAATCTTTTAATTTTGCTGAGCCATTACCATTCTATAAACCGCTGTGATAATCTACAATGTTCCTCACATAATGTTACACTTTTACTATCCATTAAATGTCAAAACTGTCGATTCGAAATACTCTAAATTTGCTCTTATTGTTCAGAAACTTTACAGAATATTTGCAGTTTGTAGTTTTTATTCATACGGTAAGTAAAGTAAGTGGTTAATTTTTGTTGGTATGTTTTCGATTATGTTTCCAATTATTCAGTTAAAAATTCGATCAATCGAAATGAAATCATCGTTATATTTTAAAGGCTAACCGAAAGTAAATAAGTGGGTTTTCAATTAGGCGTATCATCACTAGTCCTTAGAATAGGTGGTAATAAATAATGTAGCACCTTGGCTAAAACTTAGTACGAAGAATTAAATTCGGGAGAGAAATATACAAGAATAAAAATTGTGGAAAATTAAAATTTCAATCTGTAAGCACAAATGCGAAAATTTTGATTATCAGACAAAAATCAGGCAAACGGTAAGTGTACCCATTTTCGTGCTGACGCTTAAATCCGTGCTATTTTCGCCAACAATTTTTCAAATAGAAAAGTAAGAAAATGTTAAATTGTTTTCAAATGAACTAGTTCTGAAAGTGAATAGAATTTTGGAAATTTCCAAATTTCCTACTTCGCAGCCTCCAAACATCATTATTTTAAACAAAATTTGCGTTCGGGTATCAGCTAACCACAAACTGGTGATTAAAACGGATATGTCAGTGAAAAGTATTTGCAAAATTGCTAAGAGAGCGGTGAAAAAGTAAAGTAAGGTTAGGTAAGGGTCTAATATTTAACTGATAATTATACTATATATACATATTTCTATCATCCGAAATTGAAATTTCTGTATTGACACGAGTGTAAAAGATAAAATTTATTCAAAACTTTAAATTAAAAATAGCACGGAAATAGGTGCAATATTTTTTAATGGTTACCTATTTGCGTGCTAAGCACGGTATTGGATATATTTGGAGGTTTTTTTAATAAGTGTTTTTTCGGTATACGAAATATAATTCAAAAAAAAATTATAAAATTGCAGTATGTAATAATAGCCTACGTTTTATAATTTACAACAGAAGCAGCAAGACTCATGAAGCAAATTGGAAACCAGGCAAAATTTTCCCCCGGAATTATCAACAAAATGAGAATTTTGGAAAAAATCCCAAAAAGGTAAAATTTTTGATATTTTTTTTTAATTGAATGAATTGTGAAATAGAACATTTGGTCACGGAATGACTAACAAAGTGGGGCTTTCGGAAAAGTCCCAAAAAGGTAAAGTTTTTGATATTTCCTTTTTAAAATTAATGAATCGTAAAATAGAAAAAACGGTGATTGTACCAATAGTAAGCAATATTAGAATTACACTCGTTTTTTCCTAGTCTAAAATATAACTTTAAACGTGGATATGTCTTGCTAGTCCGTAAAAAAATTAAAATACTTGATATAGATATATTAAATTCGTAAAATTTCGGTACCAAGAATTTAATTAGGGATATAAGTAAATACGTAAAAATCAAAATTTTTCAAAATTTAGTGGAGTGCGATAAGAACATACTATTTTCTTTTTATATCAACGAATAAAAACCGTTTGTGTCTGAAGACTTTTATATTAACATGTTTTTTAAACGGTGTCGCCTCGATACTGGTTTACATTGAAAAGCGCAAAAAGATTATGCGATGGTAGCATCATTCACCAAATTTTTAAGCACAAGCAGTGCATAGACTTCATTGACATTTATAGATCGTCAATTTGGCATTATCTCAAAAATAATTTGGTGATCTGGACGAACCAGACGGCAGAGCATACAATATTCTAAATGTATGACGTAATATTGATTTGATGGGAAGGTTTTAAGAAAAAAAAATACTTAAGCCAAAATTGCGCATCATATAAGTAAGTGATCACCCGTCTTCACACGGCTAAAACATTAAGCACATGTGCCCGTAAAGTGGTGTTAATCTTATTATTTAATCATACTCGAATGTTTACTGTTGACACAAATCGCTGGAGTGGAAATGTGAAAAGCGCAGTGCAAGCATACATACATACTACTTATGCTGTTGTTGTTGCCTTTTGAGAATTCGCCCACAAAACATAAGCAATTCACGCTACGATGCAGCAGATAAGCGCAGAGAAAGAACAGCAGCCGCCGCCGCAGCAAGAACTAACCAACAAACCAACAGTTACACACCAACACTAGATACATCAACATACTAACAACAACATCAGCAATAATGTAAAATTTATTGCCAACTTGCGCAAGGACTCAACAAAACAGAATCACCCAAAAATAACTAAAGAAGCGTAGGAAAATTGTCAGAAAATGCATGTTTTTCACACGACAAACACGGCAGCAAGAGAAGAACAAAGGCGAAAAAAGGGATAATCAGCAAGTTAACCAATGCAACAAACAACCAAAAAGAAAAAAAAAAAGAAGAAAAAAAACTAAAACACATAAAAGTGTATTTGTGGCGGCGATAAACTATGCTGAGAAGAGCAAAGTTGCTGCTAATGCCATTGTTGTTTGTTGCAACTGTAAATAATGTGTGCGTTCATATGAGTTTCTATACCCAAGTACTTACTTAAATACATATGTATGTGTGTGTGTGAATGTTGTTGTTCAGAGAAAGACTGTGCAATTTAATGCACATGTAAAACGCTTCCTTAAATATTATCACTGCGCGTGTTGCAACCATTTTTGGTCTAACAAACCAACCAACCAAGCAGACAACCCAACTACCAAACCACAGAACAAATGAACGAATGCGGTAATGCCGACTACGACGACAGCGACGACAATGCTTTGGATATACAAGTAAGTAGTTATGTATGTGTGGTTGATTCAAGTTGGCGATTTAGCACCACCACTTGGCAACAGGAAGTGTTGCAACGATCACACCTTTCTTGCGACCATTTTTTTTGGTTTGTTTGTTTTTATTTTTAGTTTTGAGGTTTTCTTCAGTGCATGCAAAGCATTACGAGTACAAGTGCAAAAACGGTATCTAACAAAAAAAAAAAAGACAAGCGAGTGCTGGAAAAAAATGAAGTATCATCCTTAACGCCAACAGCAACAGTAACAACATGTGCCATGCAACAAATAAACACTTATATAAATACATACATACATACATATAGTCACTTGGGGGTATACACATACATACATACATACATATGTACATATGTACATAGAAACAACGAACACACAATTAGAAACCCGTGAAACTATGGCGTGTAAATTGTGTAATGTGCCATGCAGGCTGTAGTAAACCAGGCGACGGCGCAAAGGTGCAATGGCTGCTTAGAGCGGTGCGCACGAGCGTGGATATTATGCAATTTTCGAGGTTCACGTGTGTGCATAATGAGTAAATTCTTTTCCATCAAATACTAGAAAAAAATTTGTACGGTGCGAAATGCAAAGAAAAAAAGTTTTGGTTGCGATGTCAGTATTCTGGATTACATATAGAGCCTACAAGGAACTCGCAATAACCGATAACTTAAGTTTAGAGAACGACCGAACATCACCTTCGGATATATTTGGTCACCAAAACTCAGGTAGGTCACAAAAAAAAATAACATGGATCAACCCAAAGGTTTGGTAATCCAAAGGCATGGTGATAAGAATACAAAAGGTGGCAAAGGGCCGCTAACCATCTCTCGGAAATTTCGATAGAATTTCTACTTGACAACAGATTTTTTTTTTACAAAAACCGTATATGTATGTATACTCGCAGTCATGTGAATTATTTCCAACGTGGTTAACAATTTTAAAGTGTATTCTTTCTAACATGTATGCCAACGTAATTCCGCTCATTTATCTCCACCGGTAAATCTGTTGTGACGTCACAGCCAAGTTACTCTCCGATCAATCTTCAGATCAATAAGAGCAAACTTGTATTCTATCATTCTTGTTCCAAAGGTAGATTATTTTCTTTCATGTGTAACGCCTGCAAATATTTGGACAAAACCATTCTCTAATTGAAGTGACAAACTGTTGCTGGTTTTATGTTGCCTAATTTTTATGGCGTTAATTGAGTGATACTCTGTCGTGGGAATGTTGTGGAATTCCACGCATATTTCACGCCAATGGAATTTTTAGGGATTTTGTTAGCAATATCATATGAAACGCGAATTTAGTACTATGCTTTAAACGCTAAATCTACCCCCAATAAAGCCAGTCTGGTTACGCTCGATGTATGGCAGATATTGTAACATAATTCAAAACATTTTATTAACTTTTGGTAAGGTGACCCAAAATCTCTGGACTGCATCAGTGCAATTTTCATGATCACACAATTATCACGAAGTATCTGCTGCCAAGGGATTTAAATTTCCCTCAAGAAGTTACACAGATTGGCAGTTCAACTATTCAGATTCAGAGCAATTTTAAAAACCACAAAGGATATTTGCGTAACACAACGTAATTGTACATACTACTTTTCTATTTAATTTGCATATATACACTACATAAATTCAATTCCTTAATTACTCGATTAGCGCTTACTCAATAGAACTCGAAACGAGTAAAACTTTCAATGCAACGTGCAAATTACGTGCAAATTGCATATTCGTGGATCAAATATTTGGATGTTCTGTTTGAATAAAGGATTGAAATTGCATCGAAGCTGTTTTTCATCAGAGGTTTTGCATAGGTAACATTCAAATAACTTTTGGTAAGAGAATGTCAAAAGTTAGCAAACTTTTAATAATTGAATCATGTAACATATGTTCTGTTTAATATTGATTTTAAAGCATGTTTAATAAACAAATGATTTAGAACTTGCTCGGTTGAACTAATATGCTCGTTTGAACATACATAGTACAAAAATAGTTATTTGCCTTCATTTTATTATACAAAGAAAGAAGGCGTTTCCATTTTCAATTTTTTCAACATAAACTGCCCTTACTGACATTTATACTTTTTGTAAATTACTCAAGTCGCACTGCCAACTTAACAAATTATGCATGTTTTGAAATAATATTTCCGCCTTAAAGAAAAAAAAAAAAGGTATAACAAATAAACAAATCAGTCTTCTCCTGCTGTTATGGCATTTTGATCCAATTAAGCGCATTCGTTCGTAGTGGTCGGAATTAAAAAAGTACAATTTTGGTATTGCGCCCACAGGTAGCCTTCTCGTGGTCATCCACTGAAAGAATATTTTCACCCGAACATCATCATCCGTTCTACGGCATGTCCAAGACACCGAAAAAGTTGAATTTTTACGCATATAACCACTCTGCCAATGCCACTATACAGCTCGTACAGATCATCATTCCATCTTCTTCGGTAGCCGCCGCCCGCGCGAACAGAGCCATATATACAAACTTCCTAACTTTATTAAAAAGCAATCGTTGTTACCTCGAAAATATATTCTTTATGTTTTCATAAGCAACTTTTCCCAAAAAATCGGGGACTTGCCGTCACTAGTATAGAAAAAGGAATAATAAAAATTCGGCGTGCAAAAAAACTGAAATATTTGTAAAAAGTGGCACTGCTTGATGTGCACAAAGCGAAGGTTTTATTTTGCAGCTCTGGGGCCATTTCGGTAATCCAGTTTTAGGGCGAATTTAAGAAGAATACATAAAAATATATTTGTGTTCCGTGGAGTAGAATTAGGAGGCTGACAAGGTATGAGCCAAGCTAATAATAAAAATTGTTTACTAATAATTATGTAGGTTGTATTAATCTAATACAGGTTTTGCTCATTTTTACAAAATTCAAAACTTTTAGTGCATTTCGAATTATCACATGCATACCTGCTAAATATTTGGATTGATAGAATAAGAAAAAATACGGATAACAGATTTTATTTATACTAAAGTTGAGAAATCTCTTTTAAAAAATAGCAGACCAAGCGAAATACGCAAAATGTTGCTAGCTGAAAGTAACGAACTCACATTGGTTATCTGGAAGTATAGTCATAACTTTTGACAATAATAACATCCTGAACTAATCTCAAACTAGGCCTGAAATGGTCCCGAAGCCTTTCAGAAATAACTAGTCACGAAGTAATCCCGAAATTGCCCCGAAGTGGTTCAGAGCTAGTCACAAATGGTCCTGACCTTGAGTGGAAATCGTCCTAAGCATCATATACCCACATGTACTTAATATGTAGATATGTTTGGTTTACCTCATAAAAACGTCGTGTAGCGACTTCGTAATGCGATTTTGTACTGAATTGGTACCTAACCAAGGAAAATTCATATATATATGTATATGTAAGGTGGTGGTACTACGCCTTTTTCAGTTTTAGTTCAGGAAGTTGCAATTCAAGTTCAGAATTTCTATTTCAAATTCTGAATTTTCATTTGAAATTCAAGAAATTACAATTTAAATTCAGAATTTCGAATTAAAATTCAGAAAGTTACAATTCAAATTTATAATTGCAATTTAAATACAGAAACCCCCAATTCAAACTAAAAAAGTTACAATTCATGTTCAGAATTTCCATTTTAAATTCATATTCAGAAAATTCCAATTCAAATTCAGAAATTTTCATTTCATATTCAGAAATTTACAGTTTAAGTTCAGAAAATTTCAAAATTATGTAGTTCTAAAAACTATTTATACCTTGCATAAGTTTAACCCTTAATCTTAATCTATGTATGTAAGTATATACATATGTATATATGTATGTGTATACATACATATATACATATTTGCATAGTACATATACATACCTAATAAAATTTAAAAAATTTAAAAACTTTGCGACACAATTGCTTCTACGCAACATAAAATCTCCAAATCGTACAGTGAATATAAAATTTCTGAAATTCTGAATTAGGATTGTAACTATCTGAATTTGAAATACAAATTCTGAATTTGAATTGCAATTTTCTGAATGTGAAGTGAAAATGGAAGTGTAATTTTCTAAATTTAAAGTGGAAATTCTGAACTTAAATTGTAGCTTTCTGAAGTTTAATTACAATTTTCTGAATTTGAAATGGGAATTCTGAATATGAATTGCAATTTTTTCTGAACTAAAACTGAAAAAGGTGTGGAACAGCTGATTTGATGGTTTTTCCCATCCTATGGCTTAAAATGTCCAGTTTAAATTTTTGTTTATATTGTGATTGTTCTCATTGGTCAGTGACATAAATATTGGAAATAATTTGACAGTCGAAGCCGCAACAGCTAAAACCAATTACATGTATAAAATATTGTGTAGTTACTATAGCAGCCAATTTAATTTTTTTTTATTCAGCTACATGTATTTTGTTTTTGCTTTTGCGTATGAACTTTCAAAAGCCGTAAAAGCAAAAACAAAATATATGTAAATTTTGGCAACTCTTACGCAGAAGCAAAAACCAAATACATGGGAATTTTGCAGTTGTATTTGTAACACCACCATATATGAATTCGCCTTGATGTATACTTTTGTTTTTGCAACTTGCTGGAATTTTAATCAGAAAACTCTTTCCGCCCCAGTTTTCACCTGCTTTGCAATGTCATCGAAATGAGCTTTTCTTGTCACCTATAAATTTCAAAAAATGAATTGTTTTTCATACAAAAAGTATTTCAATTTAAAACATACTTGTAAATTGTATATAAGAAATATACATACAAACATAATTGTTAATAAATTCAATTCAATTAAAACGTAAAATTTTATTGTAAAAAATTCTTAAAAAGTCTCTATACATTTGGTATTATTTAAAACATTCTTACGGTTATGTTATATCGTTTAATCATGAGTAAAATCGACATTTGTCGCGTGTCCGCATTACGCTCTTCCAATCGTGTGTTCTCTTCGCTATTCGGATACCCAAGGATTGAGTGTCTTACCCTTCCTCTACAACGAATATGTTCGCATCGAAAATATTATCACAATACTGAGGCTGAATCAACTGGATCGCAACGAAAACAACATCTAATAGCAAAACAGAGCCAGCTACAATACCAGCCGTTAAAATGTGCGTCTGAAAAAAACAGCGGCAAGCGTTTTCTCATATCATCGGCCACAACCCACCAACGGCATCTCGGCCCATATCAGAACCCAATGACTGCACCACGGACACCAGCCGCCGCACTGTCATCCGCCGACTGCGTTGACATTAAAAGGTGATACATGCAAATAATTAATAGCATTATAAGATGCACTCACGGAATCGCGAGTGCAACATCTCGTGTCGATGTAATAATTCAGTATGACGATGACAACAGCAGCAACAGCCGGAGCAATAGCTGTAATCTGTTTGCTACAACCAACCAATAGTAGATGCAAAAACGAACATTGTAAAAGAAAAAACCAAACAAAAATCGAACGGCCAGTGTTTGCGACACCATCTAGTGTCCGCCGCATTGCAATCAGACATTTTCACTGCATTTACTATTTGCCCCCCTCCTTAATTTACGGCAGCAACCAAAGTTGCAAGCAAGCGAAAATGTTGCGTCGCTGTCTGTTGCAATGTTGCATAATAAATGTTGCAATATACGATGCGCATTGCACGGCAGAAATAAACAATTTACACCGGCCGGTAAGTGAGGCGGTGCGGCGTAGAGAATATTGCAATGTATTGCCAGGAAGTATGCGTGTGTATCGGCCTTGCCTGGTCGGTTCGATGGTCAGTAGTCGTAGACACGGTTGTTATTGCCTTCACCTTTGCTGTCACGCTGTCTTTTAGCTTATGTATGTATGTATGTATTAATGTGGGTATAGATGTAGGAACAAGTGCATATAATTGCTGGCCTCCTTATAGCTTTTTTTGTCAGTTGCAAATTCCCAATAGGAATGTAGGCAGATGAAAGTAAGAAATTAAAATGTCATACTACGTATATATGTAGTATGTATGTAAATTGCAGCGATATTTCAAATTGAAAATGAAAAAAGAATTAAATCTTAATTTGCATTAATTCATGAAGTTTCACCATACTAATGTGCATTAGGTCGCTGTAAATGCACGAAATTTTAGTACGTTTAGACTAACACTCTTATTTGTGTACGTGGGTTTGGTTTCACCTGACACTGGTCTGAATGCACACGGTTGTCGTCTGTTATGGCGAAATCTAAATGTGTACTTTATTCCAATGCAAATTAACTCTGATTGTCTGTACCACCTTTCCTATTACATTCCAACTGTTCCTGTTCCCATTGCACTTTCCTTTGTTGACATTTGCTAATTTAATATCATATTTTCTGAATCCAGCAGTCAATAGTTTCCTTTCATACCTCGACAAGTAGTTATTCATCTTCCGGTGACTTTTTTCTGTGGATCTCTTTTTTATTTTTACTAATTTTAAAATGTTTTGTAAAGTTTTAATTAACGTGTGCTTCTGTGAATGCAGAGAATTTTAAGTTTTGAAATGAAGCAGTCTAAAGGTCTGTGCGTTTTAGAATCGAATAAAGTGGAGATTTCGAAAGATTTCGCTAAATCTCAGATTTTAGAGCAGTGGGAATATAGTATAACTATGGACTCCCAGGCAAATGGGTGATACTGTAGACAATTGAACCCAGATATTGAACTGGCTTCCGCAGAACTCCATAAGTGAAGGTATAGGTAATTATGAATTGAGTAAGAAGGAATTTTAGGTGTGATACCAATTTCCAATTTGATTAAGTAAATTAAACCTTTCAATTTATTTAGAAACAGAAGAGACTAACTCTTTGTGTTTTGAAACACTTTTAGGATTATAGGAACACTACACTATATGAACGTTTCTGAAAAAGATTACAACTGAACAGAATTTTAAAGTGGGACTTGTGTGCCTACGGTAAGCCATTTTTTTGTGTTTTGCTAATCCCCTGATCCATTATTTGATATAAACCTCAGTTTCTTTGCTCTTTCGTAAGTATCTTAATTACATTTTTAAAGATAAGATATACATACATACATACATATGTACATATAAAGATAATTGCAATTTTTTATCAGATCTTTGAAATCGGCATAAAAAGAACATTTATTGCAAACCTCATATGCATATGTATATATTCAAGTTTCCTTATATAACAATCAGCCTTTTCATTAGCGATGAGCAATAATATTGAGCAAATTTTATCGATTTCAAATCGTGAGGTTTTCAACACATGCTTCTTGATCTTCTCTCAATATTTATTTATTTAATTGAAAGCTTAAGATTTAGTTTCTAACATATTATATTCAAATTAAGCTTTTAAAGTGCAATTTTTTAACGGTGCAATATTAAACAAAGGAAAAGAAGCTGGAAGCGTTTCCACAACAGGCGGTTCTACGCACGGGAATGACCCGAGTCAAGGACTGTAACTGCAGGAACATTGCATAAAAGCTAATGGGGAAAGCAGTATGCTATTACAACACTTTTTCCTATCGTACTTCATAAACCTCAAATGAATTTAAGAAATGGGTAAATGTAGGCATTTCCGAAATCCACAAATGTGTTTTAGAAAAACTTATACATACATTTTTCACAAAGGTTCAAGGCGAATTCGTACAAGGTGAAGTTGATTAAGCAGCTGATTTAATTCGCTTGGTAAACGTTATGTCAAAATGATGTATTTGTTGTAATCATACTGCCACTGTGCGTATAATTTGTTAGTGTACTATTGGTTTTGTATTTACACTTACGCATTACAAGGTATCATAATGAACTCCTACTACATGTCTAATTGAGTCCCCTGAGGGGAGTACTGCATCATTCAGGTGAAATCTTTCATATACCTTATGTCAGCCCTTCAGAATATATGCACAATGAGTACGCTTCAATTTAGGCTCTAAATAATGTGTCGGAAAATTATAGCTTTAGTTGTCATCATTTCGCCTTGTTAAATAAATTTACAATTAACACTATAAATTTAGTTAGCCTTAGCGAATAGTTTTCTATAACGAAAATAAGGCATTAAAATATGTTAGTTGTGCATTCCTGCTCTTATGATTATACCAATACGTAGCAGCTGCAAATAAAGTTAACCTCGATATATTTCTATTATAATGAAAGCATAATAGCTACCAAGCGTTATCACAGAACCAAAGAAAGTCCTTGGAAACAACCCCTATAAAGTCATCTTATGTAAAACGAAATTCCCTTTTTCCAATCTAATAAATTAATAATTGTCAAGTACTTTGGTACACCTTTGTTTTAATCAATACAATCAATGCAATTCTTCAAAAGAACAAAAACATAACTTTTGAAACCTATAATTTTATGACTATGGTTTACAACACATTATATTTTCAGCTTGCACATTCACAATAAAATATGTCTTAATTTGAAAAAACATTAAAGTAACAATTGCATTTCCTTTTAATTGCAGTGTTCTATCTTCTGTAAAAATATTTCCTAGATAACCGTTTAATTTTTTTAACTTGAGCTTTAAGCGGTTCACCTTTTTGCAGGTATTATTCGGAATTCAATTTAAATAAAATATGTTTATTTTAAACGGTTGCAATCAAATATAATAGCAATATAAACTCTTTAAGTTACAGTCGACTCAAAAATATAAGGCCAAAAAATAATAATAGTTACAATAAGGACGAGCACGCCTAAAAGCAAAACTATAAGCAGAACAAAAAGCTTCTAGATTTGTAAAAACAAATAATACCGACCACGCTGTTAAGCACATAGTAGCGACGTCACACTTAATAGCGGTATGGTTGGAGATAGGGATAATGAGAAAACAAACAATTTCCACACGGTTAGCGTGGCTGAGTGGTTGCGTGCTCACCTAGCAACTCCGTGTACCATGGTTCAAAGCCAGGTAAAGTATAGAGAGAAAGAAGTATGATGAGGAGATGTGGTGATCACCGAAACAGCAGCTATCACTTCACCACTTTGAAAAATTGTTGTTTTCTCAAATTATTCCCTAATACAAACCTGGCCTCAAGCTCTATAAATTATAGTCGATTCAAAAATATAATTTGAAGTCACATATTTTCTTTGACTGAAATATAATTTAAATACTTTTCGAAACCCATATTTCCTGATGATAAAAATTACTTTCATATATCTGTCTTCCGCTCCATCGAGTGTATCTATTGAGCAATTATTCATTCCTGCAGGTATGCTTTATGCGGAAAACGCCAATAGGCTTTTATTATTACATTACAATGGCCCCGTTTTATTGAACTCAACTTGCAAAAGAACGCTATATCTCGGATAAAACTTCCTTTAGTTGCAAAAGAAACCCTGTTGGGATCTTTCATGAAAGATGCGCGTGGTTTAGTACTATTTAAGAACGGAAAATAGCTGTGAAAACAAATTTTTGGATGACGTAGTTATATATTTAAAAATACTATGCAAATAAAAACGAATTAGGTCTTAAACTGAAATTTCCCATATATTTTATTCCGGCTCATTCACAATAGCGGAGTTTTTTCAATTCCCAACACTACATCTCAGGTCGGATATCACTTTACCGAGTTAGGGTTATTGCCTTACATGCAATTCGTTATCCTACTTAGTGTTCTTTTGCAACTAGGTTACAAAAAAACGGGCCCAATATAAAATTATAAAATATCGAGCAATTAATACATAATTGTTTTTTTGTTTTACACATGCTTATTTATGTGATGAACTGAAATGGATGTGATTACACTATTATACTTTTTTTAATAACAATAATGTAAATCTCGAGTTTTTCTTGAAAATGTTCGGTTCGGCCGCAAAAATCGGTGTTCGGTCGCAGTGAAGTTCAAATTCTGCCGCCTAAATATTTCGACAGAGTAATAAGATTTACGAGACTTGAACCGATTTAACATCAAAAATTATAAAAAAAAAACTCTAAATAGCGGTAACTCTAAGGCAGGCAATAGCAAATCCCTGGGTATATTCCTGCCATGAAAAAACTTCTCATAAAAATCATTCGCTACAAGTAGCGGCGTAAATCGTAGGCCTCTCAATTTCTGTTACTACATCAAGACGCACACCACAAATTGATGAATTATGATGGAAGCGCCAAATTATTATTTTATTATTCTTATGCCAGACTGTTCTGCATGCAGGGCAAGCAACGAATTGAGATGAGTGTCCTGTAAGTATGGATAACAAAGCCTTTAAACTTAACTTGGCTTGAAAATCGTATATCCACCAAATTAGCAGCACGTACATGTAGTTACCCAAAAACAAAACAATTTCACTTATAACATTACAGGACTACTTACATATACATATGTATATATTTTTGATTTGCAAATGCAAAGCGAACCTTGAAATAATCATGCATCCATACCATTAGTCTCCTATTTTGCATAAAATGTGGCATACAAAATTGATTTGTTGGGTAAATGCCATTCATGTAATCAACAGATTAATTTCTTTGAAGTTTCTATGCACGTCAAGTGAAAGTCTTACATAACCAGACTATTAATTATGTCCTTGTAACAAATCACGATGAATTTCATGATTTTTTTATAATCAACAGTGCAAGAGCTTATGAAAAATGAAAATCTAGCTGGCAAAATATGAAATAAATGCGCTTGGAAAAATTTTATCTATCGAATTATATCTTGTCGAAATGCATTTACCAAGCAAAAAATGCTTCGAGATATCTGAATACGAATTTTATACAGCAAATCATCCGGATGACAAAGCCCATAGCGGGACAGCAGAGAATCAAGCACAATACATATTCTTCCACCGTAACGAATTATCTGTAAGCCGTTTCAGCAAGCGTATTTACGAGTTCTGCCACATAACTTTGTCTTCTGTTTCGGTCCTCCATATCGGCGAATCAATTTATGGACTTCTACAACACTCTTCAATGCAGCGGGCAGCTACAGGGTTGGCCAAAAGAAACCAAGGGGTGTCCAAAAATTTGACTTAAAAGTGCCATTGTGTCTCGGGCAGTATGGGCAGTGGCTCCGTCCTGCTGAAACCACATACCAGGTCGGTTTTCAAGAGCAGGACGTAAAAAATTTTCTATCATTAACCGATACCACTCACCATTTACGGTTACAGCACTTCCATCTTCATTCTCGAAGAAGTAAGGCCCAATGACATTTTCAGATGTGATCCCACACCATACTGTACACCTGATGGGGTGCAATTGGCGTTGATGAATTCTCCAGTTTTTTTCCTAGCTGGAGTGCCCGAAAGCTACAAATATCCCAGGATATTTACGTCTCGCTAAGATTACCTAGTGCAAGCAATGACAAACGGTCGCAACACTCGAACTAAGCAGAGCTGAGAAGACTGAAGAACAGCTCACTCGTGCTAAATACATTGATAGAAAACGGAAAACAGCCACCAACGAAAGTCGACCCGCCTTTAAGAGATGGAAATGGGCCATGGTGATAAAAAAAAGTCTAACGTTTTGGCACATCAACAGTATAACTTATTTCAGCCAAACATGTCATCAAACAGATATGGTTTGCCTGATATTATGAACGTCGTCAAAGAGCAACTGAACTTAAAGAACGTATCGGGACATGATTAATAACTCCACAGATGATCCTAGAACTTCCGCGTCCTGCCATAACATAAATCTCAAATCTCTTTCACACTATGCTGAGACATGGCCATTTTGCAACACGGTGCTCGCCCCCTTGGTTTTCAAGCCTTTTGAAAAAAATGTTGTTCCTCAAGATTGGTGTGCATGGGAGGAAAATTATACCCTCGCATCAATTTAGATTCCTGGTTCAACACTTGACTATAGAACAAGTCTAACGTCTGAGCTAAGGAAGAAAGGCATTGGAAAGGAGAGAATACTGCTCAGCAATTTTTCTGGACATCACTCAAGCATTTGACCGCGTTTGGTTCGATGATCTAATATATAAAATACGGGCACTATTTCCTGCGAATACACACAAAGTTCTTGAAAATTATGTTTTTGTTCTATGACGCAATAAGTTCATAACGCAAAAATTGGATAGCTCGGCCGGGATAATCGCATATAATCAGCTCTTGCGGATGACACTGTGATCCTTAGCAGATCTCAATGTCCAAAAATGCATCCAGACTTCTAGCTCAGTACGCACTGCTCATGGAGGAGTTGTTGGCCACTGGCGCATAAGGGTCAATGAGTGAAATAGCAAACACGTAACCTTCACACTAAATAGGAATTCTTGTCCGCCGCTGCTCCCAAGTATCATGGCGATCTCGGAGACCAATGAAGTGGTGTATCTTGGTAAGCAGCCATGGTATAAGAACATCCATAATGGCCTCAGCACCCCACCCGTCCAAAATTAAATATCAAAAATCAGTCAAAAGTATTCATACGAGGGAAACTTGCACCAAATTCACCTAGCACAATCATTCACCGATCATACATCAAAATAGTGGGTCAGGCGACATTTTTAAAAAATTGTCTTTCATCTGGATGGTTTAGGACGTCATATCGCTCCAATCGGGATATCACATTTTGATATACAGTTCCAATTGGAATCGCACTTTTTGTCTTTCTTTTTGGGCTTACACATAAACTAATTGTCATTTTCGGGTTTTTTTTTAATCTTACGTTTTGGTTTTACGTTTTAGGCACTTAGTAGGTTTTAAAAAGGACTAATAAATACAAACAAATCGACTCCAAATGTGAAAACTAAGACGAATTATGTACAAATTTTAAGACGCACACCACAACTCGCAGGAAAAGTTAAGCCCAACGTCGATTTATATGATGTAAGCTCCAAATTAGAGTAAAAAAGAATTAAACATCACTCAGCAAACATTTCACCTCCACATTAAACAAAGGTTTTCGTTATTTTGAATTGCTTAAAATATTGTATTTTTTCTTCAAATAACAATATTTGCTCCCGATTGCGTAAAGGTTAGGTTAGGGTAGTTTAGAGTGGCAGCATCCATGCAAGTCCACGGATGCACACGTAGGCTGACAAAGCCAGTTGCGATACCGCTGACGGGAGCCATTCGTTTTCTTCTTCATTGCCTTAGAAGGTGAACCCCCGCGTGCGCCTTACGTAGCACAGAAGATCGATAATGCCGATCTCAGGTCGGTCAAACAGTCTAGGAAGTAAGCTTTTAAGATTGGCCAGTGCGGGACTGTGGCAGAGATAGTGTTCAATGGTATCCACTTCCTCTTTGCCCCTGCAACTTCGGCAGAAATCGTTAGTTAGGCATCCCAATGTCTTCTCGTGTGTGCCCATATGACATTGTCCGGTTATTACCCCAACCGTTAGTCTGAGAGAAAGTCGATCACGGCGAAGCAGCGCTTTGGTCTATGGTATCTACTCATTCATTCCTCTCTGGGATGCTTATGGAGAATTTATTGTTCAGGCATTGTAAAGGAGTAGTGTATTCTACCTTCCTTAGTGTATTCGGAAGAACTTCCAGGGCCTTTGCATGCCCGGCCAGAAATTTACTACAGTAGAAGTCCATTAGTTCGGAATCCAACAGTCCGGAATGCCCGATAGTCCGGCATCGCTCCGGAAAATTGTAAAATTTTTGGTTTTCTCCAAAAGTGTGTCTTTAAAGCAAATAAAAACGATCGAGAGCTATTCGGAAGTTTTCGTGGTAGTTCGGGATCATCCGAAAGCGCTCGGTATTGTTCGGAAACAATTAGCGGCCGGCTAGTCTCAGCTGTCACAACAAATTTAGGTGCAGTGCAGCTCCGTTAATCAATCACGAAGTGTCTTCGCCATTTTTTGTGCGTTGTTGTTTTGTGTCCTTTCACATCGCAGTAAACGTAACTTTTGAAACTGAAAGCTGAAACGTTGAAAGCCCACCCGGCAGTAGATGAGTTAGTTTCTGGAAATATTGTTGCTACTCTGCTCCTAGCTAACGTAACATCTTTGATTCAGCCCATGGACCAAGGGGTTACTCAAAAATTTAAATGCTTTTATAGAAGGTCTTTTATTCAAGGCCTGTTAAATGCCAACAGTGACGTGACTGATTTTCAAAAAAAAAGTTTACAGTAAAAGATGCCGTCTATGCTATTGCACTGTCTTGGAACCAGGTAAAAAGCACAACACTCCAAAAATGTTGGAAACCCTACATCTGACCTAACTCTACAGACTGGTGAGAAAGAAAACTATCAAGACACTCTGATCAAAGTTTTGGATGTCGTTAGAAATGCTGACAATCCCTTGAAAAACCTGCCTAAAGATGAGGTAGAGGAGTGGCTTCTAATCGACGAGAATGAGCATGTTGAACAAGAACTAACCGATGAGGACGTTATCAACATTGTAGTAAACCCTCAGCCTACTCAAAATCTTGAAGAAAGTGACTCAGATGCAGAAACGAAAGAAAAGGAAAAAATCAGCTGGGCAGAAGCTGCAGAATCACTAAATAAGTTTATCTCTTTTGCTGAGGCTAGTACTAGCTACAATGCTTCAGAAATTATTGATTTCCATATCATTAGAAATATATTTTATACTAAACGCCAAAAGTCAAGAAAACAAAAAGACATGCGTGACTTTTTTAAATCTAAGTGAAATATGTTTTACAGTACGTGTAGATCATTATATTATATGAAATGTAAAATCAAATTTGTTGTATGTATTTGCATACTGTATTTGTAGTTTAATTATTAACCTAATTGTGCTTATAATTACCGCCCGATAGACCGGAATTTTCGATAGTCCAGTCCCGAACGTGCCGGATTATCGGACTTCTACTGTATATAGATCCACCGGTGAAAGATTCAAAATTACTTCCAGAGGCTTAGTAGGTGTAGGTAGTGCTCTCGTTTTGACAAGGCTTTGCTTAGAGCACAGAAGAAAATAGGTCTTATGCCGGGTACATCCAGTGTACTATGCATGGGTTTATTCACCATTTTTTCTATAGATGTCTCGCAAGCGTACAAGGCGGTGATGGCCTTCCTGGAGCGGCTTCGATATTCCGCTTCCATTCGAGCTTCCTGTCTAGAATAACTCCAAGGTACTTGACCTCGGTTGAGAGAGTGAGTTCAACCCCGTTTAATGACGGTAGTTCGTGCAAAGGTTCTTTTAAAATGAATAAACACCTCTATAAACCAAAAAAATTTTTCTTCAAAAGTAGTAACTTTCGTTAGCGCCATACATTCCCACTTTCTTCTATTAGTTGGCTTTCTTCAATCCATTCAACTTTTTTTTTTAGTTTAATTATTGTTGAATTTAAAAAGTCGTTACAATATTCAGTTTACCTTCGATGCAGACAGTTTCAGAGTTAATTTTCCCACACTAAAATTATCTTCCATCTTTGTGTTTTTGATTCTATGAAAAAATAAATGTGATTAATATTAGCACACTGCGTTAGAACACCTTCGACTAACGTTTTGGGTCCGAAAAGCTCGCCTTGTTGGACCTTTTCTAGGATGTTATTCGAACTCAACTATCTATAACTTTCAAGTGAACCTTAAGAACGTTATAAAAGTGTATGTAGTATGTATGTATGGATTTTTATAACGTTACACTTCCTACTAGCCAATAGCGGCTGCGGCGCGAAATCACGACTGAAGACACTTGCCACATGGAAGACATGTTCAATTGACCGCTCTTCCGACCCAAGCGCTAAATATGTGCATAGTATATGTATAAAATCTTGTAAATATTTTTGCAATCAACGCGACTCGTATTCGGACACTTTTGGGTAATTTCATTCAGAAATTCAACGTAGTTACATAATTCAGAAGGTGTTAATGCAAATTTCCAAATATGCTAATGAAGGTGTTGTGCCGACAACAAACACAACAAGCAGCTTACTTGGCGAGCAACACCATTAGCGTCAACAACGTGCAACAACACACCACAAGAAGCTAAATGTGACTAAAACAACAATAGCAATAGCAGCGTATAGCTGTGTGTGAAATAGGAAAACAGGACGTTAGGGCCAGCCAGTTAGAGTCAAGATGCTACTGTAAGTCAGCTACGTACGAGTATATAGTAAATGGATGTGTGTTGTATGTACATATATTCGTAACTATAGCGGCATGACTTAATGCGATTTAAAATTGCACCTAATGGGGGAAAGCGTGGGGGAGTATGGTGAGACCAAGTAAGGAGGCACCACGAAATGATGTGCGCTTGTTTGTGTTGGCCGAACAGCATTTTCGTGATTTAGTATAACAGCGTGAAGGCAAGAAGAACAATAGCAGCATTAACATGTTGGCAAAAAATAAAATAAACAATGATGAAGGTGAAAATTCGAAATTACCATTGCAACGCTGCAATTAGGGCTTTTTTGACATTGTTACCAATTAATTTTTGTACACGCATACTTCCTTGGAGTATTAAATGGATCTGCGATATTTTGAAAATATATATTCATCTATAAGTAAAAGCTTGCGCCCATTACCCGAATTTAACTTACATACATACATATGTATGAATATATACATATATGTATATACATATGTATATATGTACATATATAAATTGCTTGATTGCCAAATGTTGCATTAATTATGTGGAAGCAGGTAAGTCCATCCAATTTGTTTCTACATTTTATTTTTTTTAATTTTATATTTTTTACTTTTTTTACCTATATTTTTCACTTTGGAATTTACGACATGTGTCAGCGGCGCTGTGATTTATTAACTCTGGCCAAATTTAGGCAATGACAATTTTCGGACATTGATGGCATACTGACAGACAGTCCGACAAACGATTGCACACACGAACATATGTATATACATACACATACTATGTCTACTCTGTATAAACGTCAATGGACATTCGTTCGATTCGCTGCCGAAATTACTCTTACCAAATTATTGTCCACTGCAGTTGCAAAGGCCAAACAAAAAAATAAAAAGTAGCATTTTCGACATGTCGCAGCAGCATCAATGCGACATTAAGTGCCTCACGCCAATGCGTCTGCGAGGCATTAATAAATTTTGCCATATGAACGAGAAGCCATAAAGCAGCCGGAGGTTTAAAGTCGCTTCAAAAAAAAAAAAAAAAAAAGAACAGCTCGAAACAGAAAAAATTCGCATAATGAAATAACGCATTGGCAACTGAAACCTTGTGACGCCTGAATTACGTTTCAGCTACTTCTACATGCATATATACATAAATACATACATATGTAGATATGTATATGTATATACATATTAAGTATAGGGTATTTCATTAAGCATACCCATAGTTTTTGAAATTATAAGTGGTAGCTATATTGAAACTAAATCAATTATCAATTAAGAGGTTTTGGCCGAGCACGAATATGATGGGATACTTATAGAGTGTGGTTTTGGTTCGTCGAGAGAGGGATTTATTGCTCATTTGCCTACCTAGCCCAAATTACATTATTGTAGGTGTGAATGCTGGTTCCCAGATAAGCAAAGTCATCCACTTTTTCGAAATTAAATTTTCAACAGTGACGCAAGTGCGCTGACTATTTATTTGATGACAGGAGGTATTTAGGTTTGCTCTTGTTCACTTCCAGATCCATAAGTTTCGTTTCTATATCCAGTTTGGAAAAGGCAGAAGTAACGGCGCCATTGTTGAGGCTGGTGATATCGATTTTACCAGCATACGCCAGAAGTTGCACCCCCTTGAATTATCTTTTCTAGCATTAGGTTAAAGAAGTCGCAGGGAAGATAGTCAGTCTGTCTGAGTCCTCGTTTGGTTTCAAACGGCTCGGAGAGGTCCTTCCCGATTCCGTTTGTATATTAGACATGTGATATTAACATGATGACTACTTGCTGGCAAATTGTCCGATTGCCCTCCGACCTAACCAGTATCATCATGATCGTCGGATCTTGTTTCTCATAATTGCAGCATAGGGCCTCAATAAAAGAGTTTTGACGTTCCACGTAGCGATGTTTGTTTGAGGCTTAAAACAGAACGTTTTTGGTATAGCATTTTGTGAGGTTTCAGCTATATTTGAATTAAGGTTGAGAGCACATGAAATTCGCACCTCAAAATCCGTTGTGCGTGCTGCCGAAGCAGGGGACTCCTCAGAGTCTGAGTACCCCTTGGAGACAAATTCTTCGTAACGTTGTGGTTCATGTTTGCTAACGTATATTCGATTGGTAGTTTCCTCGCGATGGTTAAAAGCTGAAAGCAAGAGCTAGTGGGATATACCGTCCCTTTCTGACTAGCTCAGTTTTATTGGTTAGACGAGCCGCTTGATGCAAGACAGACGCCGTTTGCAGCCGCACTTTACCTGGTGAACAGACGTTACAAAAATAATTCTGGTGAGCCCTTAATCCAAATATGTCGGAGTGGCCCCACCAGAATTACCTACTCTCTTTGCCGTAACCTAAAGATTCACACGGGTTTGGTGTCGTATCTCCCTGAAGGTTGCTCTCGTTATCCGGGGAGCGCGACGAGGACACGAGAGTGGGAATTGAATGTTGTAGACCGGCTTTAGTTGCATACCCAGCCGTGAATACAACACCCCGATGCTTCCTAACCAGTATACAAGAAGAAACCTTATGGAAGCAGCGGTGTTCACACCAGAAATCTATCACCCCTCCTATGTTCACGTGGCGTCAAACATTATGCTGGAACTTTTCTCAATTACAGGGGTTAGGTTTAGAAGCACAATATTAGTTAATTTAAAAAAAAAAACCAAAAAAAAAATATATAGCTCATTTCTCAGTATTTTAAATAATATTAATTTTTACAGTTCACCTAAAAATAATAATTAAACAAAATGTGCATTCTGTGAGCAAATCTTTCACAGCCTACATCCATCTGGAAGGTTTTGCTAATCGATTAACTGATTAGTCGACTAACATCAGCTCTACAATTTAGGGTTGCTAATAACTTAGAAAATACTAAAAGCATATATAGGAGCCCGAATTATTACCCAACATGTGTCGAATGCTATTAAAATCATCTGACAGTTTTGTTAAAATATACAAAAAAACTAAACAAATGATCTATTTTTATTAAAAACTAGTATCTTTTGCTCTGTAAATGCTTAAGATCACATATTGGTAGTTATAAATTTGTTTTATTTTTTGTGTAGGTAAATATAACTCGTACTAGGAATGACAATCCCGGACTGTGTTTCAGGTCTCGAAAAAAAAATTACAAGACAAAATTTGCCATATATCCTCCTACATTTTTGACATTAGGGGTCTTTCGGGAGTCCTGTTAAGAACGCTATTTTTTGTTTTAAATCTGACCGTATTACTTTATGGCACATTCCGGTTGTTAGAACGAATTTGATATAATGTGGCATAATAAGGTATTAGCTCCTTATTTGAAAGTAATCACATGCATATGGGATATTCTGTGCCAAGTCGGACACCATTTGGGTTTGCATCTCCGATTTTGTTTATATTTTTTTGTGATATATTCTCAATTGAGAGAGGCATCCATGATTTTTGTTTCTAATTTTGTGTAGACGTTTTCAAGATATCGATTTGGGGAAAAAAAGTTTTTTTTAGTGCTCATAACTTCGCGAAAATATACCGATTTGGCAGTTTTTTTATAAATCGTGTATTTCAAAATATATTTGGAATATCAAATTGAAAAAAATTTAAGCCTTTATTCTCTCAAATTGCAATTTTTTTAAGCAAAATATTAATTTCCAAAAAATACGTACTAATCGATTTTCGTGACAATTTTTTATAAAATAAAGGGTCTTGCAATAGGGCCGCTATAAAAGTAGACCGATATCGACAGCAAACGACGCCATATTTTTCCCCGCTCTTTTGACATTTCTCTTCAGTAAGGTTTGCCATTGGATCATGGAAAGAGTCGAAATTATTAAAATTTACTACCGAAATTCGGAGTCAATGGCCTCAACTTTAAGAGCGCTACTTCCAATTTATGGTCGTCGTCATTTCTGGCTGAATGGCTTCGTCAATAAGCAAAATATGCATTATTGGGCAGGCAGCAATCCACACGTACTCCATGCGTCAACATTGCATCCCGAAAAAATAACGATTTGGTGCGGTTTTTGAGCCGGCGGCGTCATTGGGCCGTACTTCTTCCGTGATGATCAAGACCGGCACGTTACTGTGAATAGGAATCGCTACCGCTCAATGATAACGGAATATTTTTGGCCCAAATTGGATGATATGGACTTGGACAATATGTGGTTTTAACGGGACAGCGCCACAAGCCACACAGCGAATGTCGCAATCGATTTATTGAAGACCAAGTTTGGTGAACGTGTTATCTCACGAAATGGCCCAGTCAATTGGCCGCCTCGGTCGTGCGATTTGACGCCGTTAGACTATTTCCTGTGGGGCTACGTCAAGTCTATGGTCTATGCCCACAAGCCAGCGACGATTGAGTATCGGCCGATTTATGCTTGAAAACCGTCGAAAATTGGGTTCAGCGTCTGGACTTCTGCAAGCGTGCCCGTGGTGCCCATGCAAAAGAATTCGAGTTCTATACATAATGGCATCGAATGTACTCTCACAGGAATAAAGAATTTAATTCATATCCCAAACCGTTTTTGTTTAAATTGAAAAAAACTTTTGTAGCGTTCCTATTGCAAGACCCGATACTTATCATGCATTCCGCAACTTTTGAGCATAGTCCGATAATGGTATAACGATGGGATGCATTTATTTCTTTTTTTAATTTTTTAATTCTGCAGTATTCTAATATTCCCCTAGTTGAAGCATCTCATTCCAAGGCGTTTAGCTTTCAATTTTAAATGTATAAACGTAGTATAATACGGAAACACCCTATGCAAACTTACATATGTCTCGTTGGTTCATTCTGCTGCGGACGCTTTCTCCCACTTATGTATAGCACTTCGACGTTTGTCAACTTTTGAAAAAGTATTGATGTTTTTTAATTTTGATCTCACATATTTCTTTTTTCCCATTGTAAAATTATGCCTAATTAAGTTTAATGATTTTGCATTTTATTCTTAAATTCCATTCATTGTCACGTCAACTACCTATAATTTTCTTCATTGTACTGAATTTAGTTAATATTCATGAATTATTGACCAATTTACCGTGGCAGCCTGTGTGGCTCTCGCCGATAAATGCCGGAAACGTTGTTGCATTTTGGGCGCAGTGTCAAACTGCCAAGCGTAGACAGCTGACATTTTTGTGAAGTGTCATCGCCATCTTTAGTGTGTTGATATTTTAACGCGTGAATTTCAAATATGTTCATATGCATACATATACATATATATGTATGTATAGTATGGTTGAATGTATGTATGTAAAACCACATCATTTCGTGAATTGGGAAAGTATTGGTCGCACATTAAAGTACTTATTAAATTACTTGATTTAAACAAAGGCAAGTGAAATTAAGTAAAATAATTTCGTTTAAAAATCTTAAATCTCTTCAAAATGATGTCAGATAGAAGTTGTTATGTTGAGTACTCTTTGGTTAAGTTCACTCTCTTTAAATAGTTGTCTGCAAATATTTTAGATGGCGTGTGACTGAGAATATTCCAATTTACGATTCACTTACACCAATATTTATGTAATTTGCCCAATAGGTTCAAGTGACCCCCGGGCCGAACGTAAGGTATATATAAATTTGATATTTTATTCGATACATACATATTTTCTTTAGATCAAGGTATAATATATGTATAATCCCAAAAGCACTGTTCAATATCTAAAAAAAAATATGTCTTAATTGATGCATCAAAGCAAGCCGGGTATGCTAGTATTAACAAAAATAAAAGGAAGTTAATATAGTTTTAACGTACCATACTCATTTTCAAATTTGATTCAATTAAATTTTAATTTAATTATTTCTCTCCCCAATTAAATTCTTTTTACCAAATTTGAAAGAATTCGCGACATGCTTTAGTGAAAAATTTAATATTTTTTTTCGCTGATTTCTATAATTTTCGAAATTGTGCTTTCTGACCAGAAATGCAAATTTGACAAAGAAGTTTGCTCTAAATTGGGTGATACCTTTGCCATTCCCATCCATGTGTTTCATAATAAATCTTGACTATCAAATTACCTTGTATAGCTAATAAATAACGGATTTTTTGATTTTTGATTAATACCGTTATACTTGTGTACGTCTTCTACAATTGTTAAAGTTTTCGAAATTTTGCTTATTAAATTGAAATGCAATATGTGCACCAAATTTGGGATACACCTAGTTGTTCGAAAGTGGGAGGCGTCACACCTATTACCATTTTTGTAATCCTTCTATTTGCCTGTGCAACCTAATTCTACATATTTACTTTAAACAAATTCCCTTAAATAGTAGCGTAGATATTGCGTTTTTATGGATTAAAAATTACCGTTATGTGAGAGGCGTAGGTTTAGTGCGATTTTTATAATTTTTAGAATTTTGCTTACCTACATGAAGAGTGATGTGTCTACCAAACTTAGTAGACTTCGGTAGCATGGTTTTGGAGACACACTTATTTGCTCTAAAGTGGGCGGTGCCACGCCCGTTCCAACTTTTTTTTTTTGATTTGGTATATTCGCCTTCTTCATATTAAATTTGGGCACATCGTCTTCAATGCTGACCAAAATATCGCATTTTTTTTAATTTGCACATTTTTCCATTCCCAAACCCAACTCTATGTATCAAATTTGAGCAAATTATCTGAAAAAGTTAGTGTTATAGAGGGCTTGCCACCTGTTTTAAAAAGTAAAATTTATTTAAAATATTCGCAAGCTATATGAAATATTAAAATTTTCGTGTCAAACGGTTCTCTTCGCTAGGGATATTTACTATATTTAGGAGAGGGTTGCCACCTACTTGAACATTTTAATTTAATTAAATTAAACACAAGTTATATGAAATATTAAAATATTTATTTGTTTGTTTATTTATTTTGTTACAGTTTTGCGACTTAAATAAGTCCGGGTACATATTTACATTTATAAAACGATTGGAGCCTTTACGCTAACCGTTCGCCGCGGAATTCAAGAGGAATTCCCGGCCCTCATATTTTTCATACCATTCCGAACATGGTCCATCGAGCCGGATGAAAAATATGAGGCCCGTGGATTCCTTTTGAATTCCGCGGCAAACGGTTAGCGTAAAGGCGCCTATAGTTGAGATTTATCCAACCATAAAAGATACCACCAAATCGTTTTTTTACTTAAATTTATCTTGCACGTAGACAAGCTTATTATTTATTAGCTGAAAAAAATAAATATACGTATATGTATATATATATATATGTATATATACATATGTAATGAGTTGCAGGGATCTTACCTGTGTATGGCTCGGAGTTCTCTTCCAAAGTGGCCGAGAGCTGGGTGATCGCAAAAGGCGAAATCCTCATCCGAGGCGGGTAACAGGACTCGAGAAAGAGGAGCCAAATTAACGACTAACTGTTACTGTTTGTACATTAGTGACATCTGCAAGTGGCATTTTTTTGATGATTCAGCCACACGTTTACTGACTTAAACACAAGGTACATATATGCACATATTTATATGTTACAAGTCAATTAAAATTATATGCATTTCTTCTGGATGGAAATATGAGTGTCAAACGGTGCGTCTAAGCAAGAAGGTCCATAGCTAACTATATGTGGGTTGTCACCTGTTTGAAAAGCCGAATTTAATCCAATTATTCTTAATTTTTATGAAATTAAATAAGGCGAATAAATTAAAATTATACACAAGTTATATGATATAAGATTAAAAAATATGGATGTCAAAACATTCGTTTCGCTGCGAAAAAGTTAATAGGTATATTTTAAAGAGGTTTGCCACTTTGTTTTAATTTAAATTCATTTAAATAACACAGAAGGATATAAATTGTTTAAATTTGAGGGTCCAAGTGTTCGGACACGGTGGATTCCTTTTCTTTTTGGTAGGGTTACCAACTGTCATATGTGACAGAAACCAAATCCCGTTTTCTAGTTACAAAGGCCAATTAAGAAATAAATAAAGGCAGATTTTTCTATTAAAATAAATGTATAAATATAGAAGTACTAAAAATTTTATTTTTCACAATGTTTTTAATTATATTCATACAAATGTTTTCAAATTTGGGACCGACATTGAGGTAAATGTACAAGTATATAAAGCTGCAATTTCAAATTGAAAGTGAGTATCAAAATTGTGCAAATTCGGCTCGTGAAAACTTCTTATTACTTCAAAAAATAATTGGCGCCACTCCGAACGGCAAATGTTTTCCAGGTGCTTACAGCTTAAATTGTGCAGTGTTATTTTTTACAATATTGCCAATATTTACCATGTCGCATCCTTATCGTATTTATCAAAATCAAACTTTGCTAAATTTTAAGAAAAGTTGACATAAATTTTTCTTTTAATGTTTTTACAAATTGTTCATTAAAAAAGTTGCTAAAAATTTGGCTTGATTTTTCAAATTTATTTTCGCTGCCGATATTGCAACATTGGTTCCTTATGCAACAAATGAAATGTGCCGTTGTATGTCGGAGTATTATTTATAATATTTACTTTTCTCATATAAAATTAACTACAAAAAAATAATTATTTTTAAAGTAAAAAAAATAATACTAAATAAAAGGAGCGACCGCAATTAGAAAAACATTATTTTTCTGTCATTTTCAGATGTAACGCAGAGTTGGCAGAAAATCTTTGTTAAAGATTTGCTAAGTAAAGAAAGACGCCTACTTTGTATGGAGTTTTTATTTGTTTTTATTATCTCCACGTTAAGATTTTTCTGAAAGTGTATTCAAAAATATTTTAATTTTGAAAATAAATATTCACTTCGGGCAACATTTCGTTCAACGAGATTTGAACCGCCGCACTCCGAATGATAACAAGCATGCGCCACACTCTGCTACGACAGGATCACTTATGATTAATATAATTATAAAAAATGTCTGCTTTTCATACGGGTATTCGATACTCCGTTGTTCGTTAGTTGGCTTTTCGCCAAAAGTATTTTCCTATAAATGGCCCTAAACTGTTTCGAGTCGTCGCTGGGAACGGAAATTTTGGCTCTTAAATTCTCTCAAACTAAGCTAAAGGCATGTCTAATGCTTTTGCTTCTTCTCACCAAAATCTTTTACTTTTACTCGCAAAATATATCGTATTAAATTTTTCTTATATTACTGTACTAACTATGCCAATTATCATTTTGAAATTTCTATTTCTGTGAGTTTAATTTTGCTACATAATTTTCAATACATCTATAGCTACAATAAAAATAAGCACAGCTCACGCTTTAAGTTCACTCAAAACTCACATCCACCGCAGCAATTGCTTCATATGCTAGCAAATCCAATAAGACCACCAAAGGACAGCAAATGGGATTCTCCAATGCAGCGTGTGCTTATTTTGCGCCTGCATAAGCTGCTTTGCGTCAGCTGCTGCACCTCTGCCCCTACTTCAGCCAACTACTGAAGACTATTGTACGCTGAACAAATTTTGTAATTTGCATCAACAACAGCAGCGAAATCTGCAGGAGTAACACTGGTAGCAACTATCTGCAGCTGTTGGAAAATAAGAAATGAAAAAACATGAACAACATAGTGGATGCAGTGCCAAAAACTCCAAAGCGGTAATAATGGCAAAAAGCGGTGCGAAGGATAGCAAAACGTGGCGAGCGTTGAACTAGCGATGTACTTTACTAATTAGATGGCGTGAAATGTGGGTTAAAGCGCTTACGATAACAACACAAGAAGTAGCTGGTGGTACCAAAGCCATGAACAATGGCAGGCGCAGTGTAGTAACAACAACAATAACAACTGCACGTAATGCACTTTGGCAAGTAATTAATTAAGACAAGAATGAAAACGTGCCAAAAACGCAAAACTTGCGACAAAAGCGCGAACACAAGTCACAACTACAACAACAACAAGAACAACAACAACAATGACGACGACGACGATAAATATAGTATATTGTTGCTGTCAACAGAACGTCAACAACAAAAGCCGGACTGGAACCGGAACGATGTTGATGGCGAGTTTGAAAGGTTAAAATCAAGTCGATGTCACATGCAACAATCTGCACAAAGGTGAATGAAGCAAACCAGTCAACGCATACACGCACGCACGCTCGAACGCACGTACACTTAATGGTGGCAACTATCAGCGCTCGGTTTAATCTAGTTAATTACCGCTGTGACAGCAACAAACAACAAAAATGAATTATCCCAACTGTAATAAACAGTAAGCAGATGTTGCTAGCATTATGGGTGCACTCTGACCCCCCGCTACCACTGCCACAATGCCACTTTCATTCGACTTTTATTGCAACCGATTGCCTCAGTACGGGTGGAGGAGGAGAGGCAGCGATAAAATTGAATGAAAAGCGAAGTTAATTACACTTCAAAAATTCAACGCTACTAATTAAGTATCTACTTGCCACAATTTGTTGGCCTGGCAAGCGCCAAGCGCCAATCCTGCTGCCACTTTAGTTGCAAACAATAGAGCAGCAGTAGGAACTTGCTTTCATATGCCACACGCGTGTTTTATGCAAACATATGCACATACTTATGTATGTATGTATGCGCTACATCCATATAAATACACACACACACCAACATGTTTATTTATATTTGTGTAGACCACCCATGTTGATTTCAACCACATACAACAATAAATATACGAGTAAAAACAATACAAAAAACATTTTACTCGCACCAAGTAAATCGAAAGAAGTTTTATTAATTTTTCTGTCCCTTCGAGTTATGTTGTCTCTATTATTCGATTGCATGTTCGCGTGAGTGAGTTTATGTGCCTGTTGTGGCAACGGAAAACAAATGTGGGGTATTCCTCCAAGGTTTATTGTTTTTATTTTGGTTCTAACGCCAACAGCGTCACACGCCAAAATCTAACAAACAAACCGCAACGACTTGTTGTCACATGGCTTTATATCGCGCTATTCCGCTCAATGTTCTATATTTTGTGTGCGTTTTTATTAAATGTTGCCAGTTGTGTGTGGCATTAATTTGTTGATGGGCTCATCATATGATCGGACCACCCAAGTCGCTATAGCAGTGTAGATAAACATTGGTATATTGATTTTTTATGGTTATTTCTTGTTAGCTTTCGTTTTGTGACCATATTTTAATATACAATAATATATGTATGTGTAAGTACATATATTCATTTGTAGTGTATATGGGCATATAGCGTGGGTGCATGTGATAACGAAAGTTATCTACCTTATTCTTCAATATAAAATAAAGAGGAAAATTCGTTTTAAAACCAATTTGCTTTAGTTGTACTTTCGTAGTACATACATACATACATACATATGTAGGCAATGTGTATTCAAACATGTTTGCTAAGTAATGACGACAGTCTTATTATGTCATACAGCAAGGTGAACTTAAGACAATTAGCTCTATTGCCAATACCATGGAAATATTTTCATAAACAAAACAAAACCAATTTTTAACATTTTGGTTTTGCTTAGCTTTTATTTAAATTTATGAGTATGATTTGTTCCCAGGAAGACAGCCATTGCGCTGAATAAGAATAAAGCATTTTTCATTTGTTTTTACTATATAAAAAATTCTGTGGAAGTTGTGAAGGTAGAACAATAAATAACCCAAATTTGTTAAGCTACAACTTAAAGAACATTTTAGGTTAGCCAAAATTTTTTTGTATGTCATCTTCCTAGGCACATCTCCCCTCCCCGTTGTTTTCTAAACCGTGCAAATACTCCCGACGGGCACCGTGGTTGAGTGTGTAGCGTGTGTGTGCTTCACCCGGAGTATAAGGGTTCAAATCTCGGCCGGGGTAAGTAACATAAAAAAATGACAGAAAAATTTTAACTGATAGCAGCCGACCTTCGGCATCTCTCAAGAATCATCTGCCGTTCCTCAGCGTATGTTATTATTTGTTTCTTTTTTTATTTACCCTGATAGATTTCAAAAATTTGTACATAATAAGCCGGCCAAATATGTACCTAGCAAAGCCACACTTTGTTTAGTACACTTTGATATGTAAAGCGATAAATGTTAAATATGACGAGGATATGCAGAACAAGTTAAGAAAATTCTTTCTTCATAGCTTTCATAAATATAGAAAAATTTTAAAATATCATATAAAAATAAATTGTTTTGAAGTAAAATCTCATATCTAAACAATCAGTGGTATGTTATCTATAAGTTATAGTGATCTGATCCTTCCATTCACGATGAGCGAAAGAAGTACCAACTTGCATGCCCTTAGCTGCTTTAGGTTATTAGTTATAAAGAAAACCTATTTATCTGAACAATCAGTTGTATTGGAGCTACAAGTTATAGTGACCTGATATTGATAATTTTTATTGAACACTTCATATTAATAGTAAGTGATAGGAGTGATAGGATGGCGGCCACCGTAGCCGAGTAATTTAAATCCGTGTGGGCAATTTTCTCATCTATCATACAAAATCTACTGCGAAAATTATCAATAAAAGGTTTTGGTTGGAGACCTTAACATTTATAGTATTCCTTGGAATGTGATTGAGCCAACTTGGTTTACGTTTATTTATTTATTTATTTTGTACAGTCTATATATAATATATATTTATGTATACATATATAGTAACAAAGTATTAAAATGACTTTTGGGCGGACGGAAAAGCTGCATTTCCGCGTTATGGTTATTGTAAGAAAATTGACTTACTACAAAACAACAAATTGTGATTGAGTAGTTACTGACGGGGTTTTCTGTAGACATTACAATGGCAATAATATAAGAAACCTCTTAAAACGGCCAAACGAAGCTGTAATAGTTGAGAACGCAAAAAAAATCCTTAACGTCTGGGTAAAGACGATAATATTCTACTAGAAAAAGTCCCAAAAGCTGTCAAAAGTGTCCTTCCCACTGGTCAGAAAGACAGCTACTACTGCGATACTGCCGAGAGCATACTGCGATTTACTGTACAGAATGTGCATTTTCCGAACTGTAGAACTTTACATTATCTTAAAAATCTTTGTTTTTAATTAATTTATATTTATTTTTTGTTTGAAAATAAAGTTAAGGTTCAAATCTTCACTTGAGTAAATGAATTTTGTTTTTAGTTAATTTTTATTAATTAATTAATTTTTCAATTTTCAAACAACTAAACATTGTATAAATGTTTGTTATTGACGAATCCACTGAGGTGCGGTGAGGCGATATGCATTTTGATTTGAACGCCCATTTTCATAATAAGCCTGAATAACTTAAACACGTTGCTCGATTGTGTATCTTTCCATGTTCAAATTGAGTTGGTCTGAAATTGAGAAATGCAGAAAAAACTTGGCGTTTAGGTGTGGTTCACATTCAACATCGGCCCTTAAAATTTAATCACCCTTTATTAATATTTTGAGCAACTCTTGTTTAAGGGTTGTCCTGTAGTAGTACAAATACACAACATAGGTAGATACATATGTACATATGGAGATATACATATGTACTATGTATATTCAAAACTGGAGCTTTCGCTTTTCGAGTATTTCGATACTCGAAAAATAGCGAAACCGAGTTCTCGATACAATTTCGGGTATCGCGAGAAATGTCGAGCACTGTACAAAGAAAACAAAATACGTACATACAATACTGCACATACACAGACAATTAAATTGAGTAACGAGAAGCTCGCGAGCCTTATGAGCTTTACGATACAAAAGAAGCTCGCGGAAAGCGGTCCCCGCGGAAAATCTTTTCTCGAATAATCTCGAGAAATAGAAAGCTCTGTTCAGAACTAATTTTTTTCGAAATGTAGTATTATCTGCTAAGAAAATAGAAACCAGTATACTTATATTCTTATCTTCTTTAGGCAGATAACTGTTAAGTGTTGCAAACGTTTATGCAATTTTAACTAATTCGCCTCCTTTGAGCGCGCCGCAGCTCACTGAAGGTGGCTGTGGTATTGACCGTAACCCCAACCACAATGGCAATAGCACCATCAACCAATTCTGCCCAATCCACCACGTCCGCCACCGCATTATAAACGTAGCACGTAAATTATGGTCAGCTATTGGCATTCAATATTAATTGCATTAGTTTCTGAGAAGTATAAGGCGGGTGTTTATCAGGTTGTTTTGTAGTTGTTGGTTATTTGGTTGATGGCTAGCTGCTAGGCAACCACAAGACCAACACTCTCAGCACCTGTGACTCTAGACTTTGCTAAAGACTTTATATGTAGCAGCCACACACTGGAGAAGGAATAAACAGAACTAGATAGGATTTAAATAAGTATATACAGTGGTCATCCAGTATAACGAACTTTCGGAATAACGACTTTTCGGTTTGACGAACCATCAAAGTTACCTAATTGATCGTTCTATATTACGAACGCAAACAATTTTAATTACTCACAATTACGGACGAAGCACGGTGCTCCAAGCCACCAACCTGAAAAAGAACTGATTAAGGCTGACGATGACGGATTTATATGGGCAATGTTTATGTCACCTAATGTAACACTGTTCGATCAAAACGCTATTAGGCTTGTGAAACTTCGTTACAAAGAGAGTTGAGTAACATTATTGCTACAAGAACGGATAATATCTGAGAATCTTGTGCATAATATTTTCGGTGATGTATCTATTGGTGTTTTCGTGGAGAATACTGTCGGAGAATTCGATCATAAGATGTTGGAGAAATATTTGTAATGGCTCCATAGGATTCGATGCAGGATATAATATACTACGAGCGGAACTGATTGTTGTTGGAAAAATCTGGATAAACTTGTGCTCCATTTTCAGAATCAGTGTACCAAAATCGATATAAAATATTGAAAATATAGTGAAAGGAAAAGTTTTGGGAGATTTCCAAAAAATTACAATTTCCGCTTTTATTTAATTTTTAATAGTATTTACATTTTTTGTCCAATTTAATCGCTTTTGTGCTTCACATTTTTGGATTGAAATTCTCTTTCATCCAGACATTTTTAATTATTTTTTCTACAAAGCTGATTCACTAAGGCCCACTTGCGGAAAATGCAGAGTTAAATTTATAGATAAAGAGATAAGTTACTCAGAGTTATATTTTTAATTTCGTAACCCAGACATTGTCTTGTATATTGTGAATAAATACAAGTGAAAACTCTTAGCCCATAGACGTCAAAATTCGGCATAGCTGAGACCACCTGATGTAGCAACACTCAACATTCTTGTGTCATTCACTGAGCGAATTTCTATGTTTGACAACTAATATTGGCTATTTGTGGCATTTAATATCAGCAGCTGCCATCTTTAACTTAGAATACTTCTCACTTGTATTCATTAACAATAGTCCTGTATCAAATAAATCGAATAACCCGGGCTACGTGCATTTCTTTTTTGACATTTTCTTTGAATTTTATGAATTTATTGAAATTTAAAGTAAAAATAAATTTTGGAGGTTCTAGTACAACAACGAAATGCTTGGTATGATTGATCTCTAATCTCGTAGAAATGAACGCTTCGCTTTTCCAAACCTCTGTTAAAGGAGTTGGAGCCAACGTTTTCTATGGCATTCTCATTATTGTCGAAAAAAGCGATTTGTTTGATATTTTTTCGTTGTTACCTTTAAAACGAAAATTCCTCGATTACAGGATTTTTGCCCATATCTCGACCCAAAATTACTCTGAAAAATAATTTTTAATTAAGTACTTTTTCATGTAAACTAGGGAAATCTAATGAGCATACTTATTTTCATTGTGTATATATTTATTTTTTATGCTCTTGTTGAATGAAATAGCTAGTGAAAAAATTCGGCTTCGGACATATCTTTAAAAAAATAAGTTTGCAAATTTATACATGTGAAGGCGATTTCTTTTTTGAGATATTACTGTCTCTGCTTTGAAAAAAAACACGCTCACACGGAACCGATGTTGCCACTACGCAAAAAAAAATTACATTAAGCTTATAAAGCTCTGAATAAGGCACTTTTTTTAAGAGGGGGACGAGTAGTTGCTAAAATTGAGAAAATTCGTCCATATTTTTTTACCAAGTTTCATTAATTTTGCTACGAATAAGCACTTATAGAATGTCCTCGATACCCACCAAGTTATGAACAAGTAGGTGTATGTATAGAAGTACAAAAAAAAAAAGGTTTTAGTGGAAGAACTAGAGTATTAACTTCGAAGTGATGGTATTGGAACAACACTAATCCTGGCAACTGCGATGATGTAAGACCTTGGTTTGGTCTAATGTTAAGTTGGAATCACGCATATTCACGAGTGGAATTGTGATGTTGGTTTTGCAGATTCCGATGCCGATGCGTCACCTGGGCAGCATCAAACAATGTTGAACTGTGGCATATTTTGGTACTCAGGGATTCACAAGTAATTGTTAAAAAGCACACGCGAATTGAAGACTTTCTGTAAAAATTAAATAAAATTTTCGAATTTTGAGGTCGTTCAACTAAGGGCAATAATATTTTATTTTAATTAATGTATTTGGTTATTTATTAAAAAAAACCCCGTTGTATTATAGGTAAAAAATCATTCCATTTTACCAATTAGGCATACATTTGGACAACCCCTGTACTTATGTAGTACATTTATGTATGTATATAATATATATGTATGTATGTATGTGCATACATATTTATGTAGGTTTGCAGGTAGTTGGTGAATGTTTGTAACGAATGCACTTAGAATTGCAAATACTTACCAATATCCGAATAAAATAAGAGGGCGTTTTGTTCTTCATCATCTGTCAAAGTTGTATCTGTGTTTGATAGCAGGTTTCAAAGCACACATGGATTTATTACCACATATACAAGCACGTTTGAACATATGTATGTACATAAAATATACACAACCTTTCGGTTGAATAGGTTCAAATACGACGCTTTACACTTTATAGAGTGTTTATTCGATCGAATTTTAAGCGTGTTTAGTGAAACCTATTAGTAATACCCAAAGCGTCGTATTAGGCGGCGGCCACCGTACAAAAACTAAAATGTACATTTATTTTGTCTAATGAAAATCATGAAGATCGGGTCACAATACAACTGCATGTTCAGCTACGATATTTTGTTTTGAAATTCTTTCATTTGGACAGATAAAACCATACAACTTTACGATATATTCACTTGGAGAGTCAAAGAAAGTAACTATTACTAGTTGCTCAAGCATGAGTTTTTACTCAAAAAAAAAGCTCGCTTTAGGTAAAATTCAAATCCTCATTTTTTTTTAAATTACCTGTTAGTAAAATTTGGCATACCAAACGCGAAGGCTAACTTAAAAATGTTTTAAATAAATATATTTTATGGCATGATGCAGAATGTGCATATGTGAATATATTTATTTTTACCAGGCAGGAGAGGTATTTGACGTTTTTGATATTAAATAATATAATTATTTCATAGGCCGAAAAGGTTGGCAGGGCTTCTTCATTAAAATACCGCGCTTCATCTGAAAAATTCACATCAAATCCCCATATACTCAAAAGATATTTTCTGTATCCAAATAGGTTTTGAGACCTCCTTATCTGGCGATACTAAATTGGAATGACAATTTCATTTACTAAAGTAAAAACAAATTAGTATGTAATAATAATAATTTGGCGTGTACACCATAGCTTAATGTTAGCCGGACTTTTCCCACAAATTATGATGCGCGCCTTGATGTTGTAACCCAAAACAAACCCTACAGTTTTACGCCGACTCCGAACGTGAGAAGTTTTTTCATGGCAGAAATAAGGTTTCCCATTGCCTGCCGAGGAGCGACCGCTATTAGAAAAAACTTTTCTATATTTACTGATGTTACATGCCCTGGCTAGGATTCGAAGCACGCGGTACTCACTCGGCTACGGCGATTGCAAGATGTATTTAGGCTCTCTTCATTAGCATTAATTAAGATTGCTCAACAAACATTTTGAGAGAACCATAGCAATCTATACAAAAAGGTTAGATATCTAATCGTATTCTGACGTTGAATTCTACTTCGTCTCTAACGTGGATTTTAAATTAATCTAAATTGTAAGTTAATTATAAACGGAACTTAGGCACATATTATTGGCACCCCAAATATATCAGCATAAGAAGAAACATCAATACTTACGGATTAAGGTAGAATAAGCTGAAATAAATCTATTTATTAAATAAATAGCTAATTGGTCTGATTGTAGCGAATAAAGCAGTAACTCCGTTTTATTCACTCAAAATATATTATTGAAATTTGGAATTTTATTATTGTACACATACGTATGTATAAAGCATACACCTTAAGGGGTATCACGAAAAAAAGTTCAGAGTGTGTCAGTTTTATTTGAACATTTATGTCGACAAAAAGTTTTGGGTGTAATTCCTTTTTTTGGCACCTGCTAAGAACAGCCAAATCGGTTTTATTGTTATAACGTTCTTACTTGATGTTAGATTTTTTAAATCTTTCTATCGCAGAATAGGCCCCGCTCAGAACTATATTGACCTTTAAAAGGTTTTGGATGTACTATCCCTACTTTTTTATTTTGAAGTGAAACTTCTTTGCGCTCGTTGGGCTGTAATTCCAATAACGATTGAAACGAAAAAACGACAGGAAAAGGGAGGGGATGGCGCGCGTGGTGGGGCAGTCGGACGGAAGGAGACATGGCAGAGAAACGAAATCGCGACAGATTAGGAGTAGGAAAAAACGAGCGAGGGGTAGCAAAGCGGACAGAGTGTGGCAATTATTGTTCTCTACATCGCTCTGAACCAGAGAGTTAACGATATAATAAAACTCATACATATAGCATTATTGGCATCTACTCCCTCTAGTACAGCAGAATTAGGAGAAGATTTGCACACTATGCCAATGATTTTAAGCGGTGATTTTAATGTCAATTTTGCCATGGAAGAGCTCAATCACTTCTACAATTTTTAGAAAGTAAATTTAATTTAAAAATGAATAATAATCCCAAAGACTCAACAACCAACCAGTTCAGGCACGACAATGGATGCAATTTTCTCAAGATATTTAAATAATTTACAATCACGAGTTTTCATTTCATATTTTTCATACCACAAACCAATTGTATCTTTTCTTGAACATGAAAGTATGGAAGTAAATGAATAGATTTTTTATAAATGGAGGCGAAAACATCAACTATCTTTTTTCATTAACCTAACACTCTTAAAAATTCCAGAAAATGAATAGTGGCTTCTGTTATCGGGGAAATATTTCTATTTCATAAAACTTGCTGGCTAGGGTGAGTATTTTCATTCCAAGTGACCATCGAGATCCATAAAGTTTCACTTCTATCGCCTAGCTTTCTAGGCTGACAATTTTTTCTTTATTATAAATCTGAAGCTTTCTAAAAATTTGGAAAAAAATTGTGCTGAGAATGCAAAGTAACTAAAGTAGTTAAAACATTGTTTTTCGTGTTGTATTTGTGGTTAAAGTGAACTTCCTTCAGAAATGCAATTAAAAAAAAAATGTTTGTGGGCAAGTTTATTAAAAAAACACTTAACTTATTCTGATGAGCAGGAGTGTACACACATACATGCATATGTTGTAGTATTTAGTGTACGCGTGCTGTGTAATTGTAATCAGTTATTGCACATTCTTGCTAGTCAAGATAACGGTGCTAGCGATGAGTGCCGATAATAATTGATTGGTTTCATTGATGTACACTGTCTGATAGGCAATTGGAATACATATGTTGCAACATGTTGCACAGTGGTAATAAATATATGTATGTATGTATGTGTGTACTTACGTAGCTACCGCTTATCTATCCAGCAGCGATATAAAGAAGAGCATTGGGGCGTGTATACTAGATTTCATGTAGAACGAAATTTAATTACATGCGGAAAAACAATTTACTTATTATGGGGTGTGCTGTGCGGAGTGCAGTTGTGGCCAAGGGTCGTAATTGAGTTTGTCGGTGGGAATACGCAGAACTGTGAATATCGAAAACTCGTTTGCGCTTCGGTAGTTAATTTATGTTCAATTGGATTTTCAGCCATACATATGCAGATATGTATACGCATACGTACATACATGTATAATGTAATGTATAAATATTTGATACACTGTTTCTATTTGCACACATAAAATATTAGAATATACGTTCGCCGTTTTGGAAAATTTTCTTCTTGATTTTCATTACAGTCGCTTTAGCGATTCTTGCAGAATTCCATCAAGTCTTTACATCATATGGAAAGCCTTCCTCTTCCTCTACCGCCTACGAATAATAGAATTGCTTTCATTCGTAAGTCCTGACCCAGTCCACAGATCCGCAAATTCTTAGTTTGCCGCACCACGTAAAATATGCCGAATATATTAATTACGTAGTATGGTTAATACCATTCATACAATGGATTACATTATATTAATTTTTTGCCAAAAGATGGCAAGACACCGGGAGAAATCAAACAACACTTACTGCTGCGTAGGCGAATTCTTCATCTTCGTATTCCACCGTAAAATAATGGACGAAGTAATTTCGTTTAAGAAGGGAATCAGTTGATGACTAAGACGAAAATGTTTTTAACCAAATGAAACTAGCTTTTCGATGTGCTTGTACCTGATATCCCGCCGACAATGTAATATGAAGAAAAATTTAATCCGCTAAATGTCGAGATGATCGAGATATTTGGAAACTTTGTATTTATGACTCACTTTGTACCATTTGCAGAGTGTAAAAATCATTAGTAGCTTATCTGAAGTTGGTTATTTTTAGTTCTTGCTTTAGTATCTAAAAATTACAAATTGGCGCATATTGCTAGATCGCCCTTCCTTTGAATCGGGCAGAGCACGGTTACCAGCTCTTCGCCATCATGCTTGAATAGCTTAGCTAACTCATTAATCCATTTGCTTTAGCGGTTTTGTTGTTCCGTAGCCAATGCTATTCGAACTTCATCGAGATCGGCTGACAGGATGTTAATGCCGTCATCAGCGGGTTCGGGATCTTCATCTTCTCCGGCGGCGCTTTCTCTTTCACCATTTAGCAGAGTAGAGAAATGCTCCCTCCACAATTTGGGTGTGCTTTGAACATCGTCGACCTTGTTTGAAAATGAATTCGCCCTAGTCTTAAGACCTTCTGATCACAGCATAGCCCTATGACAGCGTCTTACTTTCCGTTGCGGCGCGGCATTCTTTATCGTACCAGTGGTTTTTACAGACTCGCTGAAAGCCAATGACTTCTTCAGCGGCATTACGTAGTGATAGAGGAATGTGCTCTCATCTGAGAGTCGAGTAGCGAAGTTAGTAGCTGTCTTTTTCGATTGCAGCTTTACGACATCGAGCTTTGCTTGTGCATTTAACAAGTTGTTTTGCTGTGCAGCTTGATCCAAGTCGATATTCAGTCCTCGGTGTCTAATACACTGTAAACATGCCTATCCTTGACTATCCTTTTCCAAAAATTTCCACGTTACCCAACTATCACCTCTTTATATTCTTAATTTCAATCATTTTTTCATACTCTTTTTTAGTTGCATTATACTCCTCCCGTTCACCTGTCATCATAGCCGTACAGTTTAACTTTTTTTTTATCACTAATTAAGGGAATGTTGTTAAGTTTTAAGCAGCTAAAGAATATGGCATTTATAGATGGTTTCATGCGTTCCATGGTTTGCACTAGCAGGTCCAGATATATTCCATCTGATATCGGCGACCTGTAAGGCTTGAAATTCGATAAAGCCCAACAGATTTACATACCGGGGAGTAATTATGTAAAAGTAATTGTTCTTTTTCTGTCCACGACCCATCTTCCCTTTGAATATAGTTGGATGATTTAAGTGATTTTCGGAGCGTTCGGCTTCGGATGCAGTTCTTATTATTTTACAAAAATTCATCCACGAAGTCCGCTTCGTTTTTCTAATGACATTACGAGTTGCAGAGAAAGGGGACGTCTACCCAAGTCAGGCTGGTTGGATCCGAAGGTCGCCGGTCCAAGAAATGTTACTGTTTCCTGGAATAAGATAAGTTGTTTTCCATGTTATAAAACTTACAAAATATTTAAATCGTAATCGGAAGGAATCCGCAAAGAAATATAAACTTTTTTCTTGCATTGTGGCTTATTTGTGTTGTTTTTTATGATTATTTCTTAAAGGTAGAAATGAATCCAACAAATGCAATACCATAGGTGGTTTTTATTTTGTCACGTAATTTTTTTTTTTGGTTAGAACGCTGAGCGTTTGAGCCTTTAACGCAAGAAATGATTGTATGAGTTTGGCCACCACTGATCAAAATACATTCGAGTTCAATCGTCTAAGTAAAACCACAAAAATCAACCACAACACAAAAATTGATGATGTGTAAGTAAATGTTCATTGCGAAAGCTATTTGCAAGGCAATGTACATTACGTACATATTTACATAAAAACAACAACAGAGCTTTCACAAGACGCGCTGTAGTATATGGCACTTCGAGCAAGGGACTGGTAGTTTAAATGGTGCGTGCATATAGGATGTATTCGGAAATTTTCATTAAGCATCCAATAGTTCAGTCTATTAAGGACCTTCTTCCCCACCCTTACCCCCGGACTATCAACACTATTTCGATTATTATACAGCTGAATTTTGATACAGGGGCGCTTGCAGGCGTTTCGCATTGTTTTCGTGCCACAATTTTACGCTGTATGTGCCGCTAGCTGCGCATGCGATTGCATTATAGTTGTTGTAAATGTTATGTTTGTTATTTTTGGCACTGGCTCTGGCATTTGACGTGGTCGGCTATGACAACTCGGATGCTGCTGACGGTTACTGCAGCATATTGCTAGTAGCTGTTGATTGTGGCGTCACCGCCACTCGCATTGTTGCTGCTAACTTTCCTGATTAAATGGTTTGGTTGCTGAGGGCTGCTGACTGCTAGCATGGATTTGCAAGTTTTGCTGCATTAGCAGGTAGAACACGTGTTCCATTTTGAGTGGCAAGCGAACGGCAGTCAATATTCATATGTATTTGCATGTAGAATCTAAATTGAAGAATCGTATGTTGTAAATATGTACCTATGTATGTACATATGTATGTATGGCTACAGACTCATAACCGAAAATTCGTCAGATTCAATAGCTATACGTATCAGTTTTATATATTTTGCAGTGCTGGATCCAAATCCGGGTTTAGAAACGCATTCGTATCACTGCGACTAATTTTGTATAATTGCGAAACAGTGGTGGAAGTCAAATACAAAAAAAGTGATGATTAACAAAGGCTAATTTTTGAGATTATAAAAGCCAGCTAAAATCGAAACATAAATATTCACATTAATTGGAACAAACTTATCGCTGAACTCTATTTTTTGTTATTAATTTGCAGCGCTATTCAATAAGATTGCCCAGATTGAGTCTTCCGATATTTCTTTATATCGATATAGCTAATTTTTATTTAATACTACATATGTATGCATATTTTCTCTTTGCTTCAAAATAAATACAATAATTTACTTATATAAGTGATTTCGTAAGTTATCTCTTTTATGCGACAGAAATATCAATTTTTAACTCTTTACACTTCCTAATTTTAATTTTTTATTTCAATTTGCAACTGTGAGTTGCGCGACTGAGTTGAAATATTAAAAGGAAAGTGAATTACGAGCGGTTCGCTGTGATCGTCATTTACGCGCAGCTTAAAACTGGTATAATATTTGCTGCATGTTGTTGTTCTTGTAACATCATAAAACATTCCCCATAAAATTTTGGGGAATGCTGCTGAAGTGACAGTCCTTGGCCTGATATAAATCCGGGCCGTTCCGATATCGAAGCTCTAGTGAGGATCCATGTTTACACTAAAATATATAAGCAAACAATTTCAGAGTGGCATTAGTATACGGTTTGAATCTCCAGTCAGCAAACATATTTTCGAAATTTATTAAAAGTGGACTAAACAAACACCCAACTCTCATATAACGGTAATTTACAAAAACATAAAAACTTCGATATTTCAGTAAAAGGTTATTTGGGTAAATTATTAAACGATCGCTGCACCGCAAATATTAAAGCAAATCAGTATGTCTCCGAAACTAGTATTCGTGTTTAAAATACAAGATTGTACTCCAGAATGAAATACTTGGAATGAAGAGTGTTGAGGATGGGAAGCGAATTCTTTCAACATTAAGGGATTAATTAGGAGGAGAAATACTTAGAAATAAAAATTTTAGGAGAGGGGTACGTATCAAACCACAAAATTATGACTTTATTTAAATCAGTAAAAGTCGTTTAGGTTTTCAAAATATTATACTAGGGTACCCTGATTGATTTGCTGCGGCAATAAAAATTCGTATATTTTTTTATATATGTTGAACTGGAAATATATGTATACATGCGAAATATCATATATCTACGTCAAATAGCTAAGAAGAAATGGTGAAAAGTGATTTTCTTTTAAGTGGAGGCGTGGGGACCTTCGTAGTTCACCCGAACTTACCGCATTATTTTCTATTGCGAAACGAACGTACGTTTCGTGACCGAGACGAATTTTTCGTCTGTTTGTATTATGAATTTCAAAAAGAGAAAAATATGAAAACAGATTAATAATCCCCTATGTATGTACATAAGAAATGGCATTCCCTACGAGGAACGGTCAGCAAAGCTACGAAACAAAATGTCAAATTCGAACAAAAAAAGGTGCATCGTTGTTTTATATTTAAAGTGAAATTTTCGGCAAATCAGAGATGATATTATAAAAACACAAACTTATTAAACCCAAGCTCGGGTGAAACTTTTAATACCAGGTGCATGTTTTTACGAAAAATTAGAACCCACATAATCTTTTCAGTAACCAAATCCTTTATACATTTAGTTGAGCAAATTATATTTTATAGCTACGGAAATATTGCATTAGTTGGATTTTCTCAAAATACCGTTATGTGGTCGTGGTTATTATTTATTTTAAGTACCAACTTTGGGCCATGGGCAATATTTAAGTTATTGTATTATAATAAGTTATTGTATTATAAATAATTTTGACTCTCGCCAAGTTGCAGCTAGACCTGCATAAACCTTCTGAGCGAAATTACCAGTTTGACACTGGAATTTTAATATTTCATATAACTTGTGTATAATTATATAAAATTCCACTATTCAAACAGGTGGCAAGCCTCTCCAAAATATAGGTATGAACCTTGTCCTAGCTGAATCTCTCCTCGCCAAAACAAAAATATATATACGAACCGATTGACAAACATATTTTAATATTTCCGATAATCTGTGTATAGTTTAATAAAATTTGACTTTCAAACAGAAGAGGCAACACTCAAACATAAAATATTCTTTACGACCTATTCTAATGCATACCAAATATACATATATACAAAACTTCATAAAAATGGGTCGAGCCGTTTCGGAGGAGTCTTACCACAAACACCGTGGTGCGAGATTTTTATATATAAGATTATGTACATAGTAGAGCATTCGATTTCGACATAGTTCGTGAAGCTATTTCTCGCGGAGATCGATTTTTCGCGAGCTTCTCGTGTATCGCTTCTTACGAGAGCGGCGATACCCGAGATTGTATAGAGAGCTTGATTTCTCGAGTATCGAAATGCTATGGAATGTGGGAGCAGAAATCGAATGCCCTAGAACTTACATATAGCACATACGCATTTGATCTGTCGAACAAGACGGGGAAGATAATTCCTAGAAGAAATCCACACGAGGCGAAATCGACAGGTCACGAATCGTTCGACTCAGTCTTCGTTCGCAATAGATAATGATCCTTTTAGACTCTTCTGTACATGTTATTTATTAGAAAACCTTTTAAAGCCTTCTGTTGTAGGTACTTGGAGTTTCCTAACCATAATTCAAATTTCTTATAACTTGTATATTTAATTAATTTTAATGGGTAGTGATTTCAGTGTTAGTAGGGATTCACTCGTAGCTATACCACACACAATACCACTTGGAGATGCAGCTGTGGAAAAAAATAAAACGTGGCCTTTTCCATTTCCGTTAAACGTGAATGACTGATTAAACCCCCGCATGTGGCATTCAAGCCTCTGACATTTCGCACCATTTTCCTTTTTGTGTGACTTTTATGATCTACCCATATCTGCGTCACAAAGGAAATAACTTATACATATGTACATATATACGTTTGTATTTATATCCATCAACCACACTCACCTTTTCCACTTAACCATAGTTCTTTGCGGCGGACCATATGTGTTTATTTTAGCACCTATGGTATTCCACCGCTTTTCAAACAAGAGCCTATCAGTTCCGAATAAAGGAGGATCTCTTGACAGGTCCGGATTAGCCTCCAATTTGTTTACGAGGACTTTGAATTGAGCGCTGGTAGTTTTTTTATTTAAATCTGATCTAACCGCTTTTTTCAATTTACTTTTTTTTGAAGAATTTTCCATTTCGAATGTAACGAAGCGATACACAATTTGTTTTCGTTTGCACATTATTTCATTATTTTGTAGATCATTCGCCATAGAAATTATATGTTTATTATATTATCGTCCCGTAGGAAACAGTTGTTTTCGCCCGCTTCTGTGTTCGAGATTCGCAATTCAAATGGACGAACTATTCGTGTTTGACACGAAACGAATGTTCGGTTTGCAATAGTGAATGATGTCGTTAGTTCAATGTGGCAATTAATTAAAATCTTTTCATTTACAAAATTATTTTTTCATATAAGTTTTTTTAAACCAATTTTAATTGGCATGTATGTACATATGTACATACATACATATGTATCTTTTAATGATGAGTTCAACTGTGTAGCAAACATACATATATTTTGGGATGGTTAACATTTATAAAATACTAATTTATGTTTTGCACTAAATTAATTTTTTCAATTACGAATAGGTGGATAAGCAAAGTAAGCTTTTATGTAAATGAGTTGAAAATATGGCAAACGTTCTAATAGTTTTTGAATGATAGTAACTTGCCAAGGTTTGCTTAAAGACCAAGGCCGAAATTGATTAACAGTTACCTATAGACACAACCACCTTTTATTCAATGGAGTTTTCCAAACATATTTAAATGGAAAATTAAGAATATAAATGAATGAATGTTAAGGAATGACAAATCTTTCAAAAGTTATTAAAGTAGTTGTGCAGCACTGAGAGCTTATCCTCATACGAAAAATAATCAAATTGACTTAAAATGGTTTAAAATGAATGTTAGATTCATAGATTCGGTGTTCTTATTCGAAAAAAAATTTTCCATTGCTTTCCATTATTTTCTCTTGGAAGAGTAGCATTTTTTGACGTAGTATGTACGTGGAAGAAGTATACAAATATATGTAGATGTGTGCACGAGTATGTAAGTATGTAGGTATATTCGCAATTCGTGCAAATTTGGCACTGAGTCACATATTTATGTAACTTCTTATGCCGGTGTTGTTGTTCTGAATGGAATTTTATTTCCAATGCTCCATCAATGGTTTTTCTATTGTTATATATTGTTATAATGTTAGCGTATACTTACTTATCTATGTGTATGTGTATTAACGCACACTTGTACCAATAATTTGATTTATGAGTGCACGTTGACTTAGTTTTCCTTATTTAATTAACTTCTTCCGCAATGCTGGTAGCAGGTGCTTTTGACTTATTGGCGCACGCCACCATTGGGGAGGATGCTAGCAAAAATAATGGTTTGGCGCATTCTGCATTGACAGACTTGAACTAAATTTCTTGCTGGAATTTTAAGCATTTTTTCGTTCAATAGCTAGAAAAATAATGACTTTACTGTGAGTTCAATATGCATATGTATACTCTGTATTGACACCCATATGTTGGGTGTTTTATGTTGAAACTGTTGAAAACTTAGTACAACAACACAATACAATATGTGCATGGATATGTATTTTTGGGCGAAATGATTTCAAGTGAGGGTTGTATTACCAGCCCATCAATCTTTTTCTAAAACTCCTATAAAAATTTAAATTACTTTGCTGTTTTTTTATTTTAGTTGGGAAATTGATGTTTTTTTAATTGAAATTGGGGGTGTTGAAAACACCACTAGCATTTTTAAACGAAATGGTTTAAAGTGAAGTAAAAGTACCAGACCATGAATTTTTTCTACAATTTCTATTAAATTTTGCATCATTTGCCTGGTGGTTTTAAGCGGAAAAAGCATTAAATAAAAATTCAATAGAGCTAAACCTCAATTACTTTGCGGTGTAGTTATTTTTGAACAAAACCGATTACGTTTAAGTGCTGTGTAATAAATAAGGCGATTTGTAGGAAGCATTATGTGATTTCCTACCTTATGGGTAGAATTCTACCAAATCCAAACTCATATTCGTCCTCCCCATTACTTTCAAAACTAAGATATCAATATCTGATCCACAACCAGCTAAACGATCTAAAGTGGAAGGGCAAGATAACCAAAAAGGACGTTGACGATGCCAAAGTTGTTACAAGGAGTTATGCAGGAGTTAACAGAGTTTATATGTTACTTCTATACAAACTAGCTTGCAAAATTATCAATATGTAAAAATCAATACTAATATGTATAAACGAAATGTAAAATTTAGTTTCGTAAGAGATAAAATCTTAATAAGGGTACAAATCCTCCCACTCGGCAGATACACATCGATATTACGGTCAACGAACGTTTAACCCATTAATGTCATCACAAATGGGAATTTTTCCCCTTTTTCCTGCAAAAATATTCGATTTCGAGGTGTATTAGGAGTATAAAATATTCCTCAAAATTATCACTCGGAAAATTTCACGAGGAGTCTCTCAAAAAGCATGCAGAATCCACTCAAGTTAGGATGTGAACAAAAATTTACCCAAATAACGCACTAAAATTATTAAAAATTATACAAAGGCGGCCAATTTCAACTTTTGCTTCATTCACCAGAATGCCAGAATGTATATTTGATGTAATATCACATTTGATATGGATTTATAGCAGCTGATACTGAAACTGGCTTTCACATTTTTGAATTCTGTTTAGGTTTTGAGATACAGGGTACTAAAAGATTTTCATGAGTTTGCCCCAACATATGTTGACATTTCTCAATTTTTACCAAGATTGTTTCACGAAGCGCTATTCTAAAAACTGATCTGACTTTAATATACAAATTTTGATATCCCAAAATTTTACATTCGACAGATTTTCTTACTGTTAGAACAAGTTTAAAAAATCGGGAAAATGTCATACTTTTTGTAGTTATTTTTAGATATAACTTCTGAACCGAAAAACTAGAAAAAAGTTATACTATTATATTACATTCTGTTTACTTTCCTCAATTTTTTGTCACAGAGCGTGCTTAAGGACGATGAAATTTTTCCGATATTTTCCCATTTTTTGGCATAAAACAGTTTAAAAGTCAGTAAGAATGCAAAGGTTTTGGATATAAAAATATGTATACCTTCTGTCATTTCCGCTGCGATAGGCAAGCCTACACTGTTTAACCAGTTGGTTACCATGGAAATCAACCTATTATACCAGTTAGTCTACATACTAGGGCAAAGTCGTATGCAAATCCGACGATTTTTATTACGAGTGGCATCTTCATCGTATGACCCCATCGTACTACACTGCTACTTCGTACTTTTTTGGTTCAGAAGTTAAAGCCAAAAATGGGTCGGAAATTTTTTCCCTTTTTGGCATAAAACCGGATTTTTCAATAAAAATATCTATACAAATGTAAGCGCTTTGGGGAGCCAACATTTCGTAGTTTTATTTAAATATTAGCTTTAGAATTGTGATCCATACTGTTGGAAAAAATTGAGAAAATGTCAATCTAGTATGTTGGGACAAACTCATGGCAAACTTTATCACTCTGTATTTCACAATCTTGACGTGATGGAAAGAATTGGGGGCCATTTTCAGAGTCATCAAATGTACGTTCCAAAAATATTGTGTTACGGTGTTTTCATTCATTTCTCCGGATGCAAAGTTTTTTTTTTTGGCGTTGGAACATTGGCCGCCTAAGGTGCTCTTACATTTCACATATTTGCAATAAAATTGTTTTTTAACAAATTCTTTTTTAATATTTTTTTTAACACAACTAAAAAGATTGAATAAAAATGAACGCTTTTCTAAAAAGTTCGAAAATATATATATTTTTCTTTTAATTTAAACACTTGCAACTCAAAAAGGCCACTTCCGATTTACACATTTCTTTCAAAATATCTGAATATATCTCTAAAACAATATCCATAGAAGGTTAGGTTTGTTCGCTGTTCTGAGGTTTCCTGCAGTAACTGCAAAAATAAAACAGGTTTTTTGGTGATTTCTCGAAAATGTTTCTTTGAAAATATAAATGAAACTCATTTTCGTATTAAGTCTAAAAAATAGTTTTTTATTGAAATCCTTTTCCCGTGTAAACTCCTTTATTATAATTTATAAATAAAGGAATAAGGAACTCGGTCAGAGTTAAAATTGTAATTTCTTAGCCCAAACATTGTCTTGCATAAAATAAACCCAATAACCCGGGGTACGTACATTTCTTTTTTGGCATTTTCTTTGAATTTTTAGAATTCATTGAATTGAATTAGAAGTTATAGCACAAAACCTTATATATGAATATTCAGGTTCATTGCAGCTTTAAATTTATGGTTCCAACAAATGTTTAAAACGTAAAACGTCGGATGTTAATAAAATATTTGCGTATCGGTCTACCTTTTCTTCCTATACTTTAAAATAACAGACCAAAACTATAAATCCATTCGATCATCATGAAAGTCATACAAAGTTAGATGCTGATGAAAACAAATTAGAAAAAAGTCAAGCAAGCATTATATGGTCGCCAATTGAAGTAAATTTGTCCTTAAGAAATACAAATTAAGAAATTAAATAAAAAACACAATTTTCAAAAAGAAACCAAAAAATCAATTTCTCTTTAAACTAAACTCCTCATTATATTAAAAATTATATAGTTGTCATTTCAAGTAGATTTGTCCTTAAGAAATACACAAATAAAAAGAAAAACAATTTTCAAAAAATAATCCCAAAAATGTATATCTCTTTAAACTGAACTCCCATTATATTACAAATTTATTTATTTGTTTGATTTTCAAAATTAAACTAGAACATAGATCAAACTTGAATTGTTTAACCTAACTGTCGTAAAGCTGTCTTCAGCAGTATATCAACGGCTTATATTAATAATAATCAAGATTGATAGAATAGGAGATTACGCTTTGCACAGGGCCGTTACTCTTTGCTCTACGATATTGTCGATCAGCTGTTCGAGTGATGACGTCGCATCCTCAAAGTTTCTTGAACATTACAATGCAAGTGAATTGATTATATCGGTTTATTATTTAGTTCAGACATTTTATTACTATTGAGCCGCGTTAAACTTGCACTTTCATATTCTAAACCTGAATGGGCTATAAAACTGCATACACAATAATTTTGTAACAATTCTGATTATTTAGTTTGAAATTGCAATGAAAATGTGCTGATTTTTTAATGATTTCCACAATGTGTAAATCTTCGATTTATAGGATTTTTGTTACAGAGTGAACTATATTTTTATAAAAATTAAGGTCAGCTCGGTGTCTGGATATTCTCCTTTAGCTTAATAAAGCAAACCTTCATTGAAATCCACTTTGCCAGTTCAGGATCGAAAGTTGGGCATGGTGTCACTCTGGGTACTGGGCACTAACGTAGGGCATAAATATATTGCATACAATTTTGCATCATTTATACATTTATTGATCGATAATCATCTTCTGGATTTAATAATAATAATAATAATAATAATAATAATCCCTACGACTACACTACTCCCGCCCTACAGAAACGAAGGGCGCAGTCTGCATGGAGCTCGGATCTATGTTTCGGTTATTTTTTGCCTAGCCATACTTTAGTACCTGTCTATCTATTTAGTACTAATACTGTAAAAAGGGCTTTAAACATCTAGCCTTATTGGCCACAATAATATAATGATTAACAATTTATTTATCTAGAGTATAGTTGTTTATTGTGTAAACTTGCTGTATAGTTATCCGTGAGAATCTCATATATTTAAATTTTTTTAGGATTAAGTGGCATATAATTAATGCTGCACCAACTAACTAAGCTATTTATATCTGCCTGTAATAAAGACCTTTTTTTGAAATCAAGCGTATGGTTTAAAAAGTTTTACGTCATCGGCATACATTCATATATTTGTTTTTTTTATTTCTGCCAAAATATCATTGATAAGTACAGTAAGAACAGAATAGGACCCTTGAAGAATTCCAGACGGCACATCAATGGCATTGGTAGAAGCACTCTTAAATTTCACTATTTGAGTTCTATCTTGTAGATTGAAAGAAATCAAAAGGAGAAGAGAAGGTGAAAATCCAAGCAGGTCGAGTTTATGGATGAGCAAGGGGTGACATACTCTGTCAAATGTTTTACTAAAGTGTGTGTATATAACGTCTGTTCGAGTATTTTCCCGTTCCCATTTTGAAAAATGAGTTGTGAATTCTAGTAAATTGGCAATAGTAGATTTATCTTTACAAAATCCGTGTTGAAAGTTTGAAATTGTTAATTTTGATCAATACTTAAAATGATTAGTAATAATTGCTTCAAATAATTTTGGAAAGCTTTGTAATTCTCCGGTACTTTGCAATCGAAGACAAAACAAACTCGATTAAGGCCGTCTCCAAGGTGGCCAATTGACAATGTGTATTTTCTAAAATAGGCCAGTGATGGCACCACTCTAGAATTCGCATGAAACCGTCACTCTCCGAAGATTCATTGGCTTGTCGTCGATCATGTACCAAGATGAAATTGCGCTCGATTGCAATTCGATTTGCTTGAAGTCAAAAACTGAGAAACGATATCATAGCGCATGGGCGTTTGCCTTCAATTGCTCGGCCAATTGGACATTGTATAACGCGAGGCAATATTATTTAATTAATTTAGGTCAACACTTCTTTTCAATAATCGCACTGTCCAACATTGTTCAAGCAGATTTCTGTTAGTCAGCTTGCGACCCTCCGTAATAACCACTTTTCTCCTGCGGCTGCTGATATTCCTCGTTGTATTTTGGGTTAATCGTCGGTACGTACAAAGCGCCAAGTGCATTTTTCGCAAGTGTAATGGATTTCAGAGAGTCAAATTCGGGTGTAATTGGTATCATGTGTTTAGATTATAGCTGTCTGGTATGTGGAGCTTTCCTAACGGGTGCGTATCCTTCCTTCAGTAAAATAATGGTCCGACTCGCTCCTAGGAATGCCTGAAATGCTGAATATGTGTCTCCGGTTATCTCAATATAACTGAGTATAAGCTGGAACTTCTCGCTATAATTTAGAACATTTCAGGGACCGGGATTCGGATTTTTATTTCTAATACTAGCCTATTCCGCAGACATTCTCTCTCAATTAGCATACAAATGTATGTATGGGCAAAGAAATGTATTCCAAGCAAAATATAAGAAGAAAAATTTCTCAAATCATTGAATACATGAACTTGACGTCGCTTATTCATTCACTGATTGGATTATCTGAGAGTTAAAGGATTTGCATTTAATCGTTGCCCTTCTAATGTAAAGACGTTGTCATGGCGCTCCTTTGTGGTCTTTACGAAGTGCCTCTTTCTGTTGGCTTGTCTAACTGCCTACTCAACCATTTGCTGATTAATCGCTTGAGTGTGTTTAAAAAATTAAAAATTTCAACGAATTTGAAAGTCAATTAATCATCATTGTGTGCGCACGTGACGCCGACGGCTGCGTCGGTACAAGCGGACACCACAAACACGGCCGCCACAATAGCCGCCTGACTATGTAGCCTCCTTTCTGCTATACAAAACCATCCGGTTACGCAAACACAAGAACAACGGCAACAGCTGGACAATGTTTTTGAAATTGGTAGCTGCTATACCATAGACGTTTATGGCTGTAGGCTGTAAAAGTATGCGCTCGTCGGAAGCCGCTTCTGCCTGGCAACGTTTTTGAACTGCTTAACATGCTGACCAATAGTGCGGCTGCCGCGCATAGCAAAGAATGAACGTAAAATGGATGTGCTTTGGTTACATAGAGAAAAAAAAATTGAAAATCCTGTAGAGAGCCAATTATTGGCTCCCAAGTGGTTCATTGGAGCTATATTATATTTGTAAACTCTAGTGCTATATTTGTAATAATTTCTGCATAGAATCTCACTTGCCGGTAAAATTGGTTCAAAAGCGGTCTTGCTTGTTTTGTATTAGAATAGTTGCTTTTGTCCATATTAAGACCTATAAATGAGTGGTACCATAATTACCATCATCAGAGTTTTTAAACACTCTGAAATCTGTTGAGAACATGCCCGTGGTACGTGCCCTGGCATAACAAATCGCTTAACCAGCTCAAAGCCAAAGGTCTGTTATCGCATACTTGTGTAAATAGAGAGCGACACTCGAGGGGCACACGAGTCGCACGCTCTTCATACTCGTCGCAGCAGGTATGTTACATAACGCCAAAAGTATGGGACCATAGTTTTCTGCCATCCACTTTTGTATGCCTTGTTTGTTGCTGTATGGGAGATGACCAGGCGATGATGATATGAGCTGCGAGCAACGGATCCAAGCTACATGACTCCTTTCACGGAGGTGATAATCCAAGCCTTCAAAATAATTGCAAATTTAACTAAGCTACATATTGTGCAGTTATTAAGTTTGACCGAACTTCTTCAACAATTGAGGAACCTACAGTTACCAATTCCGAACGGCAAATTATTTTTGTGAGAAGTTTTTTGATGGCAGAGATACACTCGATCGTTTGCATTGTCTGTGGAGGGGCAACCGCTATTAGAAAAAACTTATTTCTATAATTTTTCATGTTACTTGCCCAAGACAGGATTGAAGCGCACACACTCTACACACTCGGCGAAGGTGGCGCGTAACAATTCAAGGAGGAAATTTCAACTACTCTCTCAATTCTTCTCGTTCACATCCTTACTTTAAAAATACAGTGGTATTGCCTTAGAAACATTCCCGAATTGGTGTGCTCTTGAACACTTTTCGTTCGTTCTCCTTTTCGGAAGTTGCCAACCTTTTTCAAAACTTGCATGCTAAGACTTTGTTAAATGACTTTCGTGTGACACCTATTTTGTAATACTTTTATTTTTTATTCAAAAATATGTCTAAATTAAGGACTTTTTCGCAGTCTTTGTTAGAGTTTTTAAGCAAACAGTATTCGCAGATAAAGCGAATGGTTTAGACAACTCTCCGCTCTGCTAGATCAGCTAAATGAGACGTTACTGAGACGTGTTCTTGCTTTATTAGAGTAAAAAATACTGAATAGCTAGAACTAGTCAATTAATTGAAGCAAAATTGCATATTCGAATATCCGGATATTTAAACGAAATTTGGATATTCGGATAACAGAAATTAGTGGAAATGAAATGGAATTTGACCTAATAAATAAAAGGGGTATGGGGTATAGGTAACGCAAAATGGGATTAATCCCTAGTCGGGAAAATAAACCGCGGTACCATTTCTTACGAAGATTGGTATAGGTGAATATAATAAGGAGATAAAAATATTAAATTACCAAGAATTCTACTAGTCGCTATTCCTAACATGATTCCCCGATTTGCCTTATTCCATTCGTTCACTAACAATATGTACGCTTATTGATAAATCGTTGCAAAATAGCAAAAATCGATAAATTATTTACAAAAAGTGTTTGTTGATTATTATTATTGTTTATCAATTCGTTGATTTTTTGGTATCCGAATAATAACCGGATCTTTGTTAGTCCAGAGAAGTAGTTCAGCATTTTTGTTATGTGGGAAAACGCAAACAGATTTATATCAATACATATGCATTGTTGATGTACAAACAGCTGACCAAGTTAATTAATTTTAATATGAAATCTCCAAAACCGTACATTTTTAATTAATTCCCTTCATTCTTAAACATGCGAATTGACTTCAGTTTCGGAAAGTAATTATCATAAGTAGCGAAATCCGATTAGAGTTTTCTTTGTTTAGCCCCAGTTCCTATTTTACCGCGTTGTGAATATTTTTGCTAAACCTTGATTTTGAGCAAAAGAGCATAGAAAAATCAAGTTTCAAAATTTAAATATCCAGGGTTGTGCGACTATGATTTCTTCCCAAATCCCACACGTAGATTTCTGCTTGTCACAGTCATATAAAATGTCTGCTTTTATATTGAAAAATTAGAAAAATGCAATAAATACCAAACCTTAGAAGTTACACCATTCCCAATATAATCTACAAAAATTGTTTTCAGTGTCCACCACTGCAACTACTAGATGGGAGTGTCGACTGCAACAATGCCAACATCTTTAAGAGAATAGCACACATTTGTTCGATTCGCAAACTGTTTGCTTTGTAACTTTTGCACTTTGTTGTTACTATTGCTGCTACAGTTTTGATGTACCCAAATATATTTTTCTTTCACTTGAAGCCTTTTCCCCGCCTGAGGTGCAAATCTCAAATTCAATGCCAATGGCAAGAATGGCAAGTAGCAGTGCAATAGGAGGTGAAAGAAGCCACCATCACCATAGGCTTTAATGATAAATGAAATGCACGCCTAAGCCGCTGTGCGAACAACAATATTCGGAAGCGCTTTTCGCGATATGAAATGTCCATTGCGCAGATAAAGCGAATTAAGTGCATGTCAGGCTTTATTTGAATTTGGTGTTAATTGATGGCGATTACTCTTGAACGGCACTGATGCCTGATGCGTGATGCCCGATACTGTGTACCACGCGGGCTATCCCACTGTGCAACATATAATACATATGTACATACATATCTATATACACATACCTATGCACAGAGGCACGCCAACACAATGTAGCGCGCGGGTAATTTAAAAATTTTCTTTGAAAATTTCTTTAATCAGCGAATTTACGAACGTGATGGTAGTAAAGAAGATGAAGAAATTGTCGAGCATATGATATTAAGTAATTTTCATAACTCATAAAGGGATCTCATTGAAAAACAAAAAACAAAAAAATAACAACAATCACAATCCATACCCAAAGATCTTCATATGCTTATGGTATGTTCGGATGGAGTGCCATCATTTCGTTTGTGCATTTTGCAAATACCGCGCAAGTAATCACGCTCTCTTGCTAGTGGATGGATGCGACTTCTTCGACCAATTGAGGCAGAAGGGCCTGTAAACGAGCAGCAGGAGGGCTAGAGGGAAGGAGTATTCCAAGTATACATATGTACGTCTGGTAGGCAAAGTCAGAGCAACCAAGTCAACATGTTATTCGAATCATTTGGGCGGTTGGTTAGTTGATTATTGGAGTGTCGTGCTTGCCGCCGTAGCTGCTCATTCATATCTTCTTTAGTGGTTGTTGTTCTTGCCGAAATTGGTATTGTTGTGGTAGCAGCAACGGCGTCTTACTTGAGTTATTAAGCACTTTTATGTGCAGTCTCAATGAAGTGTGAAACTCATTCGCGAAAGATTTATAAATAATAAAAGAATATTAAGTCTATCGAAATGAAATGAAATGAACTGCACTGAAGTGTAAGAGAAAACGAAATGAAATGCAAAGGAATATGGAATTTACACATACCGTAAATTTATATGCATAGCGAATGAAAATAACTTCAAATATAATGAGGCTTTTTTTTTGAATTGTTGAATTTTGAATTGAAATAACATAATTCAAATAGAAAGTAGACTTTGTTAGAAAGGTAAGAGTATGCCTACCATATAATCTGAAGCTCCAATTTTCGAGCACTTTCACAAGTAATGATGTCCCACAGTCGAGTATCGGCAATGGCTCGCAGAATATTAATTTCATGACGTCCAAAGTTTCTACTTAGTTTTAGTGGTAGCAAAGTTTCGATGGCACTATCGTTGTTATCGATGGCCCGTCATTATCGCGACTACCAATAATGGTAATTATCGAACTAAGTGACTACTACTACTGCTATCGGCGATGTTTCGTACCTACAAATGTATTAAAATTCACAACGTAATTTTGTTAAAACGGGGCATTAAAGAGTAAAATTAAATGCGAATGCCGAACGGCGCAAGTAACATCAAAATATATAGTAAAGGCAAATGTCATCAAAATACTTCTCCCAAAAATCATTTTCCGTTCGGTGGCAACGCAAAACTGTAGGCCCATCAATTTGTGTTACATCATCAAGATGCCGCCACAAAGTTCGACCACACATCAAGCTATGATGCAAGCGACAAATTATTATTATTATACTTATTAGACGCGTAGTAAGACTAGTCAGGGATTCAAACACTGCATAGACAGAATTTTTAATTGACAACGAAAGGCTTTGTTCAGGTTTACAACCCCCATTTTCTATAGTTTCGATCAAATTCTACACCATTTTCAATTGTAAATGAGAAAGTCAAATTACTCGTAAATTGCGGCAATTGAAAATAAGAATAGTCAATTGTAAATTGTAAATAAGATAAGGCATTTTAAAATGCGAAAGTGTCAAATGAATATGAGAATAGTCAATTGTAATTAAGAAACCGACAAATTAAAATGCGATGAGAAAGCGTCAAATAAAAATGCTAAATAATCAGCCACTTCAATATTTAGAAACGCTCGTGGATAAAATAATTGCAAGAGGAGAATGGGGAAGAGCATTTCAACAGACATCATCGTTCCATTCCGAGGCAATCACCCATCAAAATATGTCTGCAATCACAAACAAAATTTTATTGCAGTTATTATTTGAAAAAATATATAATAAAAATAAGTCTCTCATCACCGTTTGACGCGTTCTCATTTTCATTTGACGCTTTCTGATTTGCAATTGACTATTCTCATTTTCAATTGCCACTTTTTCATTTAAAATTGGAAATGGTGTAGACGTTACCTTCATACGTCAAAATAATAGGAGTGCGACATTTGATAAATATATTTTGCTTGTTTTAGCAGTTTTATCATCAAGGTTGCATTTTTAGAGAGGGGCTCGTTTCGGTTTCGATATTTCGAAATAAAAAAGGTTAGCTTCGCGGTTCGATTCAAACCCGGTTAGTGGTCGATTGGCGGTAAAGGACTATCAACTTCCGTCAACTATCGATGGTGTTCACTGGACTAAGTCACGGAAAAACATTGTAGTTACCCACCCCTGGACAGCCCTAAAAATAGACAAAAATCGAATTTTCTTCATAAAAGGTTTATTTATTACTAGATTCTAAATATTCATATTTTCATCATCATATTTTTCGGCCTGATTTTTTATTAAACGATAATATTAATTTTTCGAGCTCAAGGTCAGTATAAGGAAAAGTATATTGGACAAAAGACAACAACAGTCAGGAGTGGTAGAAATTATAGCTACTTCGGAGATCCTTACATCTCCTCATCAGATTTTTTTCATGACTCCACCGGCACTCGAACACACAACCTACGACTTGCTGGGCAAGGATAATATTGCGTACTGAGTTTGAATACCTTAATTTAATTTAATGTTCGGCATAGCGACTTGTAGAATTATGGGTACTTGAATATTTACTAATCTTCGTCAGAACTTATACCGCCGTTTATTTTCCAAGTCATGCGTGATCTCATACTACGTTGCTGTTAGATACCTACAAAACTCTTTTGGAAACCCACTTCCCTCGTAGCTGGTTAAATTCTGATACCGGCAGAGATAAAGAGGTGTGTATCCCAGAATGCTAAGGTGTTTGGCGACAAGCTCTAGCTTCTAGTAATTTTCCTAGACTGTGGAGAAATGTTAGGGTAGTCTTCAATCCCAATCCGGAAAAGAGTGATTAGGCACTAGCAAAAATCTTCAGGTCGATCAGCTTGACATCTGAAGAGCTGAAGAGCCTGGAGTGCATGGTCGAAAAATACATCAAATCAAAGGTTTTGGTTGCCAGCCCACTTCGTATTCATCGACATGCATACAAGAATAGAACATCCTGTGAATCAGCAACGCTACCTTTGATTCTGTTTGATCAGTGGTCAGAATGCATGGAGTGGAAGAAACAAAGCCCTGTTATATGTATATTACTGACTGTAGGGGAGAAGGATGATATTTGCACCATGGCAGAGCTTGGTAGAGGATGCCCTCAGGGCGATGTAATCTCTTGTGGTGTTTGGTAGTCGACTCCCTTTTAACGAAAATGCAAGATTTCGATGTGACCTAAGCTTACGCGGACGATGTGGCACCTGGACGGGATTAAGTGCATTTCGGTATTACATACAATAACATTGGTTTTTTAATTGGAGATACATATTTATTCTACTTGAGGTAACGGATTGGATAATTGGCGAAAGGTGGCGTGGATACCAAATCTGATCCTTCAGTGACAGCCAAGATGGTGGTGTTCATAATAACGAACTGGCTGACGAATTGGCGAATTGGGGGTCATTGGCGTACCATACTGAACCGATTTATAGAAAAAAGCATAGAAGGGGCGATCAACTAAGTGCTCCCTGAAATCATCGGACAGGGCAGATGTGAAATTCCTCCTTAGTCAGAGAAGGAAGAAACTGCGAGTCGGTGTTGGGTTGATTACTAGCCAAAATCCATGGGGACAACACTTAATCGGCTTAGGCATTAACGCTGACCCAAAGCGCACATCTTCTCCGGAGGATGAGGATACCACAGTGCATTTCCTCAGTAACTGTCCTGCTTTTACTAGGCTGATATGGAACATATTTGAGGCAGATATGCCATGGATACCATTTCTCGCAAATTGTCTGCAAAAGATATGGAAAACACCTAGCCAAACAATTCAATTGTTTTAGAACCTGACGACGTTGACCACTTCATAATGGATTTTTATTATAAACTGCTTTTTCTGTTCAAGATTTGTTCCATATTCAAATACTGGATATCAAATGAAACGCGGCTCTTCAGTCGGATTTTTTTTCATCGCTTTCAACAAACTTGGTCACCAGCTAAATGTTAAATTTTTTTTTAGTGCAAACCTGAATTTGTTTATATTCTTCATATTTGTATATATGTATGTACATATGTATGTCTACAAATACATATCGTGTGTTGATATACTTATAGTACAATTTTGGAAGTACAATTCTAATGAAACGCACGTGAAAATGAAAATTCCCTACGTATTTACGTTGTTAAACGTTCACGGTTCATTTCAATTTTTATGTTCAACTAAAAATCGCCTTTTGTAAGCAGGGTCTGTGCAAAGGTAAGCTAGGTAAACATATTTTTTTACCACTGGCAATAATGCTGAAATCAGTAATATTAGAGAAAGAGAACTAGGAACTTGTTTGGAATTGACCAAACAGCAATACCAAGAATTGAGGCAATTAAATAAAATAGTTGTTCAAAAACGTTGCACTTTTCCTTTAACGATATGCGAATCTCCATACATACAAATCGTTAATGAAATGTATAAAATAATATAATATATATATAAATGTAATAAATAAAAAAAAAAAATTACCTTGAATTAATAAATTATAAATATAAACGAGCCAAAAAATTCATATAAGAATCTAAAAGCACTACACAAAAATTGCTCTTCATAGAATTGCATATATGCGTTTATATTTAAATTTTTTGTTTCTCCTGTTAAACAATTTAATTGTCAGGACATTTTTATATATCAACAATGGTACAAATACTTATATTTCTAATATTAGCAATAGTTAATCTGGATTTCTGGAATATTTACTACAAGAGACAGCAAAATCTTATAAGATGTCCAAGCTTTTCTGTTCGCACAGGCAAACTTTGAACTTGACTCAGTGAGCTTCCTTACACATACATTAATCATATTTTGCTTCAAATGTTTCACTTGCAGTAAAGTCCAAAAAAAAAAAGTTTTGCATCACGTAAAGGTATACGAATAAAAGATTTTCATAAAGATGTCAGTAAAAAGTGGTTTATGTATTAAATATAGTTATATTTGAAGTCATCACTGTACAAACATGCGCTACAGAATTATTCAAAAATACATAAGCACGTTTGCTATGTACAATGTACATATGTATGTATGTAGAGACATACATATGTGGTTTTAAGCGTGACTATATATGTATCTATGTATGGAGTGTTACAGTAGGAGTTTTGGATCTTTATTAGCGTCTATCTCACAATTATCTGGGATTGTAATTTTGGTAGATTCTAATGAAAATACAGATCAATTCACAAAATTATTGAATTTTTTTGTATTACAAGGTGGCGCAAAAGTAAACTTCCGATGTTTTTTGGCTGTAATTTAAAAAAAAAATGAAAAACTTTGATTCTTCTTGTGGATTATTTTTATTTGGTCTTTTAAGTTTTTTACATCAAGTCGAGAATATGATGTCATGTAAATGGCCGCCGCCACAGTTGATTGTCATTTGAGCCCTTTTTATGGCATGTTCCATCACTTTGGCCAAAACTTCCGGCGATAGGTCCTCACATTCTTGACGGATATTCTCTTTAAGAGCTGCAAGAGACATAAACCAGCGACTTCAAAAAGCCCCACAAAAAGAAGTCTGGAGCGGTCAAATCAGGCGATCTTGCTGGCCAGTGCAAATCGCCAAAACGGGAGATTAGGCGCCCGGGAAACGCATCCTTCAGCATATCGGTTGTGGCACGTGCAGTGTGTGCCGTTGCACCGTCCTGTTGGAACCACATGTTTTCTAATCCCAATTCATCAAGTTGCGGCAAAAAGAACTCGTTGATCATTGCTCTGTAGCGCTCACCATTCACAGTAACCGTTTGGCCCGCGACGTCTTCGAAGAAAAAAGGTCCGATGACTCCTCCAGCGAAAACAGAACACCATACAGTGACTTTGAGCGGGTGTAATGGCTCTTCGTGGGTTACACGCGGATTTTCAGTGCCCCAGAAGCGTAAATTTTGCTTATTTACGTACCCGCTAAGATGGAAATGGGCCTCATCACTCATGATTATTTTTGATGAAAAATCATCTTCCTCTTGGCGGTGATTAAGGATGGCTTGAGCGTATGTTAGACGCGATTGGCGGTCAGCAGCTAACAGCTGATGCACCGTCTGGACTTTGTACGGAAACATCTTCAAATCTTGTACCAAAATTCGCTGTAAAGACCGGCGACTGATACCCATTTGCGTGGCACGTCGTCTGGTCGATGTCGACGGCGCTTCCATGACATCCTCGGCTACATCAGCAATATTCTCTGCAGAACGGCTACTCCGGGGTCTGCCACGCCTGGCAGCATCTCCTGTTGTGCCAGTCTCTTCGAGGCGAGCAGCTAAACGTCGCAGTGTTTCACCAGTAGGCGTTGGACGGCCAGGAAATCTGCGACGAAATTCACGTTGTGCCAAAGTCACCGACCGATTATTGGTCAAATAAATAGTCAGCAATATTCCGCGTTCTGGAGCAGTGTAGCGTAACATTGTTTATTAACGTGTATTTCGCATGTGTTTACTACACAAATGTCAAAACAGAACTGACATTAGGGGCCAATCGCAAAATTTATAGCATTTTCTGATAGGAGGATTACTTTAGCGCAACCTTGTACAATATTTTGTTGACATCTGTATTCAGTGTGAACCGCAAGTTTTGCATTAAACTACCCCAAGGTGTGTAAAAAGCTCACTGATTTTTTTTTTTTTGTTATTTGCAATTCAGCATAGCAGAGAAAGTATCGGATGGAAAGAAAAACATATACAATTTTTTTTGGACATGTTTTCAACCTACTAAAGAATTGTAAATTAATTAAAGACCAACTTTAGCGGCCACTCATAAATAATTGTTTTCTAATGGCGGTTGGTTTTCGGTGGATAATGGCAGCCTCCTAGTCAATTTCTTCCATAATAAAAAAACTTATCACAACAATCATTTGCCGTTCGGAGTCAGCTAAAACTGCAAATTTCTCAATTTGTTGAGCAACATCAAAACGCACACCAGCAGGAGATGTTCGGCCACACATCAAGCTACTATATTATGTAAGCGCAAAATTATTATAAGTAATAAGTGAAGGAAAATATTAAGCTGAAACTCAATGGCAATTATCCAATTTGAATATTTTGGAATAATAAACGTTAAGTTAAATTGATGTTTCGATAGGTACAGTACTTAGAAAAATTTGCATAAAAAGAAACTATATAAAAACTGGTTAGATCCGTGTTTGTTAGGGTGGATCGGATCTGTATTTCGAATTTAACTTAGCTTTTAATAGTTTGGAATGAACCATCCTATTGGCACACACTTTACCCTAGCTTTATGCATCTGACTAGTCACGTGCTACTTCCCTACAAACCAACAACTACACCAACAAACATAATTCTCTTGCGTCAAGGCGTTCACAGTGGCTAATCTAAGCAAAGTATCCTTTACAAGCGAGTGCCTCATAACTTTTTGTTTTTTGTCTATGACTGCCTTCAAGCTCTGGCTTTTGGCCTCTTGCTTTTGCTGGAGATTCTACAGTTTGTCCTTTATTACAAATGTTGTGAAGCTGATTGTTTTCTGTGCAGTCTGACAGAGCACTAACACAGACACAAATGAGAATACACACAGATGTACAGATATGTACATATTATACATATATTCTACCGCATATAAATTGAAAGTTTTTTTTTATAGACGTGGGCAATAAAGAAAATTGCAAAAGGGCAGACAAAAAAAGCTAAAATTGCTTGGTGTATGTGAGTGTGTGAACATATGTATTTGGATGTATGTACATATATCTACTCACATGCTGGTAAGGTCAACATTGTACAGCTAGTTTATACTTTTTTTTACCAAAAAGTAAACTGTGAAATTGCTAGCTATCCTTTTTTGCAATGAAAATTTTACCCCAAAATTGCTTTTGTATCCACCACTCTATTGTCAAGTGTCTGGCTGTGATAGTTTTCGAGCTGATCGACTATCATAGCACAAAGTAGCAATCACGAGTGAAAAGGGCAACTTGCAAAGGTATTTCAAATATTTTTTGATGCAAACGATTATTGTGGATATGCAATACGCACATTTACAAACACATACATATGTATATGTGTGTGTGCTCGTCCCAATCTCACGCTGAGATTGTAAAAGGTAATATAAACTATAATAAAGCTTAGATGTCACAATAACAACACATACATATATACTTACTTACGAAAGCTTGCGTGTGTATGTGTGCGTTCATTTCTGTGGTTGTACACCAAGTTTACAATACACACAAATATTTGGTTTACAGCAAATATTTACCTCAAACGTAATAAAACTTAGTTCTCGGTCTATATTTATTATGTTGAAATACCTTTTGCATCTGTGTGTACGTATGTGCGTAGCTTTGTAGGGGTTATTTATTTCAGAAACCTATTATTTCATCATAAGAAGTAAATTAACTGTTCAAAAATATTTCCTTTCTCTTCTTTTGAGAAGTAGATTTTCCTAGTTGGATTACTTAATGGAAATGTTGTGTGTCATTTTGCTATTTATGGCTTAGAATGTGAGTATGTGCAAAAATAATTGCCTTTGCAATCTCAATCTTATTGTTCGTTAAATTACTTTGTCCTATATCAATTGCTATTTGACCCATTGAGTTCATAGGTTAAATCGCTACAACAACAATAAAGGTGATACTCATAGAAAATTTGGTTGAGTTATTTTTTCAGGTAGCATTGTGCACCAATAAATGTATACCGACCCCACAAGTTAACTCCTCCTGATTAACCGTCCTGACAATATAAAACTTAATTGAAATGAAATATCGCATGTGAATGATAAAAAGCAGTTGTGTTCGTATATAAACGGCTCTCATTTTTAGTGGGCTTGTGGTTATACAAATTATACAAATTACCTTCAATCACACACATTATTATTATATTTAATTAAAAGTTTGATAAAATGCTTTCAGAGAAACATATATATCATCATTAGACATTAAAAGCTCAGTTTGAATTTTTCATTGGTACGCACAACTTTTTTAATTTATTTCTTTTCAACAGTGTTATTGAAAAAGCTTAAGGAATTGATTCATATAGACTTTTTATGAGCTTTCGAATGACCCAAATTTATTTAAATTCGAAACGTTCTAATTTAAATTTTTTTTGTAAGAAAGTTGACTTTTTCGTAAAAAAATATGTAATTTTCTGAAACACAGAGATAGGCAAAACGTGCTCGCGAGCAACGTCGGAGTAGCAAATCTCATATACATACATAGTGTATGCAGAAGTCGTGCAACGAATTCTGATTGAGTAAGGAAAAAGTAGGTACAATTTAACTTTTCTGCCCTTTCTTAACATATATGTAAGTACATTCGATCCATATTATTTTAAAGGAAATGTTTAAGCCGTTTTTGTTTCCCAAGTCGTCGGTTTTAATTAAATATAATTGAACATAAAACTATTTGCCAGTATGCCATTTGGAAGAGAACATTTAATGTCACTGTGAACGAAACGTGTGAAGTCCATCGAATAAAAAATTAATCAAATCTCACCGTATTTTCACACATATTTCGCTTTGTATAGGGTTTGCTCTTTGTGCCAAACTCCCAAGGTGGGTTTAAGAGAATTTTCTCATTTCAGCATCTAGTTAAGCCAAAATGTATAAATAAATTGTTGCTAGATGCATGCGGACGCAAACTAAGGATAAACTAAGGAGTGAATAAGATATAATAAAAGTATCTACTTGCTTCAATCAAAAAATTGGCACTTTACTCGGCTACAATTTTCTAAATGAAAGCCATGATGAAAAAGAATTAACTGATAATATAAAACGCATGGCATAAATTAATGTAATTTATTCATAAAGGTTTCTTAATTTTTTGTCTATAAATTTATTGATCTCAACGTGCAAATATGAAACGGTTCAAATAGCCTTGTATATGGAAAAATACTAGGATTGGTTTTGTTTATATAAGTCATTACCGCTTTTAAGTAAACTCTTTTTTTCAAATTAGGTGCAATTTAAATATTACATTCTGAATGTAATGATGAAAGTAACATAACAAATTGCTGGTAACCAAAAAAAAAATTTTAGAGCACGTTCGCCATTTTTTGTATTTGCAAAAAAAAAACCCTAAAAAGAAAAAAAGTAGCGGGGTTTCCCTTCAGTTTTAGATTTGTATTTGTATGCGTTTTCTGCTATTCAAACAAAAAGCAAGTTTCCTGTAAATTATCTACCGCATTCGGCTTTGTTTTATGCAATAGATTAATACTACACAGAAAGCAATGAAAGCGAGTTAAGTACAGTAACTTAGTAATAATAAAAATATGTAATACAAAGTAATTAAATAGGCATATATTTTATTGTGAAAATATTTGATAAAAATAAAGTAAAATTTAAAATGGACTGTTGGTTTTTCGCCCCAAATTCCATTCATTTTTTAGAAAATTCAAAAATATTTTGCTGATAAGCGATAATACTTAATAATCTCATATATAAAAATCACGTTATTCAGTGTTTGTGGTCGCATGCCACCGAAACAAACCGACCGATAGGCCGTACAGTATATTGCAAGTTTGGAGGGTTGTCAGCTGTTTGAAAAGTCGAATTTAATTAAATTGTACAGAAGTTATATGAAATATGAAAATACGGGTGCCAAATTCTTCGATCGGTTAATATATATAGGTTAATATAGAGGGTTGCTTAAATTTTACGGAAGGTTGGCAGCCTGACTTATCAAGTTCAAACTCAATTAAATTATACCTAGGGATACAAAATATTAAAATATGAGTGTTAAACCGTTCGGATAAGGTGCATAACTATGTTTTTCAGAGGGTTGTCACCTGTTATATATGACAGAAATTGCGTTTTCTGGTGATATAAGCAAAGGGAAGTTATTAAATAAACGTAGGCAAGACCATAACTGCCGGTTTTTTTTTAGTTTAATTTTAATAAAGGAAAAATATCATGCAGCAAAAAGTTATGGTTGATTTTTAATAATTTTTGTATGCTTTTCTCTATAAATGAAAGACTTACAATTTATAGTCGGCGAAATATCGCCTTTTTTGATTCGTGTAAATTACTGTTATATAAAGTGTAAATTACTGTTTTTTGTAAGTTTTCTTCATATTCCTAATTGTGCTTATTCAATTTAAACTTGAAGTGTGTACCAAATCCGGAAAGTTTTGACAATGTAGTCTCGCAGATATACCCATTTACACTAACATGGGTGATCCCACGCCTATTTTTCAACAAAAAAAAAAAATTATGTAAATTACTTACCTACAATTTTTATGTCAATTTTGCACCGCATATTACGGATTATTGCTACTAAAATATCGCCTTTTTTGTAAATTATATGGGTATTGTTCGATTCCTCTTTTGGGTCGTGCACCTAAGGGCGCGAGGCAGAAGTAAAACTTCTGTGCAGATGCTTTTGGATGCTCAGACAATATTATGATTTTTGATAACGAATTCTTTTTACATGGTGTACCCAAAATTTACACAAAATACATATAAACATTGATTGTAAAAAGCATTCGTTATCGACAAGTCTTGCTTTGTGAATGGGATTTATGGCATTTGACAGTAAAAATTAAAATAGTAACGGGAAGAAAATAATGAAAGACTTTTAATAGTGAAAAATTGCATTACTATTAACTGTTGAGTCAAAATAAATATAAAGTGCTCTGTCGATATTTTCTCTTTCATTTCGAGTTTTGAGCATTCAAGCCTGATAACTCTTATCTTGCTTGGAAAATACGAATCGTCACTCAGAAAAATCGGCCGCTAAAATTCAGAGGACGATCATCTGAACTCGAATATATTAAAAGTCAGAGGATATTGTTTTTAATTCAGAGAATTATTCTCAAATTCGTAATAGCAGTTCGATAACAATATTTTGATTTAAAATTTTGCTAAATATGAAACATGAAAAAATAACTCCGATTTCGGCCACATTGAATACGTTCCGCCTCCAGATAGGATCCCATTTTCAAAATAATTCCTTTGCGCTGTATTTTCAAATAAAAATCAGCTGAATTGAAGAGGATTTTTCTCGGAGTCTATAAAAATTGCACTTATGAAAAACTGAATGAAAATTTACCTAATTTACACGATTCTCCGAGGTCCGAGAGTAAAACGCCTGTAGCAGAATCTGGAAAGCCACGCAGGCACACGCCCAGTCTTAAGCGCTGTCAAGGAGAGAATGATACAAGTCGCAGCCTGTAGCTGGCTGCTTATGCCCCCTTCCACAATTCAGAAATTTCACGCACTCGCACTTTAAGACGAGTATACACAATATTAAAACCCGAAAACCAGTTTTCATCGAAAATTCAGTAGGCAAAAACCCGATCCAGTCGCCCCGTGCGCACGGGCCTGTAATTAGTAGTAGTATTAATAAAAAAGTTATAGTAATTAGTAGTAGCATTCGCCAAGATAGTAGTAGGAAAAATATTAGTAGGAAGTAGTAGAAATAGTGGTAGTAATTAGTAGTAGCATTAACAAAAATAGTGGCAGAAGTTAGTAAAAGAAAGTGGTAGCATTACTAAACTAAAGCATTACTAAGCATTACAAACAGTGGTAGAAATAATAATAATAAAAAAGTGCTAGAAATTAGTAAAAACAGCAGTTTTTGTTGTTGTTTTAACAGCATTAGACATCCTCCTTAAACTTATGGGGAATGTTGCTGAAATGATAGTCCTTGACCGGATATAAATCCGGGTCGTTTCGGTATCGTAGAACCGAATGTGGTGGGAACGGTAATAATTAGTGCTTACTAAGTTCAGTAAAAATAGTTGTAGAAATTAGTAAAAATAATGGTAGTAATTAGTAGTAGCATTAGGAAAATAATGGTAGTAATTAGTAGTAGTATAAGGAAAATATTAATAGTAATTAGTAGTAGTAGTAGTAGCAGTAATCCTAGTGATAATAGTAATTAGTAATAGTAGTTGTTAGTGTTATAGGTGCAGTAGTAGTTTTAATAATTAAAAGTTGTAATAGTAGTAATTAGTAAAAGTAGTATTAGTAGTAGTTTTAGTAACTAGTAATTGTAGTAGTAGGAGTGGTAGTGGTACTTGTAATTAGTACTAGTATTAGTAGGAGTAGTAATTAATAGTAGTGGTAGTTAGTAATAGTAGCAGAAGTTGCAGTAGTAGTAGTAGTACTAGTAAATAATAGTTATAGTTGTAGTAGTTTTATTAATTAGAAGTTGTAGTGGTAGTAATTAAAGTAGTAGTAATAGTAGTAGTAGTTTTAGTACTAGTAATTGTAGTCGAAGTAGTAGCAGTTAGTAGTGGTACTAGTAATTAGTGCTAGTATTAATAGTAGTAGTAATAGTAGTAGTAGTAGTAATTAATAGTAGTGATAGTTAGTAGTAGTAGTAGAAGTTGTAGTAGTTGTAGTAGTACTAGTATTAAATAGTAGTAGTGGAAATAGGAGTAGTGGTAGATGTAGTGGTGAACCAGTCCCGAACTACTGAAAGGTTCTGAAATTGTCCCGAAATGTCTAGTTCGAAAATATGTAGTGCTGAAAGGTGCCAGCACTTCTTTCTTTATGCGTATCAACACGAGATCGTTACGAGATTAAAAAAATCATTATCTTGCCGGTAAAAAAGTTTTACTTCAGACACTTAGGAGAAAGTCAAGTTAAAAAAAAAATCTCTGCGGAGATACGCCCAAAGGAAACCTCTCTTAGACTTAGAAAATCTCTTTTAGTAGATATTTATGATAACAGTTGCTAATGCATTTTCATCTGCTCGCAAACAAAATGAAATTCAATCTCAGCGTACCATGAACGCCTCCACAGTTGGGGCAAAGTCACATACATTCACGCACATCCATCAGTGCATATTTATGACCATACATTTGTATTTGTTGCAATGCACATACATAACTACACATAATCGTATAAGAACAATAGCCTTGTGATTCTAAGTATCCTTAGCCATCACTCAGAACTACGAGTATGTACATATGTATGTAATATTCATCCTGCATCACAGCCGACATTTTACTAGCACATGCACAAACTCCGACATATTCGAGTTTGCCTGTTCGAAGCTTTTAACATGACCTTCAGTCGGTTATGAATGTTGATTGTATGAATGCTATTAAAAAATGTTTTAGCGGCTGTTACTTCCTTCAGCAACTTCTGATCATATGTATACCCACATATGTATGTATGTACATATGTATATTAGTATGTAGGTAAATTTGCATGTATGCGCACATGCGAAAATGCATTAGAGACAGTTAGCAGTACACACAGACTGGATATACATACATATCTGATATGGCATCAACATTGCCATCTTGCCTTGCCTTGAATTTCTGGTAAAGTGTGTTACTAATGCTATTGTTGTTGTTGTTGAAAGTGTAGGTTGTGATTTGTTAGCGAGAAACGGTTCTGAATTTTATTCTGATGTTATGTAATTTAATTTTTGTGCAATGGTTTACTTCCATTATTTTTCCGTGCTACTAAATCTCTTTTGTTACGCTCAAATATATGTACATACATACTTGGAAATGTCCACCTATCTATAAGTAAAAAGACTTTCTGCATACCAATTGTCTGTCGTATTCCAATTAACGTTTCTATTTGCTTAATTACTTACTACTTCTACTACTACTCCCAATAAAGTGTTTTTTATTTTGAGTTTAAGTAAATGAGTTATAAATAAAGGCGTGTTAACGTTTTTGTGGATGTGTGTTTTATTTCAAGAAAATTAGTCATAAACCTATTGATGACTTTAACAATAATGAAAATAATAAACATTATATAACTCAATGTTTGATCGAGCTCCACTTAAATGTTTTTATTTTTATTTATTAAGCGTGACTAAAGTGAGATTATTTGTGTGGGAAGATTTTTCACGAAAGAGAAACCTCGGAAGGTTTCCTAATGTATATCAAGCTGTGACTACTTTTAGGGAATATCCTTTTTTTATTCTTTTGGACATACATACATATGTGTCCTAATTGAATGAGATTTATTTAAAATAAATAAAGCAGAACCTAGGTTCGAGTGAAAAAACTTGAAATAACGGGCTCATATTTTTATTCAATATAAAGAGTGCATGCTATTTGCAATAAACCGAATTAATATAATACACAAGTTAGAGTGAATAAGTGGTTAGTTCACAATATGAAATTTTATTGATTTTTAAACATTCCCGATATTTGGTATACCTGACTTTTGTCCGGTTCCTATCACTTTCGAAATAAAAACAAATTGTCTAGTATAAAAATTTAATTTTTTACACAAGCTCAGCCCATGTCTCAAATTATTTTATGTAAGATTAAAATACTGTCATTTATAGCCACTAGCAACGAGCCCGATAGCCCTGTGCGGTTATAAATCAAGCATATGTCCATGATTCCATAATAGTAGGTTGGATAACCAGTCAGTTGTCTTGGAACGCTTGCTGCCTTAGCGCTTTTGTTGCTCCCCCAAACTCAGTAAATATGAAGGTGTTACTCTTTTAGAAGGGGATCCTTCTGAGTAACAATTCGCTAAGCGGATATGGAAGGAAACTAACAATTGATTGAAAAAAACAATAAACATATATATGGGATACCATTTATATTTCTACATAAATGTATATAAAATATAATCTTCGTTTGGTATCAAACGTCTAGAAGAGGTCCTTCTCAATTTTGACGGAGGTAGTGGTTTTGCTGAACGTCATTTTACATAGCCGTATTAGTTTTGCAGAGATACCAAATTCAGACACCGCGGCATATAGGGAACTTCTGCACGTGCTGTCAAAAGCCAAATTACAGTCGACAAAGAGATCGTGTGTGCTGGTTCTATTCTAATTGGTCTTTCCTAGATTTAAAGTATCGTTGTCTCGAAATATTTATTTGGTTGTACATAAATAAATTTATAGAGGCAAATCACATTAAATAGTTGAAACTATATTATTCAAATCAAATCATGAGTGCAATGAGTTACAAAGTTTTGGAGTTGGTCTTGGTCAAATGCACTGAATATCGCCAACACTTACATAAGGCCACAATAATACGCGGAGTGAGTTTATGAGTTTGGATATATTTAACGGAAAAGGAAATAAATAATTTCACGAAAAGCAATAACTTTTAATACATTTTTAGTTCAGGTTTTTATTTGTTTACTATTCGAAGCAAAATCTACCCCTACTTCATAATTTTTGATTACAGTTAGTTGCTAAAACTTTTTTCTTATTGGCATCGTGCCATTCGGATTTAGTGAAACCTAGTTTATTGTAAGAAATATCCAACGTAATCAAACGATGGTGAAATTTACTTCCTTTAAATCCCAAGCCTTATATTTCTCTTAACTTGTTAATCTAATTTTGTTAATATTTTTAAGTAAGTGGCAACCCTCTTCAAAGTATTTTGAGAATAAAGCTTTCTTAAAACTGCTTCGTATAAGGCCCATATTTCAATATTTGATTTAACTTACAATATTATAATTTTAATTGATTTTTCAAACCGTCATTCATTTTTTTCTTTGGATCCCATTACGTGGCACTTCCGTTAACTTTATAATTTAATTTAATTTACTCTATTAAGCAGGTGGTAGCCATCCAAAATTATTTTTGAAATTAAGCATTTTTAAAATTTGTGGGTTGACACTGATATTGTAAAATGTCGTTTATTTTCTATTTAACGTAATTTGCATATAAACGTATTTGGGAAATGAAGCTTTATGTAGCCTTGCATATAATTTTAAATGGATTTGATTTAACTTATTATAATTTTGATTTTTTTATATACAGGTGGCAACCCTCTCCAAAAGTAGTTTGAGATTAGGTTCCCTTCAAACTTTTAATTCGGCACTCATATTGTAAAACGCCATTTATTTTTTTAAGTTAACTTAATTTGCATTTAACCAGGTGGCAACTTTCCTTGAGACCGCTTGGTAAGTGCAACTTTATTATTAGCCACTTGCATTTGATGCCCATATTGCAATATTTGATTTCGATCGCTGCTTTAATTGAATTTAATCTTTTAATCAGTTGGCAACTCTCTATTAAAAATGATTTTATGATAATCTATGTCACCAACTATCTACATATGTAACAAATCTTATCCAGATCTATCTTGTCGTTATATAGCAATATGTGATTTAACTTATTTATTTACTTAACTATAACTTTTTTAACAAGTGGCAACTCATATTTATTTTTCGATCTGTTTATATAAATGAGTTTTTATTTGCATTTTGACCACGAACATTGATTACAATTTGCTGTTGAAACTTATAATTTTCTGTTTGCACTGATTGCTTTCAGATCAGAGTTTATGTAAATAAACAATAAACTTTACCCATAGCAATTGCCTTGTTGACGGCGCCCGGAAGGCATTCTGGCTACGTAAGTGCCCAAAAAACCCTGGGAATCTTTATGCTTAAAATGTTATGAAGATGTAAGGAATAGGAGAAAAATCTTAGAAGAAAAGAAAAGGGTGAAAAATAACACTGATGGTAGGAAAGTGTTGAGGCAGTGGGGAAATGCAACGCAAATCAGAGGTTATCTAGACAAAAGCGCTGGGCATATCGCACCTCAGCATCAACACCAATACTAACACTGACACTAACAAAAACAAGAATGACGAATGTCTTCTCTGGGAGTGAATTGACCATTTAGGAAAGACATGAGGTTGGAGGAATACGCTGCCACAGTGTTGAAATTTTGCATGTAAGGAATGTAAGGAGGGTGTAGCTGAGTTAAGAGCAGACAATTGGCGAATAAAAATGGGCGCACACTTTACAATGGACATGTACAGCTGCAATACAAGATATGAGGCAGGTATTCAGGCAAGGTAAAAAAAAATCGCTGGTAGAGGTTATAAACATTGTTGGTGGCGACAGAAGTGTGGACGACAGGCATAAAGACATAATAACAGTTCAAAAGTCGAATTGAGAAAAGAAGGCAGGGCTTGTATTGGGCCGAAATGTGCTGGACACAAGCAGCATTAATGCTAAGGAGTGTGGATGGCAGGTGGTAGGAGGGGGGCGCGAATCAAAGAAAGGAAACAAAAAATTATACCCGATATAAAAATAAATGCGAAACACAAGGATGATAAAACCAATAAAGACAATGTTTGTAATAAGCGTTGCCCGGCTGACATTGAGTGGCATGGCTGGTGTCAGTGAGCATACGCAGTTGCTCACTATCATTGCACACACACAAACACACGCCGCACAACTAAATGTATTAGTGTGTGTATGTGTGTGTGTATGGGCGGTTGATAGACCACTCAGTCAATCAGGAAAAAAATTATAAAGCCGTCAGTCAGTCCGCCAGTATACCAGTTTGATAGCTCCCACTTAGCGAAGCAGGATTCACACGCACACGCATATAGTATTGGGCGTACATATGTATGTATTTGTATGTATTTGAATATGCAAAAGCATACACTATGCTACATATGTATTTATATAAGCAAGTATGCATATCTCCTGTTAAATGGCAGGCGAATATACATATGCCGAAAAAAAGGAAAAAACCACGAAATTCATTCACTGCAGGAAAATGAAGACATTTTAAAAATTGCTCCACTGACAGCGTCAACACAATCACAAAACCCACAACACACATACAATGCCAGCTCAGCTTGTTGTAAAATGAAATTGCTTTGTAGTTGATTGTTATGGGCTGCATTGGTTGTTGATTGTTGTTGTTGCAGCAACAAAACAGGTGTTACTTATTGGCTGTGGCTTTTTCCAAGTGGCAATAATATTGTTGTTGTAGCCGCTGATGCTTGAAGTGTTCGCGACCGCGGCCTTCACAATGACCACTATGCTTGTTCTGACATTGCATTTTATCGCAGTGCCCAAATGTAGATCGGCTCTGAACATTGTATATACATATTTAAGTATGTAAGCATGTAATTGTATATGTATGTATGTATGTATACAGACCTACCATGGGCCACAGTCAAAAGTGGATAGCCATCTAAAACAATTCACATTGTTTTCCGTGTTAAATTTTCTTTGTTAAATTTTTATGAGAATGACCATACATTCATAGTTCGGCACACAATTTTTCTACAAAACTTTCAAATTTTTTAATCTGAGTTTGTAAAACTTTTTTGGATATACAGTTCACTGACTTCTCTAGATCTAAACTTACTATATCATAATTTGGCGCTTACACTATATACTTAGCTTGATGTTTGGCTGAACATCTCTTACAATTGGTGGTGAGCGTCTTGATTTCATAAGACAAAATTAGGGGCATGCAGTTTTACGTCGACTCCGAACGACAAATGATTTTTTGTTAGAAATTCTGTCCACTGTTTCTATAATTTTTTATGTTACCTGCCCCGGCTAGGATTTCAACCCAGGACTCGCCGAAAGAAGTGCGCATCCGCTACGTACTTAGCGATGGCGGTCGTCTGTGTGGGAATTTATATTATTCGCATGAAGGCTACTTGTAACGTTTTCAGGTACATGCAAATTGTGTCTCACCGCTAGAATTAAATTAGCACGAGAGCATTTTCGTACGGTAATTTTTGACGACTTTTGACGTGGATTACACTATGCGATAATTTGCAACTCAAAAAATATACACATGTGTATGTTTGTGTGAGCGAAATGAAAAGTTGAGACATATACCTAAAACTTCACGGAAAATGTTTTCGTGGTATATTTTAGACCCTTAGCTACCATCAAAAATGAAGCTTCCGTCAAGGGATCCCTTAAAAAATGAATTTAATACATCTTTAGAGGATTAAAGTTAATATTTAGAAAAAAAATACTAGGTGCTATCTGAGTATTTTAATTCTCTAACGAGTTCCCAAATTTGGAAGCTTGGTTAGTTTAGGTTTACTTGGATGCTCCTTGGAGGTCACACATTTAGATAGATAGAGTCCATTGCAAACCAATGGAAATAAAAAAAAATTGAACGACTACTTCCCATTTATGATCTGAAAAGCGCCACGTGCTTGCACTAATGTTTTGAAGCTGGCTTATCTGCGCTATCAATATGTCTGCAGGAGACGGCATGAGATCTTATTTTAGACACTTGAGCCTTAAGCTAAGATCCCACTATTGTGGGCGTTCCCATTAGCGATGCATATAATGATTCGGGCATATCGGCCAAATGAAATTGAAAATTACTTTGACTGTTTATATTAATGGGTTATTAATTTAAAAAAAAAACATAGCCCAGAGAAGGTTTGTTAAAAAGGGCACACATGAAGTCCAAAATAACTTTTTTTTAATATGCGGAGAAACGAAAGTACCTTCAACAAACTAACAGAACTTATTTCGTCATACATTGCAATGACATTTACTAATTTTCAAATCAACCCAACAGTGGGCTGAAGTCTCGTCGAATTTTTTTCAGAAAACATGTGAATATTACAGCGCCAACAAAGTCAGGAAACATCTTTTATAATTATAAGATAAATTTTTCAGAATTAAACTACAAAATTCTACTTTTCGACACAAGTTTAATTTTTTTTAGCTCGAGGCCAGGTTTGTTTAAGGGAATAATATTAGGAGTTGCTAAGCGAGCATTTAACCACTCAGCCACGCTAACCATATGAAAATCGCTTACTTTCTTATTATCCCTATCTCTAACCTAATAAAAACCTGGCATCCAGCTCAATAAAATTACTCTTGTTTCCAACATATAATGCCAAAAATAATATAATAATTAACGTTTTTAGTAATTAATTACGGAGGTTGTAATAGTGATATTCGTAAATATCGTAGCAGATTTCCGACTTCGATTGACGTAATCTTCACTGCTCCATACTTCATTTTTAACGGGAATCGTTTGCACAATTCTGGTACAGATTGCCGCTATTTAAAAAATTGTGTGGAAATGCCCAGTTGTTTCGAAAATACCCCTCCCCCAACTCTCCCACTGAGCTTGGACTTCTTTCCTTTCCTAACCGCGTCCAATCTGTACTCTTTCCTTTCGAGTCATTGGGTCATGAATTTGGTTTCGATCGAGCCAGTTCTTAGAGAGGATGTTGCTTAAACAGCTTGCCTTAGAGTTACTTTCTCTCGATTGACTGAAGATTTACCATGATCAACGTTTAGTGGCTCTGACTGCATATTTGAATATACGTTGGCAGTTGTTGTGCAGCTCCAACAGTTTGGGGCTTGGTTAAATTTGGTGCACGACTCCCTAAGACCACCAAGGGTTCCTTTTTCCACATTAATGGTGGGCATGTTGCTTTCCTCGCACGTTAAAAACCACTTGTGAGTTCGTCAACTGTAGAGTCGAGTATGTATTTCCCCTCAAGATTATCTGGGGGTTCAGGAAAGTGTCTGATGAGTCGGCGCTTGAAAGTAAGCTAATGGGTTAAAATGTTAAACAAAATTATTCACTACGAAATTTTAGAGCATATGGCTTAACCTTTCATTTCGTTCAGACAAGTGTGTAATAACCATTTTTCCCACATTTCTGAAGACAACCGGAATACGAAAAATTTAGTAGACCATAAAAACAAAACGCAAGCTAAACCCATAGAGTGCTTTTTAACTGGACCGATTAATTTGGTTCCACTTTTTGTCTCTGGTTTAACCCTGCAATAACCGCGATCTCATCGGTTGATTACTTAGAATAGCTGAACACCAAAAGAAACAGAATTGTCAGATTTTATGCTTATCTAAAAAAATAATAAAACATACTTCAGTTTTCAAGTAATTTATCAATTCAATCCGTAATATACCGTAAAATTCATCCTTGGTAAAAATGTTATACAAACTATATATTAAGTGAAAAAATTCTCACATATCGGCCCACACAACGGTTTAATTGCCCGGGGCGAGCATCGAGTTAGAATTAGCTTTTCGGTTTTTATATTTTTATTTTGTTGACGGTGATGGCATCTATTACAGATGAGTAAAATATAACAGCTAGGCCCATGGAAAAATATCTGCAGTTCCTACTTGGATTTTTTTGTGCTAGCAAGGACTAACCTACTTCAGTTTATTTAAGTTTTGTACAAAGCTTTAAACTTTGATTTATATAGTTTTTGCTAAACTATGATTACAGTTAATGCTAAAGCATTGCAAACAATTTTACAACAAAAATATTGTGAATATTGAAATATGGCCACTGTGCGAATTTTGCGGCGACTTATTGCAAATCTGTATGCGGCTATTGTTGTCGATTTTGGGTGGTTTCGCTGGTTTATTGGAATTTAAAACTGGCTCATGTAGCTGATATCGCCGAAGCTTTTATTGTTGTAATTGATACACTTTTGTAGTATGTAGGCGGGATGTACAGTGAACAGGGCATTTGTAGAACGCTACTAGGCAAAAGTTCGGCGTTCTGCAATTCAAGTTTTGCGTGTTGATATCCTTTCAAGGATACAAGGATACAAGGATCCTGATTCAGAATTTCTTATAAAGAGGCATCGGTCATGGAAAAATGTGTTATTTTTCTTCTCCATTGAGTAAAGGTTTTTTTCAATAAATAGATAGCTGTTTTTCTTCAATCCAGTTAATTTTTGTCGGGAATATGTATCTATGATTAAATTTGTGACAAAAGAGGAAATCAACCAACGCTGACCAGTTGGGTACGGGCAGGGCAACCGATACGAAATCCGGGCCCGGGGGCAAAAAGGTGGGGGCCGCTTTCTATATAAAAGTTTCGAATACTTCATCAACTATCTTTCTACTTACTACTTCACGGTTTTTAAAGAATAAGTCAAATACGACGTTTTTGGCTCTCATCAGTTCATGACATCTGTATTGAATGTGCTTTATAGTTGATGTTGAGTGAAACAAACTTTTTTATACGATTTCGAAAATCAATAGAATGTATTAATCAGTTCATATATGTATATAAACTTTTGGTCAGAAATATTTATTCAGATTATATCGGAGTTCTTGAAAAATACGGGCCCCTTCGAGAACTCCGGGCCCGGGGGAATCACTCCCTTTGGTTGTAGCTAAATATTTTAAAAAGGAAATATTAACCGATATAGGGTAATTTGAATTTAGGTTCGTTGATTTTTTTTACAAATAAATATTGTGTTTTTCAATATTAAAAAAACACACTTTCAAAAAAGGAGAGAAAACTGGTTGCAGAAAAACTTTGACAACTCAATGAAAACATGATTGATGTAGACTTATGAGGTTGCATTGGAAATGTACTTTTCACAAATCTCACTACATATTAAGATTTCGTTGAACAAATTTTTAAATATTTTTATGAAGCTCCAATTTTTTTTCCTATGGGGTGTGAAGCACTCTAAGTTACATATTTATACTCAAAATATCCTACTATTTGGAATGCAAATCTTCCGACATAATGATTTCCAAAAGCCATGCCTTTTTTCTTTTCGTACACTCGTCGCGAAATAATAAAAGTAAAAGAAAAATGAACGGATATTCGAAACAAGAACGCAACAAAACTTTGGCATCACCGGCTTCAATTTCGCAATAAAATCTGTTTGAGTACTATAGACTCCATAAATGCAACTTTAATAGTTATTACCAAAAATTTCACCTCGACACATCGGCGCATTTTCAGCTTCCCGAAATGCATTCGCGCCTTGTCACTTCGTTGCCCATCGCCTTAACTAACGGAACGCATGCAGAATTATGACAATCATATTTGCAAATAACTCGATGCAACTGTTCAGCATTTGTTGTTGGCGGATGGCGGATGGTGCATCGCTGATGTAGCAGTTTATTGGCTTTGTTGCAGTTATTGGCCCGTTGAACCGTGTCGCTGGTATTTAGCATGGCAACACCCACCACCTCACTCACCTTCCCCCAACACAACAAGCATCCGTCCATCGTACCAAACATTGCGTGAATTATTAATCTTTGCGCCACAGTGAACATTTCAGGCACAGCACTAACAATCAACAACACTCTGTGCTAGCAGCAGCAACAGCAGCAGCAATAATAAACAATCCAACAACAATGAGCGCAATCAGAAATTAAAGAAAAAAAACCCGGCCACTTGCTGTAGCTGCATATCGATATTTTTTATTATTTCAAAAATTTTGTGTGTGTTTTGGTTTTACGTTCACGTTAAACTACCGCCGCCAATACTTATTTAGTTACATACATACATATGTACATACATACAATTTATTTGTTTGCAAGTGTACGTGTATTTCACCTTTAGTTGCACACTTTTGAAAATATCGCAGTACAATCGACGTTGCAACAGATTATGACAACTTAAAGGGAGTTGCAACGTGTTTGGGCCATTAAAAGGGGCCAAGCGAAGTCAACGAGGCACATTGAATGGACACCAACAGCAGCAACAATGCCAAAAAAAAAAAAACGTAAAATGAAAATTGGCAATAAAAACTTTTGCTCCATGCACAATCGCCGCGTGACCTTTTTCACTTTATAAACACAATAAAATTTCTCCCAATTTAAATTCGCATACAAATGAAAACAAGAATTGCGGCTGTTTCGCCATCCCAAATTGCGTTTGTGGTATTTATTAAAATTTTATTGCTCCCCGCAAAGTAAACAAAGAACATCAAAAACACACAACACTCATAAATGTATATGTACAATATATATGTACGTATATCTATTTATTTATGTGCAGAGACTACTTGGCCATCAGAAAATGCGCAGGGATCGAAGTTAAAGTCAGGAGATCGATCACGATATGCAGGAATGGCGACGCCCTTCATTTCTGTAAGAGTAGCAGCAGCAGCATCGCCATTCCCAGCAGCTGTGGTTGAATCGTCGTAAAACAAATAAAAAAAAAATATACTGAGTTCATGAATATTTGTTGAATTCACCTTGGCTTTGACTTTCCCAGAATTATGACTACGCAATCGACATATCACCGGAAAGTATGGCTTTAACGAATTATTTTAAGTTTTTTTTTGCCGTTACGCAGTACCCAGGTGTAGTGTAAATTTAAATGTATTTCAAACTGTAATGATTGTCATATTGATAAGGTTCAAAAACGTATAACGAAGTGGCATGAAATCGAAAATGTGAATAATAAAAGCGTACGAATAGGGGTGAAGAGAAAATTAATTCTTGTCATATTCCATAGAAAACACTAAACTGACGCGGACAACCAAAAAATTTGAATTTTCCGATTTTAGTATGTCCTCAAATACATAGATAGAAATTATACTAGCACCGCAAAGTCTAGTTAACTAGCTACAGGGCTCGGTGTGAACAACTACATAACTACTTTCCAAAAAGTAGAGAAAAACATTCGTTGGCGCTAGGTAAAAATAACTTATTGCAAGGAAAATTTTCTTTGAAATGGTTACAAAGACTAGTTGCCTTAAAATGAGTAAACGATTTCACCCAGTTTTAGGAAAACAAGTTTCTTTAATATGCAGTACTATTTTCTTTATTTGGTGGAAAAATTAACTTGGGCGAAGGATTTTTTTGTTATTAATGTTGAGGAAATAGACAACTTAGTTCAACTTTCCTTGGGGAAATGAAAATTTCTTAAATAGGTGCTTTTTTTCAAAAAGAGCCATTTAAATTTTTAGTTTATTTATATTTTTGCCGGTTTAATTTAATTTTTATTATATTAAATGGTGAGCATGTACTTACATAGTTTTTAATTAAAACAATTTAGATTCTAAATTTTGTTTTTTTCTATTTGTATGTCAAATGATGACGCCGTGACACTTGTTTTGGTTTAAAAGCACTGGCAAAATTCATAATTATTTAAGGATATATTACTACCAATATTAAGTAAATTTATTTCCTCAAGTTACGGCCACAATGTTTGCAGCATGAAGCTGAATTGAGGGAAAAGTTCTCATTTTGAGTTTTTCCTATTATTTGATAAAACACAGTAACTCATTACTTGGCGCTTGGACAAAATATCTTATTCTATGGAAGAATGTCCTTGAAATCGCTCCAAAGATAAGGTTACCTTAAAATGATTAAACGACTTGGCCCAGTTTGAGGAACACACGTTTTTTTTTTAATTTGCAGTTTTATTTTCTACGTCTTCTTTTCTTCTTAATGATGAGGAACTTGACAGTTTTATTTTATTTGTGCTGAGAACATGAAAATTTGAACTTTTATTTTTCAAATTGCATTCATATTTTTGCCAACTTTTATCATACATATGCTTTAATAAAAATGCTTTGGTTTACTTAAGATCATATTGTTTTCAATATACATATGAACAAGAGAATATCTTATATATTTTATGTCAAAAAGTTTGTCAAATGATGGCGTAAAAGCATAGGAAATTGTTACTAAAAGATGTTTTCTTTTCTCGAAAAATTTTGCCCTCTTTGTTTTCCTTAGCCCTTCCTGCGCGTTCATTTATTAAAATATTGCACTCTGGTGACATAAAAGTGCAACCTTTTCTTCTAATACTGCTATTTTTTCAGGACAATAGGTAACCTAATGCAAATTTTATAACATAATAATGCAAAATTTTTTTGAAGAAAAGAGAACGGCATAATATTAAGTTAATTTACTTTTTCAAATTAATATCATAGTGAACCTCAATTAAGGGAAAAGCTCTCATATTGAGAATATGATCGATTTGGGTTCCAGTTCTTCGATCTGGAGACAATCAAGAGTCATCTTTCTTTGCTGAAGATTCAATGGGTATTTTACTTTGCCTGTTCATTTCTTGGATGGCGGTAGTGTCAGTCTTTATTCTCACAAGGACTTCAACCAGCCATGCAGAGTTCAGAGCATTTGAGACTTTAAAACTTTTTTACTATAATCAAAACAAGAACTTTGGTAGAACAATAGGAATACATAACCAACACAAAATTCTCCACAAAACTAAATTTACTGTCTTCTACCTGTTCAAACATACGACAGAAACGACCGCCAAATAACCCAAATTTACACTGGCATGTGGAGCTGCTATAACAGGAACCCTTAGGTACTACCTGCTAATAAAAACGTCATATAAATACGAACCAGTAGACGCTAACTAAACAGAACGAAAAATGGCACGGAAGATGGCACAATGCCCTATCTGATAAACAGAAAATCAAAAATAATCATTTTATAGTTACTTTATGAAAAAATACAGTTTTAGATTACCGTAAATATTTGAAGTAAAACTTCTTTAGCGGCATGGTAGAGATTTTTCTTCAATTTGCATCACAAAGTCGCGTCTCCACGCTTATGTGCGATAAAGCAAACATTAGTATGCACATATTGAGGAAGCGACATATCGATGTGTGTATACGTGTCTATCAGAAAATATATACATATGCATGTAAGTATGTAGCTTGGGGCCATTTCGGCACTATTTTCAAACTAGATATTTCGGAACCATTGCAAAAACTATTGGGGACTAATGCGGGAACATTTGGAGACCATTTCGGGATCCTTTTCAGTACCATTTCAGGACTAGTTTGGGACTACGAATTCGGGAACAATTAACGAGTAGTTCGGGACTGGCTCAGCACTACAACTAGTACTATTTCTAACTACTTCTACTATTACTACTAGTCCTCAACTTCAAAAGCTGAGGCAATAACGAAGCAACTTCCACAAAAACTTAAATTAACACCAAAAAAGGCTAGCCGAAGCCAACTTCAAGGAAAAAGCCGACAAAAACGAATGCGTCAATGGTGGAAACAGTGTAAATAATTTGAAATCAGTTTCAAACATAAGAGCTGGAATGCCAAGTCTGATATGAGCGAGCGGAAGTCAGGTGCTAGATAAATTAAAGGCCTAATGTACGATGTAGCAAAAAAAACTGAAAAAGATGACAATAATAAAATTCGGCTTGAGACTGTGATTCAATAATAGATTAATAATTGATAATTGAATCATGATTGAGGCGATCTCTTGTGAAATTATCCAGATTATGAAATTCTATTAAAGAAAAATGCGAGGAAAAAATAGCACTTCTAAAAAAAATATCCTTTGAAATAGCAAAGAAAATAATTTCCTTAATGTGTGTAATCGATTTTAGACAATTTAAGGAAACTATATTTCCTTCATTTTTACTGCTATGTATTTTCTTTGTTCTTGGGAAAAATTATTTTATCAAGAGAATTTTTATATTAGCTCGGCAAATTAATATTAAATAAAAGAACAACTTTTACTCTTCAGGCCGTTGATTGCAACCAGCATCTCCAAGCAACTACAGACTAGAAATATGAAATTATAATTTAATATCGCATACAAGATTACATAAGCTACCCACATCTCGGAGCAAACGTCAATCTACTGTTGTATGGTTGTATGGGCTTACTTCCTCCTCACCTCGTGATAAGTGATGCGTATGTTAAATATTCAAAGGTCTGTCGAATTTTCCTTTTTCTATTGAATGCAAATAAAAATCACGAATTTTTATTTTATTGATTGAGTTAAAGAATCTATATTTGTTGTAGTTTAGTTTTCGATAATCGATCAGCTAACGACAACGGTTAAAAAATGATGAAGAGCAAAATCGTAAAATTTTGAAAATATTAACTCCACATTTAACTTCTATGAAAATGCAACTTTTAAAGCAAAGAAAACAAGCGTCATGCGATAAAAGACATAAATTGTTCCGCAAATGAAAAACTACACTTTCTGAAATCGGCAAAGAGGTTTTACTACTGGCTGGCTCGCGTTGCACTCGTTTTTTTATAGTCATGAAAGGTTAGAAGCCTTTAGCAGAGCCGATGACAGCTCTATTCTTACTTGCTCTGTCTATTTGTGGGGCATTCCATTGTGACTAGTGGGATATTTGATACATATTTTTAAAATGAGGTCCGTTCCTTTTTACTCAGAACGCTGCAACTCGTATAAAATTTTCTTTAGTTGCAAAAGCAACCCTCTTCGCATCTTTAATGAAGCATGCGATTTGTTTAGTGCTATATAAGAAGGGAAAATTATTGTGCCAGCAATTTTTAGGTTTAAACAGAAATTCCCCTTGTAGTTTCTTCCGGCTCATTTACAATAACGCAGTTTTTTAACTTCGCAACACTACATCTCTGGTCGGATATTATTTGACCAAGTTTAGCTCAACTCGCATATTTTTCCGAGTTGGTGTTGTTGCTTTACATGCAATTCGTTTTCATACCTAGCGTTCTTTTGCAACTAGGTTACAAAGAAAGATGCCTATCAAAAAAATATACCTAACAATTCGAAGTACGTTGCAACTATAATATGACTATAAGTTACAACTGAAAGGAATAATTAATGTGACTAATGGGACATTAAAAAAAAGCCCTGTATTTTATCTCAAAACGTTTATTTTCAAGGCTACGTTTCCATTCACAGTTATGCTGATATAATCTTAAAAATGGCACCATGTAGTAGTTAAACAAACTAAGCGAACAAAGTAATAACACATTTTCGATAATTCCATATATTTTTATTTTGTAATTATTTTTCAACAGTATAAAATTTATAATCACTTGGCTATAAGTTACTACTGAATGGAATAATTAATGGAACTTTATATATTTTTCAATTTTTTCTTTTGCAATCCCCTTTTCTCTTATTTGCGAGTTTACTTTTGAATGTAATTTTCATGGCACTGTTTTCCTTTAGTCGTTCCCCATTGTTGTCTAAAAGATGAGTAATATTAATAAAATAACTTTAGTAGAGTCTACAATGTCTAATGCGTTGTACACCAACTGTGATGTGAAGCTTTTTAATGGCACTATTAGACAGAAGTAGTTTAGTTTATTCCTCACAAGAATTTGGCAGGGTCCTTCAGGTGAAAGGTGAAAACAAGTCAAAAAATACTTCTTTAGTCCGCTATGGATCTGAAGTTCAACAAAATGCTTTCCTTTGAGCGAAACTTTCATTTGTTTAAACACTCTTTTTTCAGTCCAATTATATTGGCCAGAGATTCGAATAGATTGAGTATACCTATAGTTGTAGTTCAACACTTATTAGAAAACAAAAATTATTACAGTTTAAGCCAATTTTGTCGCATAACTACATATATCTGATCTACTTCAAATATTTTTGTAGGCCGTCCACATATGTATACTGTCGCTGTTTGAAAAAATACACATTTTTTAACTCTACATCAAAAATGTGTGCGCATATAAGAAGTATTAAGTAAGTTGGCAATCCCTCTTGGAAAAGGAAACATCTCGTTGAGTTTCCAAAGAAGCATGGATGGACCAATACCCTTTTGTTTGCGAGTTAATTTCGTTTTTAACCTAAGGTGCCATTGCTGAGAAAGTTTTCTCATTGCTGCCCTAGGAATGGTTGGGGCAGCTTTGTTCCTCGGTGTCCATGGAGTGAATCAAGAAACCTTTCTACTCAATGCCCATTGAATGCATGGGACAAAACCGGTTTCGACGATTTGAGAGAGTAGAACCTATGAAGGTTTTTATATACATAGCTCATGATATACCCTTTGGTGCACGCAAAATGGAACATCTTGAAAAATCATACTTCGTACCAAAAGTAGGTCACAAAGTTGCAAATAAAATAAACAGTTTTGACGAGTGCATTATCGTTATACAAAAATGGGGAAGAGCTAAGCTTTTCTCACTCCAAAGACGATTATCTTTTTTCTCATTGCTTCCATAAGAAGCAAAATGAAAGAAAATATCGATTCGAAACTTCGGCTTGATTTCCACATCAACTTCTAAATAACATTTTTCCATATTTTCCTTGAGGGTAGTTGGAATATATGACTGTACGTATTTTTTATATGCATTTAACCTATCCCTTGCTGCGGTCGCTTCGATTATGTGCGAAAGTATAATTTTTATTGGCCAATTCAATTATCTTAATGCAGTTTAATAAGAAAACTTAAGTTAAAAAATTTGTATGCATTTATTTCTACCTGACGCTGAGCCCATTTACACAGAGACGAACACACATACTCGTACATTTTTACAACGTATCAACTAATATTTCACTTTTAAGCCATTCGCGCGCTTTGGTTGCTTTCTCCAATGCGTGGTTTTTGTGCACAGTTCCCTTTAGTTTTATTTTTTTTTTGCAGCTGATTATCGGTTAATAAACGTCAATAAATTTTTATATTTTGCACACACAAAACACAAAAGTGTCACAACTCAAAAGTCGATTTTTTTCGAATCAATATAAAATATCCTAAACTATGGTATTTACAATAATACAATAAACTATTACAGGTAATACAACAAAATTTGTTAAAAGTAAAAGTAATGCCGTTGCTTTGGCTCTGTATGCAACATAACGAATTATATAATTGTATATCTAAATTTGATTTTTGAGTTATGGCAATGTTGTATTTAGTGTGTGATATGCACCCAACCACAGACCTGTTGCCTGCCGGAGGCTGTGCTGAATTGATTGATACGCGCCGATTGTAATTAATTTTGTGCAGATTTTGATAAGAAATCGAGCCAGCTCAGGCAATACAGAGTCACCGATAGTTTAAGCCGTCATCTGAAATGTTCGTAAGCGCCTCTCACTAATGTATGAATTGCGCAACGTGGGGTGTGTGCGGCAATATTTAAATCCGCTGATGTGTTTCGAAAAATATTGCTTTTTATCGACATTACCCGAATTAATGACTTTACGAAAGGCAATACCGCCGGTGCATTTCTGGGTTTTGCTTTTGACTGGATATATTTTTTATCGCTATGCTATCTCGACAGTTATGAGCTTAAGCCACACACCGTTGAGCGAATGCATTTCGCGGGTGATAAGTGAATGTGTAGGAAAAAAAGGAAAAATACCTTGCACGGTACTGCAGGCTGTATTCGCTGGGCTCCTCTTTGAGACAACGCATACTTTCGCCATAATATCAATATCGTCTCTTATCAAATACTGTGTTTAAACATCTTGCTAAGATTACCGATGGATGACTCTTCCTCTTGTTATAACACCGAAATTTAAAAACATGAATAGAGTATGTGATTATTGGCACCCAATCTTGGAGTAAAAAACATGAAGCGTTAACTAAGTTCATATGTTATGAATCATTTCAATTTTCACTATGAAACAAAATCAGAGTCACTGCACTGGGCCCATACAGTTAAACCTCAAAAGTTGTTTGAATTCTCTGTTTAAATTTTTATGGATAAAATAAGATTATTGATTTGCTAATAAGTGCATATTCGAACGAAGTACCGAACTTTGATGAAAGCAGTAAATTTTAATGACGCTGAGTTTAGATAAATGTTTCCTATCTTCAGCTTTGTTAGATATTATATATCGTTGCATACAGATTCAGTCGCCACTTAGTAAAGTTTCCAAACACAAATTTCCTAGAACATTTAAGCCTCCTAAATTAACTTTTTTGCATAATTACTCACTTGTTCAAGGGATAATGTATTAGAATTATATAAAATTCACTATAGTTTTAACTCGGTATTCTTTTTGGTTATGTACAATTAAAAGTGTGCCATAAGTTCCTCCAGTATGAGATTGTTTAATAACTTGTGAAAGAAACAATATATTACAGAAAAGGGGGTTTTTATTTAGAACAATCCTTTGAAATTTATGTAGACTAATTTTTAAAAACAACATCGTTTAAATGACCACCTTTATTGGCCACCGCAAACTGAGCTCTTTTTCGGCCATTCTCCATCACATCTTCGAGTATCTCGGTCGGTGGGACAAATATTTCGGCACGGATATCGGTGATGAGCTCGTCACTCTTTAAATAACCCCACCTAAAGAGATTCGGGGAGGTTAAATCGTTGTTGTTTTGTTGCGAAAACCACATTAACATTTTTCACGCATTTTCGGGCACACAAAATCTGCCAACATCCACTGTTATTGTTTGTTTGCTAGTGAACTTTTTTTTTAATTTTCCGTTATAAAAATAATTATAAAAAAATTGTTAATTGTAAATTGTTGCCAAATATGCATCCTATAATAACGGGTAGTTAAAATTGTTCGCATATTCTGAATCAGAGTGGACAACAGTGAAAAAGTAACCAAAGATAGTCGCTTTGGACGCTGCTTCAGGAGTGTAATGAGAACCGACATCTATTGAAAATCTAGTTGTTAAATTCCTTATATCAGGCACTAACACAACTAACAATGATAATGTGCAACTAAGTAGGGATTTTATCAAAACTCGTTTACTACATTTTTCAAAATTTTGGCTAACAATCTCCTTCCTTCGCTAAATTTCTTAGGTCCATGGCACGGACATTGGCTATATTTTAATCAGTTAGGTGGCGATAGAAGTGAGTTTTTCAGAAAATCCGTGATTATTTTTTGATATTGATAATAATAGAAGGTTATGGTGCTGGTGTAATAAAAAACAGTTTAAAGAAAACCGATTATTTTAATCCGTTATAAGGCGCTTGATGAAATTTCAGAAAATCATCATTTATTTGTAGTTTGACTTAGTTCTAACCTAATACGCTTTACGCAGTTAAAACCCCACAGATATCCACTGATATTGTTGTCCACTGATATTGTTTACTATCAAATGTTTTGCTTTCCTAAGGAAAATTGCTCAATGGTGGTTTTTGCTCACACGCCGGGCCAAAGAGTCACTTTTTGATCACGTAATGATATTTCGTGAATCTTGTTTGGACCACTATGGCCTATGCAGAAATTTTGTTTATTAACGCCACCAGAAAGGGTGAAATGCCTCGTCGGTCATTGAAATTTGCATCCAAAATTTCGGCATTATTTCCAACATTTTACCACTAGTTCCGGTGAGTGGTAGTTGGCGAATGAGGCAAGTAATGTTGTCTTCCAATTTCTAGATAAATATTAATAATAGTAATAATAATAATGTGGCATTTCCATCTAAAATATACATCGATGCTAAGTCGAACTTGTCCTACAATTTTTGGTGGTCGTATTGATGATGTACTCCAAATTTAAGTTTTACGCCAATCCGAACGGTAGATTATTTTTTGTGAGAGGCTTTTTTTTAGAGCAAAAATTCTCTCGGAAGTTTGGCATTGCTTGCCGAGGGGCAACAGCTTTCTACGATTTTTGCAATCTTACTTATCCCGAAAGAGATTTGATTTCGCCACGCTCCTGGTGAAGTAACTCACGCTAGGCCCTCGGTTATGGCGGCTTCGATCATATCCGGCTTATCTATGTAAACTTTGGACTTTACACAGCCTTAAAGGAACTTGTCTAGAAGTGTGATAACACAGAATCTACGGGGCCAATTCACCGGCACAAAGCGTGACATTATGTATTTCGCAATAACGCCACCGTTTCAAGCGCTGCGTGTGAGGTCGCGAAGTGTTGTAGAAACAAGAGAATTACCAAACTTTGGCCCCAGACTCGACAAGAAAAAGCTGAGCGTTGGTCGAACATTTGCCACTTTTTATTCATTTAAAAATTGTATAAAGCTCTAGTTTTTATAGGGGTATTAATTTTTTGCTTGATGTACAAACAAAAGTATATTGATGGTATGGAATTTACATTCATTTCATTTCATAACATAAACTACTTTTTTACACTTGAGTACCTTTTCTTAATAACAATAATTAAAATCCAGAATTTAAAATAACCATTGATTTACTATGACCTTAAAAATGTTCGATTAGACTTCGGTTCGGTTTGGCCCTAAATATCGATGTTCGCACGTTCACTAATAGTACCCAAATATTGTCGAAACTAGAACCATCAACTTTCGAGATAAATGAGCCTCGTCGTTAAAAAAAATTTTCTTTTTTTTTTAGAAAATAGTTATCGGCTTGAAGAGCTCTAATACTAGAACGGTGAAATGTGAAGCCATAAAGCAAAAAAAATATCGTGACAGTTTGAATAAAATACCTCTAAATGAATCATCTGATAGGACCTACAAGTGATTCAGTTTTTTTTTTTAAGTTTCTTGTCAACAGTAAATGAATATATACACCTTTTATATTCTTCGTTTTTAATTTGGACAACTTTTTCTGCAACCAACAGTTCTAAGTTTGATTAGTATAAACAAGTCTCTCTATCGTCAACTTCCTGTTCTGAAGCTGTCACATAATATGTGCAGGTCTTAATCCCATTACCTGCTAAGCTCAATAAAACAGCTCTAAGCACACCAATTTTCCGAAATCTCGCATAACTTTTTTATAGCCCGTATCTCATTCTATTTTGCTATTGGAGTTGTAGCTCCTTAAGCTGTATTAATTTTCTACGAAAATCCCCAGCACTGCGATTAACTGCCCAATTGCTGCTGTTATGTAAACGTCTTGTAGCTGTTCAAATTGGTGCCAATACCTTTGTTGTGAGTGTAAAAAGGCGCAAAAACCCCATATTGCCTGCCTGTGAATGTGAATGTGGCCGAGAATTTTGCTGATCCACATCCCATCTCGGACTGAAACATTGCTGCAGCGGTAACAAATAACAACAACACCTAGCCGGCCGCGTATAACCGCTTGGCGCAGCGCCATGGCAAATCTTAATTGAGTTGTTAAGTGTCTGTTGGGCTTGTAGTATGTTGCTTGCCTCAGTTGCTGCTTTTTCCTGGATATACAAGCGTACATACATATATACATATCTACATATGTATAAACTTGTCGCCGTTGTTATACATATTTCTGTTGTGGCCATGACAGCAATTTTTGTTTGTCGCTTTTGCTAATATGGCTAGCTAACTTCTTCACTTTCAAGTTGTTTTCATTTTGCTGTTGTTGCTTTATAGTAGTTGTTAGTTTTCCCGCAAACAATCCACTTAATTTGTTCATTTATTTATTTTTTGCTCCGCGCCATTTCTTAGAGTTTTGTTACACTTTGCGCTACGACGTCCCTTTGCCACATGCATACTCGTACATAGCTATATATATATTGGTTTGCACTAGTTGGATATGTGCATATACATATGTATGTACGTATATATATATATATGTGCTTGCAACAAGTTTGCCTATGCTGCCTGCAGCAGTTCGTCAGCGAGAGCAAGCTAGTTTGGTGAGATGTGAACTCATTTGTTCAGAAAATACCTTGAGGCTATTGAAATTGGCATTCGACGCAGCCACCAGACGTTGAGTCAAAGGAGTTGGGATTTGTTTGAATTTCCTAAAGGTTGCCAGTTGTCTCAGCGAAATGCACCTTATTTCAATGACTTGCATGTTGTTGCGAGTAAAGTTGTTGATGCTGTCGCTGACGCTGTCGTGTCATTTGTGCCGTAAGCGCCAGAAGTACACTAGCAGACACAAAATGGCGTCCTAACAGAGAGGCGAGTGAAGTCGAGCTTCAGAGGGCCCAAAAATCCTAGAAGCAAAACATTACAAATAGTTTTTGCTTATATCGCTAAAATTGATATGCAATTGATTTACATGGAGAAGAAGAGATAGACCAATACCCAAGTATACCCATTTATCGAACTGATTCGATTTAGCCATGCCCCTTTGTATGATTGAAAGAAACCTAGTCCTTCTGTTTTAGAGATATGGGATTGAAAATTGGTAGGCAGATGTGTTTTTATAATGTGCCCACCCAACTGATTGCTCAGATATGAGATTAACTTTAGAGCTCCTATATTTAATTTAAAGCTCCGTGAAATTGTGTTGGCTATTTACTTATCTACCAAGCTTGGGCTACTGAGAAAATAATCACTAAGAGGTGTTGGTTGGAGCCAACTTGTAATACATTCGTTGATAGGGAATTTTCCTACTATTGAAGCGCTTCTCAACAGAAAGTACCAATACAATAACATATGAAACCATGGCAAGATGGTTTTTCGGTCTTCCGCTTCATATCATTACATAAATCTGCTTTATGCCCGAGTTCTGGTATAGTTAACAGTTTAAGTCCCATTAACATCCATTTAGTAGTTTCGGAGATTAGTGAGTTCAAACAGACAGACAGGCAAACAGACAGATACAAGTTCTAAAAAATGGTTTTATTATAGTTTAAATGAGAAAAATAAACAGTATTTTAAAATTGACTGTTGTTATTGCCCTCTAATTTACATTAAATCGTTTTATAATAATGGCAAGGTTCCATCGGGCCGAAGACAGTATTTAATGCACTTGTTTAAACTTTTTAGGCTTATCCACCCCCCGAAGACTTACACATTTGGACACCTAAAATGACTAACAATTTATAATTTAAAGAGGGGAAGTGTAAGAGAGAAGTGTAAGTGGTATTCCGGCTTTTTGTTTCAAATAAATTGTTCTTTGAACTCGACTGTAGCCCCAATAACCCCTGAACGCTGAGATTTTTTAAAGTGTACCACTCATATCACTTGCTGTTGATCTCGTTTAGTATTAAAGATTTAGAAAGTTATATTAATATAACTTAAGTATATAATGTGCTGTAAAACAGTCAGACATTATGCCGGTATTACCGACCACATTAAAAGGAGTTTAAATTTTTACGAACATCACACCTATGTAAGCACCTACAATAATAATGAAAACGCAAGGAGTGCCAAAGTACCTGTCCTCAGCTGTTTTAGTATAGGAGCTATAGCGCTAAATCTCATATCTGAATAATCAGTTTTATTGCAGCTATACGTGATCCGATCTTAGGCATGTGCCTGCAAAATATGTACCTCTAAAATTTGCGTTCAAACATATAAACGGGCCTGTGGACTGACATACGGGCATGACAAAATCGACTCAGCTCGTCGCACTTTTGACTTTTTTCATAGCAAAAATCATAAGTCGTTCCAGCAAAAATGATCTGTGCGATGCCTCGTTTCAGGAAAATGCCATGCTTACTCTGTTGGAAAAAATATCTATATTTGTTGTACTTTGTAGTTTAAATAAAGTATAAAAAATGGGCGTTGAGCGAAAGAAGTTTAAGAAAGCTTTACTTCGATGTTGTCTAAAAGTATTGGCACCTATTCAAAAATTTAATCAAATCATATTACTAAGTTAGATCAAATATTCCAATTAGGTGAATTTTGAAAATATGTTCAGGAAGGGGTGGCGTTTATTTAATAAAATTTTGAAAAAAATGTCGCGTACGACTTTTTCGCGGTAGAGATTGATATAATAAGTTAAAGGAAAACAGAGAGCGCAAACAAACAATAGTTTGTTTCGCTCATTCAAGGTAACGAAACACAACCGAATCAAAGCGCTCGGAAACATTTTGTAAGCGGTAACTTTACATTAAACAATTTAATACTGCAAAATAAGAAAACAAACGAGCAACACAAAATGAAAACATTAATTTAGAAATAAAAATTAGGGCCGTCGATTCTAGTAAGGCTCGCGGGTCCTTAATATTCAATTCGATAAAATAACTGGATTGCTTGCACCAAGGAGCATCTGCAGAAGCCGATACCAAGATAACCAAGGGTATTTTGTTTGTGTAATTTTGCGAGTGAAATATCAAAATCTGAGTTCGCCCAGTATTGTACATGTATTTTGTTTGTGTAATTTTTCGAGTGAAATGTCAAGATCTGAATTTGCCCAGGTATTGCAAACATATTTTCAATCATTCAGTTCATGGGATTATATACGTTCACCTTGGCTTGCCCTATGTTTGCGTTACATATCTTAACCCACAATACGTACAGTAACCCAAGCAGCCAAGCCAATAAATTTTTTTGGGAGCTTCTCGACGTTTCTCACGAAAAAGGCGATACCCGCGATTGTATCGATATCCCGATTTCTCGACTGCTCGAGTATCAAAATATTTGAGAATGTGCGAGCAGGAATCGAAAGGTTTATTCAAAATATCATTGGAATTTTTTTTGGCGAACAATTTCCGCCGTGGTTGAATATTAAACGAGCAATGATTATTTGATTTGTTAATCGTGTTTTGTTCGTGTTTTGCTGATGATCGTTTATTGAAAAAATACTTCACTTGCTATTGAAACGTTTCGTAGATTATTATTGCCCGGGAAAAGTATGACAAAAAAAGCGCAATTTTTTCGTGATACGTTTGGTTTTTTCATTCTCTGAATAAAACATTACAGCATGGGTGTGAAACGAAAGAGGTATGTATATGGCGGCTTCATTACAAAAATATTGTTGTATATAAGTAGTGTTCCGACTTGTTCATAATGGTTAATTAAATTCAATTAATAAGTTAACTGAAATGCGAAATGCTACTACATATATTGTTGTCACACGAAAGTGGTTTAAAAATGTTTAACTTCGGAGCACTAACGGCATTAATAATTTTATTCAATGGGAATCCTTTTTTCTACCAAGTTCTACTTTTGTCTGAGTAGTCAAATGAAGAGTAAACCTGGCTCGCGATGGACACTTTATAAGACCTTCATTAGGTAATTGCTAATATTTATAACACAAGGAAATAGGGCAGCGAGTTCGAATCCAGCGACTACACTAGGTAGGTCCATTAGGGCGAACATTTGAGCACTAGAAGTATTTGACGGGCTAGCCGCCCTTGGGTGTGTTAGAAGGCAGTTGTGTAGGGGGTTATACCGCGATGGCTAAAACTTCTATACTTTTCGGAGTTGTTTCGAGTTGGCTATCTTATAAGTTGTAGGACTGAGCTCGACCAACCATTGCATCAGAGGTATTTCAGCTAGTGGTTAGACATTTTTAATGTATTAAAAATAAAATATAAATGCACATATACTATTAGCTTCCACAATGTGACATGTCGCGCAATATAATTAGTCTCTAATCAACGCAATACCTAAGATGGAGGTACATATTATCTTTTGGGCCCGCATAACTTTAGGTCGTCGCTGGTATCATGCATGTATACTTGTAGTTTAATAAATATTTAAGTACGACTGTCCGTGATTCTAGAAATGTCGTTTTCTAGTTGATTTTAATTATGGCTAATACCTTAGCTTTACCCACGTCCTAGACTTTCTAGGGGCTCAGTTAAAGTAGCCTAGTCTTAGCTCGTTTATACCCGGGTATGGTTGTTATTTTAATGCAGAGTTGGGCACGTCGCGACGTTCCTATGCACACGAGGCAGCGTGTGCATAGGCACTCTGCCGCGGCCGACTACACAAAATCACACGTACGCTATAAGCATTGAAAGCTATTTATAGAACTCGAATGTTCGGTAGTCGTCGGTGGTCGTGCCGAAGCATTTATTAGACTTTATATTTTACTTGTAGTTGAAGGCGAACAATTGAGAGGCAAACACCGCTTAGCGCATTAGCAACAAAAATAATTGTTTACAGTGCGCTCCAAAATGTTTATGCCAGAATGGGAGCATGAATTTTTCTTCATAGAAAATGAAGATGGCAGACCACAATGCTTGATATGCAATAGCATTTTATGTCGCAATGCAAAATTTTTTTTAAGAAGGCATTATGCCGTTTGCCACAAGGTTTATGAAATTTATAAAGGAGAGCAGAGAAATTTAATTCTTTTGCAATTGCAAGCCGAATATTTTCTGCGCTTTGCTGTTAAAAATATTGATAATAACATAGATATGGATATTAATGGTGATAATGATGTTGATGAAAATGAAAATGATTATAATGATGGTGATGAAAATGAAAATGATGATAATGATGGTGATGAAAATGAAAATGAAAATGATGGTAATGATAATGATGATCAGCAGATCAACTTGTCTTGCAAAAAAGCATCCTACGAAGTTGCATTAGCGTTAGCAAAACATTGTTGTCCCTTGGAGAATTGTCAGCTATTTTTACATATGTCTTCAGTCGTATGGAAATGTTTTGGTGAAAAAGGGCAAGATATACTGGAAACCCTAAAAAAAATTCCTTTATCGCGACGTACAGTAACACGTAGGACTGAAGACATAAGTAATTTCATCTACATGGAGATGAAAAATAGATTACAAAATTGCAAATATTTGTCAATTAGTTTGGACGAAAGTACGGACATTAATAGCATTTGTCAACTAATCTTATGCGTCAAAACGGTTGATAGAGAATTCAATACTTTTGAGGAAATCTTAGACGTCGTTGCATTGCATAGTAATGTCACCGGCAAAATTTTATACGACATTTTAGTTTCGAAAGTTTTTAGTATTGTGGGTATTGACAAATTTGCCGGATTGTGTACAGATGGGGCAAAGGTGATGGTCGGCACAAAAAATGGCTTAGTTGGTCAATTATTAAAAAATCATATTAAGATACCAACCTTTCACTGCATCATTCACCAGCAGGCACTATTTGCTAAAGGGGAATATTTAAAAGAAGCAATGGATATATCTATTAAAATAATAAATAAGATTAAGGGGGGTCATAACTCCTTGAACCACCGTAAATTTAAAACGCTTCTCGACGAACTAAAAGCAGACTATGGTGATGTCTTATTGTTTACTGAAGTTCGATGGTTAAGTAGAGGTAAAAGCCTTCAGAGGCTTTTCGATCTCAGAAATGAAATAGCCATGTACTTTGAACAAAATTTAAAGGCAGATTGGGGAGATTTCGCTAAAAGAATAACAAACAAAAATTATTTATTTGATCTCGCTTTCTTATGCGACATAACAGGGATATTTAATGAGCTTAATTTAGAACTCCAGGGCAAACACAAACTGATTTCAAAACTATTAACAATAGTTCAATATTTTGGCAGAAAATTAAAAATTCTTATAACCCAAATGGAGAATGGCAATATTCAAAATTTTAAAAACACATCCATAGTATTTAGTCAGCTCAAAACATTTGATAAACAATTAGAGTACAGTTCAATTCTTAAAAATTTATTAATTGACTATGAAAAGCGATTTAAAGATTTTGACGAAATAAATAAAATAATAGATTTGCATGAACATCCCTTAACTTGTGAAATTGAAAAACAAGCCCCTGAGCTCCAAACGGAATTAGAAAAAATGAGACAAGATTATTCAATTCCTTTGCTATCTGGCGTTAATTTTTGGAAAGCAATTGATGAAGACCAATACCCAAAAATAAAAGGCCAAATATATAAATTTTATTCGATGTTTGGGTCGACATACAATTGCGAATCTGCTTTTTCAACAATGAAGATAATTTTAAACAAACAAAGAAATCGAATTAATGATAAGCACTTAGCCGATCTCCTCCGAATCAAAACGTACGAAGGAGAAATTAATATCGATACGATAATTTCAATACAAAATAACGTCTAAAATTTTCTCAAAAGCAATTTTGTGATATATTTTGAATTTCAGTGTAGTTGAAATTACCTTGGGTTAGTCAAGGTTCCACAAAAGGGGGTTTTTAGGTCTGTTGGACATGACAGATGTCATCAGAGTCAGACACTGTATCGCGCGTAACTGTATTTCACCTTCATACAAAAAAAAATATATATACAAAATGTATGTAGGTACTCATATTTACATATAAATATTATGTATTTATAAATTTTGTTAGTATAATGAGTAAACGTTAACTTGAAGCGCACACTGTACTGAGCACACTTCGTTTTTGCGCTGCAGCGCACGCAAATTGTGCTTGTATACGTGTGAAAACTGTGACGATATGTGTGCGTGCCCATCTCTGTTTTAATGTAATGTTTTCTTCCTTTCTTTTCCCGCTGCTGATATGGTCGCAGTCCGTTTTGGTACTTTGGTGGTTAATGTTGCAAATTAACATGTGTGTGTCATGAACACGCGTGTAAGTTGTCTTGTTGGCTTTCAAATTGTTGCAAGCTTGCTACTCCTGTTTCACTACAAATCGTGCAGACAGGAAGACAATTGTTTGTGTGATTTCTATTGGATACCTGCTAACTATTATCATGGTTAATTGCTTTATTTATTTAGCGCCACTAAATTACCAAAAATTGTAATGCTTAAATAGACCACAGGGGAAGTCTGTTCTATGGCATTGGTGGCACGTGTGAATGCATTCCATATAAATATGTAATGTGCGCGTATAAAGCCACACAAAAAAATGCAACACAAAAAATTTGATTGAGATGATCAGTGCTTAAAATTAAATATTTGATAATAAGGCACTACCAAAAAAGAAGCATTAATTCATGTACGTATTAAACCCGTAACACTTGACCTCGCAATTTTTTGCAAGCGTTAGTGTTGAAAAAGTGGAACTTGTGTCCTGAAAACTACTTGAAGTGATTTTGTAAAAATCTTTCGGAGGAGTCGCATCTTTCAATGTTAACTTTAAACCCTGTTTCAATTCATCTTATTGAACTTAGGTGGTAAACTCGAAAAAATTAAATATATATATCCTGTTAATCATATTGTATAAGGCGCTTTAACTATTTTATCCCATATTTCATAATAATTTGATACCTATATTTTAGTAAGTACATATATAAATTAGATTCTGCTGAAAAGCATCGATTTCAGTGTTCTGCAGAACATTTTGTCATGTATATCTGCGACATTTATTGAGATTCTAGAAGATGATATAAAAACTATATCGCAACCTCGGGGTGATCTCTGACTCCCTCACACTACCGACGTTTTGTCGTCGGGGCTTCTAGCTTGGAAGTGCCCTTCTTGTTCAATACTGTCCCAGCTAGTTACACTGTGGGATCGTCCTTCGATCTACAACGCTTAACGGTCTCAAGTTTCGAGACTGGCCTCGAAGTAATGCAATCTTGTTAAGGATGTAGACAGCCCTGTTGCACATCGACTTGAGGGGAACTCCAGAGGACTTGGTTTTCCTCTTAGCTTACTTCGGAGTGCTTCCCGGAACACTCAACGTAGCCTTTGAGTGCTTGGCATTTCTACGGGATTGAGTAGCAGTCACCTATATAACCGCAGAGCGTGCCAAGTCCTGACTGGACACCAGGAGCACGTCCTCATTTGCGCTTAAAATGTTGTCATAAACATGGCTATTTTTGTTGAATATTTTTATTATATTTACTTTATTTTTTATTTTGTTCCATTTTTGTTTTCACCATTATGCACGGAACCATCTTACGTATGTATACCATTTGCCTATACTCGGGCATTAGGGGGAACCTTTAGCGGTCAGTTCTTTTAGCACTATTGACCAATCATCCATCGACAGGGGTATCTCAACATCACTGGCTTAAAGTACATTGAATAGAAGGCGAAGGAAAGGTAGGAAAGCATATAAGGGAAGGGTGGTATGGACGGAGAAAGGAGAGAGACAGGGTAGGGGACGTAAGTGCGAGCTTGTGTGCACGGGATTATCGTAGGTTTCTATAAGATGAAGTATTTTCAAAGTCGGTCCTGTAGTAACAGTCATTAGAAACAAATCTTCCTCTTTATATTATTATAATCTATTATAAGGCTTATGAAATAATTATTAAATTAGATGGAGAATATTTGTATCAGCACATAAATAATAATTGTTTCTATTTCTTATAACAGTTACGTACAAAAATTATAAAAAACGCATGAATGAAATTAATTTTTATATGGAGAAAAATGCGCAACACCATCAGCAAAATATTGTTAAAAAGCCACGGCAATTTCTTGCCACTTAAAACGTGCACCATATTACATTGCATGACGTTCAAAACTTCGTACCCAAAAAATTATTGAAAGGTTTGCAAATTCGATGAAAATTCTTTTGAAAAATGTTGAATTTTTGTAAATTTTGTACGATGTTGTCAACTCTATGATATTATAGATAGAAACATATATGCTTTTTGCTAAATAATGAACAATACTTTTGATTTACAATGATCTATTTGGGTAATTTACAAGGTGTCAAAATGTGCCAAAGGTCATAAAGTTCTAAACTTTTGAAAATACGAAATTGCATATTTTTAATTATTTGTTTCAATGCAAACCAAAAACATACCTTTTGAAATTTCATGTTTCATGACTCCACGATTTATTACATATTATTAAATTTTAATCATTTTTTATACAAATATCAATAATTCTACAACAAAAAACATGTAAATCAAAGTCGCAAGCTTTCTGGAAAATTTACGATAACTCAATTTGTAAAAATTAAATTAAAATTGAATGGGCTGCGAATTTCCATAGTTTCTAAAAAGCCGAATTTAACAGCTGAAACTTCAAGTGACCTTTTTATTAAATTTGCCGAATTTTTATAAATTTCCTGGAAAGTTGGGAACTTCGACAATCAAGAAATATTTAAAATTAAATAAGACAATACAGAAATATCAAAACATTTGGCAACTACCTTCGCGACCATAACTGTATATCTCTATATATATACAGGTTGTCTTCACAAAAATAATATTAAAATGTGTTGTCAAGTTTTGGAAACAATGTCTTTTCTTACTTAATTTTAATTACTTCTTATCTTATATATAAACTTCTCGTGTCACGGCGTTTGTGGTCGAACTCCTCCGAAACGAATAGACCGATTTTATGAAATTTTTTATGTATGTACATATATTTGGTAGATATGAAAATAGGTCAGAAGTATATTTCATGATTGGGTGCCACCAGTTTGAGAAGAAGAATTTGATTTAATCATACACAAGTTGTATGAAAAATTAAGCAGAACTTCAAATTTTGTTAAATTATAAACAAGAATAAAAATATTTAAATTTGCGTATCAAACGGTTTGTTTCGCTGTGGAGAAGGTTCATAGCTAGCTATATATTTTAAAGAGAAAAGTTAGCTGCTTGAAAAGTCAAAATTAAATTATAGACAACTCATAGTAAAATAAAAAATATAGATGCCTGACTGACTGTTCGATTCGCTCAGGAAAAGGATTATAGCATATAGAGGATTGACACCTGCTGGAAAAAGCGAATTAAATTAAATTATACACAAGGATATAAAATATTCAAATATGAGTGTCAAACTGCTCGTCTAGGCGAAGATGAGGTGCTTACCTATATTTTTAAGAGAGAAATTAATAAATACATACATGCAGGCAGGACAACGTCTTCCGATATTTCTTATTAAAATTATCTAAGCTTTGTATGAGATCGACAAATTATGCATTCCATTCAATTTTTCACCCGCCGTAGGTGAACATCAGAAATTAAAGAAAATTTTTTTATAATAGCGGTCGCCCCTCGGAAAGTAATGCCAAAGCTCCCAGTGTATTTCTGCTATGAAAAAACTTCTCACAAAACAACATTCGCCGTTCGGAGTCGGCTTAAAATTATAGGTCTGTGTTACAACATCAAAATGCACACTACAAATTGTAGGAGAAGTACGGCTAAACATCAGGCTATGCTGTAAGCGCCAAGTTATTGTTATTATATTTAATTATTTTTTTCTTAAATGCAAGTTTCAAGAACCTAAAAAATTGTTTGAACTTTGATCAATTTATTTAGGAGGAGGGCGTACACGTCAAGATATTCAGAAAATAGAATAATATGGCTGGGACAAGAAATACTTGGAAAAATGGATCTGCTATAATCGAGTTATTCAGAAAATTCCTTTTTGTGGTTCGATATTGATAGCCTTAGAAAATAGTGCTACAGGTGCTATTACAAATGCATTTCGATTTAGATCACATTTTGAAAACTCTATACGTATTTTAAATTAAACAAAATAAATAAATTGAAAAAAATATTGTAAATACATTCCTACCACATAAATTTATTACATGGTTCTGCAGTCGAGATTTCCAGAATCGAAAGAATCCATATTTATGGTCTGACTTAGTTCAAATATAATAAGCCTTGTGCAGTTAAAACCCATATCACTTACTCATACGTGAGTTAAAGTTGGCTCTTAGGTTAGTTACAGCATTTTTTTTTTAATTTGTCGATCCCTTGTAAATTTTCTATAAAGTTTGCAACCTTGCCATACTTTCGTTTTAGAACTAACCATAGTTTTTTAAAAAATAATTAAAATTGAAAATTGTCGAAACTTGTCAATTGATTTGGCTACTTTTTATTTTGATGATCCTGCGGAATGATATAAAAGTTAAAATGTCCTCAACATATGTATGCAGTCCTCCTCGAAACCTACGTGGAAATGTTTTTGCTGTGCATAACCAATTTAACCAAATTTAATTTAATTTTCTTATTCAAGCTATGAAAGAAAACACAAGGATGTCCTAAAATGTATGCAAAATTTTCGTTATGTAGTTAGAAAACAGCCTTTTCATGAGTTTTCATTTTTTATGAGTTTAGCATCGGATAATTGTCAAAACTCCTATTTGGATTTGCGAACATATTATATGCACTTTTTGCGGCCGAATTTCACTGATGCAGTTGGGTAACTTTTTGGGCTAGGTATTTAATTTCAAATTACCACAAAAGAAGAAGGCGAATCATACTATTAGAAATTAAGTTTTGAAACATTTAAACTATTAATAGGTTATATGACGAATCTGGCAGGAATTTCGGAACACCCTTTCTGTAAATATGTACATACATACCTACACACAATTGAAAGAAGAAAATCAAAACTTTCAGAGATATTAGATATGCATCAATTGAACAATATTCATATTTATTTATCATGCAGCGTTGAAGCGGAAAAACGAGCAAGAATAAAAAAAATTAATAATATTCGTAAACGTATTGGGTTTTACAATAGCCAAAAGTGGCATGACTCTTAACCTTAACAGCGCCACAAACCTTTCAAATGGTAGCAGTAGCAACAACAGCAACAACACCTACTTCAAATAAGCTTCATCAATTGAAAAGACGAACGGTGAAAGAGACAGAATAAATTTTGTATGATGCTGCTGCTGAGCAAGAACTGATTGGCTGCATCATAACAACTTTTGCTTGCCAATATTTATTAGTTTTCAATTTCATTTTGATTCTTCTTATTTTGACTTCATTCATCCCGCTGCATTTCTGTCATTCTTATTACCTCATGAATATGAATGTCACTTTTATTAAGCTTGTCACTTTCTAATACCCAGACGGTAACAGAATAATAGATATGAGTTCATACGTGGATGTACGAATTTCATCACAGCGACGTTAATCAACTCCTATATGATAATAGAATAATCCCTCAAAATTTTTCGGAGCTTGGGTTCATCCGCATGGCAGAAAAACCCATGAATTAGTTTTATAAACACTTTCTTTCCAATTTGTGAGTATGACTTCGATATACATATATGTAAAGGGTGTTTTTTTTAGACTGATAGAACTTTAAATTGAAAGATATTTTCATGACATTTAATATTTAAAAACCGATTTCTGGCGTATGTCCGCCTGGACTAGCTTTGGTGAATCGGATGCGATCAGTCAAATTTTGAACCACTGCAAAATTTCCATGTTGTGGACGGACAAAGTCCAACTTGTTGAGCACGGCGGCGAATAGACAAATTCGGATCTTCTCCAACACCATCACTTACATCACCAATATTTTGTTCTGTACGTACAGTTCTTTGTCTTGTTGTTGGTTTTTCATCGAGTAGAGTAAATGTTGTTCGAAATTTATCAACAGTTCGACGAATAAGCAACTCTGATGCTCGATTATGTGGACCATAAAATTCACGAAGTGCTCTATAAGTTTGGCGAACAGAACACTGATTTTAAATTTCCACAATTTTTAAACGTTGTTGCGGCGTCATTATTTCCGTGATGATTGTCAATGCTTACTGAACTGAAATTTTAAAACGAAATGCCATTTACCAACTTTCAAGTGACAGTTATCCCTATCGAAAGTTCAATCAGTCTAAAAAACACCCGTTATGTATGTAAGTGGAATTCATTTTTTTAGAAATAATACGACAAATTAGTTGCTTATACGAAAAAAGTTGAAGAGTCGAACTGTATTAAATTTTACACAAGTTAAATGAAATAATAAAATGATCAGTTTTGTTGAGGAGAAAGTTTATAGCAAGCTACATATTAAAGCAAGTAGCCGTCTGCTTCATAAATCGCATTTAATTAAATTGTACACAAGTTATACGAAATAATAAAATATGGGCCTCGAACGGTTTGTTTTGGCGTGGAGAAGTATCACTCCTATATTTTGGAGAGGGTTCCCACCTGTTTAAAAATTCGGATTTGAATAAATTATTCAAAAATACATGCTTCTGCGCCATACAATAGTGCGGGCATGATGAGGGACTTGCAGAGCTTGGTTTTGCTTCGTCCAAAGAAGGCTTTACTGCGCAGTCTCAGCCCAAAGTAGCGCTTGTTCTTCGTTGGATTTCGAGGCTGGCATTATTGTGGTTGTTAATGCTGGTTCTAAGACAAACTTCTTCGAAAATGTGACGTGTCGATGCCAGTAGTTGTCCACTCTTATAAAAGATAGTGCCTGACCGGTTTAATTCTGCAGCTTGAATTATCTCTTCCAACATAATGTTAAAGAAGTCACAAGACAAGGAGTCACCCTATCTGAAACCTTGTTTGGTATCAAACACCTCGGAGAAAGCCGACAAATAAATAGATGGTGTTCGTCGAGCCTCTTTTCACGGGTCGTTTTCAATATTTGGAGTATCGTGAATATCTGGTCGATCATAGATCTACCAGGTCTAAAGCCACACTGATAAGGTCCAATCAATTCGTTGACGGTAGGATTCAGTCTTTCGAAAAATAAAATAGCGAGAACGGTCAGACTCGGGAAATATGATATAAGGTGTATGTGTAGTAATTAGGAGAACAGGTAACATTTACCTTGTAGCTTTCGTGTAGTTAGTGAAACAGTCAAACTTACAGTGTTTTTTGTATGATTAATAGCCACGTAAATTGTATACTTAGAACATGAATCTGGCTAACTGTGGACCAGTTTAGAATATGTAATAAGTAAATGATGTTATAAATTCTATTAAAAAATCCTGCCCAATACGCTAGTTCACACGAAAAAAGAAGTTCATCAAAAAAGTCGTTTTTAGGCTAATTTTTTATCACTAAACATAGAAACGTCGTCGGGGTATAGACAGATATCGTTTTTCGTGGCTTTTTGCAGTTATTGCCAAAAAACTACAGAACAGTAGATAACACTAACTTTATATTATTTCTATAATCACACACGTACTTTCTTGAAGCTAATGTCTTTTACGGAAATCAGAATATTACGTTTTGAATTACAAGTGTCTAAGTACAAAAAAATAGGGACATTTTTGAGCTTTTGCGAAAAATTTTAATTTTTATTAAGTCTTTTTAGTTGATAAACTAAAGGTCATAAATGTACATTTTATGTTAAATCACCTTTTATGACTAATGACACATTTTTTCAATCACGTCTAATTTTTAAGATACAGGGCGGTGAAGGGTTTCCACACGTTTTTCTCAACATAGGTCGACTTTTTAAAATTTTTTCCAACACTGTTTTACGAATCGCAAGTCTAAAAACTAATCTGAATTTTACATAAAATTGCGAAAACTGCGAACTTTCGTAAAGAGTTTAGTTTGTCCTTGTTAGAGCCAGTTGTATCCCATCCCCGAGGAAATTAAATTTCGACAGCAAATTTTTGTCATTTAGTCCGACAATTATTTAAAACACAGCGTGCGATAATCATAACTATGAAAATGACCGTAAAGGCCGTTCACTTAATATCTAATTAAACGGTTTATCAGAACATAACCGGAAACTGACTGAAATTGTCTGGTAAGCGCAAATCTATTAGCAAACATCTGATTAATGCTATATTAGGCTTATGTTTTGTACAAGTACATACAAAAGTCGTATTTATGAAAATTCTTTGAATTTTTTTAAGTATTTTCTTATTGGACCATGGTACAGTAGGCAGTTTCGGCACCCTTTTTTTAATGGGTGGAAGAGTAAATTTTTTACCTTATTGAATAACTTGTTTTTAAGTAATCGGGAGGGGTTTTTAAAATATCCTCTCAGCCTGGATGAAAAAAGCTTCATTTTTATCAGCATATGGAGTAAAGTCGGACTTTTTTTTAATTAAACTTGAAATACATTTCTTAGAGACAAATTGCAGATTTTAAAGATGGCATCAACGTTTGTGAGGTCAGTGAATACGATTCTGATGATAGAATTATGGAGAATATAATATGGCGGATCCTATATGGCGTTTGCTGTCTAAACTCGCATCTTATGCATTTTTGTGGATTAAATATGTGCAGGCTCGTTTTGAAATTTACCAATGTTATCATCGAAATTACTTCCACAGACCAGTGTGTATGCATTAGGATAGTAATAAGATATGATATTTACTTTTAAAAAACTAAGATGCACTGCAGAAATCCAAATATTTTGAAAAAGGTTACATATACACGTATGTATGTACATATATGCAGCCCGAATCGACAAATTCTCAGAATAAGGAAATATATTCGACAGATCAGAAGACTGATGACCTAGTGGTGTAAAACTTGCAGAATTCCGACTTTTCGAAACAATTGTCGAAAGTAAAGGACTTATACCCAAAATCGGCTACATGAGAAATAATATCATTTTATTTTTAAAACAATTATTTGATACACACAACTTTTAACATTTCATATATTTTCACTTTGTCTTTTAAGTAGTGACCAACCATTAACAGTATCATGAATATCTTGTCCATCCACTTTTTAATATAATTGAATCCAGTTCATTATCGCCCATTATAATCCGCAAATGATTCACAATCTATTTCAATTTACTCAATAATCAGTTACATGGTGCTGAAGACATAGGCGGCGTTTGAATCAATGGTTTCACGTTATATTTTGTCGGTATTCCAGTTTTCAGTTTGAATACTACCTCTAGTAAGTCAAAATTAGTAATAAATTGCTTGCAAACATTCTGGTTAGTCGTTGCTGTCTGAGGTATACACATTCAACTAATCCCTTCGCGCTGTTATTTACTTAGATTGAACGGAGTTTTGAAAATTATCAATGATTAAAGCAAAAAAACGTATTTTTTAATACTCCTAAGGCTGCTCTGAATAATTTTCCCTATCTTTATTAATCCACTGATATTTTCGTCGTCGTTTATTTCCTGAAATAACTTTAGTGTATTTTCCATCAGCTGCATTACTTCGACGATATTTGACTAGCTTACTTCTCTACGTTCTGTTAGACTTTTCATCTTGAACATAAAGTTTTTGTCGAAATATAAGGATTATAAAATATCGAGATCAAAATATAATTTAATTTCTCCTAATTCATGCAGCCTCTTGGTTGCCCACCATGTTTTTGACAAAAATTTCACACCGTTTCAAGAGCCTCTAACTTATTAAACAAAATGTGCTGACTTATTGGCTTATCATAGAATCTAAGATGTAAATATCGATTGTGAAAAATCTTGCGGGGTGTCAAGCTCCTCACACTCTCACCTTTGAACGTCCCTAGCAACAGAAAAGAGTATGGTCGCGATATTTGGAAAAGTCGCATTTATGGATACACAAAAGTCTTTGCACACAAATCGACTAGTTTTAAATCAATGAAATTTGTCGACTAATTTGATGTATTTGACGTAGCCGACGCCACAGACATCCCTACTCTTACCTTTTTCATTCATTTGCTCTATTCTTATTTTCGTCAACCGAATGCTTTTCCTTTTGCCATTGAATGGAATGAAATTAAAACGACGGGAGTCGGAATGGCTTGTATGCAACAAAGACCGAGCAACAAAAAAAAAAAAAAGAATGAAAAAAACGACTTAGGTAAGGAGTCATACTCGGATTCAGAGCCAAATCGAATTGAACTGAAATCGAATTGAATTGTGTTTGTGCATTGAATGAAATCATAATGCCATGCACTTTCAACGCTTACCGCCAGCAGCGAGAGTGCCTCCGCTTTACCAAATGCGACATGTACATACCTACATACTCGTACATACTTATATACATACATACACATCAATTGGTCTAGGCTTGCAGCAGTAGTAGCTCTTTGGCTCACTGGAGTGTAGGATATGCCAATTTTCATGGGTCCAAAAAAAAGACCAAAAAAAATAAACAACAACGGACCAAATGAAATGAAAAACTACGGCTGCTGTGTTTGTCTAGCTTGCTGACTATTTGCCCCCGCTTTGCCATTTTCGCTCAGGATTCATAAACATTTTTCTTTTGCCAAAGCATACATGGACTAACGCGAAAGCGACTGTGATGGCGTTGGCATTTCGAGTAATGTTCGATCGCAATATTGGTACTGTTACCGCTTCCTCACTTCTCATATTTTCCAGCTGCCTGTCGAGCTACTACGAACACTTATAGTTTGAGAAGGCTTTGTAGGCGGATTTGGGTCGCATTTGCTCCCAAACTTTGGCCTGATAAAATTTCATTTCATTTCATTTTCATTTGGCAACTACTCAAACAGACACACATACGCAGATGTACATAGCTGCATTGGTATTTGACTTTCTGTTGTTGCTGCCACTTTGCATGTTATGCTTTTGTGGCTACAACGCAGTGAATTGCAAGTGTTCCACTCTGTGCAACTCTATGCAATTCTATGCAACTCTATGCCTTGTTGTCGTTGACAGGTCAACTGATATGTCGTAATGTTTGGTTAAAATCGCATAGATTTTATAAATTTTGGCCTGGCATTATTTTTGTGTTATGGCGTTTGGATTCAGCTTGATATCTTGAACAGCCGTTTTGGCAGTAACATTTATGGATAGTTTGCTGCGAAAGTATTGACGCTGTAATGCTCTGTAGGAGTGTATGACAGTTTGGCGTTGCAAGTGTCAGAGATCAAAAATTGGTACATACTTTTTTTTTTTATACAGGGCTGTCAAATGCACGACCCGCGGGCTGAATGCGGCTTTCGACTTACACTCTCGCGGCCCGCGGTGTACATTTTTGATCTACCGTGAAATGCAAAAATAAATCCACGCTTGTAAAATACAGTTCAAGAATTTTATAAGTACTTCGAGGTAATTTCACAGGATTGTTGAATCAAAATGTCTTCACCGTTCATTTCTGCGAAAAAGCGAGAAATGAGTGATGTAAGTCGTACATTTAATAAGAAATGGGAACAAAACTACTTTGTATGTAACAATAGCAACATAACTCAGCGTATGATTTGTATGTAAGTTGTGTTTGGAAATAAAGAATACCATGTTAAAATACTTTATTATAAATTTACATGTAGTCAAATATAAAGAACAGATCGGCGAAACAAGAAAAGTTCGTGCAAAAGAATATAAGACGATACTAATTCGTCAATCAAAAAAGCTGAGCCAAGAACTTACTTACTACTTAATTGACGCTATAACTTCTTAAGAGATTTTGACCGAGTTCAACAAATTGCGCCAGTCACTCCTTCTTCCAGCTAACTGGCGCCAATTTGAAATACCAAGTGGCGTCAAGTCCTTATCCATCTGGTCTTTCTAAAGTAGTGGAAGTTTTCCCCTTTCTCATCCACCACCAGCGGGTACCGCGTTGAATACTTTCAGGACTGGAACATTTTGGTCCATTCGCACGACATGTCGCTGCCCATAATTCGCTGGACTATGTCTATGTCGCGGTAAAGCTCATACAGCTCATCGTTCCATCGTATGCGGTATTCGCCGTCGCAAAGAAGTAGAGGTCCATAAATCTTTCGGAGAATCATTCTCTCGAACACTCCAAGGGCCATCACATCCGATGTTGCTAGCGTACAGGCTTCAGCTCCGTACAATAGCGCGGGCATGATGAGGGACTTGCAGAGCTTGGTTTTGCTTCGTCGATAGAGGGCTTTACTGCGCAGTTGTCTACTCAGCCATAGTAGCACTTGTTGGCAAGGCGTTAATTCTGGCTTTCAGAGAAACAAAGTCCTCCACTGTTTCGGAATTGTAATTGTCAACAGTGACGCCAGAGCCAAGACGCGTATGTGCTGAATTTATATTTGATGACAGGAGGTACTTCGTTTTGCCCTCGTTTCCTCCATACCCATACGATTCACTTCTTTATCCGATGATATCGATATCATCAGCATACGGCAGAACTTGCACGCTCTTATAAAATATAGTGCCTGAACGGTTCAACTCTGCAGCTCGAATTATCTTTTCTAACACAAGGTTAAAGAAGTCGCACGAAAGAGAGTCACCTTGTCTGAAATCTCGTTTATTTTGAAACAGCTCGAAAATGTGCTTTCCGATTCTGATGGAGCATTTCGGCCTCTCTTCTTTCTTCGAAAAATGCGCCTCGCGTCTTTCTTCAACTCCCGATATCTCTCCCGCACAGCTCGCGTTGCGAACTATAGGCGTCATCTTTCTTTTCCATGGAGGCGCGGCATCCCTCATCATATCAGTCGTTTTTCGGTCTCTTTGAAAACGAATGACCTCTTCAGCAGCAATACGTAATGAGAATGGTCCTATTGCGCGCAGATATCTGCTTGTGGAACATTGCTCTCAGAGAGCTGGAGTGCAAGTCAAGTGATTGCAGCTTTTAGACCTCGAGCCAGTGTTGCCAGGTCTCATACTTTTTCATTAGATCTACTAACTTTAACCTTCATCTCATACTCTCATGACTTTGGCAAAAAATCTACTAACTTTTATGCATTTTAATTTTTTTTATATAAATTTTAGCAAAAATTACTTAATACAATGTCCACACGGACGACTTTTCAACGAATTTTCAGCATTATCACATTTTCAGCGAAAACTCGTTGAAAACAAGCTCGTCTGGACATAACATAAGATTGCTTCGGTATCATTTTTCTTTTCCATTATTAAAAAAGCCACTTGCCTTTTATGTGTTATCGATAAACATATGTGCATCTCTATAATGTGTAGTATTTCTGCTAACATTGTTTGTCCACGCGTAAAAAAATGTCGTCTGAAGATTGCAGCGAAAATGAGAAAACACCTCCAAAGATGAAAGGAAAACGGCATTACGACCAGAAATATAATCCCAAGTGGGAAAAGGAGGATGCATTTTCTAATTGGTTGAAACGGAGCAAAAAGGGTGATCTTTATTTTTTCTGTAATGCTTGTAATTGCGATCTGAAATGTGTGGCTGGTAGAGCTATGTTAGATAAGCATAGAAATAGCAATAAGCACTTAGAAAAAGTAAAAGGTATTTTAAAAGTAACAATAAAATGTATCTTACTTATATTAATTTTAAGTACGCTTTGCAATAACCTATAAATATATATATATACCTATATATTGTAAGATCTTTTTATAAATTTTTGCAATTTTTAGCTGTGAATCTGCAACCTTCAGTGCAGTTAATATTTCCCCAGTCAACGCACAAGAAAACCGAGCTGCTAATAAAATCAGGAGAAATAAAAATGGCCTGCTTCTTAACAAAAAACAATCTTGCCTTCAACATAGCAAGTACGTTTTTCTTAATAAGTACTACTTTCCCATAAGCCTTTCACTAACAAACATATGTTCTTTCTATAGACGATTTAAAAGCTGTTGTACAGGCTGCATGTCCTGATTCGGAAATCGCCAAGCAGTTTACGTTTGGGAGAACAAAAGCCCAGGCGATAGTAACAAAAGTTACCGGAGAAGTAGCAAAAAGTGAATTAATTTCTATTTTACAAAAAGAAAAATTTTCGTTAATAGTGGATGAGAGCACGGATTGCTCTTCCACAAAGCATTTGGCTGTAATTGCTAGAACCGGTGTTAATTTCAACATTGAAGACAACTTTTTATGTTTAATACCCATAATTGATGGCTCAGCAAATACTTTGCATCGTGCATGTGTGGATTTTTTCGTGAAAAACGACATTCCATATCAAAAGAATATGATTGGATTCGCAGCTGATGGTGCTAATACAATGTTTGGACAAAACCACTCCGTAGCAACGCTTTTTGTAAACGACATTCCGCATTTGTTCTTGATGAAATGCGTTTGCCATTCCTTCCATCTCTGTGCATCGTATGCATGTAAAAAAATTCCAAGGTCTATTGAAGATTTCGCTCGAGAAGTATACAGGTATATACAAAATAGCCCCAAGCGCTTGGGAGATTACAAGGTATTTCAAGAGTATCTTGATATAAAACCGCACAATTTACTGCAACCAGCACAAACGAGATGGTTGTCGTTGTTGCCTGTCGTGAAAAGATTATTGGAACAGCTTTCTACTTTGAAATTGTTTTTTCAATGTGCAGTCCTAGTTGACAAAATAAATGCAGCAGAACCAATATTAGACAAGTGCTTAAATCCTGCAACAGAGTTGTATTTGGAATTTTTATCTTTTGTTCTGCCATTTTTTCACGAATTAAATAAACAGCTGCAGTCGTCTAAACCTAAATTATACATATTATACGATCAAGTTCTTGCAACATATAAAAGCATATTGGAATGCTTTATAAAAAATGAACTGTTGGAATTATCCGCGGAAGAAGAAAGAAATGAAACGGATCGGCTTGAATGTTTAGAGCAAAATATAATTAATCTGGACTATAAAGATCCAAGTTTATTTGTATCGATGGAAAAGCTGTATCTAGGTGGAAATATTATAGCTATGTTACAGCGTGAAGCTTTCTTGAAAAAAATAACAAAAGACGAAATTGAAGCATTTAAGAACAACTGCTTATGTTTTTACATTGAAAGCCTCGATCAAATAAAACTTCGTTTTCCATTTAAGAGCATTTGGGTTAGAAACTTAAAAACCATAAAATTTCTTAATCCGGCAATGGTGTTAGGTCAAAGACAAACAATAAAAACAATATCTTCCGCAGGCATTGCATTTCCAGGTACTTTATAAAAATGTAGTTATTCCATGAGTTTAAACTAAGAGTATATCTTTTTTAAGGTATTTGCACCAATAACTTGACCGAACTGGATAGGGAATGGCTGTTCTTGCGGAATTCAACTTTTTCATTTTGCCCAGATGAAGATGTAGAAGTTTTCTGGCGCCACATATCAAACATAAAAAAACGGTGATGAAATGAAATCTTTCCCGTTAATAAGCGATTTCGTACGAAAGCTTCTTATTTTACCGCACAGCAGTGCAAATGTCGAAAGGCTTTTTTCTACAGTAAAATTAGTAAAAACTACACATAGAAATCGTCTATGCACAGAAACTTTAGAAGCAGTTTTGCATACGAAGCGATTTATTTCTAACACCACAGGCGAACCCACTGAGAACCATTTCAAAAAGTTTAACAATCAAATGTACAACAAATAATTATTTTTTTATTAAGCAACTTATATTGACAATAAAAGTAAATAAAAAAGGATAGCTCATGACTAGTTAGTAGTATAAAAAAAAGAAATAACAATAAAAAATCATTTTCAAGTTATTGTTTAACTTTTATACCCAAAATGGCAAATCGAAATGTATGAAAATAAATAATTAAAATTTAAAAACTAAAGAAATAAATAGTTTTTTAAATTAATTTAAAAGCGTTAGAAAGAAGTAGTAGATCTACAACTTTTCGATAAAAACAAAGTAGGAGATCTACTAACTTTCTGCATCTGTTCTCATGACGCTTCAAATTTGGACCTGGCAACACTGCCTCGAGCTGTCCTCGAGTCACTCAGTGCGCTCTTTTTGCTGCACAGAGACGCGTGCGAATTTTGGCTGCGACGTAATAATGATCCGAATCGATGTTAGCTCCTCGAATAGTGCGCACGCCTACCACGAGTTTTATATCGTGACGAGGACAGCGTTCGTAAGCGCGCTCGAAGCGCTCATAGAAGTGATCTTTGATCACAACGTCCTTCTATTCCGTAGAGATGTGGGGCGCAAATCAGCGATATGTTGACGAATCACGCTTTGATGCAAGTCGCGGCGAGACGTTCGTCCACCGAGAGATGCAAAACTTCGAAGGATGTAATTTTTTTTACCACTTTAAAAGCATTGATACAATTTAAATTTCAAGAGCGTTCCGCAGATTTTTAAAAGTTAAGCTGTGATCTACTTATCTCATTTCACGCACTCCTTATTATGTGACCTACAATAGGACATCTTTTATAAGGGCAGAACTGGAACAAACTGTAAATTTTTTTAATTGGCGATCATTTCTCCAAACTCATAAATCAAACATAGATTTTCACAGCCGGATAAGATCGTAACACATGCACTGTGTCTCGCAACAACGAATATTAACGTTGACATTTGATATTATTGTAAAATAGATCTAAACTAATGAAAGATTAAATAATTTATTTTTGCGGCCATCCAGTCTATACGTTAATTTGTGTTGGCTCCGAATCGTATCTGGCTTGGACAACTCTATTTTAATACATGCATAGATACTTTAGGGCGTACGTAAGTACTCTCTCTCTCTCAATTCGATTTCCTTTTGCGAAAACTTTCTTATTTTCGAAGATTTTGTTTTGCAAATAGAAGGTAATTGCAAGATAATCAAGGCGAATCCGTTCTGTATTTTCTTTGTATAACTTTGCGAGTTAAATGTCAAAATCTCAAGTGTTGCTCGTGTATTTTGTTTGTGTCAACCACAACTCAGCGCATTGGTAAAGAAGGATAAGCGTTCAGACCTTGGAATGCCTTATATGAATTTTCTTTGGAATGTTTTGTGTTAAAACTGACGATGAGTATTTGATAAATCGAACCTCTACGAATTTCTCCACAAAGTCTATAGTCGATATTTTTAACAAAACATTCGCAAAATTTCTTTTATCAAATATAAAATATCTCTTTACTAAGGGCTCTAATGGACTCTATTAAACGAACTGATTGCCCTAAATTTCTTATACACATTTGCCCACCACTGTTCACATGCAACGCTGATTGCGTGAGCATTCAACATAAAATATGCTTTCACACTTTTTTATGCAACATTCTGCTTGTACTTTTTGCACCTTTTTATTAAATCTAATTCATAATCACAATCGCTGTCCTCATCATCGACATACTGTCGTCGGGGCAATGTCATCATCATCCGCACGAAATGCAGTAATTCCACCATAGCGGTTTTGCCGCATAATCAAATGTTGTGCGTCTGTTGCATGCAACCGTACTAAATACTTTAAAATGCGTGCATGCGACAGACATTTGCCACGATAAAATCCAGATCCATTCCAACTGATAAGGCGAGAAGTAATTCACGTTTCCAAAGTGTATACTAGTACCCTACTGCAATGACACGCACAGTTGGAACAACAATGACATGAAAGAAACAGACGCCAGATTTTTTGTGATTTTTATTTTTCTTATAATTTTTTTTTTTTGGAATTAAGCAAGAGCAATACCAAGATGGTAGTACATACTTATGTATATACATATGTATTTACATATAAATTGCAGTGAAGATGAATTTGTGGAGTGAAGTTTGTAGCTATACAAACATTTATTGTATGCACACAAAAATCAAAATTTATAAAAATATATCCCAAAATATGCCATTATTTTTTGCCAAAGATAATGTATGTACATATAAGTAAACAAACACTCCCTGCTTACCTAATATTGAAAAAAAAAACAAATCATAAAACAGGTTTTTGCCTATATCTCGAAAACGCTACTTTGGAAAAATAAATGAAAATCATTTTTATGTGCGGCGAGCCAAAGTGTAATTTAATGATGGAAAACTTGGAATATATTTTCAATTGTTATTGAAGTAATTTAAACGAATGATATTAAATGTATCATTTAAGGAAATTTTAGTAACGAATATATTTTCATTCACATAAATGTAAATAATAAATAAATGTGTATTCGTCATTATAACTTTTTATCAGCAAAACGAAATCACTTGAAACTATGCAACTTTATAGTTTTTTTCCTGGGAACATTTTCGGCATGCCTTTTTTTGCTTGGGAGAGGGTTGCCACCTGTTTGAAACGTCAAATTTAATTAGAGCCTCGTGTATCGAAAAGCTCGTAAGGTTCGCGAGCCTATCAATATTCTATTCCATAAGATAACTAAATTGCTCACACTAATTTTGCATTACTTATCCTAATCCACAATGTATACAGTGGGCTAAGCAGTCAAATCAATCAATTTTAGAACTTCACATTTCTCGATACTGCTCGAGGAGCAATTTATCGAGAGGATCGCTCTCTCCCGATCTTCTCAATACTCAATTTCGTTGAACGCATCTTGACTCTTTCCATTTGTGCGTGCTGTCTCATTTTTACTTTGAACAATGAAATAAACGGCGATAATCCAGCTCCTATCGATAGCTCGACTTCTCGGTTTCTCGATTATCGAAATATTCGAGAATTTGCGAGCAGAAATCGAAAGCCCTGAATTTATTTAAATTATACTAAGTTTGTATGAAATATTAAAATATGTGTTTCAAGCTGTTCAACTTTGCAAGAAGATTAATAGCAAATCTCATGTTTCATAAAAGATGCGAACAGGGCGGCTTTTGCAACTAACGGAAGTTTCATCTAAGCTGGAGCGTTCTTTTCAAGTCGGGTGCAATAAAACGGACGCTATATATCTTTCATAAAAAGCGAAGATCAAATAGAAAAATTATAAAAAAACATGAAATTTAGTTGGAAAACAATTTTTAAATCATTGCAAAGTAAGTCTTTGTACCCGAGAGGCATATTTTCCAATAATTTTAACTTCAAACATCGTGATACGATCTAAGGTACATACATTCAGATTCTTTGCGCTGATATATTTTTGTGTGAATCGTAATAGAACTTGTTGAGTTACTGGCGTTTAAAATTAAAAAAAAACAAGGTAATATTCTAGCTTTTTCGAAAATTGTTAATTATTAATAATTTTTTTTTGTTGATAAACTTTCCACAACAAAAAATTTAAAAGTTATTACAAACTAGATAAATGCTAGCTTTTTTAGTTTAGAATATTTAGCCAAAAATAACTCAAAATTTTTGAAATTTTTTCGATATGTTAGCCCTCTTTTGGCATAAAACTGTCTCCAACAGGAAAAACATTTATACAAACCAATCAAAATTTTTGTAATTTTATCCCATTGTTATTATCAGCTTTTATATTTGCAATTCATTAAAAAGTGATGGAAATAATTTAGAAAACTTCATACGATGTGGGGACAAACTCATGATAAACTTTCAGCACCTTATAACTGACGACTTAATGGAACAAATTGGGTTCTATTTTCAGAATCAGCAAACCCAAACCCACATAAAAAGCGATATTTCATAAAATGTTCGTTCCAAAAATTGTTTTTGTGTTACGGGGTTTTCTATCGTTCCTCCATTTCCAAGGGTTTTCTTCGGCGTTTGAACATTGACCGCATTAATTTAATTTTAAGAAAAATACAGATTTATTGCTTAAATCTCGGTTATGATTTTGTGGAAAAATAAATTAAACTCAGTTTTGTGTTCAGTTCAAAACTATTTGAAGAATACCTTTTTAACACTATACCTACCGACATATTATATATACATACCTATTTCTACGGAAATGACGGTCAAATGACCGCTTTTGAAATAAACAGCTATAGTATTTTCCAGTTGATTGTAATTAATACAGAACTTAGCATAAACAATAAACACCAAATAATTATCATATAATAATTAAAAAACATTTATTTTTCGGACTTTAGGAGTACATTTTACAGAAAGAAGGCTCGAAACTACATATCCTACTCGAACTAAAATAAAATTTATTCGTTGTCGCACTTTTTACAGATGGATGGTGTCTCCCGTAAATATTTTCCACAAACATATTTTTTACATATAGAACAAATGTTGATGGTTTTATTTTTTTGCAATATCCAATTTGACACATTTTTTATCTTTCAGAAATTGTAGTGGATTCTGCTGAAGTTTTTGCCATATTTTCTATTTTTTCGTGTTCATGTATGTCGCGGTATTCGGTGGCAAGTTCCCCTGCCAACTGAAATAAAAATCCTTGTCGCGATATCCTTTCTCCAGTTGTTTGCTTATATAAAATCCAAGCATTTATCGCAGCTAATTCCCGAATGTTGCAAAATGCCTGGACAGGCCATCTACTAGACTTAAATTTTGTGCTGCACTTTCTAGCAATTTGATCCGTCATTTCCACGACAAATTTGGTGTTATTACAAAAAGCAATAGTTTCAGGATACATTAACCCGGTTTTTCTAATCTTCACATATTTATGCTTCGAACTTAGTAAGAGAACTTTTTTGTTCGGTTTGCTTTCGAAAAAATTTTGCAACTGTAAGCACATGGCGTTTTCCTAGAACACAATCGGATGACATTTTCTTGGAAAACTATTGTTTTTGTGTTAAGTTTGAGATTTCAATGCAGACAACTTCATAGACTTTCATTATAAATATATTCAGGGTAGACATGGGTAGAGTACATATTATTATTAGAAAAAACGAAAGAAGAAGAGAAATATATATTGAAAAATTAAATAGCTACATATATATTATAGAAAAAGTCGTGCAGTAAGTTCAAGAAAAATAAAAACTTGGAATTTAACAATTTTGATTAGTAGTCTCAAAAGCGGTCATTTGACCGCTCTGGTAGGTTTAGTGTTAATGAAGCATTTTTCTTGTAATCTAGTGTAATTCGTTCATATATTATTGTCAATGACGTGTAAATAAACGAATATCGTATATTCAATGACTTAAAGCACATCTTATACTTTTAAAATAACTATAGTAGCTCCTCAAAAAAGTATAAATCAAAGTTAAAACACCTTAGGATATATTTATTTCTAAGAACGTTAGGAATTTTAAGCTGATATGAAAGTACCCTTGCGCTTTTTTTCCAACCCTGTCCTTGGCGCCTACGTAATTACATTCCAATTGCACTCACTCGCAGCAGAATGACCTTCACTCTTCCCTACAACTGCTGCATTTAATGGCTTATTTAGTAGCATTGTTCTTACAATCTACGAGGGCGGCCTGATAAGCATTTTAAGCGAAGAATGATAGAATACAAGATTGCGCTGATTGATCTGAAATTCAGAGAGTAACTTGGCTGTGACGTCACGGCAGATTTACCGGTGCAGAGAAATGAGTGGAAACACGTTGGTATACATGTTAGAAAGAATACACTTTAAAATTGTTAACCACGTTGGAAATAATTCACATGACTGCGAGTATCCATACACACACGGCTTTTGTAAATCTATTGTGACGTAGAAATTCTGTCTAAATTACCAGGCGAGGGGTTAGTGGTACCACAATCTGCGCCACCTTCTGCTTCTCGCTACAGAGCTATATTGGGTTGAAATTTTGTGGAGTTGGTAAATGACAATTTCTTCAATTTATTCCACATATATTTCTTTTACATATGTATATGAAATTCTTTAACGACTGATGGCAGTGCTTTTTTTTGTGTTCAGAAAAAAAAATCGCTTCTTCACTTGATTGTGACAAATAAGTGCCCAGATGAATATATCTACATATGTCGTATTCGGACAGCTGATACAAAGTAGTTTATAGCACAAAAATATTTTCACATTTTCTGCGCCGCAAAACAGAAAAGTTAATCACTTATCTAGCTGCTCTCGTAGATACTATATTCTTGTATATTTTCCACCTTATCATTTGCTTTACCATACGACCCAATACTTATTGTGAGTCAGTGCCTTTTTGTCGGCGCTAAGTAACAATTAAGTGAAAATATAATCCTGCGGCTCTTGGCAGACTGCGTTGGCGTTAAGAATTTCGCCTCCTTTTTCGCTTGCATCTCTAAGCCGGCAATTATCATTAGAGTCCGAAGATAAAATGCAAGCAAACGCCCGAAAGCATGTAGCAGACAACAGGAGGGACACAAGCGGCAGCACATAGATAAATGTTTGCAATTGGCACCAAAAGAAAAATAACGACGAAACGGGAATGGTAATACTTTTTAAAGCGTATAAGAAAAGAGGATTAAGTCAGTAGGAAATGCCTACAAATAGTAGGTAAGAGGACAACTAAAGGAAGTTAATACAGCATTAGTGGGGGGAGAGAGAGAGAGAGAGAGACAGAAGTGCAGTGTTGTAATGTAATTAAAGGATATAGCAAATGGAGCTAATAGGGACAAGAAGACTGGATATGTCATGCGAGGCATTTTAAGGCTTTGGGCATTGTATGCAGTGTACGTACATATGTACATATTTATTAAAGTACTTGAAGTGTGAATGACTTCAATTCCTAACAGAATACTGAAATTCGTGTTATTTTTTAATCCAATTTGTGAATTAAAGATACAAATGAAATTCAAATGTTTACGGTATTTTTGTGCTAATCGCAAACTTCCTAAATTATTATTTTATGCCTACGCAAAATAAAAAAATTAATACTTTGTAATCATTTTATGATTTTTAATTTTTTAATAATTATTGATCATTAATTCTTTAGTTTTATTTTTGAGATCAAAAATAAATATCATATTCCGGGAAATTAAATCTTCCCGTTATTAAATAATAATTAATTTAAGAATCGGGGTATGCGCTTTGAGCTTGTAATATTTCGAAATGACTGGAAAATATAAGTGAGAATAAAGTTGTTATTTTTTCCATTAAAAGAGCAGGAAGTATTGTATATTGTCGTGAAATTGCAAAGAGAGACGGATGTAGCCATGTTATTTACTGTTTCTACAATAAAAATAATGATAATAATTTGTAGACTCGAAAAACTGTACCAAGTAACCGTTTGTGGCAAAACTGTCAGAAGGCGTCTTCAACCACCCAGACTTTCTGGTATATGATCAACTAAAATATACCTCCTCACGAAGAAACTGCAATCAATGCTGTTGGAATGGGCAAGAACGCAGCAATTTTGAATATTGGAGAATTGGAAAAGCGTAATATCGTCGGATGTATAATTTGCCGTAAGTTCGACGATTCCTAGATGAACGGTTTAAGTATTCGTCTGCCATAAAAACTGTGAGCACCCTCAGAGTCAAATTATCTGTCCGTGCTTAATTTCCAACATACACAGGACCCCCAACTTTTTAAAAATGGACTTTTAAACACCCAAATATATATATATGTATATACGTTATAACGACTGAAATTTTATTCGTTACAAATAGTAATGGACACTCTGTGAATTCAATATTTCAGAGCAACTCCAAAATAATTAAATATTTCTTAAGTGCCATTTAACTCCCATTTTAATCAGGGACCGAAAAGAGTCTTGTTCGTTGTCATAGCAGTCCGGGCTAAAACAATGTTGTAGATGGAAGTTATCTATGTTCCTTTGATCCCAAGAACTACTGGGCAATAATCCTAGATTATTTTTATTTTTTCAATTTTGGGGAAAAAGTCCAATAACACCTAAAAAATCCAGACTTTTTTTGTTTAGTCCAGTAAACAGCTAAGGTTGGCCAAATATTTTTGAAAGCCGAAATTAAAGTCTTTTCCTAATTCCTAATAATAATCAAACCGCTTATCCAAATTAAACAAATTTGGTACCGAATGAAATAGCTTTCAAACTGACAATAATAGTAGGTACAAATTATTTATTTATTTCAATTCAATTCAAAGTCAAAAGAACACAAGAAGTAGGATTGTTATAACCAATAACAAATACTCATTCATGTAATAGCGGCAAGCTGCCGCACTTGAATTTGTGTTTTGCAAAAATGGACGATGAAAACGCAAGAAGAGTGTACACACGGCTTACGCAATGCGTTGCATTAAGATGTGGTGATCATCGAAATAGCTATAACTTCTAACATTGTTGTTTCTCTATAGTTTTTCTTTTAATTCTTTTAATTTAAATCTACAATACTAAAATAGTATGAAAGTGTTTAATTTATAAAAAAAACATAAGACAATAATTTCATTTATATTAAAAAACTTGTGACATATTCAGTTTTGAGATATATTTATGTATGATGTACCGAAGCATTGTTCCATGCCAATCAAATAACATTTTTAATTTAAATATTATTCAATAGGTGGTATTTCTCGTTTATATATTTTATTTTGAAATCTGTTCTTTCATTTGTTACCAAATTTGTTTAGCTTGGATGAGCGTTTTGGTAATTATTATATCGGCCTTAAAAAATATTTGGCAATATAAAAAAAAATCCAGGGTTGACCGTTAATTTTATATCAAATAAAAGAAAAGTCCGAAAAGAACTTATTTCTAACGACTGTTATTGTAAAAGCTATAAAAGTCCTGGTGCCCTGATTTTTGTTTCTTTCGAGGACTGGTTTTCTTTATGTTAATTATTTTAATTCTCGCATATGAATTTTGGACTAGTTACTGATATGGCGAGTAAATCCTACTACATGATTTCCCCTCGTATCATTAAAACGGAATAATAAAAAACCCTGTTCCTCTTACGAGTATTCATTGAATTCTTGTTGTAATCAACAGTTACTATTTTTTTTTTATTGTGCTGGAGGAATTTATGTAGTTTGCTCTGACGAGGCTTTTAAATATTTCCACAACAAATGCATCTTCAAAATCCGAGCTTTTAAGATTTGCAACTATTTAAAGTCCCTAAAGTAGTTTTATATCATTCGAGTTGCATCCCAGCAAGGGAGGGCTATTGGGATGTGGCAGCACAACAGCTGTTGGTGGGGGGGCAAAATTAAACGTTAAGCTCATTTGCATACACTTGCCATTGCAGAGAAGGTGCAGTCAGAAACTAATGTGTTGCTGTCGGAATGTCAATTCATATTAGCATTAGCAAGTATTGCTATTGCTATCGCTGGCGTTGTCGTTGTCGTTGCCATTGCCTTTTGCCACATTTGAATGTATGTGCATACACCCAACGACAATGAAAAGTTTCCATTCACAAATTCACAGATGCGGTTAAATGTATCTATGTATGTATTTTAATAAAGTGAGCCGGAGAGCATTTGACCCAAAAAAAAATACCATACATATCAGTGTAATGCTTTTATATTAGGGTTAGAATAGTTTAAAACTATGACCAAAAGTTTCGTAGCCATAGTGTAAACAAAGGGTACTCCTAATATTAGTAACCTGCTCAAATCTTCTGTTTTTTGCGAATCAAAGACTAAATTATAAACATCGTAATTCTATTTGAGGGTTCTTTGTCATTTAATTTTGTTCTGAAAAAAAATTCACTAAATATGTATGACATCACACTTTATGAAGGTGCGCAAATTGATCTGAGAATTAAATGGAAACTTTTCTTGTCGTCAAGTGTATATACGAATTATATAAGAATTTGTAAATTGGATATGCGAGCTGTAGTTGCGGGGCAAATAACAGCTGGGACACAACTTGGCAGACAGCACCAAGATGACAATCAAGTGTGAAGAAGAAATAAGGGAAATTGTCAAATGATAAATGCTTTTGCCGTTGTAGATTCGAGCTGCGGAAAATATGCAATTGGAAGAGAATTCATGTTGGGAAAATTGAAAAAAATAACAATTTATTGAGAATGTGAAAAGCTATAAGCACATTTGGTAAATAAATAGTAATAGCAAGATATAAGACAGAAAGGGTGGCAAAAGGCAATGACAAATAAGTCGTCTAATGCTTTGCCAATAAGCCTTATCCGATTGGACAAGACCCGCTATGGTTTTTTTTTTTTTAATTATACGCTAGCGTCTTCAATAAGCGCTATTACATATCCCACTATTACTGGGAGTTATTCAAAAAAGCAAGCAAGGTGTAACTATTTAGATAGTTTGAGTTGAAATAGACTTTTCAATTAAATCCAATTTTGAGAACCTAAGCTAACTCATTTATATGGAGAGATGATCAAAATAAATTTTACGAACATCGCCTGTGTAAATAAAATTCAACAAAATTCAAATTCAGAAGCGCATAGAAATTGTTTCTTGTAATGATATTTCAAGAGTTTAAAGGCGGGCTTTACTCGTACTCTACGAAATGCCACCGCGAAGAATGCGTTCCACCGTTTCTTTCGCAAATCATATAGTAGTAGTTCATACGAAAGTAGTTGTTGTATAATAATTAACTTTTGAAAGCATGTGAACCCAGTATCCAGTGTTTTTTTATACTCGATCGCACTAGTGTGCAAGATATTATAACTTTGCTCATATAACGCCAAAATCAACCGATATAGATGTCCACGTAGATATACTCGTATGTATATCAAAATGTTCAGAATGAAAATCGAAACCGATTAAAACTTCTGCCCTGCGCCCGATAATTCGAGTATATATTGACATATGTATGTACTTATCTCAGCGAAGCTTGGTACACCTAAGAAAAGTTGGTATTGAAAATAAGCGAAAATAAATAACAACTACGCCAAAAAAAAAAGGTGTTCGCAAAAATCAAAGCAATGAGATATTGCAATAACTACAAAGGATAAATTTACATGGGAGGAAAAATAAAAATTGGCGTGGTAGCGCCCACTATAATGTAAATAGGTATATCTCCATAATTACTTTACCGAAATTTACGAAATTTCGGCTCTCATATAACAGTAATTTAAATAAATTCAAATATTAAGTATTTTACTTACTCATGTAACAAATTCGTTTAAATGCACAAAATTTAAATTCTGGAAAACTGAAACTACGCACTTTCAGAGGTAGGCCTTTGAAACTACTGCCGAATTTAGTTCATACTTTGCATTTCAATTCTACATCCATAATTAAAAAAAAAATTGTAGAAATCAGAAAAAATTACGTCCAACTTTTATATAACGGTATTTTAGAAAAATCAAAATATTTTATATTTTACTCAATCATTTAATAAACCGCTGTAATTTGATACAAAGAATTTAAATAGGCTGAGAAGCTCATGACTCTCAGATGGTACTTTAAAAGCATACTAATAATATAATATAATAATAATTTGACGCTTACATCATATGACTCGGTGTTTGACCAAACTGATCCTGCAATTTTTGGTGTACCACAATTTGAGGAACGCTAAAGTTTTGCACCAATTCCGATTGGTAGATTATTTTTGTGGGAAGAATAAACTTGGAGGTTTGGCATTGCCAGCCGTGAGGCGACCGCTTCGAATTCACTCTTGAATTTGGACTATTTTTATATGATGCAATAATAAAAAACTCATTTAGAACTCATTCATTTCGTGGTTTTGGGGAAAAAGGGTTAGTAAAGTATCAAATTTTTTAGTAAATAATTTACTGGTTCTATTATTAGTCCCTTACATTACCAGATGCAGAACTTCAACTAGGTATAGTATTGACGAAGGATGTTAATGTATTAAAATACGCTTTGGTTTCTTTATTAAAACATATCTACAACGTAAAATTTAATGCGTATACATAAGAAAAATTTCCTAAAACGGATAAAATGCAACACTTATGAATGCAAACATAAAAAGAAGTTAAAAGAGTTTAAACCCCATAATCGCATGAATTCTGTCTATAATTGATTTTACCACTATTTTTCCTCGTTTAACGCCAGCATCGGCGTGCCCATCCTGATAATTTTTGTAATAATAGAATACTTGACAATTGGAATAAGGTCGCAGAAATTGTTTTTATTTCAAACCGTGTTAAACGGTGGGGCTCCTATTATCAGTGACAACGTTTATGAAAAAATTCTCCATTTCTGAAACAACCACATTCGAACCGTTCCGGCTATTACTTGGGCTTTTCTTCCATAAAAGAGTAAAAATGTAAGGGCGAAATAAGTGTGTGCAATCCTTAATAAATCGCGATGTAATAATTTCAGACCAGTGTGTGGGGTGTGACGTTTTAAGTCCTCAGATTTCAGATATCCAGATTTTTGCGCGCACATTTTATCCGGTCATATATAATTTCTCATATAATGATCATCTTTTAAGGTTTTTAAGAGACACAGATAAACTAAAAACCACATATTCATAACGTGTATTGACAAAAAATTAACAAAAAAAACAAATTTTTCTAAATTAAATAAAATTTGTCAAAGTTTTGCATGTAGATAAATATATATAGAAAAATACCATTTTTGCCCTAGCGGCAGTGTGTGATAATTAGTTTTTCGCAGCTCTCTCATATCTACTGCATTCGAATTGACGTCTTAAACCAGTTGAATGGAATTTTACTGGTTAAATGGGCAAAAAGTGTTCGTAAACGAGTTAAATTACAAGCAAATGTTGTTAGAAATTAAACCAGTTCAACCATTTAACACGTTTGAAAACTAGATCGGTAAATCTCTGTATGCATTCTGCGGCATACTTTGGCGCGCCGTCTCCAAATATGTAAATAAAAATCAGTCAGTACAAAAGAAACTTATTAAAATACTCATATTCCATCCGGTCCTGAATTAATTTGTTCATTTCATATGGATCCTTCCGTTGACAGTCTGTCATATGGGTCCTATGTTAACTTAAACACGAAAACTGCAATTTGAACGGCCTGAACCAGTTATCTAATTATTAAGTTAAATGGTGGCAGTTTGAACGTAGTATAATACTATGGCCATGTAAAATGTATGGATTTTATGGTTCACAACTGTAACTCTCCCGCCAATGGCCAACGTCACCGGCTAGACGCTATACGAATGGTATTTCATAAAAACACGTTGTAAATGAGTTGGCGGAAAAATGCTCAATTTTAAACTCCTAAGGTGAGATCCTCTTTTATGACGCTGAAGTAGTTTAATAGATTAAATATGTTACGATGAAATGGAAAGTTAAAACATAGCTCGGCACTTCAGTGTCTTAAAAAAAAGTAATGCTAACTAATCTTCTGTTGCTACCTCGTATTAGACATGCCCTGAATGGGTCCTTGAAATGACATTAGATTTGAATTCAGTATGCATATGATCGTAGGAGTGCATTCGAAAGGGGAGAAAAAAAAATTGTTGGAATTTCGTAAAATATCTTCATTAACTACTAATTATTGGATTCAATTGAAGTGTGAGTATTTGTCCTAATTAAATATGTGCATATGCATGTGATTAATTTTATAGTCTAATTAATTATTATAAATTTTGAGAAATATTTTAAGCGCAGAACCACATACAATGAAAAGGTGCAATGGGGCGAAACTTGTAGTGTTCGTAGAAAATGTCCTTTGGAAGATTTATGGACCTTTGCACGTTACTATCAGTGATATTTAAGACAATTTCCTACGTATGAACGTCGTGTATTTATACTAGCAGTTAAATTTCTAAAATTATAAAGTGGTCTTTAACATAATTGTAACTCTCTCACTCTGAGCGTATTTTTATTTTCGGCAAGTTTCATGCCGAGAAGTACGGAATCAGCCCTGTAATTTGCATATGTAAAAAAGTGAAAAAAAATATTCTGGTGCTCCTAAATGGTTTAGCTAAATTTGTTAACTAATTTAAATTTGCTCAATCTCAGCAGACCACCCCAACACATCAAAACTGTATGGGTACATACAAATTTTTTCATAAAAGTACCACCAACGCTGTCCACTGGCCCGCAGTCTGCCTGTCGTCACGTTAATGGCTCCTGCTTAGTTTCGACACCTGAACTTAGTTTGGATTAGCAGTTGCTTTGTTGGCATTATTGCTACCGTTACCGTTGTACATTTTTAGTGTTAGCTTTTGCAGCAAACTTCACAACGCTTCCTTGTCTCGATGTCTTCGTCGACAATTGCTGCTGTTGTTCATATTGCCGGTTTGGTTGCTGTTTACGATTGCTACTCTAGCTGCCGCTATGAGGAAAAATGACGCACATTAAGCATAAATGATACTTAGTCATTTTGAAAATGGGAAAACGTGATCCGCATAAATTTTCAACAAATCCACTTGTCTATACAGTACGGAGTAGACAACAGCAGTAAAAATAGGCAACATACGGTAGCAGCTATTAGGGAAGCAACAGCATACAAACACACGGAAACTATGTGCATATACTTACCTACAGATGTACAAATATAGATAGCGATAAAAACGACTAGTGCAACCTTGTTGCAAAAAGGGGCTGATGCTTTTATCTTTAGGTGCCACCATTTACCTACCCACCCTAATACTTTGTCAGCGGCTGTTACCCGGTCACAGTGTGCGGCTTTACGTTATCCGACACCTAAATGGGTGGGCAATTGATGTTCATTTACATTGTCTCTGCATAATGTCTATACAGCATTTTAGTAAAACTTGCTACTCGTCCAACTCACCTGCTTGCTTGCGCTCCAATGAAACGTAGCGAAAATCGTATAAAATTTCGTAATTTGCTTCCAAATTCAATGTTTAGTGCAATAACATTAAAGTTTAATTAAAATGTTGGGAAATTAGTACTGCTATTAGACTTAGCTTAGCTTCCATTGTAATAATGTAGATAGGTATGTAATTGATGACGAGTGTATATGTATGTATTAAAATTAATGTGCATATATACATATATATTATATATATATATATATATATATATATATATATATATATATACATGTATATGAATTCCAATAATTTTCTATTACACATTTACAATTCGAAAAGTTATTTGTGCTATAAAAGAGTCATGTTAATTCTATATCTATTTAGTAATTTGACTAAATTCTAATTGCTTTAAATACTACACAATTTAAGTGTATCGAAATGAATGCAGCTTATGCTTAAATTCAGAAAGTTGTATCAATTATAGCAAAAGTAAGCCTTGGGCAAAGATAATAGTTAATTGTGAAAGGCTTTTCTAAATTTTGTCCTGAAATGATTACTACCAATAGCGTTGGATTGCGAGTGACGAAGGACACCATTCAATGCTCTCAAGCGATTTATTAAAAATTACCTGGAGTAATTATATCCATTCTTGTGCGCGCATTTTAGCCCTTTTCCATCAATTTTTGTTTAATTTTTTAACAATTTTCCATTCACAAATAATCAATAAAGCCCTTGAGAGCTAATGCAACCTTAAAAACGAAATATCTGTAGAAAATTACCTGATCCACAAAAACGGAATACAAATCTATATTCTATCACCCAAAACTAAGTCTACGTGTCCGACGCTTTTTGTATCATTTTAGCACCCGTATAATACAATCAGAGCGGTAAGAGATGTATTATTTTTTCAATGCATTAATGCTATATTAAAGCAAATAATTAGAGAACGACAGAAACTAGATTTTTAGTGCCGAATCCGAACCGAATATATTTCCAAGGTAAGAAATATTAAGTGAATGGATGAATTTTAAAAATTCTAGACTTTTATTATTGTTATTAAAATAAGTAAACTTGGATCATTTCTTGGCAGCAGCTGCTCATTGAGAAAAGTGTTAAATTTCCCAATTTCCGCTATCATATAAATCCGAAAGACTGCTTTGACTTTTTTTCAAAAACAAGCATTTTAAAAGTAAAACTTCTTAGAATTTTTAATTAATATAAATTGACAAACATTCTACCAACGTTTAGATTTTTTTGGTCAAAGACAAACCGACATCGAACCGAACTTTATTGACCGAACATGGACGATGCTAAAGTCGAAGTTCGGTCGTTCTCTACTAATAATGCGTTCAGGCTGAAAACATTATGATTACTCAAATTTTAATCAATTCATTTTGAAATTATGAATTCGAATGGATTTTTGCCTTCATTGAATTATTCAAAATTAATATAAACATAAAATTCGGGGCCCCGAAGTTGCCGAATGTATGACATGTAATCATTAGAGCCTATAGAATTTTAATATCTTTATATGAAAAGTTTTTCTGAGAAGAGTCTTAGTGAAATTTTGTGGAATGCAACTTCTAACTCATTGCAACGCTGTCGTCCTATGAAGATATTCTGCATTCCGCTATAAGTTTCAAAATTTTACATATTTTCAATATTTTATTGAACAATATTAGAATGTATAAAGTTTGGAGTTTGTACACACATACTACTACTAATACTATTACTACTACTAAATATTCGAAATCAATACGTTGGCAGATTTATAAAAAACTATAAATGGTCCATTTGTTGAGAAATTGTTGAAGGGAGAAAGGGCTATAAAACTATTACTGAAAAGTGCAACCTAGCTTGTTTTCCATTCATACTATTTTTTTTTTAAGAAGGAGGCTTATTGATTGAGGCAGATATCCACAATTGAAGTGGTTCTCAATGTCAATTGTGCAATTTTATTTTAATCAACAAAATGATATATTGCATTTTTTCAGAGCCATAGTCGATACTAATCGCTTTACCACACCTACTCTTTTCATACATAGTATAAGCTATAAAATCTTCTTTCTAATGAGCAACATGCTTTTACCGACATGTGTAAATAAATTTTCCAAAAAATTACAAAACCGTGTACGCAATTGACATGCACATGTATTGTATTTTTTCATCACCAACCTGTTCAATGCTCAGTCGGGATGCTTAATTTTGACAACATGCAGTTGAAATGCGACTAAGAAACAGGTTCGGCATCCAAAAATCCAGGTTTTCTGATACGCACATATGAAATTATTTGAAAGAAACAAAAAAATTTAAAAATTAACTAGTTACTGCCATTGTTGTGCCTACAACACCTGAAATTTATAAATTTCTTTCCTCACCTTCGCACCAACACAAGAAAATTACTCAATTCGATTTAATGCTGAAGATAACGTTATTTGTGTTTGTGTTACTGTTGGTGTTGATGTGAATTTTTTTTCCAACCTAAAATTTCCCAATGCAGAGTACAGCGCGCGCACGCTTGGACTATAATTTTCTTATCCAGCTGATAGATAATTTCAATGATGCTGCCACTGCCGTCGCTGTTGTTTCCGCTGACCTGGCTGGCACTGCACCTTCTGGTTGATTGAGATGTGCATTTGTACATACAATACATACATAAGTATATAGTATTTCCCTTATCTATTGAAACGCTAAACGAGACTGCCGGCCAATAAGTAGGCATGTCTGAGCTAGTTGAACGCCTGGCTGTTGCGCTGTCTGAACAATAAAAAACCAAATCTCCAACAGTTTTATTAGCTGGATTAGAATCCATACATACATACATATGGTCTACATAAATTAAAACATATTGAACTATTCAATGCGTGAATACCTGCGTAAAAGATGCAACCACGCACTTCAAAAGTGCCATAACTGAAGATTTATAATTTTTGATTTTTTATACCAAATAAGTATGTAGGTGCATTAGCGCGCATACGATAGTTGGCTTTTAGCGAAATCTGGAGCAATATTTCGATATAGTTTTTAACAAAAAAAGCAGTGATCCCCATTTACGTCACGCGATTAACACAGAGACTATACAATGCGTATTTTTGACGACAAAGACTTTTCAATTTAAACCATTTTTGAGAATGCTTCCGCAATGTGCAATATAAGCAATCATTTTACAATGGTTCATATGTATGTATGTACATACATATGTACAATGCATTTGTGTTTATGTTATTGTAAAAATAGTTGTCGTTTATTGCATCACTGGTATTTGCTTTGCGAGTGAATTAAATATTACGAGTAAATAAGGTCAAAACTCACGATGAATACGATATTGAGTAAACAACAATGAATTTGTGTATTTACGTACTGTTTCTTGTAATGAAAGCGAAATTGAATATCAATATACACATACATACATATATACATATACATAAGTGTTCATTAGGGTGCATCACATACCACACACAAAAATATCTTAAAACTTATATTTCCAACACAAATTAAATATTTCCAACACTGGAAAATATCTCCAAAAATATAGTTTGTTTAAAAACATCGTTTTGAATATTTTTGAGCGTAAAAATATTTGAAAAAAATTGGTTTAATAAAAATCAGGAATAACTTAACCTAAACTTATAAGCTATCATATTATGATTCTGTTGAACAAAATTTCAAGCTTAAACTGTTTTATCATCTCAGGTGGTTTTTTTGAAAATATCTTTTTAATTTTATTAATGTATAAAAAAAATAAATTCTTCGGTATTTTTCCGAATTATTTTGCCGGATTCTCTAAACATAATCAGCCTTTTTCTGAGTTCCACCCGAAAAAAATTCGGCCGTAATACGCTTAATATGAGTTCCGTCCGAAATAAATTCCACTTCGAAACAACTAATGAAATTCGAAAATAGAAATTACAGCTCTGCGTTTTGTTTGCAAAGTTTAAAATTGAGAAAAGCCAAATAGCAATACCTTAAATATTTAGGTCCTTGGTGGTCAAATCAAATTTAATAAAAGGGCACATTTAGCTAATTTATTGATTCTACATTTTCACGATATTAAAGGCAAAAAGGGTTTACATATTTATTGATCGTACTAATCAATGCAATACCAAATTTAAGAAAGAAATTTGGTATTCCGCTAATGGATAAACGCTTCTTTTCGTTTTTTGCTTAGGGTAGCTATCAAAGTGAGAAAAAAGTGATAAGTAAAAAATTTCGGCCGAAAATGAAACTCAGGATAAGGCTGAATAAATTTTATAATTACGGTGGAAAAGCCACAACTCTCCTAATATATGCCTGCAGTATACGAGTATGTATGCCTGAAAGTACTGAAGTATTGTCATGGTGTTTCACAAAAATTTTAATAGTTTTTCATAATACAATTTTATATATGTACATAAATATTCAATGACTTCCTCTAAAATATTTTAACTTATTTATTTAGATCTATATAAGTACTTATACCGACGTATCCCAAATTAAAACTTTACTCTTCTTCACTAGCTATAGTACAAATTGAATAACTAAATTTATGTCTAAAACTATTTTCGTGTTTTTTGCGAATTTAATTTACCAATACACTAGTTTGTTGAGGCATTGAATTTTTCCTGGAAACTCTTTCAAAATTTTCACAAAGTATTTCTTCAGTAATCAGATTATTTTGTCGGTTTTATATTTGTTTTATGTTTCGAAAATACATATACATATCTGTGTTTTTCTTTCATTCAAGGTACTGGGAAAAATATTACGAAATTTTTCTTCATAAAAAGTTCGAATTTATGATACATTTTCAAAATGTTCTTCATCACGAACATATAAAATGCTGTTGTATTGTAAAAGTTACCGGCGCTATTTTGTATGCAGCGCAAGGCACTTTGATGTGCACATGAATGTGAATATTTATATACTTCACTGCATGCTAGTATTTCAAACGTAATGAAATTATATTTTTATGATAGCCACAAGACCAAAAGTAACTGAGGGATAGAAATATTCTCAATTTCCCTACATTTAGTTCTGCATGTTTGAGCATCGCTTACTTTCAACCATACATTCCTATAAACATATACATATACAAACATACATCCATATATATTGTATGTACATACATATGTGTATGTGTATTCAAAAGCGTTAGTTTGCATTTTCTGATCAGCATCCTGTATGCAATTATTTTACCAGCATTCCAAGCACGTCTGTAGTAGATAATATTCGTTTAAGTATCGATGACTCAAGTGAAAATAAAAACGTGCTGGCGTTTTACTAATGCAACATCAACTAAGTATAGTAGAGCATACATACATACATACATAGCACATTAGAGCGCCTCACAAGCAAAACAAAAATACTTCGCCGTACGCGCCCCTATCTAAAATATTTTCTGGCTATCCTTGGGACCGTCCTTCTACATTTTTCTTCATATCTTCGGCAGTAACAGAATCTTTAAGAATGATATGTACATCAATCTTTTCGTCAATGTATGTACATACATACATATATCAAAATTTTCAGTATGAAAACCGAAATCGATTAAGCTATCCATTTCTGTCTGTCTGTCGTTCTTCTGTCCTCGGATAACTCAGTAAATATTGCAATACCTCAAGTAAGCTTGGACCACACATTGGCCTCGAAGATAGGTTGGTATTCAAACCGGGCTGAATCGTAACTATTGGCTTGGGCTGAGCAAAGGAATATGTGGAAAAAATGGGCATAGTATCGCCATGAGATCATAAAGGTTGGGAATGGCCATGGTTTGGCCAACCTTAGAGAAAATACGTACATATCTTCGTTGTCAAATTATACCAAACTACGTGCTCATCCTGCATTTCTATATTATAGAAATCAGAATAACACCACGCTCACCTCCCATATAACGGCAATTTACAACCAATCAAAGTATTCAGTAGTTTGCTAAATCATACTTTCTAACTTGGTGTAAAGAATTGAATTTGATTTAATTAAAGATAATTGAAAATTTAAATTTTTGAAAATGGTTGTGGTACGCATAAGTCATATTAATTTTTGTTGGGGTTTATTCAAATCAATAAACGTAATTTATGTCTTGCTTTGCCCTGGAACTAAATAAATATTTATTAGATGAGCAAATATTTTATAACAGTGCTTTTCGATTTACACTTTTTTTTATACATTTATTTAATATATCTAAAGCTTGGAGATAAGGATAAGGTGAATAGTAGATTTCTTATAAAAGGGATACTTTTCCACAAAAAAATAATACATAGCCTGATATATAGAGTTATATTCAAAAAATTGTGCATCTGCATCAAATAGTTTCGGAGTTATAAGGGATTTCGAATTTAAGCTTTCACTTCCGCGGGGTTCAGTACTTTGCTGGTTTATAAAGGACTCAATTTAACTTTTATATTCGAGAGCACTGGTGGTGCCTAGGTTATTATAACTTTGTTCACCTAACGGTTGTTTGTAACAGCATAAAACAACCGAGATGGATATAGACATATATGTATATACCAAAATTCTTAGAAGTAATAGCGAAATTGATTAAGCCAGGTACGTCTGTCCGTGCAATGGACAACTCGAGTAAATTTTGAGATCAACGAAACTTGGTATACACATTGCCCTAGACCCAAGGTATTATGGTATTGTAAATGGGCGAAATCAAATATCTCCGAAGCCGTCCTATCAAACTGTACTAAATTTGGTACACACATTGCATATAAGGTCAGAAAGCAAAATTCAGCATATTGTTAAAATCCTACAAAAACCACGCCATCTCTCATATAAAGGTAATTTTCAAAAATAACGTGATATTGTAGTAACTATTCAAGACAATTTGCTCAAGTGTATTAAGCAGAATGAGGTTTCATAAGCAAATATATACAAGAAATGAAAAACATTTTGAAATATTCGTGGCATCGCCCACTGTAGAACAAATTGGCAAATCTCAAAAACTATCCCACCAGACTCCACCAAATTTGGTCCACACATTGCTTTTTAAGTCGATAAGCTAAATTTTGGATAATTTGAAACATCGTACAAAAGCTACATCCACCTTTCATGTAACTGGAATTTACAAAGATCAAAAAAATACTATATAGTAACTATTAATGAGAATTTGCTCAAATTTAATACACAGAATGAAGCGGCATAAACAAATACACGAAATGGAAATTGGGGGACACCTCCCACTGATGGTAGTAGAGGAAGAGGACGGCCTCCTCTGCATTGGAAAGACCAAGTGGAAAGGGACTTGACGTCGCTTGGTATTTCCAATTGGAGCCAGTTAGCAGGAATAAGGAGCGACTGGCGCAATTTGTTAAACTCGCCCAAAATCTCTTAAGAGGTTATAGCGCCAATTAAGTAAGTGAGTAATTGCATTTCAAATCAATAAGAAATAAGCAAACTTGCGCTCTTTCTGCTGCCAGTTCTCTTAAAATTCCCATTGGATTCCCATCATAAAATGTTCTTTTGCGCAAATTGAGTAGAGAATATTTACAGAGTCGATATTGAATTCGTATTTGTATTGAATGTTTAAACTAATTATTTTTGTCGTTTACTAACTTTTGCTAAAATTGTTCAAAACATGTAGTTTTTTCTAATTTTTCCAATTACACGAGCAATACCAACGGGAATTCATTGGTGATGTACAAAAATAAAAAAAATTAGAAAATACTTGCCAATCTTTAGGGCAAGGGGAAAGCATTAACGAGTTACGTAATTTCTTTCGAATACACTAATGTGCACGCCGATTAAACTAACAACGGCTCCTCCACCATTTTACTTTCGATACGCCACTGATGTAGCACAAACTTTTAATTGAAACACTTAGTTGCTCATGCAAATACAAATAGTACGAGAATGTATGTATGTACATGTGTACATATATAGACTCTCTTAATGATAAGCTTTCGAAAGGTGTATCTTTCATTTCAATGTGAAATAAAATCTGTCAGAAAGTGACATGTGAACCACAGATAAACCAACATGAATGTACATACATATGTACATATCCATATATATCTATTTATATATAAATATTAATTTTGCTGAAAGCCACTACATGTGGTAAAAATAAGGAAAAGAATTAAACAACCAATTTATTTTTGAATTGCTGATTTATATCCTTGTATAAAAGAGTCTGTACAATTTTACATAAATAAATAACTGTCTATTAGATTTTATCGAAACTACACTATTTATTCGGCTTTTGAAAAGTAAATAAATTAAAGTTTTATCACATAAGTTTATAGTGATTTTAATAAGTTTGTTTGAATGCAATTGTTTGAAATTAAATTATCGGCAACAATAATTGTAAATGCAAGAACGTGTTCTCCAAATGTGTAAGAACTTCAGCAGCAGATAAAAGCCTCTCATGCGACACTTACATACATATGTATGTATGTACTAAATCTCAATATTCGATTATATCCTGCTTAGTTTTCCTATTTGAAAGAGAGCAGAATATTGCTATGTATAATGTCCTGTTTTTCGTTCTGTAGATGATTGTAAGTATAATAAAATAAACCAGTACGCAGTAGATTAAAAACGAATAGTGTTTGATATTTTCGATTTATTAACTGGACTTAATAGGCATTCGTAGTACGCGTTTATAGTCATCTACCTTGTAAAAAATAACTTAGAAGAGAATATATGCGTAGTTAGATATAAAAATAAATTTGTTTGGAATAGGAATATGAAGCAATTATCAGCTTCTAGAGAATATAATAAATGAAAACAACTAACTAACTAATAAGAAGTTATGCGCAAATTGCAAGTCGTTTTACTTTCTTTGGGGATATTCACATAGGATATTTCAAAAAGTCTTCTTTACTAATACTATTTTGTGTTAGAGAAAGTTGAATGAAGTCACTTAAACAGTGACAACTAATGTATGCGATTCCGCAGCTTCCCAGTAGTAAATTTGTCAAGGCCTTCCCTCCATAAGGTACGAGTATTACAACAAGTGCAAAACATACCTCAACATCACTGCACACATTGGCGTGCCGGTTCTCGAGAAGTGAGTCAGTTATACCTAAAGCATAACTTCTTCTATGAGCGCTTCTCGCGAAAGCGGGAAAGCAATGCCTAACAACTGGGACAGATTCATACAAAAAACATGTAAGGAAGAGTGTACGTTCTGGTGCAATAAATCTAGTGAACGTAATAATTTTGAAAACCAAAATGACTGTTTTTCTTTAAATAAAATCTAAAATAAATTGGCGTGCTTTTAATGTATGTGTTTACGTACAGTTATACGCTTAAATATCGTGTTTTTCAAATTTTTTAAATGTCTGTTATATGAGAGCCTGCGTGATTTTCGTCTTACTGCTATAATATTCGAAAATGTGCTTTCTTACTAGAAATGCAATATGTGTACGAAATTTGACGGGATTTGACAAATAGCTTTCAGAGATGTACCTATTTGCTCTAAGCTGGGCAATGCCACGCCCATTCCCCACATATTTGATTCCATACATATCGTTCTTCCAAATATTCAATATCAATTGTGTGCAAGTTACATTGTGTAGTAATTATCCGTTATATGAGAGGTGGGCGTAGTTTATGCCCGACTTATATTATTTTCAAAAGGTGTCTTACTGAGTTGAAATGTAAAGCGTGCCTATGTCTATACCTACCTGGGTTGCTTTACGCTGTTACAAAAAACCGTTAAGTGAATAAAGGTATTGAACCACGGGCAGCACTTCGCTCGGGTGTGAAAAGTATAGAAAAGTCTAAGTTTGGATTCAACCGAACCATAATTACCCTGTACAGGTTTTTATTTCGAAGTTAATCTTATATGTATATAAAAATGAATGTCATTTATACGCGACCAAATTACTTAACCGATCTTCATGCAATTTTTACAGTGGGTGCATGCGGTTTGCGGACCGAACTTAAGGTATATATAAATTTGGAAAAGTGGGCGGTGTAACGCCCCCATGGAAGTGAAAATTTGAATTAGTCTAATATTCGCAACTATTCGGTGCAGATGAATGATATTTAGGTATATACACACATATATCTTATAGATCAAACTGTGTATACTTTTGGAAAAAGGGGCACGCCCACGCCGTATACAATAAAACAGCCAAATTTCTTGTAAGAAAAATACGTATTTATTGGCGCATTAAAGCAAACCGGGTTTGCTAGAATAACAAAATTTTGAAATCTTACACGACGTTTATTGATTTAAATAAAAAAGGGAAAGCAGTATGTATTTAATTATATCCCCTATTAAATTCTTTATATCAAATATAAAAGAATTCGCGACATGAATTAGTAAAATATTGAATATTTTCATTTGTTGCAAAGTACCGTTATATAAGATGTGAGCGTAGTTTTAGTCCGATTTCTATCATTTCCGAAATTGTGATTTCTGACTATAAATGTAAACTGCACATACAGAAGCTGGCAAAGAAGTTTCGGAGATATATCAATGCGTTTACCAAATCGGTAGATTTTCGGAGATGTAGTTATTTGCTCTAAAGTGGGCGGTGCCACGCCAATATTCAAGTTTTTTTGATTTAGTGTGTTTGTTAGTGTAGCCTCATCCTTCGTATTAAATTTGTTGTTAATTGTTTTAATGTTTTTAATACTGACTTAGTTATCGCGTGTGCGTGGTGTGGTTTAAAATGCAATATGTGAACAAAATTTGGTAGAATTTTGTCAAGTAGTTTCGAAGATATAAGTTTTCCTTATAAAGTGGATGGGACCACGCCCATTTAACAAAAAAAAATGCACACGAATTCCTTTCCCAAGCCCAATCGTCTGTGTCCAATTTGAGGAAATTAGCTGGGATATATACTGAAATTACGCATTCTTTCGCTTTTCACAAAATACCGTTACGTGGGCGTGATTATTGCCCGATTTTCCTTTTGCAATACCAAAGTACCTTGGGTCCAGGGCAACATGTATACCAAGTTTCGATAAGATAGTTCAATATTTACTCGAGTCAACCGACTGACGAACAGGCGGACGTACGGACGGGCAGACAGACATGGCTTAATCCAATTCGCTATTAATTCTTAGCATTTTTGTAAATATATACTATATAAGTCTGTCTCTATCTGGGTTTTTTATGCTGTTACAAACAACCGTTAGGTGAACAAAGTATTTTAACCTGGACACCAGTGCACCCGGATGCAAAAATACCCAATTTGTGGGTTCCCCTGTACAATAATTGCAGTTCACTCAAAGTTTTCGAGAATATATATATATATATAGTATGCGTACGAGTATTACGTACCCATTTGCATATTTATTTCTTTCGCACCTCAACTTTTTTGTGGCTGTTTGTTTGTTCACAACGTTTTTAATGTTGACCATTAGTTTTTTTTCTACAATTTAATTTGCATTTGAAATATAATTGCATTTCTTATCATTTTATTTATTGCCAGCTCTGAAGTTTATTACAAAGTTTTACTACCACTTCGGTGTCTGCATCTGATTTCATTTCCTCTACCTTTCTGTGCAGTCAGTGGTGGTTAAGAGTCACATATTTCATAGCAGAATTTTCTTGTATGTAGATCTGTTTGCAGTTTGGAATTGTTTAAAGTATTCCAGAATTCACTAAGGTATTTTAAAGTTTATTTTTACAAATAGTATTCTATAAATTCACACAAAGGTTTTTGATATGTTTTTGTTAAATTCTTTATGTATTTGTCAAAGTGGCTTGCGGTAGATACATACAGACAGGCATATGCATACGTAATTACTTTGTAGGTGTTTTCATTAATGTGCATCGTCGGGATAGTGTGATAATCTTAAAAATCGCTTTATTTCTAACTTTTGCAATGCTTGGTTAATAACTTTAAATAAATTGTTTAAAAATGTATTCATTATTTTAAACTGCACTGTACCTTACTTTACATATTTATTCATAGGTACATCCTCGTAGTCCACAGTTAAATGCACCAGCTATTAATGTAGGACTTGTCTTTTATGTTTTTTTTTCAGTTTTTTTCAAATTAAATAAATGTGTAATATTTAGTAATGTGTACGCATTATTAATTATTAAAGGATTTGGGTAATAAAAATTCGAGTTCTGTTACACGCCATTGGTTGCATGTTACCTAAGCAATAACTCTAATGAGCATCATCCAATATTCAATTTTAACCTCTTCTTCAAAGATAATATAGAAATTTTTGTTCCAAAAATTTAGCTTTTGCTTCAATTTGTACGTAAATTTGAAGATTTAACAACGCAATGTCTTGCCAATCGAGCTAATTTTGTCAATATCGAGTAACAGACCTGCTTAATTATCAAACCTTTTATTATTAAATCATAATGCGTACGGATATTTATAAACTGAAATATTGGTTTGCAGTAAAAAGTCAGGCAAGCTTTGAAATTTATGAAGTTTAAAATTAATATGGTTTCGAAAATATCTTCGGAGATTTTTAATCAAAAACTCAATACTAGGTAGTAAACGAATTTACGTGTACAAATTTACACGTGTACAAACTGTTACCCGCGACATTCAAATTAACGTTATAAATACGAATGTAGAAGAAATGTTGAAAAAAATTATTTCACCAATGACAATAACTTTTAATTATCGCTGTGTTTTGTTTTAACTATTCATTATCTAAAAAAAAACAGACCCCAATTACATAATTGTCCTTTACAGCTGGTTGTTGAAACTTTTTTGTCGTTGGAAACTGCTGCCATTCGGGTTTAGTGCAACCCAATTTCTTGTTAGCAACTCTCAATTAAAGCAAACCAATTAAAACTCTGATGATCGCCTTCTTCTAGTGTTCAAAAGTCGAACAGCAATACGATGTACAGAATGCTACAGGTATTTGCTGATCATCCTTATGGGCTTATTCCTATGGTTATACGAACCAAGCCAGTCTTTTATAATAATAAGTTTTTTAAAATTTTCAAACAGTTGGCAACCCCTCAAAATTTTTTCGACACCAAGTTTTTCTAAACCTGTTGGAGTTCAAATCAGCATTGTAATGTTTTATTTTGAAATTTAGTTCAATTTAAATTTTTTAACAGGTGGCATTTCTCGAATAAAGCTTCCCTAAACCATTTCCGTTTGATACTAGTATAGTAGAATTTCAGTTGCTTTACCAATTTAATTCAATCAATGTTCTCTAGAAGGTGGCAATCTTCTCCAAAAAAAACAAAAAATTTTAACATTTATAATTTATATTTCGATACATCGATATTTTTTGCCCAAAGCATTTATAGCTCTACATTTGTGACTATCAAGCTGGATACAGACGTTCTTATTACTTATTGCGGTGAATGCCGTAGACGCAGTTAAGCCCCGCTAGTCGTATATATAAATATATGCACCAATTTTTAATTTTTTCTAGCCGGCCGATTCATCTGATTGAAAGAAACCCGCAGGATTTTCCAGTAGGATGAGATGAAATGAGAATTATTTGGGCGAGATAAAATTTGTATTTGCAGTCACGATTGGACCTCATAAAGGGTAGGCGTACTAGGATCATTAACACCGACATCGGATTCGAATTCAAGTGACTTAGATTTCCAATATTTCCGCGAGTATCAATACAGCGCAAGGATAGTATAGGTATAAAGGTTCTCGCTAGTAATGTGGCTCACAGGAAAACTAAAAAAAACTTAAAATTACAAGTATTAGATAAAATATAAGTTAACCCTTATTTAAAATAATAAGTGAATACTAATATCTGGGGTCGGCGATCAAGGTAACAGAGTGTGCAGCGTGCACTCCCTCCATTCGGTGGGTCCCGTGTTCAAATTCTGGCCGGTCGCCACTCGGCAGGTGTAAACGTCAAATTATTATATTTTTTTTACGTCGAAGAAGCATTGAATGCCGGACCCCCCAAAAACCGTCACTAATCATATCTTCGCTGAGGGGAAGGCAATTAGTCGACACTGCTATGTCTAAGCCTTTCAAGAGCTCTCAATCTTTTCATCGTATCTGCTCCAGCATGTTCCGGACGAATAATTCAGGTGTTATATTATTATTATGTACCTATGGTCATATGCAATAACTGCTTAAGTTGGGGAAGCATCTTGAGATTTCCGTTATGATTGACACGGCTTTCCCTGCTCCGTTTCTTGCGTTAAAAATCGTGTGCGGGCATTAACCTATCAATTTCATTAAAGGTGGTTTCTGTGTGTATTTTCCTTTCTCAGATTTACTATGAAATCATAACTTAAATCTCAAATCCTTATCCGGACTTAAGTGATAATTGTAAACGGCCGCAGATATTTTGGTTTCGTCCAAATATTTGTATAAAACTGCTTTGTAATTTTTTTAATAGTAAATAATAAGTTATATGTGAAGTAGAAATAAGTGTAATTAATCTATAAAATAAAATAGAAAGGAATGAAGGCGTTTAAGCGTGAAAACTTTTATTGGATTTTTTACTTCCGCGAGTATATTTCAAAGCATTTAACCGGGAATTATTTAGTGTAAATTGAATGTGATTTTAAAATTGCATTATTTCGAACTCATTTAATCGAGATGAGCAAGGCGCCTCTCAAATCAAGTTAATTTTAATTTTAATTTTGAACGGAGGGGGATATATGTACATATATACATAATTTCGGACTGAAATCAAATCTACCCTCTTCACATTATTCTACAATAAGCCTTCAAAATAGCATGCACTTATTTATTTTTACCAATTTCATCTGCTTCATTAACACATTAAATAAACAAAAGGTGTTGCGAGCGAGCGGCAAATTTTAATTTTCTTTAGAAGTGTAATTATGGTTCGCCACAGTTGTTGGTAGTTTTTGTGTCTATCGTGGTTTTCATCTATATTTAGAAATCATGAGTGTTAGAAATAACTCAATACATAAATAAATAGAAGTTTACCTGCCTTGCCTTGCGGTATGTTTCTTCATCTATTTGGCTATTAGTCTACGATAATAGTTGAAAATCTAATTGTGAACACAACAGCATAGTTGGGTCAACTGGCTGGTAAATTAGGTACAATTAACAGCAACACCACCGCGTTTGATGTAACGGGTCGTACAATCAGTACAAAAAGTAGCCACACTGCTGTGTAATATTTCTAATGAAAGAAGACAAACACAACAACAAATCAAATACCGCCACACCACGACTAATCTGGCTCATCCACGCCCATCAGCTACAAATACCAAACGTAAGACTAGCTAGAACAGCAACAATCAGCAGGTCCAAGAAGCCTGACTCTTGTGGCGCATAGTTTTTGTGGCATCAACTTGTGGCATGTCAGTTAGTCAGTCCGTCATTTAGTTGGGATTGGTAGCAGCGACGTCATTAACTCGATTTCTTGCAGTTCCATGCACATCTGTGCACCTTAAAGTGCACGATTGAATGGAGTATCCGTTGTTTTGTGCAGCCTCTGGGCAGTAAGTAGTTAAAACGCTTCAAAAACAGAAGTGACAGACAGTAAGAGACAGAAAGAAAAAAAGCAAAAAAAAAAAAAACATTCGCAATGAGATAAAAGCTTTTCCATGTTGTCATACTCATCACAAAGTGATTTTAAGTTTTTATTTTCGGCTTTTAGTGGCATTTTTGTCACAGCAGGCAAATAATGAACCGATGAAGAAAATCAAATACAGAGGACTTATTGTGTGACAAATGCAACGTCCAGAGCAAATGTGACTATGGAACGTTAAATGGACACTAATGCTACAGTTCCATTTGAAGTGTTTCTCAAATCATTGCGAATACATTGGATACGAGTGTCAATGTATAACCTGTATTGCGATACGGCGGCCAAATCCTATGATTTTTTATTTGTGAAATTTTAGTGAGTAAGTAAAAATGTTTTTAATTTTCTATGCTTTCCCGTAGTTTTGTTAGGCAATCGAGCTTTTATTTTTGTTGAGTAAAATTGATTGGTTGATAGTGAATCGCTCATATTAAGCCGTTAATAGCCGTAAAATTTTAGAATTACGCAGAGCATCAGGCCTTAAAAAAGCCAAAGCACTGAAAGAGGCAAATCGGTTGGCAGTGTCACAACTGATAAATGTATGACGTGTGTCATGAGTATAATCACCAGTGTTGCCAGAACTTTTTGAAAAAATGCTAAATAGGCAAAATAAGGAGACTAAACATGCTAAATATCAAAAATAACAGGCTGAAAAAGGCTACATCAAAATATGTTTAAGGATAACCATATAAATCATCAATCATATATTAGCTTTATAAGCTTTAAAAATAATAAATTTTTATGGTACGTCTTCCTTCCAATAAATAAGTATGTATGTAGGTGAAAAAGTGCATTTTAGTTTAATTGACGTGACGTCAAAATCAGAGCTTAATTTGGTAAATGCACATCATAGCAAAATCATAAATCATAATTCTGCAGTATTCATCTCGAAAGGAACGATTTCACATCCGAACGATTCTCACATCCAAAGGCTTGAACGAATCCAAAAAAGTTGTGTACACTTTGCTCTTGCCGACCCGGATTCCTCTTATATCTAGATCTAGATGAATTTTAATAAAATAACTAAATAGTGGGAGAAAGTAATGGCCTTTCATAATTGATTGAACCAATTTTAACATACCACCTATCAGGTTAGGTTAGGTAAATGTGGTAGTTCCCGCAATAGGAACTCACTTAGGCATTGAAGAGGAGTCCATTGTGATACCACTTGTTATATGAACGGTAACTAAAATCGGAAAACGAAGAATGATTAACCGGAGAAATGTTGCGTACCCCGAATGAAGTCACGCAAATCACCTATCTCCACCCCAGAAAGCTCTTCTGCAGTACTAAAGAACTACGAGCCTAGGTACTTGAAACTCAGTCTCGCGAAGGCAGGGCAGCTGAGCAGAAAATGAAAAGATGAATTCACCTCATCCTCCTCCATGCAGCTGCGGCAGAAAGGGTCAGATACTATGTTCAGCCTAACCGCATGGATACCTATCGGACAATGACCAGTCAAAACACCTACGAGGGTTGAGAGTTGGCGCTTGGTAAGCACGTTTGTATTCCAAATAAAAGGCTACTTATTGTATGCAATAAAACTAGTTCATAAATATAATGCCTTTTATTTTGAAAACTTTATTTAAATAAATACAAAAGGAAATTAGTATACTTTTAACGTACCATGCCCAATTAATTATATGCGATTTTTACTTATTTATTTACATATTTATTTGATGGTTGATTGATGTGTGTGAAGGATGACGCATCGTATTTTCCGTTGAAGGCAATGAACGGCAGCAAAAATATTTCGCTCAAAAAGTTTAGCTGTGGCTGACACTTTTTAAAGACGGTTGCCTACCGGTCCTTAGCAAGTTTATTCATAAGCATCACAGTGTGACCAAAGTGTATTTAACAAAGGGCCCGTTTTAATCTAACCTAGCTGCAAAAGAACGCTCGCTAGTTGCAAAAGCAACCCTGTTAACCTCTTTCATGTAATTTGCGATTTGTTTAATGCTAATTAAATTTAGGAACGGAAAATAACTGTGCCGGCGTTTACGTAGTTATATGTATATTTACAAATGATATGCAAATAAAACGAATTAGGTCTTAAATCTAAATTTCCCATGCATTTTCTTAAGGCTAATTCACAATAGCGCAGTTTTTTCACTTCCCAACACTACATCTCAGGTCGGATATCATTTAACCGAGTCAGCTCAACTCGCATATTTTTCCTATATTTATGTTGCCTTACATGCAATTCGTTATCCTACATAGTGTTCTTTTACAACTAGGTTTCAAAGAAACGGACCCACAATGAAATAAATTACGTAAAATTTTTCTGTATGCTTATTTGATATGTATGTATGTATGTATGTTGTCATTATAGTCAGGTGATGACTTGCCGATTTAATAAAAAGCACAAACCTTCGCTTCGCTAGAGATCGTCCCCTTTTTTCGTGTCCTAGTGATCACACGATTACATCGCTGGGTGTTTTCTTCCATGCTAAGCTTACACTACGCTCTGACTATGGGGTAAATGTTAAGATATATTGATATCGTACGTGTATACTACAATTATATTGATATCGTACGTGTATACTACAATATGTACATAGGTTTTTTTCAATCAGAAAGTTCAATTTTTAAAATGAACAATACGTTAATTTTATAAAAAAAAGCAATTATTGGAATAAATAAATAAGTACATAACATACAAATATTGCCAAACATTTATTGTTTGTACAATGCGACTCGCGTAAACAATGTGACAGTATATTGTGCTCTATCCGAGAAGTCACAGTGAGTGAAATGACTAAAATTATGTGGCCTGCAACTATCTTCGTCGTAAAAAATATGCATTTGCCCTGCATTTTAAGTCGGAAGTTAGAAACTACAACCCACTATTTTAGAGTTCTAAGGGTCATTTGCGAGAAAGCAGGTTAGCTATTGAACTCAGAGTTTACCGGTTAAATTGATAAATTTGGTTGCGCAGCAGAATGTTAGTCATCAACCCGAGAGTTAAAAACATACTAAATATTTAACGGAACAGTTATTCATGGGTTAAATTTTCAAGTTTGTGATACTCTGTCATAAATAAATAAAAAATAACTTTGTCAACAAAATTTTTTTGAAATAAACGAATCGCTTTTTCGCTTTGACTCCAACTCCTTTAACAGACCTTTGGCAAACAGATCACTCCCACGAAATTAGAGATCAAACAGACTAAGCATTTCGTAGTTGTACTAGAGTCTCCAAAAATTATTTTGCTTTTAAATTTCAATAAATTCATACAATTCAAAGAAATTGTCAAAACAGAAATGTACGTAGCCCGGGTTACAAATAGAAAAAAATACAGTGGGGGGTTGATGTGTAAAAATACATAAATGGTTTATTTCCATGTTGTCAAAAAAGCACGCGTCAAATATTTATTCCACTTTATTAAATACATTTTAGATGTGACAAAATATTATTTGCGTCAGACTTGGCGCCTTCTCATTATGCCAAACAAACTCGCAGAACTTCAGATGTCTAAGGAATTAAATAAATTTAATCCACCAAACGTAACACCACTAAGACCTATTGAGACTTTCTGCCCTAATCTTTAGAAAAAGTTTAATAAATAAAAAATATCGAAAATGTCATTTGCCATTCAGAAATCAAGGAAGAAATCGAAAACCAAATTGCGACCAATTCGAGAATTTTTTGTAAAATTCAATTTTTTATTGAACTATTATTTTATGTTTAATATGCGACATATTAAATGTTAAATATTTGTCTAGAGACAAAACCGGTTTTGCGGTTGGAACAGTGTCACCTGCACGCGCAAAAATCTGACAACCACAAAAATGTAGCTACACGCGCGCGTAAGGGTTCGTGGATGGAGAATACCATATACATGATTTTATGCTGCCTTTTCCATTTTCCCAAATAAAAAAAAATTCATACACTCCAATTTTTATCAGAACGAAGTGCCTTTTTCATACCTTTAAAAGTGATTAAGATTTATGCCTATGAGCTCATAATCAGAATGAGAAAGGAAAAACCGTGAAAACCTTTTTTCAATGAAACAGCGACACATTTCTCACCACTGCAGGCACGAGAATTTACGTGGTATAAAAAATGTAATTACTTTCACTTATTGGAAATGAGGAAATGGCAACTGTAAAAAAAACACAAAACAAAATGTCGCAGACACTCGTTTAGTTGTTTTCTAATGGAGTTTTGAATTAAGTACTTTTTTGTCAGCAAACTTAAGTCACTTGGATAACTTTTGACATTTTATTTTCTTTGCTTATTTGTGTGTTTATGTAGATACTCTCCAACTCAGCTTAAAATATGTGTCCTCCACGTTTTGGTTACCAAACAAACAAAAAAAACAGAGTAACATAGGGAATCACAAAAATCCCAGCAAACATTTTTGGATCATTTAGAGTTTATGAGTCCGAACAAAGTCCTACAGTGAATGAAATAGGAGTACCGAAAAAGCAATGTTTAAGCTAATGTACAACTCATTTAAAAAATGTGTTTTAAAGCTCATATAAGAGACATACATGATCCACATTGGCCACGGTTTACCAATAGGAAATATTTGATATACTCAAGGTAGTGGACTAGAAAAGGTGGCGAAGATACCAAATCAGAGCCTGCAGTAATAGCCAAGCTACACTAAAGTCCTTGGAGACTACTCGCATCTCTTCAAAGAATGGTTAAAGAAACTAAGTACAGGCTGAACTCTATTGCAAAATGGAATGAGCTTTTAAACTCATGCGGGTGCTGGGATACTGCGGTATTCAAAGTAGCGAACTGCCTGACGAAGTGGCTAATTGAGGGTCAATGACGGGACCCACTAGACCGCATTATACGACTATTCAAGCGTACCGGGGACTGCCATGTGCATCAGGTGGTGCACTACCGACACCTGTAAAATAACTAACTGCTTCCTGAAAAGCCCGGACAGTGTGTTGGCGAAATTCATTCTTAGACAGTGAATTGATTACAGAGCACAATCCATGGGGGCAACACATGGTCATCATAGGCATCATCAATGAACCGATGTCCACATCTTGCAACAAGCTTCTCAAATTCATATAAGAGTGTGGAAGATTTGTCGAGGATAAATGAAGTCCTATCCATACCTTTTTCCCTATCCCTCATTCCTTTCATCCTTCCAGGCCTTAAGCAAAGAAAGTAGATTAAAAACTAATTTGACTTTTGCAGATTAATATTAAAATCTGATTACATCCAATTGGTTTCTGGTGTGGTGAAATAGGACGAGAGTTTTTTCCAAAGGAAACTAATACGCTATGCGACTTCTGCGTAATCTTACGTTCTTTGCTTTAACTGTAGTGGGACCTATGCCTGAATGCTTGGAAACCCGATTTCGGATTTCCCGCCTACTTCGTTTCCATTTCATTCCATATATGACGCAAATCACCAGCTGGCACTTCATGATCGAATTTGTTTAGATTCATTTTTTGTCAACATATGCATGCATATAAATTAAGAGTTTGAGTTTGGAAAACAATTTAAATTATATTCTAAAGCACCGATAGGCCTCAAATGTTTGCTGGGATATGTATGCACATACATACATATGTATGTACATATGTTCGAATCACTTTTCCGTAATACACTTTGAGGCGCAATCTGCCACAAAAGTATTTAGAACTTTTATTAAATTACACACTTCGTAGGTTTGCTGCTCCTCAAGCACAAAAGAACACGCAAATGTAGGAGTATGTTGGTGCGGTTGTCTTGTTGTGACATCTTCACACATGCGAAAAAAGTTGTTTATTCCCAATGTCTAAGGGAAGCCCGGAGTGTGAAGAAATAAATAAAAAATCATTACAACGAAAACTGCTCTTGACAGTTTCTTATTCGATAAGTGAAATAAATAAAAGAATAGAAGAAGAAAACTTATTTCATTTTCATTGGTTTTGGAAGAATTAATTAAACTTTATTAATAGGATAATCAACTGACAGCACAGAAATTATATTTGACAGACTTTTTATAAGAAGAGCGAGGATTTCTTATTTTAGTTGAAATAAACATCGTAAAGAATATTTAAGTACAACGGAATTGAGAATCATATGCAAAATTATCTGTCAAATGCATGACATCAACAGTTAAGCCGCTGCGAATAAAATGGAATGAAAGAAATCCAAATGTTTGTCTAAATCTAATCAAATAAATTAAATTCATATTGTACTGTGGTTTTTTTACCTATAACGTTCTGCTCTGCATTTCGTGTCTAGTTGACACATACACACACACCTGTGTTCACGAAAATAGTAGGTAAAAGTGAATTGACAAGTTTTGACAATTTTGTCTTTCCTTATATAGCTTTAAATATTTTTTTATAAAAAATTACTGTTAGTGCTATAGTAAACCCCTTCTGACTCGGAAGTTTTAAACTTTCTAAAAATTTATAAAATTCGCCAAATTGAAAAAAATCGCTATTCAAAATTTCTAACCTTTTAATTAATAAACAAAAATTATAAAATATCAACAACCATTTTTAATTGGTTGAAACTTGTGCTTTTTAGTATAAAATTGAATGGCTACAAAACTGTAAAATCGGGTAAAAAAGTAGATAAGTTTTTTTTTTTAATTTGTCAAATATTAATAAATTTTTATCAAGTTTGAAACCTCAACTCGCAGAGTTATTGTTATTGAATTCACGATAGTTTTTGTTATTCGGTGATTTTAATCAATTTTACGATCTACCTCGGTTTTGCTGGCGTCTCCATCCCGACTGCTTTTTCAATTCTTCTTCTTAATTGGCGCCATAACCGCCTAGGCAATTTTGACCGATTTCAACATAGCGCCAGCTAGAGACACCAAGTGAAACCAAGTCCTTTTCCATCTGGTCTTTCCAACGTGGAGGAGGCCTTCCTCTTCCTCAGCCACCACCAGCGAGTACCACGTTGAATACTTTCAGGGCTGGAGGATTTCCGTCCATTCGCACGGCATGCCCCAGCCAATTTTGCCAATGTATTTTAATTCGCTGGACTATGTCTGTGTCGCGGAAAAGCTCATACAGCTCATCATTCCATTAATCCATAGCTCAGCTGGTAACCCATCAGCTCCAGCGGCTTTGTTGTACCGTAGCCGCGTTGTTGCTATTCGAACTTCATCGAGGTCGGGTGACGGGATGCCAAGTTTGCTTTAGACATCAGTTACCAGGTCTAGTCTTCACAAGAATTTAACACCAGTCTTAAATTTTCATTAAGTCACCGCACCTATTGGTAAAAGTTTCGGGGGCTTTTCCGTTCGGTCTCAACTTCCGGTAGCGTTTCCATACAGCTCGGGTTGCAGCCGATCGCAGCGTGGCCCTGTAGGCAGTATCTTTACCTTCCGTAGCAGCGCGGCATTCCTCATATTGCGAAGTGTTCTTAGTAAGCAGGTGTGAGAGTCAAGTAGCAAAGTTAGTAGCTGTATCTTGCGATTGGAATTGTTTCTTAATCCAATCCTTATACTTATTTAAAAGATGTTTTTTTTAGACTGATAGAACTTTAAATTGAATTCATTAAAAATGAAGTATGATACCAAATTTTTTTTTTATTTGGAAGACAATTTCATGACATTTAATATTTAAAAACGATTTCTGGCATGTGCCCGCCACGACTAGCTTTGTTGAATCGGATGCGATCAGTCCAATTTTGAATTTCCATGTTGTGGATGGACAAAGTCCAACTTGTTGAGCGCGGTGGTGAATAGACAAATTCCACCAATATTTTCTTCTGTACGTACAGTTATTTGCCTTGCTGTTGGTTGTTCATCGAGTAGAGTAAATGTTGTTCGAAATTTATCAAGAGTTCGACGAATAAGCTGCTCTGATGCTCGATTATGTGGACCATAAAATTCACAAAGTGCTCTATAAGTTTGGCGAACAGAACACTGATTTTAAATTTCCACAATTTTTAAACGTCGTTGCGGCGTCATTATTTTCGTGATGATTTGTCAAAGCTTACTGAACAGAAATGTCAAAACGAAATGTCATTTACCAGCTGTCAAGTGGCAGCTATCCCTATCGAAAGTTCTATCAGTCTAAGAAAAACACCCTTTACCAAAACTCCTACAAAGCCTGATTGGAATTTTCTAAAATTTTATCTATTTATGAGAATTTTTTCGAAATGGTTTGGAAAATAGTCGGTCGGTTTTTGTACGGAAAAATGAATGAAAAGTCTGTGTACAAGAAACTTGTCTGGCTATTGAAGCTGCGCGGCTAAAAGAACTGTCCGTAACGAGAAATTTCACTATGCCCTGATTTCACTTACGTTAGTGATAAAATTGTATTTAATTTTGAAACAGCTGGGAACCCCTAATTTTTCTAAGATTAAGTTTTCCTGTACCTTCTTTAGTTCAAAATAAAATACTTGAAACAGGTGTCCTACCAGTTAAATAGAATAAGCGATTTAGGTGGCAATACTCCTCAAAAATACGAATAAAAGCTTTCGTTTCACACCAATACTGTTATATTTCTGAAAGCTTATGAGCTAAATTTTCTACTTCATTTAACTTAATAATCTAATTTACTTCTTTAAGGAGGCCGCAACATTTTCCAAAAGAGTTTTAAAATAAAGCTTTCTTAGCCCTCCTTCGTGGAGGACCATATTAATGTATTTGATTTAACTTATTTAATTGTAATTTTTTTTCCAATCATGGCAACCTGCTCCAAAATATTTTTGAAATCCGGCTTTCAAAAGCCTTTAGTTTAACACTCCTAATGCAAACTTTCATTTAAACAGAGAGAGAGAGAGATTTACAGCAAATACGGGTAATTTAGTTAAGCCAGTAACTTTATTAAGGCCAACTTGCAGGAAAGCAGCTTATCTATCAGAGTTTACGTGTTAAATTAATAAATTTGCATGCACAGGAGTAGGTTATGCATTACAAAACAAAAAGCAAATATTTGGCCTCACAATTATTGAAAGATAAATTATTAAGTTTGAGGCAATCTGCTTTAAATAAAGAGAAATTTCCTTTTTTTTTACCAAACTTAATAAAAAGCAAACTAGTCGAAACGAATCGATTTTTCCGACAATGATGCGGAAATTATCCAATACATTAGCTCAAATTCCTGTAACAGAACTATCACAGAGCGAAGCGACTACTTTCATTTCACCAGCATTTCTTTGTTTTACTAGAATCTACAAATATTATTTTGTTTTGAAATTTCAAAAAATTCATATAAATAAAAAAAAATGTCAAAAGGAATTGCATGTACATAGCCAGGGTTACTGAATTTATTTGCTGCAAGACAATGTCTGGGTTATGAAATAAAAAAATTTAACTCTGGATGTTCTGCAAGTGCACAATATTTTAGTAAATTTATAACTGTCTATCGAAATATTTGTGAAATCGTTTAAGCTCGAACGTACATATATTAAAATTTCTATATTTGTAAATATTTATATAAATAACTACGAATATAATCTTCATATGCAATTAACTCTTTTTTGAACGTTTGTTTGTAGGTGAAACACCAAAGAAGTTGTTAAATTCATTTATACTATTTCAATAACAGATACCAGCCTCAGCGCCCTGATATATGCAACATTTTTGATTTGCTTATGCGAAACCGCAAAGTAAACATAAGTTTGCAAATGGAAATAAATAGTCTGTCGGAGTCAAAAGTTATATACGATTGTAAAACACATACATATGTATGTACATATATACACGCAAGCGTTTGTAAATAAAGTTGTACAGTATACTCTGCTTAGGTGCCTAACTTTGATGTACTCTAAACAGATGAACACTTAAAGGCAAAAACGCATCCGGATTCTGATGATTGACTATTTGAAACTCTTGAAAATATATAAAAATTAAATACTAAAGACAATCGTTCGCCAAATTTGAACCCTGTTAGAATTCGAACTGGGTTTCCACGTGGACGTGAGTTACAGAGGAAGAAAAAGTTGTAAAAAATTATAGTAACGGCTTCAGTCATGGGGTAATCATAAAAGCTTTTGTTAAAAATCGATTAAACGTTCACATTCGACTAACCAATCACCATTGAGTAATCTGAAAATCTACTAACATAAATAATTCGAAGAAGTAGTGACCGTTTCTCGCAATATATTCAAAAAATTTTAATCTAATAGAAAGAGAGTTTTGCCAATAAGTACCAGCATTCCTACATACATACATACGTAAATGGTGTTTTCTTTAGACGTATGGTTTTCAATGAAGCAATACTTTTTTCGGAGTTGATCGTTTTGACAGCTGTTACTTCATTTATACTCAGTTTATACTAGTTAAACATTTCATAATGAATAGACTTACTGCGGAACAACGTTTGCAAAACGTGCAAATTTATTGCCAAAATAATGGTTCGGTTCGCGCGCTGCGTCCAATATTCGGCCGGTTCAGATGAAACTCACTTTTGGTTCAATAGGTACCTTAATAAACAAATTAGTGGCATTTGGAGTGTTGATAATCCACAAGCCATTGTTGAGACGGCGTTACGTCCTCAAAAAGTCACTATTTGGTCTGTTCGATGGGCGGAGGGAATCATTGGTCCATATTTCTTCAAAAATCAAGCTCGCTATAATGTTACAGTCAATTGGGAACACTATAAAGTAACGATTAATTACTTTTTCGTACCTGAATTGGAAGATCTTGAACTGGTTCCAACAAGATGGCGCTACATGACATACAACCAATGAAAGAATAAATTTATTATCTCGCGTCGTGGCCCTGTAGCGTGGCCTACAAGATCATGCGATTTAACACCGCTAGACTATTTTTTTGGGGTTATGTGAAGTCGCTTGTCTACGCAAATAAGCTCGAGCCGATTGACGCCTTGCAAGAGAATATTCGGCACGTTATTGCCGACATACGCACCCAATTTCTGCAAAAAGTTGTTGAAAATCGGGCGTCTCGGCAGGAATTTATTCGAGCAGATGCGGCGGTCACTTGAACGAAATAATTTTTGAAACATAATGGCAAATCCTTAACTTTATAATAAAGCTAAAATCATGGCCAAAACATTAAATTATGTGAAACATTTTATTTCTCCTTGCAACCACATGTCTTAAAAAACACCCTTTATATGTATAAAAATAAATATTTAATGAGATAAAGCTGTAGTCGAAAAAGCAGATAGTGAGCGTTTATACGATGAAGTGAAATTTACTATTCCAAACACTACTAATTGGACGTAAGTTCCATCTCTATCATTATAACTTAAGCTCTCCTTAATCTCTATCGGTGGCCGTTCTTATTGCAAACTTTCATTTATGTAATAAATTTTATTGAATTTAAATTTTTTCAACAGATGGCTACCCTCTCCAAAATACTATGTATGAAATTCAGTTTTGTTACCCATTTGCCGTTTGGCACCAGCATAGTAATTCTAATTTTGGGTACCTTACCAATCAAATTGAATACGCGTTCATAATAAGGTGCATACCTCCGCAAAATTGGTTTCATATAAAGCCCTTCGACCCACCAATATTGTCACATTATTAATGTAACTTAATTTACATTTAAAGAGGTAGCATTACAAGCATCCAAACACATACCCATATATTCCGTTCACCTTACAATTAACAAAATATTTATAATGCATCATAATTTTTAACAAGCAAAAAGCTTTTATTTTTTCTGTACAAGCCTTGATAAAACTTAAAGTTTTAGTTGAACAAACAGTTAAACAGATTTTTTTTTCAAGAGCATTTGGCATTTGATAACAAAAATCTGGATAAATCAAAAATCTTTACAAATAGGAAAAGAAAATGGCCAGTCCAGTAATCGAAAATGAACAGTTAGTCGACTAAATGTTGAAATAAAACGTTTAGTCGATTACGGGAAGTCGACTATTTTTCGAAAACAATTTTATGGGACAAAGTAAATAATTTCCTGATAAATACTTAAAACAAAGCAAACGAAGCTCAATTATGTGCAGGTATCTTAAAAGCGCGCTAAAGAATAAATGCAGCTTAGCTAAATGTACTGTAAAGTGTATACTTCAAGTTATGTGTATCTTCGCACGTGTTTGTGAAAATCATGCATGCATGTAAGCGTAACATACATACACTAGTATATAAGTATATGTACTGACATCTTTTGGTAAACCAATTAATTTGCATAGCCAAATATCAGACACATTCACGCAGCACCTTTTATGTTAGTTTTGCGAATTCTTTATCTTCCTCTCCTTTTCCCTACATTTTAGCAGAGCATGAATTTAAAGTACATATGTATGTGTGGGAGTATATGCTTTCGAACATATTATCACTGCCACATTGACAGCTCTTGTAGTTTATATGGTTTCATTTCACCTCAAAACTTTGGCAAATCAGTGTGATTTGCTGCCTCAATTAAATTGAAACAAAATGCTTACTTTTCTCGATTCAAGCAGATTTAAACGTGCATATAACTACATAAAGGGTGGTTAAATTTTAAGGGCCGATGTTGAATGTGAACCACACCTAAACGTCAAGTTTTTTTGGCATTTCATTTGACATTTCTCAATTTCAGACAAATTCAATTTGAAAATGGAAAGATACATAATCGAGCAACGTGTTAAATATATTCAGGCTTATTATGTAATGCACATCGTGCATTTTCGAAGAAAATCATCTTCAGAGATGAGGCACATTTTCACCTCAGTGGATTCGTCAATAAGCGGAATTGCCACATTTGGGCGAATGATAATCCAAGAGTGATTATCGAAAAACCAATGCACCCACAAAGATTGACTGTTTGGTGCGGCTTATGGGCTGGCGGCATCATCGGGCCGTATTTTTTCCAAAACGAGGCCGGTCAGGCAGTTACTGTGAATAGTGTTCGCTATCGTGAGATGATAATGAACTTTTTATTACCCGAATTGGATCATATAGATGTGGACGATATGTGGTTCCAACAGGATGGTGCAACTTGCCACACAGCCCACGAAACAATGGCTCTTTTGCGCGACAAATTCAATGGCCGTGTTATCTCACGTGGTGGCGATGTAAATTGGCCACCAAGATCATGTGATTTGACACCGTTGGACTACTTTCTTTGGGGTTATTTGAAAGAAAAGGTATACGTCGATAAGCCAGCAACAATTCAAGAGCTAAAGGATGAGATAATTTGGCACATTAACGGCATAGAACCTCAATTATGCCTCAGCGCCATCGAAAATTTGGACCATCGGATGGAGGTGTGCCCCAGAAGTCGCGGCGGACATTTGGCCGATATTTTGTTCCATACATAATTGAACCACACCATATTATCACAATAAAAAGAAATTACAATAACTTCAAAAATAATTTGTGTTTTATTCAAAATCAACATCGGCCCTTAAAATTTAACCACTCTTTATATCGCACACGTTTCTCAAAAAACATATTGAGTCAAAAAACTGCAAACAATCTAATGCTAATAATCAAACATGACGCGGAAGATATTTGTATTTGTTTTTTCGGCTGCAACCTGCAACAAAAAAATGTTTCATCTTTTGCTAAAATATGCAAATGAAAACTGAAGATATTTTAGTATAGCTGGTAAATTTTTGAGTTGTAAGATTTTTCAGCATATTCGTTTATGTACATATGTAAGTAACAAGTACATTTCGATCTACATTTATGTATATGCAATCTTTTTGTGCATATGAGCAAATATTAGTGGTAATTTTTGAATGATTCCTTGGGGTTAGCAAGTCTTTATTGTTTTATTCAATAGATTCTTTCTCCCACTTGAAAGTCGAGCTGCTCAAACTCCGAAGCGATTTCTCCCTTGATTGTAAAATGTATTGAATTTTAATTGTAGTAATGACATGGGCATCTTGCGCTAACTTTAAATAAAGTTGAAATCATATTTTAACATGTTTAGGATCTCAGCCTAATAATTGTTCAACCACGCTAATGTAGCGCATATACACACATTTTCACATATATACATATGCAGAAATATAATAAGCAAAATATATATAATCGGTTTTCTAATACACAAATTTTCTACGATTTCCAAACGCTCTTGCCAAAGTTTAGTTGTATTGAGTAGCGTTAGGTGACCGTTTAAATGGCACCCGTTCCAATAACGTTACCGATCATGCGAACAGCACTGTCTTTGCTGGGCATTAGTAATATTCAATCGTTCTGTCGTTTGCCTGCTTCTTCGACTCGTTTTCCTCTTCTTTTTTTTATAATTTTTTCTTTACTATCTCATTGTCTACCCATTATTACGTCATTTTCAGTTGATCTCAAAGCCGAAGGAGCAATCTTGTTTTCTATCATTAAAGAACAAGTAACTCAAGTAAATATTAACTGGACCTATCAAAATTGATACACCTGTTGCATTTCACGTCAGCAACCAAAATTTTGAAAATTGTTATAATCGGACAAAAACCACGCCCACCTCTCATGCAATTTTTCTTAATAAGCAACGCGATATTTAAGTCAGCATTATGAAAAATTCGCTCAAATTTAACATGGAACATAGGGCTGCACTCACAAATACCCCGAATTAAAAATATTCGGCAAATACGGCAAATATTAGCAAATACAAGAAATTAACAAATTTTGGAAAGAGTCGTAGGGCCGACCACATTAGATCAAACAGATAACTCTCAAAAGCTATGCCACCAACCTCCATCAAATTTAGTACACACATCGCATTTCAAGTCAATAAGCCATATTTCGAAAATACACCATGGCCACCTCTCATAGAACGGTAAGGTACGAAAATAAAATAAATATGATATTTAATAACTAAACAAGGTAATTTGCTCAAATTCGATAGACAAGATTGGGTTTGAGAACGAAATACATGGAATCATAAAGTTTGGGAATGACCTTGGTATCGCCTGACTTAGAACAAGCAAGAATATCACCAAACTTCTTTACCAAAATCTACCACATTACGTAGATTTTCCATTTGTAGTTAGAAAGCGCAATTTCGGAAATTATAGAAGACAGACTGAAACTACTCTCACCTCACCTCCCAACGATAACTTACAACAAATCAAAATATTCAGTATTTTAATAAATTATGACTCAAATTCTGGATTATACCTGCACAACTATAAATACACCAGAAGTGTCTGCGAAATGGCTTTCAACTATTTTCAGGATCTGTTTTAAATTGCATCATATACCGTTGAGATGCAGTTTTGGTTCCAAAAGTCGGAAAGACCGCACATATTAATACAAAGACCTTAGACCTATCAGTCTATCTGCCTTTCCGCTTACGACAATTGAAACGATTGTTAGCAGCTTCATCTCTAATACCATCGATGGTCGACTACTTGTAGGGAATTCTGTTCAATCCTCTAAATTTTACTAGAATCTTATTGAATTTGGTAATAAGAGAAACTATTCAGTTTTAAAAGAGCCCTTTTTAATTCGATATAGCTGGCACCATTAGGGCTCTAGGGGTGGGTAACTCACTGGTGGAGTTTATCGGTCAACTACTCTGATGAAAGGTGGCAAAGGTGAGGCTGGAAAACGGATTGGGAAGGCGCTAAAGGGCGTTGGCGTTTTTGTAAACACTCTGCGAGCTGATGCAGCGAACGCTTCGGACGTAAGGTCGAATCAAATAAGGTGAAATTCGTCCTTTTTACGAGAAGGTATAAAACGCCTTCGGTAACTCGGCCGGAACTCAACGGCATCTGGCTAGATCTTGCTAAAAGTGACAAATTTTAAGGCGTTATTTTAGGTAAGAAGAACTGAAAATAGGATATATGTAGATCAACTTTACAAAAGGGCTTCTGCAGACTTCTATAGCAGTAAGAGAGCAGTAGGCAAAAAAATAGGTTTGAATTAAATTTGTCGGTGGATATTTGTAGTGGTAGTTAGATCTTTTATGATCTGCATAACCGGGGCGCTTACAACCTCCCAGGTCCATGATCACAGGGGCTTAGAGGGAAACTGCATGGTAGATGGGCTTGTAAGACATGTCACGACCAGGCAGATCCTTGAGGATAAAGAAGGCATTTGTATTGCCGTAAGCCACTTGCAAACTGCTTTTTAGAGAATATATATACAACAACCTGGCAAAAGATGGAGTCAAAATACCACTTGTCAAACCTTAAGGCAGACGTGAACTAATTGGGACCGGAATTAGGCGCGTAGCGTATACTCTCTAAAAAGAGAAAATATTTACAAATAACTTTATTGGGTACCTAACAGTGCCCGTCTATTTGGAAAACATACTGAACTGCTAGACGTACCTTGCCGAGGAGGAGTAAACGATATTCTGGGATCAAGCCTAGCTACCTGCCTATTTGAGAGGTAGGACAAGTTACTATTGTGCCAGCGACAGTGAAAAAGACACATGTCCTCACAGTGGCAACCGAAGTAAAATGAATACCATTAGGATATCAAAAGGCACCCGATGTCAAAGTATTCTCGCACTTTAACAAAAGTTCATGACATCGAACTTTAGTGAGAAAATATGACGGGACTTTGTGGCAAGTGAAATTTTTCTGAAAAGGAAAAAAAAAGAAAATTAAAAGAATAATACACAGCGCTTAAACTTGGCAAGTAGACAGCGGACAATGGCGCACAAGCGAAGTATAATAAAATAGTAAAGTAATGAAACAAAAAAAAAGGAAAAAAACAAAATAATAAAGACGAACACACAACACAAATACATAGATAAAAGTCAGAAAGGACACGCATTAGATAAATAGATGCCTGACTTACGTAAAACAAAAGCCATAAAAAACATTGAGTTGTTGCAGCAGCCATGGAGGAAATTCGGCAAAATACTAGTAGTAAATCAGCGTTGGGGGGGAGCACAGCGAAAAAAGAAGAAAAGTCTCTCCGCTGAGATATACGAGAAAAGTTGTTTGCCATTCACTGATAACGAGACGGAAGAGTGCAGAACAGACGGAGTTAGCGGGCGAACGACCCAGCGACCGAACACAGTGCGCGCAAACACAGCGCTTACATACATATATACATACACATACTCTCGAAAGAATTTGAAAAGCTCTTGCTTGCCTACCTCCAGGCTTACAGCGCACACACACACATACACATATTTGCTTAAGGATGTATGTATGTAGCACACAAAGGTATCGCGCAAGAGAAAGAAAAATTGCTTGGCAAAGAAAATGTTTTAGCTGGTTTTGTGTCAACTAAAACTTATAGGACAACTAATCATGAGCGGAGTGCGCCGCGCGTTTAACGCTCAAAACAATCCTTGGAGTGCAGTAAAAGTATCGCCGTGGGACAAAATATGTAAAGGCATGAATGTGCGTTTATTAAAGAAGGCCTAGCGACAACAAAAACCGTAGATGGAACTCTTTTGATATGGTGTAAATACTTTTCGGTTATGAAAGAAAAGAAAGAAAAAGGTTTTGTGCCGCCATGTCACCACCACCGTCATCATCCTGTCAAAAGCTGTGCAAAATCCTAAAAATGTGAGGCATACCAAAATGTAACTACAAGTTGTATTATGAGGAGGCTAAAGGATAAACAACACAAGTAAAGGGCAACACAAGTGGGGTGCGTTCTACTGTCATTTATATATTAAACAATTATTAATACGCTTTTGCATTGCTACCCGATTTGCGAAACCACAATATGTTTGTTGCTGGCATAACCTATTTATTTCAAACATTTTTAAAATATAACGTTTGTGAACTTTTTTTTCTTTATTTTTTTTTTAAATTTTAAACACAAAATGTAAAATGGAAAGTACAATAATAAGCAACCATTTACATAACGACGCATGCTAAATATTTTACTGAAAGCGTTGTAGTTTTTTTAGTTTTAAAGACGTACACTGACAGATTGTATCTACGGACAATGACAATAAGAACTACAACGAAGACATAGTTTTGACAATAAAATAAATCTCTATTTTGGAGAAAACAAGTACATGCAAGTTTGCAAGGGTTTACATACTACAATCCCCCTACATATTGCAATGACCTATCCTATAGTGGGATTCACTAACTTATTTTAACGATATTCGCATCGTTAACTCATCTTAATGAACATTTCAACGATGCTGCTATTTAGCATTCATTTTTTAACGATTTTCGCATTCGCCAAATCAGCTGTTGTCGTTAACTAGTCGATTACCGAAAACTAAAGGATAACAAATTTGATGTTAGCTCAATCGAGAATAGAAAAATTCGTAATTTCTACTTAAATAAAAGATATATTTAAAATTGTTGGATTTGTTTTCTTGTAATTAAAAAAGGAACATTAAATAATGTCGTCTAAATATTGCGCATATCATTTATCACGAGGTGACGAGAAGCAAGCGCTCCAACAGTGGATAGACGTTTACTCCCGGATCTGGACAATCTCTTTCATTTCAATGCAACAGAATTTCAAAAGCTGTATCGGTTAACTGCAGACTTAGCTCAAGGCCTAATTTCTCATTTATATTTAACAGCACGCATACGTTTGTTTTTTCTCTATTCCTCTTTGTGCTTTTCGCTTATTTTGATATTTAAATTGACAGAGGTGCCACTCTTTATGACTTAGAATAAATTCAACGAGTCGTTAAGAATAAGTTAGTGAATCGCACAATCGTTAGTGCAAACGACAAATATTGTCGTCAAAAATTCCGATTGTCGGATGGTTTAAAGTTAGTGAATCGCAATACTGAATCAAATATCATATTTGGATGAAGTAACTTAGTAGTGATGGAAAACTATCGATGGGAATATCGATAGTATGACAGCGAAATTAGGCGTCTTATCGAATTTTTCGAAACACTATCGATATTTATTTATTGTTCTCGTCACTGTTCACTATATGATAGTCTACATACAGTGAAATTCCTCATAACTGGACACTCACCGTCGCAGCAAAGAACGAAATTGCTTCACTTCCACCGTTCCTTTAAAGAAAGTCTCGTCCCATTTCACCATACCTATCTCCAGTTATGTTTGCACAAAACAAAATGGCTAGCCTCTCCTTAGAAAATTTATCACCAATGCATTTTTCGATTTCACTTGAGAGCGAGAGTTTTGCCAGGTAATGCGCGAAAGAAAAGCCCGTTTTTGTCCGCGTTGGAAATATCTTGAGGCTTATATTTATCCGTTCAACAGAATTTCCAAGTTTTCCTGAATTGCTCGTCACCCTCCTGGTTTACGTTTCTTTGTTGCAAGACTCAAGAACCGATGAACAGATTTCAACAAATACTCGGCAGTATATTCCTCAGACCTGTGTCACGGACATATTTAGTTAGCTCTTATATTATATACTTTTAAAACAATATTGGTTCATATTATATTTTTGTTAAAAAACAAAGAATTCAAGAATGACGCCTTATACAGAAAACACCCTTTTCACTAGACTGGTTGCGGAACTGCACGGAATGTTTAAAATTTGCCTCGAAAGACTTTGTGGAAGAGGAACCTCTGTTTTTTTCCAAAATTTTAGATCATCGTCTCATTCAGTTTTTGATTTCAAATAAAGATGTATTTTCCCATTAATGGTTTCTGTAAACGATTCTGAAGGTATAAATATAAATTTATCAAAACATGCTTGAGACTTTGCTCTTTTTGGCCAAAGCTAACTAATGGAACGGGTGTACAAATATTCTAACTTATGTTACTTACGATTGTATAGGTTTTGGGGGCTTCTGGGACTCTGCTACTTTTTGCGAAGATTTTCCAAATATAATTGTGCAGTAGACACAGACACAGACTTTATAGTTAGCGCAAACTGTGTTAGATTTTCCCAAGTTGTAGATTTCGGGGCACTATCTGTATTCGAACTCGATGCAAGTAATGACCTCTGTTCTGTACAATCGTCTTCGAAAAGTGATCTCGATGATATAATTTCGTATATATTAAAAAAAATTATCTCTTCGCGGTGTCTTGAAAGCATATTTTTAATAGTTCCCTCTCAACAATTATTTTTATTGATCGGTGAAAAAATTTGTGGATAAGTTGTGAAAGTAAAAACATTTTTCTCCGACAAAGGAATTATTTATCTACTTCAGCATCAACTAAATCGTGAGCGTTCTACATCCAATCTTTTAAGAGTGAAGCTTAAATTGACTTTATCTGTGTATATAGATTTTATCTATTTGGTTGTTACTAGAAAGTGATATAAATAACCAAATGTACTGGATTGCTAAGAAATAAATTGTCTCTTAACATGTGTAAGTGTTGCCATGATTGATAATGTCGTCATGCATTTTGCATTTCTAAATATATGGCCGAAATTAATATAATTTTATTCGGTATTCAGCAAACAGTTTCCAAGTCTCTAGTCTTAAAATAAAGTCACTAATTTGTTAGCTGGCCCTGAGCAGATCACAATATAAAGAAATTGAGGAAAGTAAGTATTGAACAAAACCGAAAATGAAGTAGCACTCGATCTGTTTTTTAGTCGTTTGCTATGTTTTGCTCAAATCTGTAAAAAATTATACTTAATTTTCAATGCACATAATGCAAAAAGCTATTTGTTCACATTTACTTATGTATCTCGCTCTGCCATTTTGATCGAATAAATATAGATATATTGTTGATAACTTTAATTTTTAAACTTACTTTAAATAATCGGTCCACATATCACATCGGTTCATAATTTCAATTTTTAAAGAGAAGTAATGCTGTAAGCAACAAATTTAAGTAATTGGAACATACCATCAGCTAATTACCTCTACAGTGTTTGGCGAAATTTTTTAAGATTGTTGCTTACTTAATACCGACATCGTCTGAAGTCACAAAAAATTTTTCTCACTGAAATTTTTAATATTAGTGACTTGAGATGAGACTGAAGTACTGAAATGAGTATGGTTGGTGATCGAGATAATGAGAAGGCAACCATTTTTCACACGTTTAACATATAGCAGTTGTTGAATGCTGGCGTAGCAATCACGAATACCAGGGTTCGAGCTTTGGGAACGCTTAGCTTTTGCAAAAGTAGCCTTTATTTTAACTATTTATAGTATTATTTTTCTATTTGTCTGCGGTTTAGCTCCCACCGAATATACCTCGTGCGTAACATAGGGGATATTTTATTAAAATATTAAATGGAGAAAACATAATTTTTCTTAGAAATGGCTTAAAATCAATTTTCTTTTCAATAAAATTAAATTTTTTGAACGGCATCAACTTAAGGAGTTTTTTTTTTGTAGTAAATTTTTTTAAGCGTAGCGGCGCACGCTTGGTTAAGCTAGCCCCACATATTAAATTTGACAAACGAAACTTATTCTTCTGAAATAAAACCAGAAATTGTTTTACAAAAATTCCTAAAATGCATTGAGTTGTAAGAAAATAAAATACAAAAACAATTAGTATTTAGCTACGATACACTATTACGTTGAACTGTATAAAACAGCTTTGTATTATGTCATCCGATATGTATAAAAAATTTTAGCGAATACTTTGAATCATACGAAGGAAGCGTTAGGATTGATATTTTTTCAAATATTATATATATTATATACATTTATTAAGTATTTCATTATTTGCAACTCATTCATTAGATTTGTATTCTGTAAGGAATGGCAAAACGAATGTAACAATTAACATTTTTTTTTTCAAATAAATAGCGCGTATCTACCTTAAATTTGATGTAAACCCTGGTAGGTGCCACTTTGAATTAAAAACGATCAATTTGAGGTTAGGAATGGCAATTAAAGTACGATTCAACATTAATTCAAGCATAAACGGTCTTAAATTTCTAGTTCCTTATAAAATCTTTATTGTTCATACTTTAAATTAAGAAAGGTTTACGCTTGAGGTGGCCGCCGTATTCCGGAGGCATATAACATATAACAGATACACTATTTCTAATAGCGGCCGCCCGTCGCCATGCAAAAGAGCTTCTCTAAAACATCGCCTGTCATTCGTCGTCGTCGTAAGACTTCAATTTTTGGTACAACTTGTACGAGAAGTTCGGTCAAACATCGATTTTTATCATTATCATTCTACAACTTTTTCCCCTAAGTTGTGCTCGTACAACTGTAATGTCAAGGTTACAGCCAGGTTTCTTTGGCTTTCGACGTACTACAAAGTTTACCAACATTCTTTTGTAACACGGTTTTTCATATACTACACAAATGTTCGGTATAATCTTATGAGTGTATGTGTAAATGTGCAATTTTACTACCATATTGCATAATTTTCTCATTGGCAGAGCATTAAATCCGCATAAAGCCGAAAGTGGGCATAAATTTTCGATGAAGTTAAGTGTGGACAGCATAATGTAATTGTGAGAAGCGTAAAAACTTTAATATGAGGACACTTTTATGACCAAATGCATATGTATGAGTGTGCATCTACTCAGGGGATATAGAAACATTAAACCATTGCAGATGTGAGATATTCAGTTTCCATATGCATATTTATTGGTGCTAATGTTCTGGAGGGAGGTATTGCCATTATATATTGGTAGGTACAGTAATCTCAAGTTAAGTATCGTAGTGAGTTTTTGGTACTTAAGCGAGAATGAATTTTCTAAATAAGTACAATATAGAATTTAGTTTAAATTTTTTCACTAATTTATAGAAGCTTGTAAAAAGCAAAATGATTGTTCACATGTTCCTTCCTTCCCACGAATAATTACAAATATATTAAATACTGTCAACATTCCTTCAATTTTAAGAAAAATTTTAGTGACGTATTAAGGTATTAACCCTTTCATTGTATTTTTACGAGGGTTGCCTTTTATATTTTGCGCCTTCGCAACACTACATGTGATTAGCTGTAATTTGATATTTTTATCGTAAAGTTTGGTATTTTTTGGCATAAATTTGCAAATAACGTATTCACTTACGAGTTTTATTTGTGTTTATTTATAGTGAGTTTAAAAATTCATATTGCCTAAAAATGGAATTAAGCCGTGAACATTTTCGTGCGATGATTTACTACGATTTTCGACGTGGATTATCGAGACAGGAGTGCATCAATCAACTTACTTCTACTTTTGGTGTTGAATCACCACACTTAGCCACTGTGAAACGATGGTACAACGAGTTCCTACGTGGCCGCCAATCTTTGCAGGACGAATTTCGTCAAGGTCGTCCAAAAACGGTGGTTGTGCCAGAAACAGTCGATGCTGTGCGTCAATTGATAATAGAAGATCGTCATGTGACATATCGCAAGATAGAGGCATCCTTGGCCATTAGTGTGACTAGCATACATTCAATATTGCACGAACATTAAGTCGTAAAGAAGATTTGTTCTTGTTGGATACCGCATAATTTGACAGTTGCACAAAAAAGACTCGTGTCGATTGGTGTAAAGAAATGTTGAAGAATTTTAGCCGCGGTGGATCAAAGCACGTCTATGACATCGTAACAGGTGACGAATCTTTGATCTATACATATGAGCCGGAAACAAAGCAGCAATCGACTGTATGGGAGTTCCAAGACGAGCCTAATCCAACAAAAGTTGTTCGCGCAGGAGCACCTCAAAGCAAATGGTCGCCTGTAGGACTAGATAAACTTAAAACTGTCAATTCTGAGTGGTATACAACCATTTGTTTGCCAAAAGTATTTGGATATTTAAGGAAAACCAAGCGCCGAAGACAAATCATTCTTTAGCAAGACAATGCGAGCTCTTACGTATCGATTCACTCAAGAGAATTTTTGGGGACTCAAAAGGTCGAATTGCTGGGTCATCCGCCTTACAGCCCTGATTTGGCACCTAATGACTTCAAAAAAAAAAAACGAGGTCAACGTTTTTGAACGCCTGAAGGAGCTGTAGAAGCCTTCAAACAGCTCGTTTTAGAGCTATCCTCTTCTGAGTGGCAAAAGTGCTTTGAAAATTGGTTCAAGCGAATGCAGAAGTGTATTGACTTGGATGGAGAATATTTTGGAAAACAATAAAACTATCTTCCTTAATATTTGACTGTGTTTTCATTATTAGGCGCAAAATATAAAAGTCAACCCTCGTACAATATATTGTGCGTATATTTTTTCGCGTTTTTGGCAAAAGTTACCTGGGCTTGCCAAAAAGAGTCTAGTGTGCCTTGCTTTTTCAAATACCAAATTTTAGCTCAATAAGGAGTTATTTATCATTTTTAATTGATTTCCAAAAATAATCTTTAACAAATTTTTGCACTTGAAACAAGGTAGTGAAAGAAATGAGAATATTTAAATACGTAATTTTACACTTTCGACAAAATAAAACAACTCCATATGTATGTTAAGTTTTCTCCAATCAATAAAATTTAAAAATAAAATAAAAAACCATGTTAAAAAATTATTTGACCAACTTGAAAATAATCTCCAGTATAATGTACATTGCCGTGTAAAAAAACTTTTTGGTGCAAAAATAATTTGGTCAATATATCGCACAAATTACTTGAAGGGTTGCCAAATTCGATTAGGGAAATATAATTGCACACATATGTATGTAACATACGGTTTCGCTAATGTGGCATAGATGTTTTTGGATAACGAAAAGGAAAACGCAGTAGATAAAGTACCAATTGAAATTGAATCCATATAGGATTAAATGTTATGCAGAAATGAGCTATTAGATGGCGTTGACGTGAATATTAGCCTGTACCTTTTCCCTTTGCAAATCGTGAAGTCAATGATGAAATTTCTAATCAAAATCCGTTCTATTATTTAAATCAACATATGGCGGATGACATTTTTGAAAAAGCCATGTTTTATGCTAAACAACATTGCAAGCTTTGGTATAAACCAAAGAAGAAGTCAAAATATTGATTGGAGTTTTAATTATTATCGGAAGCATGCAATTATGCCGGATATTATTAATTTGGAATACACCAAGGGATTTTTCCTTTTTAAAAATACTATGACAATGCAGAGATTTCAGCCCTACATTTCGATTATTATTTAAGTGTACCAAATAAATGTAGCGACAAATTTATAAAAGTACGTCCAGCAATTAATGCGATAAGTATTCGGTGCTTTCAAGAACCAATAGAAACAGAACGTTTACATCAATAAACAAACTATACCATTTAAAGGTAAATTTTAATGCAAAGTTTACCGCAAAGGAAAGCCCCATCCACGGGGTATGTAAATGTATGTTATTTGTGGGAAAACTGGAATTATATACCACTTCGATCTTTACCAAGAAAAATCAACTCAGATTGTTTAAAAAAATGTTATTAGATTTTGGTGTTTCAACAGCAATTAATGTTAATTTATGTAAAAAAAAAATAACTCAACCGGGACACAACTTATATTTTGACATATAAATAGTATATGCGCTTTAGCTAACAAAAATATAAGAATTATTTAAATTATTTGTAATTAAATTAAAATTTAAATCTATTTATATTTTTTTAACTTAATTTTACGAGTATTGGTTTATTTGTTGGGTCTTAAGCTGTGTAGATCTAACAGTGTGTTACTTAAGAAATATGGGATTGTTTGCATTGTGATACCTAATAGAGATTTACTGTCGTTGCATCACATGTATGTATCTATGTATATATATGTATACACACACTATATCTGCATTCATTCTTAGGTAATTTATGGTGTCTTACCAAAACAATTTGCTGAATTTCCATGCGAGTCATAAAATTGTGTATAAATATTCAGCGATATTAACCAAAAATATTATAGCTCAGCACTTATGAGCTGGACCGTGTTAAAAAGGCGTATAAAATTAGAGTTTTTGATGGAACACCTTATACAATATTTAATTATACATACATACATACTTTCCTGCACATGTGGTATATGAATCGACAAAAAAATTTAAGTTTACGGTTTTGATGATACTTTATAAGGTAGATATTGAATACGTAAGATAAAAAAAGTAAAGTTCGGCAGGGTGATCAATATTTCCTAAAAGGCAATAAATATTTAATGAAAGAGGAATTGCTTCCGAAACCAGAACACATACGGGTTTTCATATATTTTATTTTATTCGTAAAATGCGAACTGCGTTTGGTCATCATCGAGCATCTTATTGACTAACTATGGTGAATTTAATAAATAAATTAGCACCCATTCGTCTTCTTCCGGTCAGGAAGAGCTGAGAGTTTGGGTGATCAAGTTTGCCGATTTTGATACTACGGGCGCTCTGTTCAGCTCTACAAGGAGGTAATCTTTACGGCTGTAGTCCGTGGCAGACGTAGCTGCTGTCTAACAGCTCAACGAAGGACTCCCACCAGTGACTGAAAGATATGTAGTTGTCGATGCTTCCCTCCAAGTAGGGTAATTAGGAGGTTTGACCTCTCATGTGAAACCGAAAGACTTCAGGTACAAATTCCTGAGAGTCTTAAAAAATCCCAATAGACTACTGTACCGAACAGAAACAATTAAAAATTAAAGCGGTTTGCGTGTTGTTGGTTGTAATGAGAATTCTAAACTCGAAGTTGCTGTGCAGACTGCCTACTGTTACATAATTGCCTATATAGTGAACCACACAAAGAAAATAATCCAATGGGGTTAAATCGCGTGATCTTGGATGCCAATTCACTGTACCATTTTTTGACATAATGTTATCGCCAAATTGCTCTTTAAACAAATCGATAGTTCGAGTGGCAGTATGAGGCGTGGCGCCGTCTTGTTAGAACCAAAAATCTTGCAGGTGGATGTTATGCAAATTTGGAAACAAATAATCGATGATCAGTGAACTGTAACGATCAGAAATAATGACCGATGACGCCTCCAGGATGTAAACCACACCATACGGTGCATTTTCAGGAGTTCCATGAGGATTATTCTCACTGCATATACGACAATTTTGTTTGTTCACATATCCGCTTAGCCGAAAATAAGCTTCATCACTAACTAAACACAATTTTTCGATAAAACAATGGGTCAATTTCCAACTGATTCAGGTCCCATTCACCAAACAAACGACGCTTGTTATGGTCTTGCGGCTTCAGTTCTTGAACCAGTTAGATCTTGTATGGGCCAAGATCTTTGCGCAAAACTTGTGGATGGACAAAGTCCAACTTGTTGAGCACGGCGGCGAATAGACAAATTCGGATCTTCTCCAACAATATCACTTACAGCGCCGTACATATTTGCGAGGAAGTATTCCCTCTAGCTGACTTCAGAAGTTCTAGGACTACATTCCTCAAGCTGCCCATAGATTGAGTGCCGATACGAATAAGGAAAACTCGCAGTTTATTTCCAAATCGAAGTCTTTATTACTCATTCGTTAAGGTGCGGAAAAGAAACAGTATAAATTAAATCATGGAAGAGGCAGGTTCGGTTTTCGAGATCTTTTAAATTTTATGCATTAAAAAGAGGTAATTCTATAATAATTTCTATAAAAAAGTAAAAGTGTCAAATAATACTTCAAATTTCGATAGGTATAAACACCATTGTTCAGATTTTAGAAAAATGGATAGGATCCTCCGTAAAACATACATTAAAAACTTCGAATGCAATATTAAAACTAGGCTGAAAGCTTTTCGGGCATTTATAAAATCTAAAAAGTGTAAATCTAATAAACCAACTTCAATGTTCTATAATAACTGAAATGCAGATGCTGCTAATCCGCTGGACGATTTATTTAAATAGTATCAATTATGCTGTCGATGATGGGCTGGAGCTAAATGCTTCAAGTGCATCTGGTTGCTCTCTATATTTTGGCTCCATGTCCTTATCAGAGTAGATGTGCAAAAGGGTATTGTCTCCATGAAATCATCTTCACAGACAGATATCAATGGTTTATCTCTCATTCATTTTAAAAACTGCCAGGCTCTCATTAAGACTTTAATGTTAATTTTCAATTGCATCGCTTTCTTCGAATAATCAGTGTGATTGGAAAAATACAAATATTGCTCTAATTTTTAAAAGCTTTTAAAAGCGACGTAAACAACTATCGCCCTAATTCTAAATTATTTGAAGCCATTGTTAAAGATAAAAAAGACAGATATAATTATGCCATCAATGCTACTATTAAACGAGCTCTTAAGGATGTAAATCAAATAAATTAATAAATTTGTTTAATCCCTCAGTTTCTCCATAATTACTTTAAGAAACTATGTATTAACTAATGATGAGGATAATAAATAAATAACAACGGGTATATAGAGGAGGTAGCTATTCCAAAATTATCTCAGTTATCTCAACACTTGGTCCAAGGAAGGCGGACTCAACCTCAATCCTACAAGGGCCGAAGTGGTAATCTTCTCGATTGAATATAAAATCCCTTCTTTCAAATTACTACGAACTCAGATCCATCTACGAAATCTACTCGTACTATTTTTTACTCTTCTACTCTGCCTGCACAACAAATTATTATTTCTAAGAGTCACATAGAAGAATGAATCGATCTCAGCTGTGCGGTAGATGGCAGCAAACCTCTCTCCGACGAACTCCCACTACACCTCAGGTTGGTTACATCGTACAGAACGTTTCGTTTGACACAAATGGGCGGGCTTGCGGTTTTGCACTCACCCTGAAACCAGCTAATATTTTTATACGCGAACGATCTTGTGCACAAGAATATTGAATATAACATTAATGGTACTCAGTTAAAGGCGCAAAACCCGCGGAAACTGACCAAATTGTGCAATTTTGAAACCTCACAAATAGAATGCCAACATTTCTGTGGAAAACTTTTTGCTTTTGCAATTTTAAATTTAAATTATTTAACTTTTTAAAATAAGAGTTGTCAAAGAGTTATCTGTCAGAAATTGAAGCAAAATATTTAATTATCATATTGAAACAAACTACGTTAAGATGCCCAGCAACTCCAACATGAAATATAGTAGTAAAGATGAGTGTCTTAATTGTTTGCCTATCGATTATCTGTGACAGTCTAACGGAATCAAGATAAAGGTATCAACACTTAATTTAGTATAAAGAATGATGCAATGTCAGAACAGTTCGTTAAAGTGGAAAACTGTTATAGTGGGAACAAAAATTATGTAGTGCTTTGGATTTTAGCCCCTCAATACAAATATTTTAGTTTCCTCCACATTTTTTTCTTAATTTTCCTTTATCTTGAACAAAGTGTTCGTTATACCGAACATTTGTTACTCTGGAGCACCAATTATCAGATTGAGCCATATTTGTCAGTCAGTCTATCCGTCTGAGGTCTTAAGCTTATACGAAAAACTGTACATAAATTATATCTTCTGTTATACGAAGTTTTCCTTTGACTATAATCTAACTCATAAGCCCGTCATCACTTCATACAATTAAATGTGAATTAAACCATTTGCTATTTATGCTAAATATACATCTAATCGATTTAATAACAACATACTACCAACGGAAATTGTGCGTCGGCGTTAAAGCGAAAGCAGATCAACAGACAAAGCGAATGTCAGCGCGACTGCATTCATGCGCACTCCCATATATTCGTTGTTTGGGTTTTTAATCTACAAACGCTACCCACGCAATCCGCACTGTATTTATGTACATATGTATGTATTTAGCTATAGATGCAAACATACATACAAACCCCTGTTGATATGATTTAATTCCATAGAATCAGAATGAAAATTCTGCTAGCAATTTGTGAACTACAACATTATGTACACGTACTCATAATACTTACTTATGTATGTATGTATGTATTTGTAGGTATTACCTTAGTTAAATCCAAGTCCTTTGCTACGGGCCCACGTCTTGTTACTTGCCAAAGAAACCCACTTAAAACAGCACAGCCGCCGCTTACTGACAGCATCCTTAGACATTTATTTACAGTCTACAAAGAGGGATTTTTCTTACCGCACACTCCATACGCCGAAGGAATTGCTTTTCAACTTTTGCTATTTAATATGACAGGTGAAGTGCACAATGCAATGTTCCATACCATAGCATGGAGTGTGGTGCTCTGCTCCTTCATGTTGTAGATGATGTTGTGTTATGGCACAACAACGCACAACGCGCAACGTACTGATGATAGCCACCAAGCGACGGGAAGGCAATTACCTTAGTGTCACAATAAGTGACAGCTAGGATTGCAAGTTGGTTGGTCGGTTTAATGGTGGCATGGCGGAACGAAGGGTCTCTAGGTTAATGGCTTGGTCTAAGCATATTCATTGTTATTATACTCAAATGTGACACGAGCCATTGAGGGCGGAACTACAATATTTTGCTATGATTGGACTGGAAGTATTTATGGAAAATATTGAAATTGTAAAGATTTTCAAGTGAAAACGTGTTGCATAGTGTTGCTAAGTTTTATTACCATTGACGGTCAATAGATTGCATTCATTCGCCATAGAGACATATTCCTTCTTCTACGTACATATATACATATGTAAGAATGTACAAATATATATTTCTATATTTCTCGAATGGCACAACATTTAATTTGAGGAACATAGCAATTGATTTGCCTGCAGGTGTGCAACACGTCAGCGGTCTGGGCGACCGACTGCTTCAATGTAGTACAAATCGCATATGAACACACTTTAGTGTCAGTTGATGTCAAAAACTGCCAAAGAATTACTAAATGTGCAGCTTCAGAAATAAGGAGCTTGGATGTTACAAATGGATAGTTATTTATTTGTATACTAGAAAATTTACGTTTTTTTTTTAGTAAAACAAACTACATACTTGCATTTGTGTTATTTATTTTTCGAATGGACTTTAAACGAAAAGTAACTGAACTTAAAAAAAAAATGTTGCAACAACAGTACTAAATTTATAAACACAAGCTCGTAAAGCTCGTAGTGTCCGTCTGTTCGCCTGTGTGAAAGAATTTTGGATAGTTTTTTAACCCTTTTTCCGTGATCCAATCGAGCTGAATTTTTGCAAGCAGTCTCGTGGAAATGTCTGTATCACGTTAAATTAAAAAAAAATTGATTTTTATCAATTCTCAGATTTTCCTGAATTTTTTTTTTTTGAAAAAATGGTTATCGGGTTTTTTGTAACGGTTTCAGCTCATTAAAAAACCGAATTTTTTTATTAGTTTTATTATATTAAAATAAAAAATTGCTACATTAAAAATGTCAGTGCTTTTAAAGAAACTTAGGCCTTTTATTTTTGCATTGTAAGCATTTGTGTCAGTATCGCAACGAATAGACCAACAGTATACCAACATATGCGTAATGTCTTGTCCTTTAAAGCGCTTTTCAATAGCCGCAATGTCCTGATGAAAATTTTCGCCATGCTCATCGCTACAAGCTCCTAAATCATCAGGTAAAAATCTAAATAATTGTGAAGGAAATGGATCTTTAGAGAACAGTAATATGCCCATTTCGCCATATGCCGAAATCATTTCTGCAACAATATTTTTATAATTGGCAGCTCGTTTGTTGCCAAGAAACTGCTCAATAACGGCAACTGTGCCTTTCCATGCACGTTGTTCGATAGCATTCAATTTTAATGAAAATTCATAACTTGCAACTATTTTTTTTATCTGCGGACCATTGAAAACACCCTAAATCATACACCTCATTAAAAAACATAAAGTTACTGAATTCCTTCTTAAAAAAATACCTGCATGAATCTTTGCGCTGCTCTATTTCGGAAAAATTTTGCGCAAACTTGCAATCGCCTCGCCCTCACGATACAGTTTTTTAACAAAATTTGATACGAGACCGAGCTTAATGTGTAGTGGTGGCAAAATGATTTGAAATGGCTGCACCAATGGTAGATTTTCTATACTTTCTACGCCTACTTTGTAGCATGTTCGCGGCTTCCACTTAAATTCAGTGTAATGCTGATCTCTTTTGCGACCTTCCCATGTACACAAAAAGCACTGGTGGGTTGGAAATCCACGCTTAACACCCATGAGTAATCCGACCACTTTCAGATCGCAGCATATTTTCCAATTATGCTCTTGGTACTTTATCAACTGTAATATTAATTCCATGCCTTCGTATATTTCTTTGAGGTTTGTGGCATGTGCGATCGGGACAGCTGGATGTTTGTTACCGATATGAAGCAGCACTACTTTAAGGCTGTTGACCGATGCATCGATGAAAAGTCGCCACTCCTCTGAAATATGGGGTAACCAATTTTTGCAAACATCGAATCAATATCATAACAATAAGCCAGGTTTTTTCCCGATCTTCGTGCAATTTAAAAAATTCGTCATTCGCTACGTCGATCAGGAGCGATCAGGAGCGGCTGTTATTTTAAAATCAGCCGCCACTATATTCCACTGTTTAAAGCGTGATGCAAAGAGTTCCGCTGTTCTCTTTGACAAATTTCCGTCTCGTACAAGGTCATTGAAGTCGGCTTGCGTTACTAAATGCGGCACTGCAGTCCCAAGTTCACTGGGTGTTGGTACAAATTCCGATACTTCTGGATTCTCGCATCTTGCATTCGATGCAAGAAATGTTGATAGCATTGTTGGTACTACTGTTGGTTCTTCATCGCTTAATTCAAAAACATCATCTAAAATCTCCATTGAAGCCACTATACGTTCTTCTGGTGAGTACAGAACCGCAGGAATAACCGATTCTACATTAGCGTAGCGAATTTTGTTGGTGCGAATAAGCCACAAACGTAACAAAAGTTATTTCGAGTCGGGCACTGCATTTTTTCTCAGATGAAATATATAGAACACGTTTTCGCACAACAGAACTTAAAACAATTCTGCAATTCAATGTTTCATCTGTCATACCAGTTGTAAGTGTTGTAAAAGTCATAAACAGTTTAGTGTTAGAAAGTTAATATTGATATACTACAAATATATGGAGTAGAATGGGTCGAAAAACAATTTTTTTTTTCGGAATGCTTTAGTAGTTTAAAAATTGGAGTGCCTTCAAGTTATGCCGAAAAAGTGAAAAAAAATTTTTTATTTTTTCTCCCCTTTCCGAAAAAGTATATTTGGTTCATCGGACAGAATGTGTGTAACGCGGTGATATGTGTATTCTTTATCAGATTGAAGCTGGTCTTCGGCGCGGCGACAAAGTTGTCAATTTGAAGGGCAAAAAACCACTTTACCGTTCAACAGTTAATAAAATTTAATAGTTTTCAAAATTTTTGAAATATTTGAATTAGACTCGCTAGAACATACTCCTCATGAGTGCCACAAAAGCGAATCCGCTCAGTTTTATTTTCAATATTCCACCAGCATATTATTGATTTCGGATTTTCCACATATAAACGAACACAATAATTTTGTTTCCTTAAACGGATTATAAAATCACAACCAATCATAAAATTATTTATAAGCTACAGCCGATGGCAGTCAGCTTTAAGAATTTTGGTAGCCTTAAAAAAATGCGTCTCGCTGTGATTACATTTGGTTGTTTTGATTTGCACTCGATTCAAACGCACATGCCTAGTGGAATTAATAATAATAAAAGGTAACACTTTGGCCCTTACGCCATATAGCTTGATGTTTGGCCGAACTTCCCCTACAATTTGTAGAGTGCACAAATCGAGGATTATATTGTTTATATAAATAATCAAAAGAAGATCGTCCAAGATTGTTCCCTTCGGTACCCCTATTTCTACCTTTTGAAAACCAGATATACATCAATTCCGCTTTGCTCTTTGAGTTCTTTCAGCTAGATGGGAATCAAACCACTTCAGTCTTTTTTTTATTCCATATACGTATTTTTGATTGGTTTGCCAATATATTTTTTTGTTGTTTCGAAAGCCCTCTTAAAATCAATAGCTTCCCACGTTTTTCAATTTATTTATTCAATAGTTTACTGCTGTTTCACATAAGCATTTCTTTCTAAAACCTGATTGGTATTTCGAAAAGAAACTGTGATCTTTCATATATTTCTCACGCTGTTCTTTGACTACCTTTTCAAGCAATATTTCTAAAACTTATTGGTCTGAATTTGTCACATTTTTAGTAATTTTTTTAACTTTCTCTGCAGGTGATATTATTGAATCTATTCATGATATGTAACATTTGCTGAATTTAATGCATCTCAGTTATCTAATATAATTTTTGGGGTCATCTTTTCAAACTCGGATTTACTTTTAAGTATTTGCACAAATTAAGACGAAAGTATTCGCACAACAAGCTTGTTCCAAACTCCATACAAATTTTCGACAACACCAGCGAATTATTATGGCACATCAAACGGCAAACATATTTCTCTCTGTTAGAGATTCTTTCCCGATGGGAAATAACCCACCACCTTCGAGTGCGTTTCTGTCATATCCTTAAAAAAATATTTTATTAAATAAAACTTTAGTAGACACTTAATAGAAGTACATTAAGGTCAAAATGTAAGCTTAGCAGCGTACTTAATATATGTACATAGTACCTTTGAAAATATGTATGTATATGTATATATTTTTGCAAAGACCACTTTTATCAGTTCAGAGTTAATTTTGAAATTTATGTTGCTCTAATTTTTTAAGCTTACTTTTGTGAACATTTCTATCTCCGAGCATCTTTCAATTGTTGATTGTTAAACTAATTTCAAACGGATTTTTTGTTCATATTTTGCTCACATTACACTAAATAAAAGGCTTGCAAAGCCTCTTACAGCAACCGCAACGAAACCTGTACTAGAACAAAGTGCAAAATAAAAGCACAATAACAAGACCTGAGACAACGTCAACAAGTAAATATGTACATATATATAAGAAGATGTATGTACATACATACAAATGTATGTATGTGCAGCACAAAAACACTACCCTTTTCAATGCGACTATTTAATGAAGTCATTAAAAGCAGCGCGTGTGGCATGAACGTAAAATTAATGCATACATAGATAGGTTAGCGGCGCAATGTAGAAATTATAGAAAAAAAGGAAAAATTCAAAAATAGATAGCCAACAAGTTGTTGGTGTACTTTAACGTTCCATAAATAGCTTCGATGTACAAAGTAAGCAAAAAAAAAGCAACAAATGCGCGCCAAGAGTTTTCAACTTACATAAATCTTTTGGAGGACGAAGGACAAAGGTGATGATCAGAGCGCACAACCATCTTGCTAGTATGTAGTTAATTTTGTTCGCTTAGCATTGGGAGGGCGCGACGTTTGTGCACCGATTTCTTGATGGCAAATGACTGACAAGCATCAAAACTTCCACTTTTTTATGCGTTCGCTTAGAACTTTTCGCAAGAATAATGAGCGCAGCAAAGATTAATGGCACTCCTTGGATGCGTTCTTCGCATCGAGCGTTGCCTTGAGTGCCTGATAGCCAACACAAGATGCTTACTATGTGCTAATTGGAGATGCTAATCCTGATATCTCGATATTCGGGTGTTTTTAAGTACCAGGATGTTTCGGGATTTGTACCACCTAGTTCTATGCTTTCAGATACAATATAATTTCATAATATAGCAAACTTTGAAATGACAATTACAAAAATATTTGTTTGATGCAGAATTTTGCACAAATACTTAGTTATTATAAATAAGAAACACATGCAAAATATAATCGAAAATAAAAATGTTTGCTGAAAATGATCATTGAAATATTTATTATGAAAAAATTGTTTTACAACCCAGTGAAATATACCAATCGATTTTTTTGACTGATAATCAGATTTGCAAATACACAGCTTTTAAAAAAGTAGGAGCTATTTCTGATTTTTATTTTATTCTTCTTATGGTTATGGAAGATTTATTAATTAAACTCAGCAATAAAAATTACAATGGCAAGTGAATTGTTTTAGAAAAGATTTGATGGAATTTTTGGAGAAATATATATGTAGATCTTGGCCAAGAATAGCCACACTGTTCCAGCATTTCAAGTTAATATCGAAAGAAGATTTTCTGCTCTAAAATTAGTGCTAAGGGGCATACGAAATAATTTGTCTTCGGATTCATGAAAAAATGTATTGGTAATGATATATAATTATAATGCTATAATAATATCACTTACTTTCCGATCTAAGGCGAGGATTTGTTTTGTTTATCATTGCTGTAAAATTATCAAAAATAAGCGCGAGTATAGCGTAACTTTTCTATTAATTCATTAGTAATATTAAAGAAAAAAGGTTTTAATACTTTGGTTAATAGAATTCAGTGACTGATATTTATTGCAGCCTTCTAAAAATAAAAATATTCTATATTGACATCATGTGACAAATAACATAAAAATTACGAATATTTGTTATTTGTTAATTGTTTAAATACAATTAAAAAATAATTGTTATTTATTGGCTGTTTAAATAAATACCAAAAATAGTTGTATTTTTCTTGTTAATAAAATAAAAATTATATTCTTAAAATTAAATATAAACTGATACGAAGTTTGCAAATAAACTCAACAAAAAAATTGTATTGTCGCTTAGTAATATTTATTAGTAGGCCAGTTTATAACCTCATTGTACCACAAGTCCAAGTATTCCATTACGGAATTCCTGATATTATCAGGAATGACTTTCGTTAGAGCTATGAAGTTATAGAACTCCTAACCAAATGGATTAAAATTGGAAAGTAACCCAAGGCGCTTCAAACTTTCAGTTCATTTCTATTCTAAAACTCCAATCTGTGCTACTTTACCATTTATGTTTTTCTTTTACCTATCAGCTTTTAATTTGATTTTAAGAAATTGTAACAATTTTTTTAAGTTTTAATAAATGTACATCTGCACTGTAATAGATCTGGTCTTATTTATGTGTTTTCGAATAAATGAAAAGATCACATACGATGTCTACTAGTCTAAACGAAAATGGCGAAATGCAAAGAAACAAAACATTACTTAACAAAAAAAAAATTGGGTTGTTGAAACAGTGTGGATAAGTTGCCAGGTTTTTTTTAAATTGCTATATTTCATTCGTTTTACCTACACAGCTGTTTGCATTTTGACAGACAAGAGATTTTCTAAGCATAAACAAAATAGAAAAACAAGTTTTATCCATTGCAACAAATTAAGTCGAATTCGTAATTATCTTATCTTACCACTTAAAATGAATTTTCTATCGTAACAAAATTGTTTTACGCACACTTTAATGCCGTTTATTTAAATGTCGGTAAGCAAATGACAAAACTTTACTTAACTGTTTTCAATTTGTTTTTGTAATTCAACTTTTTTGGTTTGGTATCTGCAAAAATTTCTTTTAATTTTGAATTTCAAAAAATTTAATCAAATTCAAAGAAAATATCGAAAAAGAATTATACACCCCTTAATAACTGTATTTATTTGATCCAAGACAATTTCTGGGTTATGAAATGACAAGTTTAATAGTGGGTCACTTATCTCTTTAACTTTTTTTGTAATAGTGTCTTTTTGTTTTTGCTTTCGACTAAGAGTAAATTGTTTTCATGCGTAAAAAATATAGGATGCATTTTTTTGATTTTATTATTAGTCAGTTTTCATTATACTTAAATCCAAGCGATCAGAATTTAAAAAAAAACTTATATTAATCTATAAAATTTTTCTGCTTTAAGACTAACTGCATATGTAACTTAGCAGCGTAAGATATTCGTACTATGTTAAAAATCTTACTTTTGTTTCTATAAAAAACTTTAGCTGACGGGACTACACTGAAAATATCACGAAATCCCGTAATTGCAATCAGCTAAAATACCGGGCGAATGTGGGTATATATCTACATCTGTGTGGAAATCCGCTTTGCCAAGCGTTAAGAAAAATACTGCCGACATATAAATAGTATAAAATGTTCAAAAATATATTTACATACATATGTACATCAATCGATACTGAGTAGAATGCATCGTATAGAGAGGGGATAAGAATTCTATGATGTTTTAAACAGGGCACTTATTGGTGTTTTCAAAGATCAACAAAAGCTGTTGTAGCAAGTAATTTCAGAGAATAATTTATTCCCTAATTATCTACTTACAAATGAAAAAGATGATTTGTAATGAAGCTTATAATTAATTTATCTCTCTCTTTAATCAATGGACAACGGCGTGTTGTTACGCTTCGAATTTTTGGGTTTTAAATACCCGACAGACGTTGTATTTATTTTGCAAGTTAGAGAGAAGCTTTTCTAAAATTGTGGAAAATGTAAATAGTTGAGAAAAATATATCACGGAATTCAAAATGTTCCTAACTACAACAATGGGGGCATCGTCAATTGTTGGTACATTGAAACATATTCTGTGTTCACCGAAAAGCGTCTTAACCGTACTGATTATAGTTTTTTTTTATTATCGCATCTGGTATATTGCGGATTTAAATAATGACATCAATTTGTTATGTGGAGGAAAAAAGCTGCTCTTGGTACAATGCTGTTATATTTCTTGTAGGAAATCTCCCATGAAATAGATATACTCGATGAAATATTTCAGCATGGATCTGTAGGATGTAATAATAATGGCGATGATGTACCAATGGAAGTATCGAATGGTGTAAACAATAAATGTATTATAATTATCTTAAAAGTAGGCATGAAGTTATTGAATTATACCATTTTTTATTCCATAGGAAGTCATTTGAAAGCAATTGTTATTGTATGTATTTGGCCAAAAAGTGTTTGGAGTCTGTTTCTGCCCCTGAGTCCAAAGGCTCTGATGGTGGGACCAAGCGTGGCAATTTAACTTTTTCACTTGCACAACACAATTCAAGAGCTTCATTTTTGAATTTAATTTCTTTAAAATGCGAGCACACTATGCTCATGGATCCAATAATAACAGATTGGTGTATACTGTAATCGACTGAAGCGATCTAACGGAAGACAACTCGATGATTATTTGGTGCAGTATTTGCTCGTCTTTTGAAATTATCTGTCACGCGATTGAATTAATTCACTATCAACTCACGCAATGAATATGAACTAAATCGTCACATAAATGCTATAACAACTGCAAGTTAAAGTGGATAGAAACTAGAAACTTCAATATTTCGTGATTTTACCGATTTCTCAAGAGCTTCTCGTAAAACTCACAATGAGCTAAGCAGCCAAATCAATCAATTATGGCGGCTTAGATTTCTCGATACTGCTCGAGAAGCAGTCTCTCGCGTGTACCGCTTTTTTGCGAGCTTCTCGTGCATTGTCAATCTCGTAATGTTCGCGAGCTTCTCGATACTCAATGGAACAGTGAAATAAACTCTTCTCTCTAAATACTCGATTATATTTCTCTCGAGAATGGCGATACCCGAGATTGTATCGATAATAATCTTTTTTTTTAAATTTCGGTACTGGAAACTTTTCTTCATATATCGTTACTTGTCATCTTTATAAAAAAAAATAAATTTCATGGGAGGCTTATTGAATTTTTTTACTAAGTAAGGTCCTAATCCGTTCGCACAACAAGATTCTGGAATGGTTTTAGTAAGAACATATTTGTATATCAAGACCCTTGCTCCAAGGCATACATCCGTTCCCAGACACTCCTCTGGTGAACAGACGCTGGAGTCCCTAGCCCACTCCCAAACGGGCATGCGGAAGAGTGTTGGCCTAAATCTGTACATTTTATGCATCTTAAATAAAACAAAACAAAATTTGATGAATTTAAGTGTATGAATTAATTTTAAACCCCCAAATCAGGTGCCTACATTTTGAATTCATTGATATGACAAATGTAACACTTATTCGAGTTTGTGTATAAATCTGTGGTCCCAAACAATAAGCGCATATGTCGATTTAGGATAAATCGAGTTATGTATGACATCGTATTCTTCAAGTAGTATTGTATGTGCAATCCCCATCCCCATCAAAAAGTTATTGCAAAAATATTTTGTTTTCCCTATAAGGCTACCATTATAACCCAAATGTATACAACTATTTTTCCCGAATTCAGGGTTTTCCACTTAGACGCTTACTGTTTGTGACTACAGTTGAAGTACCCATATCCTCGAGGACTGGAAACGCCCATTTGAAACCATTTCTTCGCTAAACTTTTCTGATTTAAGTTATACAAGTTCCCAATTTATATATGTGCATCACACAACCACATAAAAAATGAAAATGTAACTTCACTTCATCGAAAAGGCAATTTTTACTTTAATAAAAATTTACATATCTCGGTCAAAATTCGTATGAAGAATAGGCATTGTTATTCCAGTCGTAAATGAATGTTTGAGTTCATTAATTATAACAAGCCATTCGGTATCAAAAGATCAAGAGAGTATTTGCATTGGGAATGGAACTTTCAGAATTAATCGAAATAGAAAAACAAAAAATTATCGTAAATAGCATGAGTCAACCCTTGTACAATGAAATTGCTTGCGATACGAATAAATTGCCGAATACAACTGAAAATTCTGAAGCTCAAAAATGTTAGATAGTTTTAAAGCGAGCTGAGAGCTAAATGGAAAAGTAAAGAGCTAAATCTACCTCTAAATACATTCAAATGACAACACTGATTCGGAAGCTATACAGAGGGCACTTCTGTGTAATTACCCGGAAGTATTGAGTTACATATTATTTACACATTTTTATTTATTTATTTATTTTAAACCTAATTACATATATTTAAATAAAAATACCTTCGTAATAACGGTCTAGGATTATGTATAGTCCGCCGACGGCCGCCATAACCGAGTGTGTAGCTTGTGTGCTCTTCATTCGGTGGGTCGCGGGTTCAAATCTTTGCCGGGGTAAGTAACATCAAAAAATTATAGAAAAGTTTTTTCCAATAGTGGTCGCCCCTCGGTAAGCAATGCCAAATCTCCGACTGTATTTCTGTTATAAAACAAAAACTTCTCTCAAAAAACATTAACCGTTCGGAGTCGGCGTAAGACTGTAGGTCACTCAATTTGCACCACAACATCAAGACGCATTCCACAAATTGTAGGAGGAGTTCGACCGAAATCGCTTAAGCGATTATAGCGCCAATTAAGTAAGTAAGATTATGCATAGTCTTTATTCAGATACTCAACCCAAGTGCCTAATTTGACATTACAAATAAAGGTAGAAATAGATATTCATTTTGCCAATTTCGAAGAGTTCTTGTTGATGCTCTACAAAATTCATAAATTTCGACCAATGCCGCAATTTAATGAGACGAACACAAACAACTTTAAATAAATAAAACACAATCGTCATTATCAAGAATTGTCAATGTCAACAAATGGTGGCAATGCCACCAACAAAATTACCCAACTGATGTACAATGCAAAACTGACCAGACTTGCGGAGACGAGAAGGTCGCACCAAAAAGAAATATGTATACTCGTACTCTAAGAATTGTATCCAAAGAGTCGAAGGTTCTGCAATACCTTAACAGTGATACATTAAATGTTTTGTGCTTCCTACAATTAATTTCATTTCGCTTCTTTTTCTTCGTCTTCTCGGCTTTTCTCTGCTACTTACTGTCGGCGGCACTAAATTGTTGATCTGCCCGCGCCCTCACAGTCTGTCCATTTCCTTGCGCTCCTGTCTATCAGCACTTGTCTGTCGCACTGTCTGTTTGTGTCTACCGATAGTGTATTGCGCCACAATTTCAGCGTCCAGGCATATGCACATACAAATATACATACATACATATGTAAATATATTAATGTTGCAACAGCAGACAAACAAACAGATAAGTAGATAGAGAGAGTATCTGAGGGAAAATTTCTTCACCGTTTTGCATTTCAATTCTGCTAATTTAATTGAGTTCACATTTTCAGTGGCTTTACAATTCACTTCATTTTACTACGCGATTCGCGATATGCCAACGATATTTCGCCATCTTCGGTGCTGTCTTCAATAATTTCAATTTGTGGTGGAGTACACAAGTACGTGCCACATGCCGATTGCCGGCCAAGCTGCCACACAACAACCATTTTGTGTCGTCTGAATGCAATGCCTTGCAGTTGGCTTCTCCCAGTTGAACGTTGAAAACTTGCAACTCCTTAGCAATCGACAACTGCCAATCTTCAGTTCGACTGCCGTGCAATTAGGGCATTTCGAGCGTTTTCAATGCCTTCTCGCATCGTCGACAATACGAGATGAGATGGTCGCACTGAGTAGTAGAGACAGAAGGACTTTATTGAATTGTGGCTAATGAGTTCATTTGTTTGATATGCACTTGGGAATGGTGGCGGTGCCGCTTCAACGTGAATTTAATTATTCAAATTTCTTTTTATGAAAATATTATGAAAAAAAGTTACAAAAATATGCATCGTATTAAACCCCTCCTTGAATAATGAAAGGCGAAAAAATCAATACTGCCAATCAGCAGCACAAATTTAGTAATACAATTTTCTACTTCACAAACGAAATCATCAACACCGGCTATGGCGCCATACCCCTTATGGTAAATCATTCAAGAGATTTGTGGGCTCTGAAAAACAAGTTGTTCGTAAACGAACGCGCAATGCATTTTAATTCACGCATTTAATACTTTCAACTTACCGCAATATCCGATTGAGAATTTATTATTAAATTTTCTATCATCGATGCTTCGGTTGCATATTTAATTAGATACACATACATATGTACATAGGTCTGATTGTGGCTTCTTCAGGTGGAATGCCAAGTAAACGTGGGTACTTAGGTTTGTGGCTTCACTCATGTGTGCGTAGATTCCAAGATATGTACTTATGTATATTTAATTTTTTCAAATGTTTCGAAAGAAATTTGATTTGAGTATTAAGACATGTATTTTTAAGCGTGTAGAGATGTCAGTGCTCCATTCAAAAATATACCTCTTTGCTTCACTTTCAAAAGCGTTAAATCATTCTGAGCACATGTTGCTGACTGCTTAAAAATTAATTCCCGAACCGAATTAAGCCATGAAAAGGTATTAAAAAATTTTAAATTCAGTGTTATCTATTACAAATATCCGTTGTTTTCTTGTTTGTGATAATAAATATCACTTTTTAATTTTGCCGCAGCGGAAATGGAAGGAAGGTAATAAACGTAAACAATTTTATGAATTTAATTATCTGTTTATGTATATATCTCTATATATGTATGAATCAAGAAAGTTACAATTTGCGCATGTATGTAGGTTGCGCTACTACATATATAATTTCTTTTAGGACATATAAAGGGTGTTTTTTTTTAGACGTGTGGTTTTCAATGAGGCAATACTTTATTCAGCGTTGGTCTTGATTTATACTCAGTTTGATTTGCAATTTGCAAGAATTGAAGCCGAACGCCCATCAAGGGCTCGCACATTCGGTGAACCAAAATGGGATGACCACCGATCCCGATTTTCACAAGAAAATTTCGTTCACCGATGAAGTCACATTGGGGGAGATCTTCAAAAACCAAGCCGGCAATAATGTTACAGTAAGTGAGGAATGCTATAGAGCCATGATTAATGACTTTTTCGTGCCTGCATTGGAGGATGTGGATGTGGACGACCTTTGGTTCCAACAAGACGGCGCTACATTTGGTGGCCGCATTATCTCGTGTCGTGGGCCTGGGGCGTGATCTCCTAGATCATGCGACTTAACACCGCTGGACTATTTTTGTAGGGTTATGTGATCTCTACGCATAAAAGCTTGAGACGTTTGACGCCTTGGAAAAGAATATTCGGCGTGTTATTGCCGACATACGGTCTCAATTCCTGCAAAAAGTGGTCGAAAAGTGGACCTCTCGGCTGGAATTTATTCGAGCTAGCCGAGGCGGTCACTTGCTAAAAAAAACATAATAGCAAATACTTAGCTTTATAATAAAGCTAAATTTTTGATCATAACATAAAACTATATGAGTTTTATTTCTTCTTGAATACCACATGTCTAAAAAAAAACACCCTTTACATACATTAATACATACTGCTGCGGGAATTGGAATAGTAGCGCAGGGTATTGACAAACTTTGACAATATATTTGCATGCATTTATTCTTTACTACTTTTAGCGAAAATTTTATAAATAAAAGTTCCCAATTTTGCAGAAATTTTTGAAAAATGTCACAAATTCTCACTCAAATTTCAAACTTTTTAATGAGAATTTTGAGAAACTTTTTTGTTATGCAGTTTCATAGACAATTTAATTATAGCATAAAAAAGTTTCATGAGAAGGGACTATTAGCACACCTAAAAAACATTGGCTGGATTGAAGAAAAACAGCTATCGAATGAAAGAAAAAATGGAATGAATTTGAGGAAATATTCACTACACTGAAAAAAACCATGAAAAGTGTTCATATTTTGATGTCGCAATATTTCCTTCAAATTGCGATATTTTCTCCCGATTTCAGAAAAATTTCTTCAAGGCATTAAATGAGATCTGTTTTCTCCAAAAGTAGTTAACATTTCAGAAGCTCCATTAAATTCCCATTTTTCTTCCTTTTGATGGTTGTTTTTTTCAATCCAGATAATTTTTTTAGCGTACTGTTAGAGGGAAGGCCTTTCATTTTATGTTTACTAAGAAACCAGGGAAAACACGTCTCATTAACAAGGCGGCGTATAAGCAGAATTCCTTCGTATAAATAGAACTCATCTGGCCAGCAAAAATGCCTAAGTTTATTCCAAGTGAATCCAAAATTAGGGTCTGTCAAAAAAAATTCGAATGAAAAAGACAAATGTCGCTGTGGACTAACCGTTATCCAGACCTGTGGAGCTTTTGATGTTCAGGCACTAAGTAACATGTGAAAACAAGTCGCATAATTTAATTTTCTGTGATTTTTTAAGACTTTCGTCATTCTAACTGGACAATTTATTTATAGATTACGGCGCTTAAAGGGGAGTCGTATTAAACGGTTGCCGGTATATGTGGAGTCGTTCTCCTAAAACGGTTCATTGTTACTTCGTAGGGAGGGCGCCGCCATTTTTAAAAAGTCAGTTGAAACAAGTGCGCTTGAACATATCAAGAACGAAGCTTAGTTCTATACATCTTAAACCGCAAATCTATATAGTAGGTAAATAATAGACCGCACAAAAATTTATTTCTAGGCATCATTAACATTGCCATCTTTCTATTCACTATTTTTGGCTTTCCTAACTTATTGTGCCACAAATCTTCATCAATCACTGCATCGTATAGTGAAATCAACAACTATCCCATAGCTGTTAGTTTTAAAACACATTTCTTGCAAATCATGCTAACTCAACAATTAAAACTTTGCACAAATTTTCTCAATTCAATAAGTATGTAAATTAGGTGGAATGTCAGTGATAATGTACATTAGACCCCAACAAACATCGAAAAAAATATTTCTCCAACCTTTGAGTAATTTATCGTCCTCAAGTTGATATCCAGCATCGTTCTCTAATTATTCTATCACATTTGAAAAATTTTCCGAAATTATTTCTCTAGCTAATATCCTACATTCGATAGTAAGTTGAGATAAAGGTGAAATTATGTAGAAGTTGTTTCTTCGATTGCATATCCAGCTGTTTATTGTCCATAAATAAATAAGTAGTAGCATTGGCAAATTGCAAGTCATTTTGGAAGTGTAATTGAATAACTCTGTCTGGGTAAAGTCGTAATTGTGCTTTCTTACTGTCCAGTAAAAAACTATCCAATAACGCAATTTCTGAGCATAGCCAAAATTTGCTCTCAATCTGAGACACATGCCATAAAGTACGAAAACGCAAAACCAGCAAGATATTGCAAGTTTTTGTTACAGCTGATTTTTGTATGGCGCTATGTTTAAAAAATGCGGACTTAAAATAAAAGAATATATCCAAAATTCATAAGTAATGTCTCACAAGTGTTAATTGCAGTCATTCCGGCTGAAGATGCAGAAACCCTGCAATCTCTTACTAATAATATACGTAGACAATGCACTTCAGAAAATTTTTGTATGTTTATATAACGTGTGGTCATGGAAAATCTACACAAATTTTGCTTGGAAATTATATAATTTTAGCATATCGCGACTGAAGGTGCATAACTATCCTTGCAAACATACAGATTCTTTTTCTATTTTCCGCCTTTTTGAAAGAAAATAGTTAGCAATTTTAATAATTGTTTTCTACTTGTGATCAACTGAATAATTGACAAATTCTTGCTGGTAGAAATTTATCCAATAAAACTTGCAAGTTCAGCTGTCATTTGCGCTATCTCAATTGTCTCTCTTTTGCTGGTTTCTTGAAAGCCTTGGCGTACGAAAACGCCGTCCAGTAAAATTCCAGTAAAATTATTACTAGCTCTTGCTGGTTTTTACTGGATAGTGAATACGAAAACAAAACTAGTACCCTAGGGACTATGCCAATTCATAGAAAAGTTCTATGGTGAAAAAACTGTTTACTATGGTGAGAAAAATTTGCATTGCTGTGCCAATTCGTAAGTTTTTACTGCTGATAATTTTTGACAGTTCCTTTGATCCAAACGAAAACCAGAGAGTTAAGCCAGTAATTAAATGCAGCAATTATATAGGAAATATTTGCCTTTGCTTATATAAATAACTCTGTAACTGAAATGCATGCATTTAATAAACTTTTTAGGAATATTAGAACAAAATACATATGCCCTATTTTTCTTGGTTATGCTTGCTGTGAATTTTTATTCTCGTCATAGTTGTCAACAATTTCTTTTCCAGAGAGTTTTTCTATTAAATAACACAGACCATTAGCGAAATCATAAGCAACAAAGTAAGTACTAACGTAAAAAATTAAACCTCAAGTGAATCAAGTAGTAAATTTACTATCGGCATTTAACCAAACATTCAAATACTGGTTTTTGAGGTCATCGGCACGAAGGAGTTTCAGGGGTGTGTGTCATACCATATTTGCATCGTGCTTATTGATTCATTTTATTCATTGAAATTTATACATATTTATTTTATTTCCCATATTGTAACCATTTATTTGAGACACATTAGAGAATCACATTGAAATGAGAAAAAGTATTATTTCCATACAAAAAAATGTTTTTTTTTGTTAGGAACGCTATGATCCGCATATTGAGGTACTGTTGAGAAACAACGTTGGAGATTTGAGAAGTACGTTAGTTCTCAACTTGAGCTCTAATTTGACTCAAGCCTAAATATTTCTTGGGTATATACATATGAACATATTGTACACATGAGCAGTATCTGTATTTGTACATACATATGTATCTAGTCCATATGTACATAAGCAGTAACATGCAATGCTTATCATTATCATCCTAATACCCAGCTATTAGACTGCATTTAATTACGAATTTGATCAGTATCTACTACTACTTGGACGCAACCATGGAGATGACTATGCACTTTAACCCAAGTCATCACTCGTAAAGCGGAAGAAGTTAATTAATATAGAGTTGAAGTATGTACGTATGTATATGTACATACATATGTATGTATTTAGACAACAAGTGGAGCGGATATGTAATAAGCACAAGGATGATAATGATGATGATGACGGCGGAAGAATGTTGCTTGATTTTTAAAATACAACTAGATACGTAATTTTTGCGATTTACTAACAGAGTGGTATACAAATATGCACTTATAATTGCAGCAAATTCTTTAACACCTGTTTTGGATTTTTCGAAAGAAAACATGGTAACATATTGTATTTATGATAACAGTTATGTTATCGTCTATTGCAGTATTCGCCGATGCACAGACAGTTTGCTTTAGGGATATGGGCATATCTCGAGAAACTTTTATTTGGTTTAAATTATTGCCTTGGAAAACTAACGCACGTACAATATATTCGTAGCCGGAGTAGAGTGATAACGTGTTCATGGTATCAACCACAGCACCCGGTCGGGATATGTAAAATAAAATCAAATTAAGAAAACGGGATATTTTCCCTGCCTAAGGAATCCATGCAAATAAAAAAGGAAACCGCAGTGGTGGAACGAAGATATGAAATGGAAGCAGCGAACTTTTCAATAAAGCGACAAAATATGGCTCAGTTAAATCTAACCGACTTCGGAAAGTAACGGTTGTTTTTTTATACTGATAGAACTTTCGTTAGGGATAGCTGTCACTTGACAGCTGGTAAATGACGTTTCGTTTGACATTTCTGTTCAGTAAGCATTGACAAATCATCATGGAAAGAATGACGCTGCAACAACGTTTACAAATTGTAGAAATTTACTTTAAAAATCAGTGTTCTGTTCGCCAAACTTATAGAGCACTTTGTGAATTTTATGGTTCACATAATCGAGCATCAGAGCAGCCTATTCGTCGACCTGTTGATAAATTTCGAACAAGATTTACTCTACTCGATGAAAGACCAACAACAAGGCAAAGAACTTTACGTGCAGAAGAAAATATTGGTACTGTAAGAGATAGTGTTGGAAAAGATCCGAATTTGTCTATTCGCTGCCGTGCTCAACAAGTTGGACTTTGTCCATCCACAAAATGGAAAATTTTGCGGTGGTTCAAAATTGGACTGATCGCATCCGATTCACCAAAGCTAGTCGTGGCGGACATACATATGCCAGAAATTGTTTTTAAATATTAAATGTCATGAAAATATCTTTCAAATAAAAAAAAAAATTGGCATCATACTTCACTTTTATAGGTTTTATTTCAATTTAAAGTTCTATCAGTCTAAAAGAAAACATCCTTTTCAAGCGAAGAGCTTATTCTTGCCTAGTTGTATCCAGCAGTCAAGCGGTAACTCGGCGTCGGCCGACGGTGAGATGCTAAATATATTTTGTGAGCACGCTTTAAATTAATAACATTGAACTACACCTGACCCTTGTTCGGTCAAAAAGGGAATCGTCAACTCTCTCTTCTGGCGGAACTTTTTTGGCTCCTTCTTGCAAGGAGGGTAATCGGGTAGCAGACGTGTACAGAATGGTTTAGATAAATAGGAAAATTTTCTAACTTTTTAATTAAATTTTTTTACATATTTATTTATGAAACTTTATAAATTATAGTGTCACGCAATTTCTTCCATACAAAATACGTTCGACCATCTTTGTATGAATGGAAGTAAATGGGTGATACCATTGTGCCTAAATAACTATCAAAAATCAGCGGAAATGTTTAGCCGCTTGGTGCTTGATTATTAATATACTAAAATGGGCTAATGCGTATAAAACTGTATACTTAGAATTTGTATAAAAACTTCGAAGTAGAAATTTGAAAGTTCGAAATTTGGATTTATATGATGTTTACGAGTATTATATACTGAGCTAAACTTCTATAAAAAAAAATAAAAAACACAAAACAAACACACGAAGAATAGCCAAAACTGATCAAAATGGCGTACCCCTATTTTCTTCACTTAACTATAAGTTACACAAGATTTTCGAGCTTAGAGTCATCTATCGTATATTTATTTATCGACTTTTTTTTAAAGAGCTCACACCTTTCCAGCAATAAATCTGAGCAAATAACTTTTGGCATTTATACTGTACACAAAAGATTGCAGTCAATGATGAATTTTACTTTAGCTATACATATGTATGTAGGTACTTATGTAAACACTTGTACGCTCGTATGTATGAGGTATAGCGAAAATATGTATTTCAATACATATGCTCGTATCTTTTATAAGAGCTCACGCTTAGCATACGATTTTAATTATAATTTGGAACACAACCTCTATAGATTAACCGTAATACATATGTATGTATAGTACATACCTGCAAAATATATATTAGGAAATGTGTCAGAGTTGCTGCGGCAATGGAGCAAATATATCACTACAACATGTAGGATAACAAGGAACTAACTTCACATTGAGATTCATACTCACAACTGCACCGGTTGTGGAATAAGGACATGGCACGCGTACATAGAATAACCCACAGGATATTTAAGTAATTTGTTTGTTGGTTCAACACCGATTACAATAACAACAAACGAGTATGCAACAATGACATTAGTTGCGTTGAGAACTCCCGAAGTTGATATGCATGTATTAACAATATTGTTGGTTATAAAACATAAATATGTACATATGTATGTAGGATGAGTGAGCGTGTCACTGCAAATTTATTTACAATGACTTTTCGGGTTTCACAGATATTCTATTCATAGTAGTATACCAACAGATACGTGTGTGTGCATAGATAACTTATAAAACATATCATAGCTAGTTTGTTGAAATTCTTTGTTGAGTGCACACCAAGAAATTGTATTCTGAGAATATTGCCTGTGTTTGATTACCTTGATGAAATTTTGTTTAAAAATTTATAAATTATATTTCGACAAAACAATCATCAATTCATCTTAAAGTAACACATGGTTTATGTTATGAGGTTTATTAGTTTAGATGAATATCCCTAATATTTGCTATGTAGTTGCTAAATGACTAGTCGACTAGTCGATTAGTAACTTTTTTGGTGGTTGATAGTCGGTACGCAACTATTCTCTTTCGACTAACCGCTCACCATCGAGTAAATGAAAATCAACTAACCGAAATTATTCGAATGGTGACAAATCTTAAAAACTTTATTGTAGTTGAAAATATGTTGCAACTCAAATTCAGAAAGTTACAATTCAAGTTCAAAATTTCCATTTCAAATTCAGAAAATTATAATTCAAATTCAGAAAGTGCCAACTCTAATACCGAATTTCCAGTCTAAATTCAGAATGTTACAATTCAAATTCTGAAAGTTACTATTCAAATTCAGAATTTCCATTTCAAATTCAGAAAGTTGCAATTCGAATTCAGAAAGTTACAATTTAAATGCAGAAATTTGCAATTTAATAATGAATATGATAAGTCCTACTTTTATTTGGTAATAATTTTCTCATTCGTTACTTCCACGTCTCGATGCGCGTTCAACAACGTCTTCACTTGTTTTGTTTCGTAAATATGATTTCAATCTACTCAGAGATGAAAAAGAGCGTTCGCTTGAGGCCACGGAAACCGGTAGAGTTGCGCAAATTAGTAAAAGCCTATGCATCGATGGGTACAACTGTTTGTTGCAGTTATTTAGAGTGTCATTAAATGATGTTGCTCGTTGGTCTATCGGAATCTTTGCACAATGTCTGCAAGAATGGGGAGTGAAGATAAAAAATGAATATTGAGAACGAGCATATGAAGGCTTACTTTCCTAATATCCTCACCTCCACATGGCAAAGTCATTCGAAAATTCTCCCACGATATAATTTGGCTATTGGTCTTCAAAAACTTGTTGAACCGGATGAATGTTGATCGACGGAATTGCGGTTTTATATCGCCTTCGTAATTGTCGCGATTCCGCTGCTGTCCAATGCATCTAGGAGTCACTAGTTTCGCGTTGTCTGCGTCGCGTTAGCTAATTCCGTGGCAGCGAGAAAGATTTCGTGAAATTTCGGCTCAGAATTGATAATGACTAATATCTTCTAATATCAGTGTACCTCGATGAAAATGCACTAACAGTTATTTCCCTTGTGCGACTCTTCCAGTGTAACGCCGTAACGACACAAGGTGGCAGGTTGACGAATCAATTTTCAATCTCATAATGCAGAGCATGTGAAGGGCAAATTTTAGAATTCATTTTTCGATTACGCTTTTCAGCCACCAAAACGCCTTGCTCTGTGTGTAGCTTAAGATGGGGTTGTGCGACTTACGTGAACATTTTTGGCAAAGATTTTGTGCTAAAACTTCAAAAATTCAGGAATGGGTTTCGGTGCGAAATGATTTCAAAAAAATTTGGTTCTACAGCAGTTCAGTGTAGAGTTTACGTCATGATTCATCAAAATTAATTTTAATTTCTTACTTCCCGCACTCCACATTTTAAAGGCTGCAGGATGCCAGAAACACCCATCTAGTAGAGGTTCTGAAAATTTCGAGGGGTTGAAGATTACCATCATAATTGCTAGAAAAACGGGTTTAGGGCTTTTAGCATTGAAGGTTACTTTAAGTTTAAAGGCTACTTGAGAACACGGCCTTAAAATAGTAATTATTGGTCATCGCACTTTATGAGAATTATAAAGTAGAATAAAATAAGAGGTTGTATCGGGAGACTAACACTTCCAGCTATTTTACGCTTTCAAAACTTACTATCTGTTATTTATTTTCAACATCCCTGTGCATGAGGTATTTGAGCATGTATACAACTTGAACTCATATATTTCATGGGCTTGACGACTGCTTCTTAAACTTCGGCATATCCATCATTATTCATAAGAAGTCCTTGACTTCCTTCATTGCTCATAACTCCCAAACCAGAAAAGTAACAAAAATTTTCCATGTTCAACATGTGGAGTATCCGAACATAGCTCTCTATCATTACGTCGTTCGATTGTTTTATCCTTGCCGAAATGCACTTCAAAATCATTAAATGTTAGGTGTTGAGTACTTGAGTACACTGCATTCATAATGCAAAAGAGGTAAAACCAAAAAAAAAATCCTTCATTAAAACTTTTAACAATGTGTGTAAACGTTCACTTTTTATATATGTGTTTCTCTGTAAACGTGCGCTTTTGGAAACAATTGGCTTCAGTGGTCAGCCATGAAATTGATGCCTCAAATGCATACAAGCAAAAAATAAAGTTTACTGCAGTGAACAAATTAAAATTTGTTCGAAAAGTTTGTGGTTATCTCAAAAGTGGAGCGTGTAAAAAGAGTTCTAGTGTGCTTCTTTTTAAGCGGCCAGCGGCCAATATAGTTACAAATACACATTCATAGATATGTTCATAAACTATATATATATATATATATGTACATATATGAGTACTTGTTCTGCTATCCTCCATTGGCAGCCTTTACATTCAAATCCGTCAAGGTTCAGCCCTTAAATGAAGTAAGAAATACGAAAAGTTTCCAGGTGAGCGGCGTTTTCGTAATAACTTTGATACCACTGCTATTTTTCGCTTACTGCCCGCTAAAACCGCTTAATTAAGTTATTAAACATTTTAGCATTTTCATGCATTTTTACGCCTCAAAAACTGAATGAAATTAAGCCACACCATTGTGGACGCCCTTTTTGGCCCTAAGTACTTAACCAATGTACGTGGCTTGCATGCCTAATGTTCGAGCGACAAGGAATTCAAAATAAACGCCGGCCGGCGTTGACGTCTACAGTTTAAAATATTGACGCTATGCAGCTGCTGAAAATTATATTCTTAATGATATATTGCATATATAGTATATAGTATTGCAATTATCAGACCAATGACCATGAGATTATTTTGCTAAATAATTTGGTCATATAAGTATGTATGTATGTACATATGTACATATACATACAGTTGGGTTCACGAAAATAGTAGCAAAATGTGTTCACATGTTTTGCATTCCTTATTTAGTTAAAAATTTGAATTTGTTTGAGCTCGCGGCTAGTTTTATTAGGTAATGTTATAAAAAAAGCAAGAATTTTTCACAGTGGTGAAGTGATAGCTGTTATTTCGAAAATCACTACATCCCCGCATCAGAATTCTTTCTTTCTAGACTTTACTAAGGTTTGAACCAAAGTACAAGGATTGCCAGGTCAATTCAACCTCATTTTTTTTAGTCTATTGGCCAATTCTGATAGATGAATGAGTTGAAATTTATGCCACGTTGTAGATGTTCTGAATCGACAATTCCCTTCCAATATTGCCAAATACCCGACATCACTTTGTTTGTCGTCAATCCAGACTTTTAAGCCATTTATGGAGTGGCATCGGTCTTTGATCACAATCGTTTCCAATAATTATTCTAGTATTATATCCATTTAGCATCAAAAGTAATAAAGCGAATCAAAAATGGTTGCGTTCCCCCACCGTGGCGCTGGTGGAAAATCGTTCAATAAAATTTCTTTGCATTAATTCAAGTGCCACAAGAATATGTAGCTTCTTTGAGTAGCCTGCTCTTTTTAGATGATCCTAAACTATCAAGAAGTTTTTAGACGTTGAGTGCCTCCTCAATCTGCAGCCAACTTGCTGGTATTTCTGAACCATTACCATTATTTTATAGGATTTTTTAATTACTGTCCGACCAGAGCCGAAGTACATATTATAATAAAGTGTAAGTTTGAAGAGGCTGAATAATCGTGTTGCTGTTTGATATTTTTTTTTTGCTGACGGTGAGTCTAGGAGTGACAAAAGTCCAAAAAATCAAAGTTATTGTAATATAAAGATAGGTCAATATTACAAAAGCAAATACTCTTGTTAAGTCAAATAAAACAGGGCTTGTGAAAGAACTATTTTTTCTACATGCTAAAGTCAAAGTCAAACTTTGCGAAAAAATTTAACTTTGCATGGGAATTACAAATTTCAATGCAACTCTGTGCGTAATAAAAATTTCTGAATTCGAAATGGAAATTTTGAATTTGAATAGTAGCTTTCTGAATTTGAATTGTAACTTTCTGAACTGAAATTAGAGATTCTGAATTAGAATTGCTCCTTATGAGATTAGTCATATGTTTTTAACTTTGAAATCTTAAATTAAAAAATTAATTACAAGTGCTTTGCATCGCAGTTGTTTGCATCTAATCCTGGCTTTGGGGCACGCTCAGGTCGTAGAACAATTTCCCCATACCACCAATACCGACCAAACTTAAAGCGACGGTTAAACGGTACAGAAGTTGATCAACAATAGATCCCTTAAGGAACACTGGCTTGCCATCCTTTCTAATTTTAAGTGAAAATTCTGAATTTTAAATGGAAATTCTGAACTTGTATTGTAACTTTCGGAATTTGAATTGTGGGTTTCTGAATTTAAAACTACATTTCGGAATTTGAATTATAACTTTCTGCACTTCAATTGCAAATTCTGAATTTTAAATGGAAATTCTGAACTTGAATTGTAACTTTCGGAATTTGAATAGCAACTTTCTGAACTAAAACTGAAAAAGGAGTAGTATATTTCTCACTTACACAAGAAGCATTGTTTGTATAGTAAAGTGATATCGACGGTTTCGGGCAAATCGTTTGCTAATGGTAGCCGAAAAGGGTTTCTGCCATCTCCGGACACGATAAGATTTTAATAAGTGAGTGAAAGTGGAAAACGGATGGACTTCGCTGCCGCTTCCACTTTACATTAATTACTTAAGTTGTAGTAAAATCCAAAATATTTGAGTCGAGTGGAAATACACAAAAACTACCCGGCATTACATTCGGTATTCGAATGAAGGATATTTAGTGTTTTGTATTTAATAAAAGGTCATTTTGTGAAGTTGGAGCTTATAATGCACTAGCTGTGAAAAAGTTTGTGCGTATCGTGGCTGACGCTATAATCATATCGTTCGCTCCCACCCAGAAGGAATGCACCCAACGGAATACAATCATAGATGTACATAGCACATAATTAATTTGACAAGAAGAAACAACTGACATAAAAAACTAATACGAATGACAGAGATAAGTATATATCTATCTTCCTTTTTGAGCACCAACTAACTGCATGTGCTGATCAAACTATGATTGCATTTTCCTACAAAAATAAATTTTAGATACTTATCTAACTATTTAACATGTCGATATATTAACTTTATACTCCATGTTCGAGGATAAATTAAGAATACTAAAAATGTTTACTAAATTAAAATTTGCAAACAGACATTCCAGCAAGCTATTCGCGTGCACAATGGCGCCCTGTGGCGTTACCGCAGTTGCGTTAAATTTTAGTGCGTGGTGCACACATTAAATGCTTTGCAAAATGCCTTTTACGCAGGTTTTTTGCTATGAGTATTGGCATTCTGTGATATAGCGGGCCTATAAGTATAAGAAGGTTCATGTTTTTGCGATTGTTAACATGACATATTTATTCTTTTGGGTAGGCGTTTTGGTATTTTATGACTTGTTCCTACACAGTTTTGTAAGTGTCGTCGAAAGAATTGTTTCTCATAGTGCTGCAATCGCATTTTTTATGTAGGCATGAAGTGCACTTGCATACTTGCGTACTTACATATATACAGCCAGATGTGTGTACCTACGTAATGCTATTACTTAACAAAATCGAAATCGCCATGACCCTGACATGAAAACTAAAAACTTTTGACTTTGATTCCTTAAAAGAAATTTTAATAAAATTTATGTACGATAAACCGGATATGTAATATATTTATACCCGAGTCCACTAGGGCTTATGGTACGAGTATTACATCTTTGTTCATAGAACTATTGTTTGTAACATACAGGGTGGGCCAAAAGAAACCAAGGGGTGTAAAAGTTTAATAACTTTTTCGTTTATTAATTTTTTTTTTATTTTTTCTTTCAGATTATATAGACAACACTTGGAGAATTTATAATTTTCTAATCTAAATTTTGCAGTTAAATTTCAAGAGTTGGCCAGAAATGAAATCAACTTTATTAAAAATTTGATTATGAGTGATGAAGCTCATTTTCATTTGAATGGCTTTGTTAATAAGCAAAACTATAGGTTCTGGGGTTCTCAAAATCCAAGAGCCATTCATCAACGCCAATTGCACCCTATCAGGTGTACAGTATGGTGTGGGATCACTTCTGAAAATGTCATTGGGCCTTACTTCTTCGAGAATGAAGATGGAAGTGCTGTAACCGTAAATGGAGAGCGGTATCGGTTTATGATAGAAAATTTTTTACGTCCTGCTCTTGAAAACAGACCTGGTATGTGGTTTCAGCAGGACGGAGCTACTGCCCATACTGCCCGAGAGACAATGGCACTTTTAAGTCAAATTTTTGGAGGGCGAATAATTTCCAGAAATTCGGAAATTATTTGGCCAGCGCGGTCGCCAGATTTGACAGCACCCGACTATTTTCTTTGGGGTTATTTGAAGGAGCGAGTGTATGTGAACAAGCCAGAGACAATCCTTGAACTCAAGGCAAACATTGTTGCAAATTTCCCTTTTGTATATTGTATAATCTGAAAGAAAAAATAAAAAAAAATGTATAAACGAAAAAGTTATTAAACTCTTACACCCCTTGGTTTCTTTTGGCCCACCCTGTACTAAATAAGAGCAATTTCTACATCAAAAATTGAAAAATAACTGTAATAAGAAAAAAATCCTAAACCAACCAACATAACCAATTACAGCATATTGTATATATGTATGTAGTTTGTTTATATAGCAGACAGTTTGTAACGATTGTTACGAAGTATCACTTTTTGGTGTTCATCTATCCAAAAAAGGTGCAAAGTAGGAGAAATTGAGAGAGCAGTATGACAGCTCTTTTGGTGGGGAAGTTGCAAGTTCTCGCCGGAAAAATTTTATCACAAAAATTAATGAACACAACAAACAAGGGAAATTATGTTTCTGAAGTAATTTAATAAAATAAAAGACACAAAAGCAAATTGGGAATGGGTAAAGTCAGCAAACATCCTTCAACAAAGGCTTTTTTCAAATTTATTCGTACTTTTAGCTCGAGCGACAAAGAAAGATATCAGCTGTTCGCAAAACTTACCATATTGTGACAAGTTTTTTTTCTAATAGCGCGCGCCCCTTAGCTGGCAATGACAAACCTCTGAGTGTATTTGTGCCAAGAAAAAAACTTTTCACAAAAATCATTTACCTTTCGGAATCGGCAAAAAACTGTAGGTCCCTGACCAGGGGTGGCGAAAAGTCCTGAGCCCGGGTGGGTAGCTCTGCTGGTGGTAAGAATATACCAGGCAAAGGAAATGGGTCGTCGATCAATTAAAAAGGTCAACCGGTTTCGAGAAAAGAACTTATTGCTCTTCGTATAATAAGTTAATTGCTCTTAAATAATGCATACAAATTTTTCATTTCTACAGTGAAAATATAGTCATTGGTTTAGAATTCCGAGAAATTAAATCATTCATAAGGATTTCTAGATCTAACTTATCAACTGCATCCTAGAGAGAAATAATCTTCAGGTGTTGTAAATGTCTGATTTTTAACATTGCTGTCATTTACTCGTGTGGAAATTTTGCGTGGCAAAACAGGTTCTTCAATTTCGAATTCTTCACTATATCTTATGCTATTTAGCTAAATTGACTAAAACTTAGAGTCAGGGGAAGCCTCTATTTTCCTAACCGAATCAATTAAGCAAAGCTCCAAATTTTGAAGATCTTTGCTGAGTATTTCGATTCGATCAAAAATGTCAACATCACAATCGGCATAAACAAGAATGAAAATGACTCCATGCGCTCAAAATTTTTCTTCTGCTCGAATTTCCAGGTGGGTAATTACCCCCTATGGGAAATTTCAGGTGGGTAGTACTACCCACCATACCCACGTCTTCTGCCGCTCCTGTTCATGACCACATAAGTTGGGCCAAACATCAAGCAAAGATTTTTTTTTAATTTTTGTAAATTACCTTTATAGAAGAGGTGGTCGTAGTTTTCGTCCGACTTTTTGATTTTAATACCCGAGCGCACTGGTGCCCAGGCTATTATAAGTTTGTTCACTTAACGTTTGTTTGTAACAGCTTAAAATAACCGAGATAGATATAGACATATATGTACCAAAATTCTTAGAATTAATAGCGAATTTGATTAAGCCACGTCTGTTTGTCCGCCCGTCTGTCAATCGGATAACACGAGTAAATACTGAGCTTTCTTAACGAAACTTGATATACACATTGCCCTGGACTCAAGGTATTTATTTTGGTATTGCATATAGGCGAAATCGGATACAAACCACGCCCACATAATGGTGTTTTTTTTGAAAATCAAAAGACCTCGGTATTTCCGCAACTACTGCACATAGTTTGCTCAAATTTGGCACATAGGATCGGATTTGGGAAAGTCATATGCGTGTAAATTTTTTTTTTGGAAAATAGTCGCAGCCACACCAACTATATTAGAAAAACTTATATCTCGGAAACCACTTCACCAGACTCTACCAACTTTGGCACACATGTTGCAATTCAAGTCAGTATGCCAAATTTTGAAAATTGTTAAAATCGGGCAAAACCCACGCTCAGCTCTCATAAAAAAGTATTTTTCGAAAATAAAAGAAACCCGATATTTTAGCCAGCAATTAATGAGGGATGGGGGTGCACACATTGCATTTCAATAAGCAAAATTTCGAAAATCGTAAAAATTTAAATAATAATATAACGGCAAAAAAAACTCAGATATTTTGAACAACGTAATTTGGTCAAACCTGATGGACATTAAATCATAAACGTTTATTATTTATACATCTCCGAAACTTCTTTGCCAAATTCTACCACATTGCGTACACTTTGCATTTATAGTCAGAAATCTCAATTTCGGGAATTATAGGAATCAGACTAAAGCCACACTCACCTCTCATATAACGGTACTTTGCAACAAAGCAAAATACTCCATATTTTACTAAATCATGTGGCGAATTCTTTCAAATTAAATTCACAATTCCCTTCTCTTTTTTATTTAAATCAATAAACGTCGTTTAAGATTGCAATCTTTGATACGCCAATAAAGATATATTTTTTTTAGATATTGAACATCGCTTGTGTACTTAAATTATACTTTATAGCTTGAGATTACGGAAATATGTACTATATATGGAATATAAAGTGTCTTCGTCAAAAAGCTGGAAAGATATTGTGAATAGTAGTTTCGTCTTAAATGGGGCATGGGTCCGCCTCTTTCCTCAACAAAAAAATATACAGGCTCATATCATACGTGATCTAAATATTGTGCATCTGAATCAAATAGTTGTGGAGTTACCAGAAATTTGGCTGTTTTTTTGTATTCACTTTATTCACTTAACGGTTTTTTGTAACAGCATAAAGCAATCCAGATAGATGTAGACATAGGCACGCTTTTCATTTCAGCTCAGTAAGAAACTTATATAAATTAATTATATAAGTCGGACAAAAACTACGTCCACCTCTCATATAACGGTAAATCACCAAAATCAAAAAAATTTATATTGTAGTAACTATACCAAGTAACGTGCTCTCATTTGATATGCAATATTTGGGTTTGAGAATGAAATATATGGAATGAAAAATATTTGGAATTGCCGTGGCATTGCCCATCTTAGAGCAAATAGGTACATATGCCTCTGAAACTCCTTTGTCAAATTTAACAAAATTTCGTACACACTTTGCATTTCTATTAAGAAAGCACAGTTTCCTAAATGACAGAGGTCAGACGAAAACCACGCAACCTCTCCTAAAACCGTAATTAAAAAAAAATGTGAGAAAGTTATATTTGAGCATATAACTGTTCGTAAATACATACATACATTAAACGCATACCAATTTTTTTTTTAGTTTTTATTACGTTCACTGGTTTTATTGCAATTTATTTGAAATAAAAACTTGCATCGGGTATTTAAAGTTCGTTTGCACCCGAACTTAGACTCTTCCTTACTCGTTTATATTTATATTCATATTAGCAAATGAAAATATCGTTGTTCTTGCATAAATCAATTCTTTACGAGACTCGGTCACAATAAAAATAACGGGCGTAAAACATTCGCATACAAATCCGGATAAAAGAATACCAGCTTCGCTACGCATACTGTAATTTTTTTTAGACGAAATTATAAAATGAAAAATGCGTTTTTCTTCATTTGGAAATTTCATTTTATTTGAAAATAAGAAAAACGTGGCTCCGCCAAATGCAATATGCACGAAGCGGTTGTCCTTGCGCTTTATTGATGGGCATGCCAAGCGATAAACGCACTGGAAATTGCAAAGGCTGGCATTCAAATGGCATATCTCTTGGTAACATTGGAATACGCGGTATGAGTACAGTCTTACCTTTTGCTTTGTCAGTAAAAATTGTGACTTTAATTAAATTTGGCATCACGTTTTTACTGGCATTAAAAAATTAGGCGGATTTAAATTTCTCAGTAATATAATTGAATGGCCGATATTCAAATTTTAATAATTCGACGGCATATCAGGCGGTTCCAATGAATTCAAAAATTCAATTGGATAATTCACTTCCCGTTGAAAAGGGTATTCCGCATGTAAATAAAAACAAAAAGCTACCCTCGAAACAAATTTCAAGCAAATCGAACTATAAATAAGATGTTTTCGAAAGAGCTCATTGACAGATCTTCAAAATGCCGTATCTCTGGAACCACTCGTCCAATTCCATGCAAACTACACTAAAACCATTTACGTGTATTCGGTGGTTCTTGAGTTTTAAAATTGGCAATCAAAATGAAACTTATTTTTATATATAAGATTATCAATATCCGGAGATATCGGGATATCAATATAATATTTCGATACCCGCATATTAGAAATAAATGAAGTACCACGAATTCTACAAGTTGCTATCCCAAGCATCATCCACGAGTTGCCTTATTCTATTCGTTCACTAACGATTGCATGCAATTATTGATAAACGTGGAACAGCGTACACTGTGAAAATCGAAAGTTATTGGAAAAACATTTTTATTCATTGATTTTTTGGGTATACGAAAATACAAATACATAAGTATTAACCGGAGCTTCGTAACGCCGGATATCCGCATAACTGCACCAAGGAGTATTAATCGGATATGCATACTAACCAGATTTTGTTCATGTTAACGGATGGGATATTCGAACATACGGATAGTCCCAGTCCTAGTATGTGGAGTTTTCTTTGACACATGGTAAACAATGGTAAACAAACTTGACAAATCTACCCTGTTGCTGCTAACTGTTTAATGTGCCTTGCGCTTAAGTAATGCAAAAGAAATTTTTTTCCATCAAGCTTTCTCAAATCAGTTTATAGCTGTCATGGAATAAAGGCTAGTATAAATATTTAAATTTTCAAGAAATTTTACAGCAACGTCAAAGCACTTTTTCAAATAACATAAATAATGAAAAATATTTCTTGTAATTTTTTGAGAGCTGGATACTTAACTAAAATGGCAAAGGATCATCGCACAAAATTGTTATTGTCTACTTTTCCGCCAAACTGATTTTTTTTAGACGCAGTTATGTAAATCAGAACTACTTATCTTAACAAATGACAAATTTTCGTAAAAAACGCAGTCGTTTCTGATTACTTCCAGAGTTACCGTCTTATTACCATTTATTCTAGTCACCCCACTCACATGTTTTACTCAGTCATTCGAGTTTCTAGCACGATTAAATTATCCTTTCCTTTAATTATTTCCAAATATGCATTTTATGGGCAATTCATTACAAAACTTTAAAACATCAACTTGCCATGCAGATGTGTTTTACGATTGGTGACAACAGAAATTAGGAAACTTTGCCAAATAAATTAAAGGCAATAACATGAGAACAACTCCGGCCGTCGCATATAGATACATATGTACATACATACATATTCGTAGTAATACAAAATTACATAGGCGACAATGCCAACAACAACAAGCCGCTTGCATGTGTAGTCAATGTGTTTGTGGAACGTGCAATGAATTGAAGCAGAGCGTGCCACAATCGCCGTGTTTTAAAACCAATTAAAACAATTCAAAACGACATACATACATACAACGAAAAATAAAGAGCAACAACTACGAAAAACATAAACATGAGGAAAGAAAAATTAATTAATTACAATACTGCAAATTACAAATGCCATTAATATTTTTTTTAGCTACATTGCCTATGTATGTAGTGAAAACAACATGTGTGAGCTACATAGGAAGCGGTACTGGTAGCAACGTGCAACATGTGCCCGCGAAGCCATTAAAAGCACGCCAAAGGTTTTATGAACATCAAGTAAAGAATGTGGGAACAGGACGATGTAGGTACATATGTATGTACATATGTATTACATACATCTTCCGCTCATTTAGGTGGAGAGGAAGGTGATGTTAAAGCTGGTTACCGGTTGCCGGTTGTTAAGTATTGGAGGAGAGATAAAGCACAAGATGACGAGCAAACAACACGCTACGCTAGACTAACGAACGAATGGACGAGTTTTTGAGGATGGGGAAATGCACGAAACAACCGTGTTGAATCCTACAACTTTACATTGCCTAATAAATCTGTAATTTGTAATTAATGTGATAAATTGGGCCCTAAAAAGATTACAAGCGCTAATAAAAATGAGTATGAATAAAATTGTACACAGTGGCACAGGCATAGGGATGAAGGGGTAGGTCGTGCCTCATTTGTCACCGATCTACTATTTTTATACAATTCATGAGAAAGAAAAGATATCAAAACTTTGGTCCGATGTTTTTGTAAGAATAAGAACAAGAGAATATTGACCCATACGAGCTGGTCTGATCTAACCTTGTCAATCTGTCTGAATCTTTGTAGGCATATTTTTTTTGTAATGTATTAGCCATTTTCGGCCGCCGTAGCTGATTGTGTGGCGTGTGGTGGGTCCCGGGTTCAAATCCAAGTAACATCAAAAATCATAGAAAAGTTTTTTCTAGCAGCGGTCGCCCCTCCGCAGTCATTGGAAAAACCACTGAGTGTATCTATTTGTGAGACATTTTTTTCATGGCACAAATACACCCGAATGTATGCCATTACCAGCCATCCCCGTCTATGATTTGAGCCCAGGCCCCCTCGAATGAAGCGGTGACACTCTACACAGTCGGCTACTTTATAACAATTTTATTTTTATTTGTTTAAAAATACACGAAATTCTCACTCGTACGATGTATTCTAATTGAGGTACACGAATTGTGCGCAGTTGTATTGACAATTTTTTACTTATACTTCATTAAAAATCGTTTTTAATATGCTTTGTAGGCATTTAAAAGCTTTGGAATAGTCAACAGAAAATTGCTTTCAAATCATTCCTGACAATTGGTGAAATGTAAAATTTCCCAAAATGAAAACAACAATAACCATTGCCATCAAATACAATTCTTGCTCTTGCTATGAGCAACAGAATTTAATTGCCATGCGAAAATCGAACATACAATGCCGGGTCAAATGACCCAAGTTCTAGCTATTCGACATTTATTGACGCATAAGCACGCGTACACACATACATACATAGATACATAGATACATTGTGCGAAATTACACCAATATCACCATGTGACCGCCACCAGTAGCAGCCATATGGGAATTGTTTGCATGCAATGCGTCAATAGAAAAAACAGTAGCGCAAGCAAGAACTTTGCTACAGGCGGCGGCGCCAATTGATCTAAGCGCCTCATAGCGACAGTGGGCGACAGCCACAGCCTAACACAAGTAACAAAAATTAACAAAAACAAAAAAAAACCAAAAACAAAAACACTGTACAGCACTAAAATCCGTCACCCCATCAGCAACACTGTACATTCATTGGCAACAACGCATCAATGACAATAGCGCATCAATGGCGAACTGGCTTAGTAGTGAACCATCAGTAATGTTGGCAGGCGTATCAGTGCGCCGATGGAGGCAGTCGTCAGTCGTACAATTCATGGCACCCATTATGCGACTGCTGAATAATGCAAAATGTTCACTTTGTAACAAACGCAATTGCCAGTTGGTTGACTAGATGGTGCAGCAATAGCAAACACAACAATGGTGATGTTGTTGATGACGATGATGATGATGCTGATGATGATGATGATGATGAGGACGGCAACAATGCACTTGACATCAACATTGAAACAATTGCGTGTAATGTTGTCGTTGCGGCATTGACAGGCGCGCAAATTGTTATGTTTCTAATGTTGCAAATGCCACAAATGCGATATACTATACACATATACACATATACGCACAGTGATGTTAGAGTCGTATAATTCTGAAGTATCAAAGTCGAAGCTTTCCAATGTAGGTTAAATAAAAGCCCCGTCTAATTTTGAAGGTCCGTCCGCAGAAGAGCGTAAATGGAAAAATTTAAGTGATATCAAAAGTGCTTTGCAATATCGGTCGTACCGCGGCATTTATGTAAATGGTAGGTAGGAGTCGCTGCCACTTAGACCATAAATAGAAGGCCCATTCTGTCACCACAAGAATTAGTACCATGCGAAGAAAGATTTACGCTCGCTAAGCCATTGCTTACAAACTTACACAGAAGATGTAAGAGCGTTCCCCCTCTATGTCCTTGTGACCAGGGACCCAAATGAGGTACAGGCTTTTTTGCTTAGCTATCTTCAGTTGAGATAGGCGGCAATCCAGCGCGATGTCTGAGTTAAACGTGAAAGAACTCAGAACTTTGAATGCAGCCTAGATATCACTAAAAATGAAGATATCTCTTTCTAGAATTCCGCTTCTAAGCTTCTCTACTGCTTCCATCATAGCTGAGACCTCAGCCTAGAAACACTGCGGTGGTCGGGTAACCTAAAGAAAATTTCTAAGAGAAGTTTTCGTGAGAAAACGCCTCCTCCTACCTTATTATCGAGTTTCGAGCCATCCTATATAGATGACAATACTATCAGGTGGGGTGCAAAACTCCCTACTTAGAATTCTTGTAATAAAATTACTTTCAAAACCGATGTCAATGCACATCGATCCGTGCTGCAATAGAGAATGGAGCAAAACTTGTTAGAAATACAAGAGTTCCCCTGGCTTTCTGGATGACACGGATGTCGCTCGTAATCGCAAAGTACTCATCGCTGCCAGAGATTTAGGATAGCGTTCTAGTCCGCATTCGGCGTGGTTCTGAGCGCCGCGCTTATGCAGATCATAGTAGATCTTTGTACCATGGTGAGTAGCCTGAAGTTAACATCTTTTTCTAATGCAGCTCACCACGCGATCACCCCATTTACGTACATAAATTTGATGGATTTTTATTAAAACAAATAAAAACGTTATTTTTATTTACACATAAGTCGGTTAACTTCAGCTTATTTGTGAAAATACCTCTACAAAATATAGGGTTATACAAAAATATATATATGTCCTGGCAAATTATACGACGAGTCCGGAATGAGTCGCAAAGGAACATGCGACAAATGCCACTTTGCGTCCTTTTGCATGGACTGAACTGGCACCTATTATTCGAGCATGTCAAAGTACCCAAGCGGGTATGAATGGGGATTTTTTTATACGGATTAGAACAAGTGTATTTTATGCCTCAAAACTACAGATAGGTTTACACACCTGGATAAAGTTAACCACATTTTATACCCACCAGCTATGGTCGCCTTTTTAACATTTTTTATAAAACATTTTTAAATAAAAAAAATTGTACAAAGAGTCGGCGTAAAACTATAGGTTTCTCAATTTGTTGTACAACATGAAGACGCTCACCAAAAATTACAAGGCGCGTTCGGTTAAAAGCTCGCAGATTTTCGTTACTCCAAATGTAGCGATTTCAAGGCTCCTCACTGAACAGATGTAACGCAGGGACTAATAAATTTTGATCTTTCAGGGAAAAAACTGAATGTTACAACAATTACTACAAAGATGGCCTGCTAAACCTTTAACTTTGAGTAATTGATCATTTTTTTAATTTTAAAATTTTCCAAAAAAGTGTAATGTGCATATACAAGTAGAAACCTATGTATGTGTAAGGCTATGGAGGAGAATTCAAATGTATTCTCAGCTTTGTGCTATTATGTCATTGTTTCGAATTATTCACCTAACATTTTTTTTGATTTCAATTCACATAGAAGCAATATCTTTGTCATAAAACATATCGTATTTTAATTTTTGGTACTTAATTTATTCAAGGATCCCCAAATATAGTACGGACAATAATTTCGTTGAACACTTTAGCTCAAACAAGTTCATCTTTACTTTGAATGTTTAACGTCAAAATTTTCTCATGCATAAAGAGCTAGCTCAATTTTCTTACTAAGTAATATAATTGTAGTTAGCTAAATTCATATATTCTTAGAAATTTTATGAATATAGCACAAATTGACGCACAAGCAGGGAAAAGAATATTAAAATTTGATAGCCATGGCGCAGTTCAGAAAAGATGTAACGTTATTTCGTAATGTAACCTGGTAAATTTTTCGGCCATTCACCCTAAGCGGCAATACTTTCGGTATTACTCATTGCACCTATTGTTCGTTAGTGACCACTGAAATTCAGTGACCTTTTCAGCGGTGGTATGGACAATTTTAAAATTGCGCGCAGATACGAGTACCCCTTGTTAATGGCCAAATCTTTGTTGGGACAAGATAGTAATCCGAGTCAACGGTAGCTCGTCCAATAAAAGCAAGCACAACAGGATTAATTTGACTAACCATTTTTCAATAGAGATAGACCCGGCTTGACTATCATTTTCCGAGCCCAGGCAAAGTCGATCTGCATTATTCCATTGAAGAATGTTTTGTGGTGCAGTTTAAATTTTCCGTCTATAAGGCCTGAACTCAACTTTTGGGTCATTCATGGGCCGCAGTGTGTTCGAAAGTTAACGAGATGTTAGAAAATTTCACTTAACTGCAGGTTGTCGACTTGGCTGACAAAGTCTGCCGTACCGCGTTGCCTATTTTCATTGCTAGTTCTCTTTTTATGAGATACAGAATGATACAGGGTTATTTTAAATTGAGCACATTTCTAAGACAGCCGCTTACTCGTAACCGCATAAGCCAAATGAATGTACCTCGTACCATTCCACTAAATAGCGCAAAAACGTGTCCTATTGAGGAATATTGGTCAATCGTCCAAGGAATATTGAAAAAATCGTGAAAGGAATGGGAAAAAATATTGGAGAATTTGAAACAAGTCGGCGATGCACTTGTGCAAAAGATGACGCTGCGTGTGCGACGAAAAGTTCGATCACTTGCATATGGAGCAAATAACCCCAAAGTATTCTAATTAAAGCAAATTTGGTTTCAAAGCCTGCTAGTTTTTTCTGGTAGCAATTTCTAAGTGTCGCAGTTTTGGTGTGTTTACCCTTTAAAGCAATTTTTGAATCATTAATAATATTACTAGTTCACAGCAAAAACGACGAATATCAATTTGTTAACGTTTTTAATCCGAGCTCGTCATAGCTATGAACATTTTTGTTCCCTGGCGACAAATCATTTTATTTGCACATATGTTTAGCCGTATTGTAAAGGTCAGTAAGCATTCCACCTCGTCACTGCCCGCCTCTTGCCATCTAGGCTACTTATATGTCATTATATTGATCGTTTATAGGACTCGATTTCTTGCACGAGGGCTTATCTAAATGCACGTTTGGAAATAAATAGGGCTTCGGTAGATTTCATTTGGCTGGATTGGATTTGGCTGTCAGACCTTCCCCAACAAGGTCAAATAATTATATGAACTGTTGAAAACTTTTTGCTTATGATTCGCTCATTTCCGACTACTGTAACGCATTGCTATTGTTACACTTAAATCGCGACCGCGCGACAGCTGACGGCTTTCGATCGATTACTCCATGCACCATGCGCGAATCCAATGAGATCTATGCGACTTTCCGATTTGCCGAATACCATAGGCGGCACATAGCAACACTAACATCTGCAACAACAACAACAACATTCTAGTAGCAATGTGACAAGTATGTTTCTTTGAGATGGGATGAATTAAACAGAAAGAGGAGCACAGTAAAGTGACGTGGAGTTAAGTGGGCAAGAGTGCGTCAGTTGTTTAATAAAATTGGCAATATTGTCGCTTTTCGTTCGGCATCAAATGTGCAATTAAACGACATGTATCAGCCTTTTTAACTGCTTCATCGTTGCATTCTACTGCATTTCAACTCAATTCAACTTTCCTCTCTGGTACCAAATCCATCTACTAAAATGTATTGCAACATTTGTTTGTATTTGACTTTTGCTCAATGTCAACGGGCAAGGATTATCGCAAACGTATATATATATATATATGTATATGTATGTGTATGTGTGTGTGCTTGTGTAGAGCTTGTACGGATTGTGTACATATGGTGAGTCGTTGTACGTATACTTAGTACATAAGTAGGTGCCTATTGTCTGTTCGGTAAAGTCAATTTTGATATTCGCAGTTAATTGCAAATCGTTTCCAACTCACAAACACTACCGCTCTGCGAAATGGGACGATAATGTTTGCTTTTCAAGCGAGGTAGTTGTGATTGTTTGAAAGGCGACTGTCTGGACAGCACTAAAATGCAATTAAGGATTCAAAGGTTTGTACTCCCTCTCGACTTGCTTGCCAACACACTAGACGAACTAATCAAGACTTGTAAACAGAGATACATGCATACATACATACATATGTAAATCTGCAAGTAAGAATGCACATATATATGTATATAAGTATATATATATATACGTATTATACTTTCTTTAATACTCAAAATCTAAGACGTCATATGCACATATATTAATACATATCTTAATTTCACCAGCGCTGGCAAACTTCCCAAACCCAGTTAAAGGCCTATTTTTCATAGGTAACAAAACTGTCGTTGCCAGTAAGAGGAACTCTCTCAAACTTTTGGACCCTTTCCTTATTCTGTGCCCATCTATTCTTATTTTCTTTTTGGAATCAAAATAGCATTAAAAATGCATATAAATTGCAACATAAATATCCTTTGCGTAGATCAAAAATTAATAAAAAGTTTTCATAGGTGCTTCCAATGTAATTGGTGGCTCATTTGTCTCCAGAATTTCACTAACTATGATTTATAGTTATGTATATCATGGGAAGTTATTCTTTTACTGTCGGATTTGCCAATTGGCTGAGTAGGCTGGAGCCTAGGACGGCAGAGTTTAGTGGTGGCAAATTCGGAATCAAAATTTTGTGTTCGCCTTAGAGAAATAAAAAAAAAATGCTTCAAGAAATCTACGTTCGATACAGCACTGGCTAATTTTAAGGACGATTAAAATGGGGAAGGAAAAAACGCCAAAGAGTTTAAATCTAACATGTTCGTAAGCTAAAGAGCATGCGTGTGGAAGTTTGAGAGATTTTGGCATGAAGTCCTTAAAGTGTTGCAATCAATTACGGATGGATGATATTTTAACTGAGATTGGAGATCTGCAGCGAGAGGCTCAGTCGTGCTCTTTCTACTGTTAGTGCGTACTACAGCCGGTGGCGTAGCGGGTGCTATGAGATCCTGTCCAACGGATGTTTTGAACGTTTTTATTACCGATAGATGTCTTGATCGAAAGCTCAGCTGCTAATAGCGCCGTCAGATTGTGGTGTTCTGGAAAGAACGGACGTTCGGGCACAACTCCATTATCAACACACTTCCATCTGAGATTAAAACAGTAGCCACTAACTTAACACTGACAAAGACATGAATTACCCACATACCCCGCATAGAAATTCTAAGCCGCATGGACTAGTCTCATGCAAGGGGCCAGCCATTGGGGGGCTTAACTGCCTGCACAGACAGGTCAATGATGGAATGCTTGGTTGGTGCAGAGATTTTCATTAAGGAATATAATCCAAAAGCCGGAGCATGCAAGCTTTTTTCAGACCGAAATATTTGCAATAAAGGAGTCAGTAAGATACGTAAAGCAGAATGCACCCGCGAGAGCGCAAGAGAATATCTTTTCTGATAGCCCAGCGACTATTTAAGCTTTGTCTTCTACCTCGGTCATATCCCAACTATTGGATGAATGTAGAAGAGAGCTGTTTACGATATTTCACATTTACGAGATTATCTTCGCTTAGGGAGATAAAAAGCTGAGCTAACGAAATTTACTATTCAAAAGCTTAGCAGAAGTGGAACCATACAGGATCGTATATGATCATGCCCTATGATCCGCCTAAACCCAGGGCTCTTTTAGGAATAAGCAAAGAAAATACCTACCAACTTACGGCAAACTGAACAGGACACTGACCGTAAGCAGTATATGATGAAAGAATTAGCTTAGTCTTAAACAGGTTCCGTCGCAGCTGCGAGGTGCTGGGTTCACGAGAGATAGTCAAACACACCTACTGTGCGAAGGGCCAGCTCTCGCAAGAATCGAAAGAATTTGCTAATTGTTTGTCACCAGGATGATAACTCACTTAATTAATAACTAGATCTTTCAAAATATTAGTGTTTTTAATATACTACAATATGTTACACATATATATATTAAGTTTATATTTATTAAAATTGGAAATTGTACAAATAAACACCGACAAAGGTTGGCGCCGATGACAAAAAATAAAAATTTGTTTAAAAGAAAATAAAATGTTCATATGTATGTGTTTTTTCGGCCTGTTTTTTATTAAACGATAATATTAACTTGTGAGCTCAAGGCCAGTGTATAAGGAAAAGTATATTGGAAAAAAGACAACAACAGTCAAGAGTGGTAGAAATTATAGCTATTTCGGAGATCACCATATCTCCTCATCAGATTTATTTCATGACTCTACCGGAATTCGAATTCACAACCTACGACTTGCTGGGCAAGTGCGTAAGCCAATGGACCAAAGTCGGCATGTAAGCTGCTGTTGCTGTTTTACCACTTTTCCTTATTGTTCAACACAATTCAAGTACGACAGTCTGTCGCTATTAAGTGAATACATATGAATATATAAAAGATAACTTTATAAAATTTTGCACGCAGATTTGAGCTAAAAAGGTAAATAATTGGGTACACTTTTTTTTTGGGAAAATGGTAACTTCATTCCTTTTCAACACATTAAAGTATGTTTATATACAGAGGCGGATCCAGCAGGAGGAAATGGTTGCATTTTTAGTGCCATTTAGTACCAAAATTGTTTTGTAAGAAACATGTTTCTGGGAAGTAGGGAAAAAGGGTATTGTGGATTTTTTCTGCTTTCGATTGAACTTCACACCGGCTATCATTCCAAATAACACTTACTCCGGAATTGAGGTAAACTCTGTTAAATTTCGTACCTACACTCTTTACACTTTAACTCAGTAGGAACGATTTCAGAAATTATAAAAATCGTACAACAATTACGCCACCTCTCATATAACGGTAATTTACAAAAATCTAAAAAACGTGATGTGGATTGGAAAAGAAAATGCAAGAAATCAAAAACTTTTTGAAGTTGGTGTGACACTGCCCAGAAAATGGATATGCATATCTCCGAAAGTACTTCATCACCTCCACCAAATTAAAAAAACCACTCACGTTTCAATTTACAAAAACCTCAATAATTCGATATTTTAGTAACTATAAAAGGTAAAAATTTATGGAAATATCTAGATTCTTCAAATAGGTATATCCAAAACTACTGTATCAAACTCTAGCAAATTTGGTACACATTTTACATTTGAAGTTATTAAGCACAATTTCGAAAATGAAATATTCGATATTTTATTGAATCATAAAGAAAATGTGCCCAAATATGGAGGTATAAGAAATTTGATAATACAAAATAATGGCTAAAAATCTACGTTTTGGAAAATAGGCGTGGTACATGAGAAGCATTATAATTTTTTTTGTTTAGTTTTAAATAACTAATAGTCAATTAAATTTTCAAAATATGCTTGAGGGCCGGTCCGATGTAATAGTTTTTCAACAGGATACCACAAAATACCATTTTATGGTCAAGTTATTTCTCTCACTAACAACTTTGAACGCCTTGAGATACAACATTTTGCGAACCCGATACCGATACGACCGGTCATAAACTCAAGATTATACATTTATTTCAAAAAACTTTTTTCCCGGTTTGGAGTTATGTAAGCTCATTATTATAATTCAATATAATTTATACATTTTTATCATTCCATGACTAAGATTAAACTACTGAACTAATTTGAGTCTTCGATTTCTCCTCGCACAAACCGATCGAAAAATCGAGTACCCTATATAATATCGGGTATCTACGTTCTCGGGAGAAGTGTTGAGTACTTATCGAGATCGGTACTCTACAAAAAAAAAAAAAAAATACGTACAATACTGCGCATGGGCAGTACAATGAGATTGAGTATAGAGAAGCTCGTGAGAAAGCGATCCTCGCGAGAATTTGCTTATCGAGCTGTATAGAAAAATATGCGACTCTAAAACGTACGGCGTTAATTGCTCGGCTCACTGAATACATAATGGGTTAGGATATGTACATTGTTCATAATTAAGAAAACTAATCCAGTCATCTTAGCGCGTTGAATACTGAGAGGCTCGGGAGTCTTATGAGCTTTACGATACACGAGAAGCTCATGAAGGAGCGATCCTCGCGATAAATTGCTTCTCGAGCGATCTCGAAAAATCGAAGGCTCTAAAATATATTGACATAGATAAAAAGAACTAAATTTTTTTTCTATCTTAGATTTACTCTGTGGCCTTTCTTGGCTGTGCCAAAGGTCTACAAAGTAGTGTAATTTCTTCGTCATACATGTATCACATACATACATATCGCTCATTTGCTGCAACGTCGTCATAACTCAAAAATAGTGATATTACAGAAGACGCATTTTTAGTTTTTGAATTGATGTAGAAAAGTGATCTTACCTTTTATTAATATTGTCACAAAACGAAATATGGCACTTTTCTTGAGAACTTAACGATGTTCACCACACAAAAGCCGACGCACAACTGAGATAATACGTTGTTACAAATAAGACGCAATAGGATATGTAGTTAGAGCAAAAGGGCTTCTATCGCGATGCTGCGTAAAATGTTAAGACCTCGGATATAACACTTTGTCAGTTGATCAAACATATTATTTCCGATATATTAGTGATGTTAACTCAAAATTTGGATTTTTTGAATTATGACGACGTTGCAGCAAATGAGCGATATGTATATTTTTCGTTAAATATAACTCTGGTCTGAATCGATCGTAATATAACAGTTATCACATTCTTTCTTTTTCAGAACATATGCAACAAACATCATCAGGGAAAAGTTGATGACTGATATCGCTGAGCCTGCAACCAAAAGCAGACGCAAGGTCACAGTTGTGGGCTGCGGTCAAGTGGGCATAGCAACAGTAATTTGCTTACTAACACAAAATGTCTCAAATGAAGTGTGCATAGTAGATGCCAACGAAAAGTTAGCAACTGGCGAGGCGAGAGACATCCAACATGGTTCCGTGTATCTAAGAGATGCTAAAATTATTCCGAGTAAAGGTTATGAAGCAACGGAAGGTTCGGCTGTATGTATTGTGACGGCTGGAGCGCGTCAAAAGGAGGGTCAAACTCGGTTGGATCTGTTAGGCACAAATATCAAGATTTTAGGTGAAATAATACCGCAACTTGTTAAATATTCGCCCAAAACCGTGATAGTTATGGTTTCAAATCCATGTGATGTTTTATCTTATGCTGCTTGGAAACTGTCTGGCCTACCAAGTGAGCGCATATTTTCCACTGGCACCCACTTAGACACAGCACGGTTTCGTTACTTAATAGCACAGCGTCTGTGTGTCTCACCTAGTTCGGTACAAGGATATATACTTGGTGAACATGGCAACAGCTCTGTACCGGTATGGAGTGGTGTTAGTGTGGCTGGCACGCGCTTCACTGACCTTGCCAAATGTATAGGCTCCGAAGGTGACACAGATGGATGGGGTGAGGTGCACAAACAAGTTGTCAGAGCGGCGTACGTTGTAATTGAGGAAAAAGGTTACACCAATTGGGCCATTGGACTTACGGGGGCGTCTATAACATCTATGATTTTAGATAACAAAAACGAGGTGGCCACAGTTTCCATCCTGGCGAAGGTAAGAAAATCGACGAATTAATCTGTCATCTAATGAAGGGCAACAGGATTATGGCTTTGTACATATTTCCAGGGTCATCAAGGCATTGAACAAGATGTATACCTGTCTCTGCCCGCTGTTGTCGGTGCAAATGGCATAACATCTGTTATAAATTTACCGCTGACCAAGACGGAACAAGAAAATTTGTGCAAATCTGCCGACATTTTGGACAAAGCAACTAAATCCATTAGCGATAAGCTGAAAAAGAAGAAGGAGTGCTAACTTTTGGCAATTAACTCTATATGACATCAAAAATCAGCCGTATTAAATTTCAGTCGTTATTCGCATATATTTTATGTTAAATTTCTTTATGATTATAATTAATAAAAAAATATTGCAGGTTACAAAGAAAAGGGACTAAGAACATTTTAGAGGAGATGCAATAAATTGTCACTATCGTTTGCGTGAAATTAGGGCATTTCGAATGTATTAATTTAGTTTTAGTCTTGACACGTTTATCTACAAAATTAAGCTTATTTTAGCGTTAATTTATTATAATTTTTAGCGTTAATTTTTTTGTTAAAGGGGCATATATGTACATGCATAGTGTGATAGTGTTACTTTTGTAAATGTACAAAAGTAAATTAAAAATTCATGCTGTTTTACCTTATTATAAATGCTAAGATTATCATTTAGTAACGTAATGCATATACTACTAAGTACATATTTTTAGAAAATTTTTGCATTTCCGTCCCATAACGACTATAGCTAAGGCGATTTTCAGTAACCACATCCCCGAAATTAGGTCCGTTTCTTCGTACCAGAGTTCCAAAAGAACCCTCCAACTCGGATACATTTTCTTTAGTTGCATAGGCAACCCTGTTTGCATCTTTCATGCAAGATGTGGAAAATAGTTGTGCTAGCAAATTTTGGGTTGACGTAGTTACATATATATTTTAAAATACTATGCAAATAAAAAGAAATTAGGTGCTAAAGTGAAATTTCCCATGCATTTCATTAGGGCTCATTTACAATAGCGCAGTTTTTCCACTGCCCAACACTACACCTCAGATCGGACACATTTTACCGAGTTGGCTCAACTCGCATATCTTTCCGAGTTAGTGTTGTTGCTTTACATGCAATTCGTTATCCTACCTAGTGTTCTTTTGGAAGTCGGGTAGAAAGAAACGGGCCTATTATATTCGAACATTTGTGGCACAAATTTATCTTTCTAATGCAGTAAATTTTCAGTTTTAAATTGTGTAATCTCATTATTTGATTTCTATTTAAATGTACGCACCTCCAAAAACATTTTTACTAAGCGCTGATGAGATATTAGTGAAGTTTTCGTATTCTCCAGTAAAACACTATCCAGTATCTTGCCAGTAATTAAATATCAGAGCGTAAGCAAAATTTGCTCTCAACGAAAGAAGCTTGCATGAAAGTAAGAAAAAGCAAAACCAGTAAGAAGCTGCAAGGTTTTTCAATTTCTTATATTTATGTTTACGTATTTTATCACTTTTCCCAATGTTCACCCTTTTTTATGGAAATAATAAACATTTTTAATAATAGTTTTCTACTTGTGATCAACTGAATACTTTCAGCCTGCTTTTTATCTTATTGGCAAATTCTTGCTAGTAGAAATTTATTCAGTAAGACTTGCAAGTCATTGTCGTTCCCTACTTTGCTAGTTTCGTGCTAGATTTGCCGTACGAAAACACAGTAAAATTATTACTGGTTCTTGCTGGTTTTAATGAATAGTGAATACGAAAACGGAACTGTTGTGAATTTGGTTATATTTTTTTTTTACTTATTCATTGTACATACATACATATATTGAATGCATAAATGGAAAACTTAATTTTTTAGCAGAGAGGAGAATATTAACTTGTAACGTTTTCTTTTCTCGAAGAGAGAATCCGATCTGATTCCAGCAGCTTAGCGGTCTTACTTTGATTGCAAGGTTAAATGCGTTTTAGTGTTTACTTCTACGTAATGTTTACTTTTACGTCTACGAAGTTGGTTGCAAAACCTGAAATGGCCGCCTTCTCTTATAGACGCAGGTAAGTTGATCTTGACAATGTTCCGGTTCCGTCTATTGCACGATAAAATTGAATTTGTCCACATAACTGGTGAAAAAACAGGTCCTCAGCAATGACATGACGACCTTCCAATAAACGTGGATTACAAAGAAGTTGCACGGCGTTTCATTTCCTGTGGCAAGAATTCACGTCCAATTTCACCACAAATTAGTTCTGGTATGGTGAAATCGGGCGGGATTTTCTGTTAAAGGAACGATGAGAGTGAAGCAACTTCATTGTGACTCACGATCTTGTTCAGTGTTCACCGAAAGCTCAGATTTCAGTATACATATGTATGGATATGAACGTAGATGGCAATGACTTGCATATCGAGAGTTTATATTCAATATTCTGATATAAAAATTAATTTAAGACTTAATTGTCATAGCTGACTTTATGTATCGCTTGTTAGAATAATTTATTATTTAATTGCAAAGTTAAAATTAGCATTCAGGAAAATATGGAGTTTTGCAATCATGCCGCAAAAACATGACCAGGGGACTAGCAAAATAATGAGAAAATGGAAAAAATTATATAACACACCTTTTAAAAAGGAAATCATGCTAAACAAAAAAAAATCTACTTGCATTTATTTCAAATCCTGAAATTTTTTCATATTTACTAAATGTTTAGCAATGCGACCAACCAGGGTTCCCCAATTTACATTTTGTTATCAAACTACTAGGTGTTCTCTGGTCGCCTACCGTTACAAATGAGAGGTTATTTTCCTTCTTTATATTTATAAAAATGCGAAGTCTTCCTTAACGGGGTTGCTTTAGTCTCCATTCATAAAGTACTCAAAAAAAACCGCTTTAGATGAAATGGCGAAAATGAACAGCAGGCGTACAAATTATTCCCCATGAGATTGCTTCTCTGAACTCTGTTTGAACCTTGACATGAAATATTTCAAAATTGAGCAAATTGTGGATCGACATTCCTTGTTCTGGAAACGGTGACGGGATATGGACGCGTTTGCTGTCACCATTTAGCAAAATGGAGTTATGTTTCATCAACAATTTAACTGTGCTTTCATCAATCACTGCGTCGCCATTCTTATTCTTACAAACTTCCGTAATTCGCCGCATCGTTTGGTAAAATTTCCGGCAATTTTCATTTCGGCTAGCATCGCCAGACCGCAGCGTAACACTTATTTACTTTACATTCTTCATCGTACTAGTCATTCTTTTGAGGTTCTCCTGCTAGGGTTGATAAATAGACCACGCATATCATCTCTCCTCCGACCGCAGCCTGACCCTGTAGACAGCATCTTTACTTAACATCCTTCATCGTAGCAGCCATTTTTTCGTGGTTGCTTAAAGTCAGTGGTCGCTGATAGGCAGCGACGTCTTTAGTGGCTGTACGTAGTGAGTAAGAAATGTGCTCGAGTCGTGTAGCGAAGTTAGTAGCTGTAGCGATTGCAGTTGGGGGCTGAGGGACTAGTCTTCGCTCACCCCTGACAGACGGACAGAGCTAAATCGAGCCAACTCGTCATCCTGATCATTTTGGTGTGCTTTTTGGTTATTGGCCTACTCTTCTTATACATAGCGACAAACATCGAACCAAAAATATATTACCATTTGATCTTCATCAAAGATATACAAGTTCCATTCATTCACAAAACTATTTTGACGGCACGTGAGTAGGGTCTGTAGTTGTGGAAAGCCAAAATATTCATAATTTAATATCGAAACCGAAATTTAAAAAATTTGTATTCCTTTTTAATAGCAATTTTTAAAATTCATTTGTTGCTGATTCAACTCCGATCATGCTGTATTTGAAATTTACCATTAATTCTAGTTACCGAATATCTTAGTTGGATATTAAAAGAAAAAAAAACGTATTTACAAAATTAAATCACATTTTGTATAAAAATGTTATCATGAAATCACGATCTGTAAACAGCGGTGATCTACAATCAGCGATCTACAAGTGCAACCTGTTGCATGCGACACGGCTTTTAACTACATACAAATACAATATTTAACTTTTTGCTTTTCTGCACTAGCCTCTTATAAGTCTTTTTTATAATGTGTGCCTTTGTTTGTATTTGTTGTTGTTGCTCCAACATCTGTTGATATTGCTGTGAACAATCTAAAACAAATTTGACTAGGCCACATTCATGCATACGCCAATGCCTGCGAAAAAATACAATTACAACAACAAATATTAAAGTGCATACCAACGTAAATAAACGAATGTTATACAATAATACGATGAAATAAAAAATAAATAAAATCAAATAACAAATGTCATCAGTGGCAGTTATATTGTATTTGCGGCAGCAGGTCGTTCGCAGCGGCGTCTAGAGGCACAGCTATTTTCTTATCAATTGTTTACCGTACCACCGCACAAACACGCGCGCACAAGCAATCAACCTCCGTTTACAGTATTGACGTCTCGGAAATAATCATTCGCGGCAGGCAAATCGCTCGAATCACTACATGAAAGTCGTGCAATTGGCTTGTGAACATTACTATTACAATAACTACAACAACCGAAATAACAGGGGGAACTAACAAAATATCAGCAACATGCAATGAACGGTCGCATGAGTAAGGCTAAGCACCGGCGTGGCATGATAGCTAACGTTACGAAATTTGTATATTTTAGGGATTCGAACGAGTCACAGTTCCTCCTGAAATTCCTAAGGTGCCTAGAACTGAATTGAGCTGAGTGTCGCTTTTGCAAAATGAAGAAGCTCCGCTAGGCAAAGCTTCCAAAGCATATCTTACCCTTAAGTATGGGAGAATACAGTCTCATCATATTATACTCTAATTTTGCCGACGTATTCACTCAATTCACTGTCATGTGCAGCGAGGAATGATCATGGTGGCTATAGACAAATTAAAAATTTTTGTTCAGGTATGCTACTCCCGCGGAGCCCAAATTTTTCAGCATTAACATGCTTAGCTCATTAGTACCAATGACCTTAGAGCCTTTCGCCTTCCCGATGCCTTCCGTAACCTCGTCGCAGGTGAAGGTGAGCGGCGCACTAGATTTTTGGAATTTGCGCAGTCTTTTGGTTCACTACCGTTTAGGCTTATCCATTGCAGCTACCATCAGGCCATGTCTACTTATGGAGTCGGTTATCTTCTCGATCACGATCTGGAGTCCATTGGTAAAACCCTGGTCATTCTGGTGCGCAGACCTGGCTGTCTTGGAGATGACAATAATATTTAGTCGGCAAATTATCGGTGAAGTTTTTCAATTTCCAACAGTAAGTCAGTAATACTGTGGTATTTTACTGGGTAAATGGCAAAACAAGTTTGTAAACAAGTTTAATCACAGGCACATTGTTTTCGGAAATTTAACCAGTTCAACCATTTAGCACGGTTGAAAACCAGTTCGGCCTGGCATTGTTTGCATTAAGGTACATACTTTCGACACACCGTCTACAGATCTGTAAATAGAAATCAGTCATACTCATATCATACTCATATTTATTCATGGTGCAAAATTAATTTGTTCAGTTCACATGGGATCCTACTGTCACAGTCTGCTAATCTAGTTATTTCATATGGATCATTCTGTTAACTTAAACTCGAAAACTGCAATTTGAACGGCCTGAACCAGTTCTCCATTTAATAAGTTAAATGGTGGCAATTTGAACGTACTATAAGTCGAAAATTTCTTTTAAAAGTTTAGTGAAGGTGATTCAGAGAAAAGAAAATAATGCATTTCGGCCATTTTTAGAAGTTCTGTTTGCTCTTAAATGTAATGTGATCATTTTCTTAAAAAAATATTTTTTCCAACGTATGCCGGTGTTTAGTTCTTGCTGTTGTACTTTTTTAAGCGTATCAGTGTACGCTTGGTAAGCTAGCGAAAAATATGTGGTTAGAAGTTTGTGACGTTTGCGACCTCCCCAAACAACAATTGTTGTCTTGTTGGAAAGTATACCGTAGATAACTTTCTACCAAAAGAGACTCTCGGTATCTGTTTATCATTTGGATCTAAAAACAAAGGGCAGTAGCAATTTTCAAAAAAAATATTTATGTGTCGAGAATTCTCATCGCTGCTTACTAAAGGTTCTCCAACATTGTCCATAAACTTTCAATGCTCTATTTACCTTCTGTTCGACATGACCTTTCTTTCAAGGATTAAACCCAGAGAATTCCCTTCCTCGGAAAGTCGTTACTTAAGCACCTAGGGTGCAAAGACCACCTTTCTCCCCCATTTCTTCCACTCCACGCCATCTGGCAGCTGAGCACATAGAATCACAGATAGCGTTTGAATTTTTGGAAGTGTGGTACTCTCGTTTCTAGGAGCCACCCAAACTCTTGTCAATCCGCCTTTCGAAAGTTCTGACCTACATATGTACACGTGGTTAGTCTCAATGCCCAGCCGAAATTCAATGAATCATCGATGACCAGAAAGAGTTGTATCTTCCAAAACCCTCCATATTTTGATGTGATCTTTATAACTCTATTGGTTAAGGTCGAAGCGATCACTTCTCCTTTTCTGGTGGTAACGAATGTAGGTAGATGTAGTATGTTCTGTATTCCCGGCAACGAGGACACAATAAATTGTTTGTCACATCGTGCTCTCAGATTTTGCGCCACAACCCACTATTATTCCAAGATCAAGTCATATGGTCTCAGAGTACTCCCAATGCCTATAATCTCCCACGAAGGTTGGGGAAATGTAGAGTCGTGTGGCAGGTGGGCGGAGACTACGACGACCTCGTCTCGACGCCTGATATTGACAATATCAGATTTTTATCGCAACGACATCCTGAGAACCGAATTCTCTAAGCATCGCACATTCGACTGATCGCGACCAAAATATAGAATTCGCTGCAAATGAAACCACTATACTGTTTCATACTTTTTTGGAGTTTTTTGGTTTATCTTCGGTGTGTCCGTGGGCCCCTGCGAAAATCCCCGTCCGTGCTGATCTCTACCCAAAAATAAAAGTCGGACCGATTTTATTGCCAGCACTGTCTTTGTTCGATTGAGTGTCTGTATTTGTAAACATTGATTTGATAATATTTGAGGCGATTTCATCATATTGCATGAAAAAAATTACAATTATGTTGCTGTGTTCTTGTTAGCATTCTTTGTTCAATTCTTCTTTATTTTCGTTACTATACGTATGATTTTATGTACTTAATACATATGCATGTCTTAGATTGTTTTAGTTTGTATGTATATTTCTACCTTTTGTTTTACACCACCCGCGATGTACATACGTACGTTGGTGTTGCGGTGTTGGTGGCATGCCACAAGCAACAATCGCACACCGCTGCACCCACAACATTGCATGCATATTTGCGGTTAGCGTTTGCTTGCAGCCGCTCGCAACTGGCAGCACCGCCGCTAGAAAGAAAACATACAAGAGTAAAAATAAACACGAAGAAATCGCTTTGTGCAAAAGCGCAAACCAACATGCATGCAATGCGAGCACGCGCATGTGCCACAATTTATTTTTATTGCCACACAAACGCTCGATAAACCGAGTTGCCTTAACACGTCGCACAGTGGTGCCAGAGCGGAAAAAAAGGATTTTTTTTATCATTCCAAATTTGTACCATCTTTTCAATTTAAGCTAAGAACTAATCAAATAACATTATCCGAATACTTGGGCTTGATATATTCAATGGTTTTTTGTTGGGAGAGCTTCAAAGTCCAACAAAGTATCAACGCAAAGTTACTCAGAAAAATGTGATGAATATTGCAAAGGTTAAAACTCAAAAGTTAACCATAAAATATCAATTGTATAGTTTTTATTTATTAAAACCAATGTTATAGATGTGATTTACATCATCAAATGTATACTTTCTTTTTCAAGATTTTTTTTAATATGATGTTTTTTCATGGTCCAAAAAAATCATATATTTCACAACTTCAACAGAATATAACTAATGTGCGCAGGAGCGCGCAGGTTAGCCACTTACACAAAATAAACTTTAGAATCTCCTTAATCGATAGAAAAAAAAATCAGCTGCAATTAGCTGCCAATTCATGAGTAATTAGCATTTTAATCTAAAAACTCACATCAAAAGTTATGAAAATGTGCAACTGCGTTGTTTGTTTGCTTGATTCGTTGCTTTGTTTTTTTTTGCCTGCTTCGCTGCTTTGTTTTTTTTGCGTGCTTCGTTGCTTTGTTTTTTTTGACTGCTTCGCTGCTTTGTTTTTTTGCCTGTTTCGTTGGTTAGATGATGATTTAGATGGTATATTGAGGAGAACAGTAAACGAAGGTTCCCTAAGATTTGGAATTTCTCCCTTGCATGCAAGAATTAAGTTTATGGAGTGTATTCTGCATATTGCTTACAACAAACCTTTTCGCAAATGGAGAACTGACGATCGTACCAAAAAACTGAAGGCAGATGAAAAAGCACGTATTCAAGCAGATTTGAAGTCATCCTTGGGAATAAATGTTGATGTAGTGAAGCAGGGACTGGGTACGACAAATGATGGCAATACCTCACGAAGATTTTTTGAGGATCCTGCTAAAACTGCCGATATTGTTGGCGTTGACGAAAACCTGATACATAGATTTAAAATAATATTAAATACAATCAATAGTCAAGCAGCAATAGATCGTCAAAAATTTGAAATTTATTGCATGAAAACTGCGAGGTTATATGTCAGCCTTTATGAATTTTTCTATATGCCAATGACAGTACATAAAGTTTTAATGCATGGAAGTAAAATTGTTTCATCCTCTATTTTGTCATTGGGCATGCTATCAGAGGAGGCTCAAGAAGCTCGCAATAAAGATTACAAGAAATATAGGCTTAATCATTCTAGAAAATGCGACAGAATTTCTACAAATCAAGATGTAATGCACTTGCTTTTAGCTTCATCGGATCCTTTTATTAATGGTTTCAGAACAAATCCCAAAAATAAAACTTTAGAATTCCACGATGATGTTAAAAAATTACTTGTTGAATAAATAATTAATAATATATGATCATTTTTGAATATTTATTGGTTATGTTATATGGGAGGTGGGCGTAGTTGTGGGCGGACTTGTTTCATTTTTAGAGAAATAATAATTTTTATTGATTCAAATCCGTTTGACAATTTTTAACAGTCTAGCTGTGATAACAGCGAAAATATTGCAACTTTTGTGATTATATTATACGGGAGATGGGCCTAATTGTGGGCGGATTTGCTTTATTTTTTCTGGACAAGCTTATATTTACAAAATATTACACTGTAGAAAATTTTGTTACTGTAGGATGATTTTTGATTTTTGTGTTATATGGGAGGTGGGTGTGGTTGTGGGCGGATTTTAACAAAAATTTTGTTTTCATCTAATTTGGCAATATGAGAGATGTGTGCCAAATTTCAAAGCCCTACCTCGATTCCTTCTATTTTTTGCCGCGGCTTGTATGAAGCGGCACCACTGTGCGTCGCTGTGACTATTGTGGTTTTACGGGAAAAAGTGAAAAAGAACACATACAACAGAAAACAGAAACAAATGAAGCACTGTGTGTTATAACAACAATTGTGGCAAAAACAAATTCTCCATACAGTGCGCTGTTTGCCGTTCAATCGAGCGCCTTTGCAGCGATTGCCCTCGAGTGTGATTTGTGGCGTGTCCATGCAGTGCTGCTTGCCGAACGTCTGACTATTGTCTGTCCGTACTGAGCGGCGGTCCAGCAGCATGGTGCTTATTTATGTATGTATGTTTGTATGTAATTTTACATTTCATTTTTACAATTTCACTTTCGTTTATGTTTGGTTATTGTTGTAGTTTTCGTTTAATTTCTATAATTTTTTTTTTGTTGATTCACACAATTCGATTTGTTTGGCCGCCCGAGGGGGGCCAATGAACCTACATATACTGTTGCACCCTCGATTACTCCCCATCAACTTGACTTGCAACAGTTGCATTACAGCAAGAAGAAAAGCGATAACTAAAAACAAATATACACCAATATAACTCGCTGCCACACAGGCGGTGAATTGCAACTACGAGTGGAAGGCGGTTATGGCATGCCGCATAATCGCAACACTTAACATCAAATGGCTTTATTAAAAGGCAACGAAATGATGGTATGGCGTAAGCAACGGCGGTGGCGTCAGCGGCAGTGGGGTGGCCACGCTTCAAATCCACAACGTCAAACCCGCCGCTTATTTGGTCGTCACCTCTCTCAACTGTCCATTTGCCTCTCTCTTGTATGCCCATCTATTCGTTTGTTGTTCTTTTCCATTACCCGGTTGGCGCTTTTTAAAAGGTTTTCTCCACGTCCCAGCAACCGGTCGCGACAATCCACTGATCCTTAAATACATCAATAAAACCACAACAAAATAGCGTTACTTGCAAACTTCTACATATGTACATATATATGTATGTATGTATTTATGTATACTAGGGTGCCTCATACAGAAAAGGTTGCGGTTGAGGAATTGTAAAAGTTATTATATTTTGAGGCTTTTGCAAAAATATTTACCGATTAGGAAAAATAGTAAGATTCACGCTGGACCGATTTGAAAAAACATTCAATAATGGAGCTTTTTGGGAATTAAAATACATATGTTTTTTTTTTAATATTTAAAAAACGCCCTTTGTAATGTTAAATTTGATATAAGCTTAAAGGATGTGCAAAAACATATTCCAAAATTTGCTCAACGGAATCATAGTAATGAGATTACCGGAAAAAATCGGCCGGCAATGGGTTGATTTGCAAAGAAATAAAAAACGTGAAAATATCTTTCTAAAGGCAAAAGTATAAGTCTAAATTATTCCAGTTTTTCCTTGCTTATTCAAGGTTTTCTTAAACCAGACTTAAAAAAAAATTACAAAAATAGCAGCAAAAATCATATTATGTGATCGTTGAAAATCCTTTTAAAAATTTTATGCAGTGTCTAACTTGTTTAACTTAAAGTGCCTTATAGTCTGCGTTGATATTTTTGAAAAATATTTTCGAAAGGTGCTTTTATTTAAAAAAAAAAAACAAAATTTTTTGGAAGCATATTGAAATCGGTCGTACACATGGTAATACTTAATATTTTTTTTTTTTTTAATCTTTTGGTTACTGTCTTAAAATATATTCCGAAAGAGAAACAATACCAATTTTCTTTTGTATAGGGAGTGATGGAAACTAATATACATACATACTTATCATGCATTTGCTGGAAGAGTATCATATTTGAAAAAGTTACAAACTCAGGGAAAGCGGGTTTATCGTTTTCAATTTACATAATGAGCTGCCGTTAATCGATTTGACTGTGAATATTTTAAACAAAATAAAAGTACAGAAATCGGTATTTTTACATACTTAATTTAAAAAAAAATTTGTTTCGAAATATCTCGCTCATCCAGCAAAAGTGCGATGTATTTTATACATATGTATACACCCTCGTATTAACATATTCAAAGCGCTACACACAATGTTGTATTTGTATCCATGAGATAATTTTTCCGTAAGTAACGCGTGGTTGTTTAGCCTCTCACGACTCTTTTAAATCGTTTAATCTGCAATTTTTTTCTTATTTCGCGTTGGTTTTTTATTGCTTTTGGTTTCTTTTACTGTATTTTGTTTTTGTTTGCAACAAGCTGATGTTTTCTGAAGGACTCTTGGTAACGTAGATTGACCACCACATTGGTGGTCCACTTCATCGATTTACTAAAATCATTCAGTCAACGTGTACATACAAAGTTACATAATCAACCGTGAACCCAGCAAACACTGGACAAGTATCCTATAGAGAGCATTTAGCGCCGTTTGCTCAATGTATGGTTTTTTTTTACAAAAATTGTATCAAATGGTGTAATTTCCATTTGTCAAAAATTATGAATATTGAGCTTAAAGCGAATCAGCATTCTGTTTAGCATCTAACCATGAGCAGTATTAATCATGCATTTAGAATACCGTCCTTAGAGAGTTAAAGAACGCATAAAAATGCTCAAATTTAAACAAAATTAATTTTGCATCATAGTACGTTAGATGTAGTGACTCTGTTTTCAAAATGTTTCTTTTAACAATTTACAAGTGTCAAAAATGTTTATAGGGTATTTTCGCATAACAATTACGCTAAAATGAAATATCTATAATTTTTTGTTTGCTATGAAAGGGGCGGTGCGCCTGTATACCCTTTTCATGCCGCAAACTTCCTTTTAAATTTGAACAATTTATCTCTTACTCGTATAGTTTATAAAACATTGCATTTTTTTAGAATTTTGTAAATTACCGTTATACGTGATTTTTGCCGGATTTCTATAATTATAATTGTGTCTATTGATTTCAAATGTATATGTTAAAAATTTGGTAGAGTTTGGTCAGCTACTTTCGGGCATATCTGTACATACTTATTTGCTCTGAAGTTGGCAGTGCCACGGCAATTTTTCAAAAAAAAAGGAAATCAATTTCAAGATGGCACAACAGTTTTAAGATTTCGTAGCGGGTTGAACCCCAAAACACCCCTCTTGGGTGCGCCCATGCCTTTGGAGTCACTTTATAAATCAGTTAAAGCATACTAGCTTTATTTGTTTCAAAAATATTTCAGTTCAAACGATCTTTGAAATTACCGCCATAGAGATATTTTTAATCTTGAAAGATGAAGTTGATATTATGCTTAATATTTATGCAAACTCTTGTTTTAAATGCGTCGTTAACATGCAATTTTATATGCATTTTGGGACACCTAGTTTTATTAATAATTGCGCATGTCTATGAATAGGCACACACACATAGAATATATGTACATACATATGTATGGGAATATCATTAATCTATGTGTTCTCTAGTTACATGCGCCAATGCCCATAATTTCCCAACCTAATTCCGCAATTCAGTTATTGGGCTTTTTGCTGTTACTTATTATCGTTGCTGCTCTTGTTCCAATTTTGGCTGAACAAAATCCGAAAAATTTTACCAATCATTGGAAATCATTGCGGTGGATGTTATTATTGCTAATGGCCGTTGCTAAGCTGGTACGTAAAAGTGTTGCTTTAGTTAGAGCTGGTAGCAGAGCCAACAACAACAAGCACAATTAATTGGCAATAAGTATAGCAATCATTGGAAGCCCGCATTGACAGATAGCACTTTGAATTTTTACTCTTTTCCAATTGGAAAATATTGCGGCGTCGCCTTTTGAAACGTTTTGAAATTATGTGTATGTTTACACTTTCAGGATTTCTTAGAAATTGCATAATGCGAAATAATTCATATAAATTGATGGAGAAGAGTTTTCAAAAAATTACAAATACACCATCCGGACTTCATTGGAATAATCTTTATAAGCAGGGAGATAAAGAAATGGGACGAAATAGTTGGGGTTTTACATTAGAAGAAGCATGCTCGAAAAAATGTTAAATACGTGCTATCAGAATACGAAAACAAACCGAACGTATCACACCTCTTTCCCACAACAAGTACGAAAAGTTTGTGCTCGTTTTGCAATATTACTGCCAATCACTAACACCACACGGAACGTTAAAAATACTCATCATCAGCAAAACCCAAGCAAAACATGTTACACAAAACAATGGATCATTCCTCTACCTAGTATTCATGCTCGCCGGCAGTTTACTGTCAAAAATTTTTGTATTTTCATATATTTTGATAGACATGATCATGATGCAATAATTAAAAGGTGCTGTACATTGTGACAGATAGTTTTACTACTGCCTTAACTCAACGCCGTATTTTGGAAATGGGGAGAAAAATGGGAAGAAATAAAGCCGTTTAGGGAAAAAGTTCTAATCAAAATATTCTTATTTCTAGTATAATCCTAATGCAATAGTAATAAGTAATAATACGTTAAAATAATTTGTTTTCTGGTCCTGTCCTAAGTTGTCTTATTGCATTTCTATTTGGTTTGAGAAGTAAAATTGATGCAATTCCGACTCATTTTGGTGGTGGTATTCTTGATTCCGAGTGAGCTCGAATAGCTTTCGATTCATTTCCATGCCGCTGTTGTCAATTAATTATGTTTCTTGAAAAATTTAACAATGCCGTTTGTTAACTGAGATTACGAGTGGGTAAATTACGAAAGCTGGACTCTGGAGCAAGTTTGCCCCATAAAGAAATTTAAATTATAAATCCTTCAGTTTATTTACAAATACAATAACCTCCTACACAATAATATCGTACTTACTTACTTAATTGGCGCTATAACCTCTTATGAGATTTTGGCCGAGTTTAACAAATTACGCCAGTCACTCCTTATTCCTGCTAACTGGCGCCAATTGGAAATCCCAAGTGACGTCCAGTCCTTTTCCACTTGATATTTTCATCGCAGAGGAGGCCGTCCTCTTCCTCTACTTCCACCAACTGGTACCGCGATGAATACTTTCAGGGCTGGAGCATTCACGTCCATTCGCACGGCATGTCCCAGCCAACGTAGCCGCTGCATTTTAATTCGCTGGACTATGTCTATGTCGCGGTAAAGCTCATGCAGCTCAACATTCCATCATCTGCGGCAAACTATTGTCGGAATCAAGCACCCCAATACATTTTGATTCCGAAAAATTTGATCCGAAAAATTTGATGCACTAGCGACCACCGCTAGTTACTATGATTTTTTATGCAAATTGCCCCGGCCGAGAGGCAGTCAACATTGGCCGATTTATAGTGAAAAATAGCCAACGTACAACACCTGTCATTCTTGCATCATGAGCATGATCTGTTCTATTACTATTACATACCGAATTTGCCCAATTTAGTTCCGCTAAATTTCAGTTACATACGATATGCAAAATGTGTATGTAAATATTTATACTAGGGTATTACTAAACGAATAATTTCGTATTGTGTTGTGAGCACTAACTTAATGTTTCGTCTATTCCCTTATTGTTTTGTTTATCAGTAAAATCAATTATAATTTTGTAATAATTTCATTTATAAAATTTATTTATTTAAATATAAACAAGCAAATAAACAAAATGTTATGCTTTTAATGCACCATGTCAATTTTCCAAAATTTGGATTTTTACGCATTTATTTTTTAAATTAAATCGTTCGTAGCAAATTTTGGCAAATTTTTCCAAGATTCAATAGCATAGGAAATTACTTGTTTTTTTTTTGTTACATGAGAGGTGGGTTTGGTACTGAGCTAAAATGTAAGAAAACCTCAAATTGGTAGACTTCGGTGAGGAAATTTCGGAGACATACATATCTGTATACAAAAACCAGTATATTAAATTTTGCACTGTATCTTTTATAGTTACGGAAATACTTCTTTTGATTTTTACAGAACAACGTTAAGTAGGCATTTCACCAATTTTCAGTAGCTACCAACCTTGCGCTGAGGGGAATGTATACAAAGTTTTGTTGAGATGGCACCACATTTACTCGAGTTATCCGATGTACGAGCGAATAGATGAAGATACAGACATGACTTAGTCGGTTTTGCTTTTCATTCTGAAAATTTTTGTATAAATGTATATGCTTATAACTATCTTGGTTGTTTTGTGCTGTTATAAACAACCGTTAGGTGAACAAAGTTACAATACCCTTTACGGTAGTGTGTTCGGGTGTAACCAAATGTAAACATAAACAATTAAAACTTGCCCTACCAAATAAATAAAGTCAATAAAATTATTTGTGCTTTTATTTTGTATACCTTTAAAATGTTTCAAAATACATAATTTATACAAAATATACAAATAATAAAAGAGAATTGCATAATTTATTCATATTAATTTTATAAACGAAAAGTGATTTAAACCCAGCTCATTATTTCTCTGTATCCTATAATAAAGTAATTAACTTCACAATACGCAAGCAGCATCAAAAGATAAAGAAAATTAAAGAAAAGTGTTTTTCTAGTAACGGTTGCCTTTGGCAGTAATTGGCACAACCTCCGGGTGTATTTCTGCCATGAAAAAAACTTCAGAAAAATCATTTGCCGTTCGGGGTCGGCGTAAAACTTTAGGTCTCCCAATTTGTGTTACAACATCAAGACGAAAGCCCCAAATTGTAGCAGAAGTTCGGTCAAACATCAACAAATAATGTAAGCGTAAAATTATTATTGAAGTGAAACATCTTTGCGCTCGTTGGGCTGTAATTTCAATATCGAATCAAAACGAAAAAGCGACAGGAAAAGGGCGGGGATGGCGCGCGTGGTGGGGCAGTCGGACGGAAGGAGACATGGGAGAGAAACGAAAACGCGACAGATTAGGAGTAGGAAACAACGAGCAAGGGGTAGCAAAGCGGACAAAGTGTGCCAATGATTGTTCTCTACGTCACTCCGAACCAGAGAGTTAACGATATAATAAAATTCATACATAGAGCATTATTGGCATATACTCCCTCTGGTACAGCAGAATTAGGAGAAGATTTGCAAACTATGCCAATGATTTTAAGCGGTGATTTTAATGTCAATTTTACCTTGGAAGAAGCTCAACCACTTGTACAATTTTTAGAAAGTAAATTTAATTTAAAAATGAATAATAATCCCAAATACTCAACAACCAGATAAGGCACGACAATATATGCAATTTTCTCAAGATATTTAAATAATTTACAATCACGAGTTTTCATTTCATATTTTTAATTCCACAAACCAATTGTATCTTTTCTTGAACATGAAAGTATGGAAGTGAATGAATAGATTTTTTTATAAATGGAGGCGAAAACATCAACTATCTTTTTTCATTAACCTAACACTCTTAAAAATTCCAGAATAATGAATAGGGGCTTCTGTTATCGGGGAAATATTTATATCTCAAAAAAATTTGCTGGCTAGGGTGAGTATTTTCATTTCAAGTGCCCATCGAGAGCCATTCAGTTTCACTTCTATCGCCTAGCTTTCTAGGCTGACAATTATTATTATTAAGAATAAAAATTCTATAAGTTTTTAAGTTTCCTGATAACTTATGTTAAAGCTTTATTAACAAATCTACATTCACCAGGTTGCCCATAATATTAAGTTAAGTTAAAAAATTAAGAAAATTAAGTCAAGAACTTGTAAGCTTTAAGGATCTAAAACTGAAGATAGTGAAAAAACTTAATATATGCAAGTCCAGAGCCTACTTATCGTTATCTGGAAACAAATCTTCTGTACGTCAGAATCCAGATTTCTTTCGCTGAAAATGGGCAACTAAAACTAAATAAAATATTTTACGCTCAAACGCATCGAGAATTTTAGTAATTTAACTGTTACAAGTAAAATTTTTCCCAGTAAAAATATGCAACTTCCCTTCAAAGTGAAAAGTGATCATTATCTCACAATTGATCTTCCCATGAAAGAAAAATGTGCAATAGTTATTCCGCAAAACGATGACTGCTGTTGGCGTAAAAGTGCTTATTTAGAACACATTCGAACTTTAAATACGTAATCGCAATACTAATATTTAGAAACTATTGGCTTGTATATGCCAATAGCAACATTTCCTCTTAATAATTAATTTCATGGCAATCAAGTTAGCAGGTTGTAAATCTATAAAATTTTGGATGTACGGAAGTTTGTATTCATACATTTTACATACACACTTGATTACGAATAATGGTGAGAAAATCTTTATATGTTCAGCGGTTGCTGCTAAAATTAGAACAGCATATGCGGCTGCAACAACATTACATATGTACATACATACATTGAGCTCGTTCACTTCCTGCTGTAAATTGCTACAAAGTGACTTTTGCTACTATGATTGTTAATTTTTTTTTCTGCTTTCCATATCCATAAATAGAGATTTTGTTGTTTTGCTTAACTAGAGAAATCGCAAAACTATTTTCAATGAAGCACTTGCTACACGTATCCCACCTTCGTTGCACAGATACACACAGTTGGCAAAATATTTATATAGAAATTTATGAAAAATATATATTTTACATATCGTTGATTAAGCACGTTAAATAAACCCAATATCGGGCTTAGTTCATACGTATGTCATTTATTGATATAATAATAGTCAATATTCCTAAGTAAGGCACATGTGGGCATCTCCATTATGCTGTGCATCTCGATTGTTAATGCGTCGCTCGACATATCCTTAAAATTATTGATTTAATTACTTTGGATCTACTTGCGTTATGTGCAGCCTTACTGTGAACGACATGAATGTTCTGGTTTGCTGATTTCTCGATTTGGAACGTTTTCAACGATTCCATTTTAGTAACTAATCGTCAGTAGCATAGACAACATTCATTATTTTTGCCAGAACCGGAATTCCTACAACATCAAAATTTATTAATTTTGGAAATAAATAATAGTCGTTTAAGTTTTCAAAATGAAGAATATTATACCAACTGGTTTTATTGCATACAACAAATACTGTTTATGCTATAAAAAAAACTAAAAAAACTATAGAAAATTCGTGTCGCAAGATTAAAAATTTCTTTAAAATAATGTAATACATCTTGATCATTTTTAAATTTTTGTCTGCCAGTTTGCCTATTTGCATTTTTGAACTCACTAAACTGTGAAACTACTTATTCTTATGAGGATTTAACGGGTGACTAGACAGTAACCTCAGACATAGCATAGGATATATTGCATAAAAAGATTAAATTAGCAAATTTGCCATTTTGATTTCACAGCTCGTGCAAACTAAAGCCATTCGGCGGCTTTAATGAATTTCAGCAAGCCATTCAGAGAGATTCGGCTGCACTCTGAAGTGTTATGCAAGCATGTTTTACAGATTCTATTTAGCCTCATCCGAGTCAGAGCTGGGCACTCGCTCAGTGGGTGTGCGACTGTCTCTCTTGAAGTCGGGTCCTCGCAGCTGCGACTGAAACTGTTGTAAGGTAAGCCTATTCTTTCATCTGGCGCACCTAAGAATCATTACCCTGTGTAGATTACCGTGAATTTGTACGTATTTTCTTTAATCATTCCTAAAAGAGCCCTAGGTTTAGGCGAATCATAGGACACCCAAAATTACCGGGTAATCCTATACAATCGTGTACGGTTCCACCTCTGTTTAGCTTTTGAGTAAAATTTGGCAATTCTGCTTTTAAGATGTCTAAGCTTGGCAGTTCATCCGCTGTTTCTCACAACCAAGAACCCATATTCGAGTAATCTCGTACGTGTCAGTAATCGAGGTAACTTCTCTTCTACTTTAATCCAACAGCCGCTTGGCTATCTGATAAGCTATCTACCTGCGATCTGCATGGCATTGTACTTTTATAAATTCAATTATAGCAATAAATAAACAAACATTTATACTTTACGAAGCAGCGAAAAGATGACGACAAAAGCACTTCACTTACTTTTAACTTGCCCCGATTGCAGGATTGACGTCTTCAAAGTATCTTAAAAAGTTGATTTTTCTGGCTTTTGAGTGATTTTTACATTAAGTTAAACATGGAATAATAAATGTGAAACGCCGAGCTTAGAATTATCGATGTCGTTACTGGTAGGGCATTCATTATAAGCACGATTTGATGAACGTTAGAAAACCCATTTTCGTTGTAGACATCAAGTAGCTTTAATAGAATTGTGGATATTTTCTTTCTTCCGATCGTCCAACTCTTTTCGATGGCAAAAGACATACAAAATTCGAAAGAATGTACTTATTTTACGGTGCTTTAAAAAACGGCCTTCAAGATGAGTTATGAACAAATACAGGCATGGTGTGTAAGTAAAAAACCGATAATAATTTTCAATGTTATTAGTCCCTACATTGCACAGACGAGAAGTTAACCGGAGTTTCTTCCCTACGATATGTATGTGATTGTAAAAGGTTTCATCACAAGGTTACCAAATAGTTGGATATTGACCTCTGCTCCCCTGACTCTAAATAAGACACACCATTTGTAGAAAGTGTCGTCCATCGTCGCCGAATAAGCTAACTATTTATACTTTAGTACGAAAGATTTTCTGGAACTTCAAATTTCTAAGCCCGATGCCGGTAATTGATAAAGTTCTTTCGGAATCCAAATTTTGACTTGAACTTGACTCATAAAATTGAGGATCTCAGTTACATATTTGTTTATTCACGAATAATCGCACGGGTTCTTTGAGTTCATTCCAAGGTGAGTCCAAAGAAGGAGATAGCAAAATAAACAAGGCGAATTCGATGTGTATTTTGTTAATGTAATTTTGCAAGAGAAAAATGTCCAAATATGAATCCGCCCCGTATTGCTCATATATTTTGTAAGTGTAATTTTACGGTGAAATTACAAAAACTTAATTCGCCCAGTTTGCTCATGTATTTTGTTTATGTAAACAAAACAACCCAGCGAATTCGGAAAGAAGAACAAGCATTCAGCTCATGTTATGCTATCACCTTGCATAAATTCGCCTTGGTTCGTTCCAAAACGTAGATGTTTGAAAAGGCGAAGAAAGCTGCTTTGAGGTTTTGCGCGCAGGGATCTTAGCAATTAAGTGTAGGGAACGATTCTAATATTGGTCTTGGCTAATCGACGGTATCCCTAATTTTGACTGAGGTGCTTACAGTATTGGAAGAACACATGTGTAGGGATTGGATATCCATTCAATACTCTGAAGAGGAGAAGCGCAAAGCAAAGCTTTATTTCTTTGAAAAAAGCGGAATACCAGGCGTAATAGGTTGTATAGATGGAACGCACGTCAAAATCGTTGCCCAAAAAAAAAGAGCTGCAGCATTTGTACCACAATCGCAAGGGATATTTTAGCTTGAATGCAATGATAGTGAGTATTTACAAATAAAATGCAATTCAGATGATAAGTGTTGTACGTTCATAGGTTTGTGATGACGTCATGAAAATTCGGTATATAAATGCGAAGAATCCTGGAGCACCGCACGACGCTAACGTGTTTAATATGTCTGCATTGAAACCACAATTAGAAGACGACTACCGTAGGGGCGAACGTAATATATTATTGGATATGTTATGCTTAAATAGTTTTCACATTTGGATGGTTCTAATAAAAGTAAACATTTATTTATTTAGCTGATGCAGGTAACGCATTACAGCCATACATGCTTACGCCATACCGAAACCCTGAAGCCGGATCATCTGAAAGTATGTTTAACAAAAAACATTTCCAAGGAAGGAATATTGTTGAACGAACCATAGGGGTGTTAAAAAACCGATTTAGGTGCTTGTTAGGGGCTCGGGCGCTCCACTACGAACCAAAAAAAGCTACAACAATAGTGAACGTATGCGCAGCTCATCACAATCTATATAAATCCAGCTTTTCTTTTTTTAATTTTATTTTTTCCTTCTTTAGAGCCAGAGCCTCCTGTTTGAGCGCAACTGACTTCTTAATATGGATTTCAATATTTTTCAGACTTTTTTATATTGGTCGTTTTTTTTGTATTAGTTTGAAATGTTTCTCATGGATATTCATTTATTTTTCCAGCAGCGTTATTCTCTTTTCTCTTGTATTTACTTTGGGTCTCCTTGTTGAAATAGCTTGCTGGTCAGTTGTTTCCTGAGTCTCATCGCAGCCGTGCTCTTCACGTGCTTCCTGTGCTTCATTTTCAAGTTCTTCAACTGCTATCTCATTCGAACTATAGACTTGTCGTTGATGACATTGAAAATTACTGCTTCCGATTTCTTTACCGGGTGGATCGACAAGAGCCTCAAAATTCAAAAATCAAATCACAGCTTCCTCCAGCGCCGTGAAAGTGTAAATTTTTTGGCCCCCCACCTGTTGCTCGAAATTCGGCCCGGTTTTTTTCTTTGTTTTGCATTTGAAATCTGTCCACACCTACAATGAAATACTCGTATCTTATTTATCAAAGCTATGTACATATTGTTTTACCTTTAACCACTTTTCCCACGAACGCAATGGTGGTCCCAAGCTATTCAGTTCAGTAGCTATGAGCTCCCATCTTGCCTTTGCTTGAGTTTTTCCACAAACTCCTTTGCCTAGGTCGACGTTTTCCTGCATCAACTGCACTAAGTAGTAATGATTTTCGTTCTATAATTGAGATGTTGATATTTTACTACAATTATTTATGTATATGTATTATTATTATTTTCACTTAAAAACTCACTTTTTATCCATTATTGTATCAAACTTCTAAAATCGACACGCTCGACGACTATAAAATGGCTGTAGAATGATGATCGACAGAAAAGTATTCACAGTCGCTTGTTGAGCGAGAAATCGACACTCGCAATACCACGATAGTCGATAATCGCTCAATAGTCGATTATCTATTTTTGATCGACACTCACAATAGGGATGTAAGTCTCTAATTGGGAAGCTCTTGCAGATTTAAGTGAATGTAAAGACGGGAGAATTAACGATTGCGAAACTATCGCACATTCAATATTCAACTGTTGATTACAATAATAGACAATAACCAAATAAATGTGAAGATAGTAAAGAGATAAATTGAAACACTACACTTATAGCTTACGCACAATACTAGCGGCATCGATTTCCAACGCTCGCCAGATAATTTCGCTCTAGCTAACACAATTGACGCGGCAGTGGATGCAATAAAAACAGGTGATTGTGCCCCTTTTATCCGCAATGAAAGTTAGAGTAATCGTACATTAAAAAAAAGCATTCATAGTACATGTAAAAGAAATTCAAATTAATATCGAACAGATAAGCTAAAACAAAAAACCTCCCCATATAAATTGTTTGACTTTAAACAAGTAAATTATTATTTTTAAACAACAATAAAACTGATTACATTTTATTTTATTTAGAAACACTGAAATAATAAAGCTATGTGTCCACCCAGATTTGATTTCGCCGTCGCTGCTGGCGAAATAAATCTATAGCCGCGAATTGTCGTCGAGCGAAATTCGTTGTAGGATTTTGGTGTAGGTCATATTTTCGCTACGGAAAATTTGTTCGTTGATCGACGGCATCGCGCGAAAGCTATTAAGAGAAAAACTCAATAATCGAAACTTGAGGATGTTTAATATTTATAATAATTACATATATACATAATCTCTATTTTACTTAAACATTTACCAATGCCTATTTTGAACGAAATCGATATAGCAAGATGTGTAGTTCAATTTGACACTCATTGAATATTATTAACTTAGCTTCATACAAGGCGAATTCATATAGTAAGGTGAAGTTAGTAAAACAGCTGATGTCTTCTTCTTCCACAATGCTTGTATATTTCCTTTACCCGTGACATCCTAAAAGCGAAAACTAATGGGGTCCATTCTTCTATTATCTTTTATCGTGACATCCTAAAATTTAAAAATTCTTTTTCAACTTTACAGTCTATTCGCTTTTTGAAAAGTCAACCCGAGAGCATAAATCACGTTCTGTAGCAGACTATAACTTCAGTTGCAATGGCGACTTTAATTAAAAACTTCTCTGGGGTGTAATCTGAATTTCCAAACCCCCCTCCACCCGTGCGCACGAGCCTGTATTCTCTTATAGTCCGCTGATTATGCATTCCGCTAATTTGGTGCTCGATGGATGCTTGGCCGAGCTTACTATTTACTGCAATAACTAACGAGATGAGTTTTATGAGACGGTTTTTCTTGGCAATTAATAACAAAAATTTATCCACAACAATACAATCTAATCCATTCCTATGAATTGGCTACATTGGGTGTGAACGTATTTGATTAAATTTTCCAGGTATGTTATTAAATAACAATTTTAAAGTTTTCGAAAAGCATAAACTTTTTTCACAGCTTATCATCATCAATTCACCTGCTGAGTTTCATATAATGTTAATGTGAGAGTATGTTGTTTAATGATATCGAAACACTGTCTGCCAGCATTCTTGGTATCTTCGGAAAAATAAAACTCACAGCTTGTTGCATGCCACATTGCGTATTGAGCTGTCAGCGCATGTCTTGATCTACACTTGTAAATCGTTGAAATTCGAATGCGAAATATAATGGTGAGACTTGTAAGCGCACAAACAATCATAGACAAAGGTAAACATACAACTACATACAAACTAACGTAGACGCAAGCGTATAAGGCTACAACAGACATTATTCCTAACAGTAGACACTAGATTTACGCCAACAACCTAATGGGGGGTGCAGTTGCAGATACAGCGTGCAGAAGCACAGCAGCCACAACAGCACAGCAGCCACAATATGTTGCATGACGCAATTGGTCAAGCCATTGGGCAGACAGCGTCTGACTGCTGTTGGTGCAGCCGTTTTTGCGAGATCGATGTCGATCGATCATGTTGCTTGGATGGCGGATGCATTGAGTTAGTGCGGCACTGGTAAGGCATGTTGCTGCTGCTGCGGCTATGTAGTTTTTACTACATTTCTTTCGACTTTGGTTTTTTTGTTGTTTTTTTTTTGGTTGCAATATTCTCACCAACTAGTTGGCGGCAACACGCAACGCCAACTAGATGCACCTCTATTGAAACATCCACACGATTGGTGTGGTGTAGCGTGGCATGGCATGGCGTGGCATGGAGTAGCGTGGCTACATTGTAGATGGGTTGTTGCAGGCAATGACATTTGGCATAGATTTCACGTCACAAAGCTCGGGTGTACGTATGCATCATTCTGATGGTCATCATCAGTCAGTACGCACAGCAGCAATAGATCACAACAACATATGTACATACATACATTCATATATACCAGCAGCAACAATAATAACAATTGAACAATGTCTATGCAGACATCGGCAGCTGACAACACAGCCACTGGACATTGAACATGACCAGGCGATGTGTTAGCGTTTTTATTAGTCCTCGTTTTTGTTGCAGTAGGCCCCATTTCACCAATTTTTTGCTCAAGTTTTTTGTCTTAGTCTTTTTGTTTCCTCTATCAGCGCCAATTTTTGCTATTTTGCTACAAATTTTCTTGCATTTTTATGGGCTGCAACAACATGTCCATTTTGCCTCAGATTTTTACTAGTTTTTGCTCGAAGCATAATCGACGCTCATGATCTGATGAGTGCGGCATTGGATAATAGTAATGTGTTGCATAACCTGTTGCTAAGTTACATTTTTAATTTCTTGCTACCATCCAAAATAGAACTCGAAAGAATTCATGTACATTACACAGATATATGTACATATGTATGTATATGTAGGTACACATATGCATATAGAAGTTGTCCGAAATGTTAACAACATCGTTAAGCATTTTCAGTACGAATTCTTGAAGAAAATTCGGAAAGAATTTCTTATGTAGAGTATGATGTAAAGGATTTCTTTCTCAATATTGCCGAAAATTTACCGGTTTACCTACGAAATGTTGTGTAGAATCGAATACTTTAAGATGATTTCTCTATCCTTCATATATCCTCTGAAGATGTGAGCACAAAGTGGCGATAATGCCTTTCTTTGGTGTCATAGTGAAGAAGCGACTAAATAATAATATATTCATTTTTTTATACCCAGTGCCCATGGTATTATAACTTTGTTCACCTTACAAATTTACAAATATTATCCTTATAACCGGCACTCTAATAACCGACCGCAGACATTTTATTTCAAACCATTTTGATCGAAAAATGTATCATAAACGGAACAAATGCAAAACAAATCCACGCAAGTAGTTTTAATAAAAACGGAATTGGTGATTCCCTTTTAGACATTCATGCCGTATGTGTCAAATATGGAGTAGTCGGAAATGAAGCAGTGCACAATGTTTTATTTTTACAGGTTCAATATTCGCAAAACAGAGGCTGCAGAAATCTTAAATAAAGAAACAATTTGTGTGAAATGGGAGTCTGGAGTAATCGGACAAAAAAATTGCGACGGTTATGAGGTCCGATGAATGTCCGATAAAATTTCGAAAATTTAAAAAATCGGGAGAAAACCACACCTGAACGCAAACAAAATTGTGTAAAATGGTCATGATCAACTCAGAAGCAAATATGTTAACTATGAAACTATAATAAATTTGCATTTCAACTCAGTAAGAAAACTTTTGAAAGTTATATAAGTCAGTTACATATAACAGCAACCCTCTCAAGAATATAAGTATGCATCTTATCCTCACCGGGACGAACAATTCGACGCTAATATTTTAATGTCCTTGTATATACTTTAACAAAATTTTACTTTTCAAAAAGGAAGCTAAACAAATGATTGGATACCCATATTTCACTACATCTTTTCTCTCCATCAAAACGAACCGTTTGACACCCATATTTTTCTACTACCATATTATTCACAAATGTCTTTCGAGGCTGGGAGAATAAAAAACTTTGTAAAGAAATCATTCACAGAGCATAAGTCTGCTGGCATGGTTTTACTAGATGTTCAGGCTGCGTTTGACACGGTGTGGCACGATGGCTTGATTTATAAACTCGTTCAAATTAATTTACCGCTTTATCTCATAAAAATAATCCATTGTTTTCTAACTGATCGTATCCATTCATGGTATTAACTATTGCAATAGTCCTATTCCTGCAGGTGTTCCCCAAGGTTCTGTCCTTGGCCCTATTTTATTTAACATATTCACTTATGTATGATATTCCCACACCCCAACACTGTCATATCTCACTCTTCGCTGATGACACTTCTGTTTTCACTTCCAGCCCCTGCCTTACTGAGATTGAGACTAACCTAGTAAATGCTGTTCTTAAATTAGTCAAATATTTCGAAAAATGGAAAATTAAAATCAACATAGCTAAAACTAATGCAATCTTTTTCACGCGGAAAAGGCTAAGAACTAATCTACCCTCTGGTCCTCTCAAACTTTGCTACGGTGAAATCGAATGGGTTCCCACTGCCGTACATCTGGATACCAAGATCACGTTTCCATACCACATTAAAATATCCATAACTAAACTTAATAACTGTACTAAACTTATTTATGATTTAATAAATCGTAAATCTGATCTATCTATTCAAAATAAGAGGATCTTGATCAAGACTATTCTTCTGCCAATCGTTCTTTATGCCTCTCCTCTGTGGTCTGACAGTGCCAAATGTCATATCAACAAAATTCAAATTGCACAAAATAAACTGCTTAAATTGTGTTACAATCTACCTTATTATCATTCCACAATTAAACTGCATAAATTGGCTAAATTTTCTATGATTGCTGAATGCGTATCCAAGTATACATTTAATTTCTTCTCAAAATCAACACATTCCGATAATGATATCATTACAAATTTATTGCCTTAATAAGCACTAGTGTTTAGTTTTTGTTGAAAGTAATTAGTAAATAAGATTAAAATGTCCTAAAGGTTTTTTTTTTTAATTTTACTTGTAAATAGCTATCGTGATCAAAATCCTGTATGTATTTATATTAAAACTTTTATAATTTAGTTGTACAGAGAATATTTTCTCTAATCTCTATAGTATCTAATTTATTGTATTCACCAAATGTAACAATTTTTTTTTCTTTGAATAAACTTGTATTTGATTTGATTTGATTTGATACCCATATTTCACTACATTTTTTCTCCCCATTAAAACGAACCGTTTAACACCCATATTTTTCTACTACCATATTATTCAGAAATGTCTTTCGACTCTGGTAGGTAATAAATTGCTTTTTAAATGATTATATACAATTTTTTTTTGTAGATATGTGGCAACCCTTTATTAAAGCTAAGATATTTTTATCTACTTTAACTTTAACTTTTTGACGTTTTGCTTCGTATGGCTTTTCCTCCCTTCTGGACACGACATCGCAAGCGACAACACGTACATTAAGATAAAAGGATTGAAATCAATAAATATAATCTTAATCAACAGAATTTAGCATCATTTATTTATCAGAAATAAGGATACTAAAATTGGTGACCCCGACGTGATGAATATGGACGATAAAAATATTTTAGCTTGAATAAAGGGTTGCCACAGATATGGATTATAGATTACATACCGCTTGCTCAAAATGTTATTTGAAAAACTAATTTAAACACTCATTACATTTTTAAGTCGTTTCAGAAATAACCATATTTACCTACTTCCCTTTAAATACAATATACATACATATCTCTACTGTAATGACGTTAAAGTTCGCCTAGTTTTATCACTTTCCTAATAGCCCTTAATGCTCAATACAATAACTCGCAGTTCAAAGGAGAGGGGAATAACTAAGTACCACCATGCTTCACTCTTTTAATCCTTCCGTCGACGATTGTTTTAAATTTCAAACAACGGTTTAAACACTAATTCAACAAATTTCCGAATTAAAAAGCACTTAGTATCCGTTGAATTGTATTTGATATCTATATTTTTTTAACTACTTTTTTAACAACTAAACAAATTATTATAAAATGCTAGACACGGCAAATTTTTAATTGGATGTTAAATTATATTTTTACATAAGCAAATAAAACTCCCATGTACATGCAACCATATGTATGTATGTACATATACTCGTAAGTATTTATCAACTTAACTTTCAACACTCTAATATGTATGTATGTTTGCACACATTCGTCGGAATCTTCCTCCATGACGCATACAAGCCACTCAAAAACATATTTACAATAAACAGGCATACTTTCCTACGATTCACATACATAAGTTGACTCAAACGAGCTCACGATCCGCCAAATTGGCTCACAAAACAGTTTTAACCTTTTTATACACTTTTTTTTTTTTGAAATTTTTTGTTCGTTCTGTTACTTTCCACAAAGGGCGTCCAAGTGTAAAAATTCTGCAAATGGAATTGTGCAAATCCAAGCACAGTTACTCATAAAAGGATTAGTTAAAATAGCCACATTGCATATTCGTATTTATTTGAATGCCATTCAATGTTGTTGTATTTGTCTGTACGCAACAAGAGATTCTAACAATGCGATGAGTGTTTACAAAACACGATACTCGTGATGACAATTATTGTGAGATTTTATGTACATACATATATACTTACTTATATAATATAATATACATATAGTATAAGTGCATATAGTATAAGTAAAAACATACAGACTTGGAGAGTAGCCAAGTATTATATTTAGTATACTATATTCCCATAAGAGGGCGAAGAGCTGACAAAGTACGTGCAGTAGTAAATATATAGTCGGAATGGGCAGATGTGTTCTAAATCCCGGTATACCGAGTTTGGCGTACCTAACATTCAGTATATACATATATATATATATATAAAAGAAGTGTCCCTCTTCTGCCGTAAAACGGAAAGGAGAATCCTGCCGACTAAGGGTTATGATCCTGATTTTGTTCGTCGGTCGAATAAATAAATATTCAAGATGGCGTTGTTCCCCCGAGGGCCTGCGGCTCTACAGCATTTAATTTAATGTTCCGTTATTATTTCTCTCTCTGGCATCACCGATATGTTTGTTGATAGTCAACCTCAACTTACATATGTACATATGTACAAAAGTGTTAATAAATTCTGTTTCGTCGTTTATTTTATTTAAAAAAAGAACATATATTTTTTTGAATATAACTGGTATAATAATATAGCATTAATGTGTTCTGCGTACTTTATTTTGATTGAATCGGGTTAATTGCAAAAATTGTATTCGGTCAAATTTGCAACTTGGACAACAAATTACTCAAAACCTGAGAGTCTCCTCGCCGAACGATTTTCACTTTTGTAATGTGTACGACCCCCTCAAAAAGTAATTTTCCTTAAACCCCGGTGCACCATTGTAAACGTTCACCTATTTTTCTGTGTGCGCGCCTTCTTAACCGACTAAAATAATTTTCGAAAAAATATTCTTACGACGACTTTTACCAGTACTCAATTCCCTCAACATAATTCTTGAACATCAGTTTGACTTCCGCCACAAACATGGAACCCCTGAACAGTGTCACCGAATTGTCAAATATACATATATCGAACACATTGGAATTAAAGGAATACTGTTCAGCAGTATTTCTAGATATTCAGCAAGCTTTTGATCGAGTCTGGCACACTGGTCTATTATACATATATCAATGTGAAAAGGTGCTAAGTCCACTTTTTACAATCAAATCGTAATTACCTTAAGGAACAGAAACATTGATGCACCTGCAGACTATATTTTACCTCGGCATTTAGATACAAGTGTAGTTGCATTAAATCACTATTTTTAAACACGAAAGATATTCCAAAGGTATTTTTTACGCTTTAGTATCCGATCGCCTAATTTTGAGGAGCAAATACATTTAACAGTGCTAGGGGTCAATTCTCGTTCTGTGAAACTGTGAAATGTAAACTTTTTTTAATGTTTTCACAACCGTTCCGATTCTCGTTCGATGAAAAAATGAAAAGTTATGGTGACATGTGAAAAAGCGGAATGAAACGGAATATATGTAGTTTTCACAACACTGATACTCGTTCAATGTAATAGTGTAAACAACTGTCCAAATGTTTTCATATGAAAATTTTGTTTCCACTTACTATTTACCGCCGCAAACCACGCAATCTTGTATTCTATCATTCTTGGAGAAGGAGATCCGAGGAAAGCGCGCCAGCGAACCCCAAAAGGAGTATCTGATAAATTGGCTTGAAGAGAACTTGGACAAAGCTAACGCCAAGTAAATATTTTTACTGTATGAATATACATATGTATGTATGTATATTCATATGTATATATGTATGAATAACTACTAGCGGAATATTCAGGGCAAAAAAAACGGAAGGCGCGCTCCCAACCCGACGACTTTCTCCAAATCGAAGAAAAGAAATTAAAGAAGCAAAAATTGGCGAACAATCTGGAAAAGGAAGAAATAGCAGAGAAATTATACGGGGTTTCGTCCCCCCTGAAAAATAAAAAAATTTAACAATACCTATGCACCTTTATGTAAAGATATGTTTTGAATTCCATCCAAATCGGGAAATAAGTGGTTAATCGATGGCAAGAGACGTATCGCACAGACAACAACGAAAGCGAAAGTAATCGCGGTTACTGAGAAATGAGCTTTGCCATTTATTTAATTATTTAAGTGTAAAACAATATTTTCTTACACACTAAGAGAAATAAATTATTAAATAATTTATATAAACAAAAGATGTCATAGGTAGTGAAAAATTGAGATCGAAAAAATTAGAGAACGAGTTGAATTCGTCGAGCTACGCGGAATATTGCGGGCATAGTTTGATTTACAATTGGTGCTATAAAATGTGTGCGAGGCCCGTAGTGCTCTATAAGGAATATTAAAGTTTATACGTTCCACAAAAAGAGACAATCAACGGTTCCTTGGTAATGCCAAAATCAAAAGTTAAGGAAGCAAGATTTAAGACTAATTGGTGAAGACCGAGTATTATAGGAAGGAATTGGGGCAGAGAAATATAAGAAGTCCAGAATATATTTCAGGAAAACCTTCTTGGTATGCAATACAGAAGCGTACAAAAGTTTTAAGGTATAAGTAAGGGCAGATATGCCATCGATGTCGGTTCGTGAGGAAATATCATTCGCAAGTGTCTAAAAAAGAACCAAGACCAGCCGGGACAATTTCATCAGAAAAAAATATAATAAATGTAAATTGGAAATTACCAAACGGCCTTTGTTATTATGTTCAAAATTAAGAATGTTACTTTTTTTGTGTAAGAACTTATCCCTTGCAGGACTCATTTGATGTTCAGAGATTTGTACTAGAATCTCGGCCCAATGAGCCAAGAATGTAGAAATCAAAGAAGTTGCATCCTAAGAACTTAGATTACAAAGAAGTTGCTTTACTCTCACCGTTCTGCTACCGAAAATACTCGTCCAATTCCACCATACCAGAACTAATTTCACTTTTCCCGTTGTGGTGATATTGGACGACAATTCTTGCCATAGAAAGCAAAACGTCATGCACCATGTAGTCTACGTTCTTTGTTGCACCGCTACGATAACAAAATTTTAGCTTATTTCCTAACACCTGATCAAATTTGAGTTTTCTAATTTGTATGGCTAAATATGCTAACATATTTTGCCACAGGAAACGAAACGGCTTCAAATTTTTTGTGGCCGACGTTCCCTGAAGCGGTTTATAGGTGTAATGAAATAAGCTAAAATATTTTTGTCTTTTTTTGTCCTCAGCCTTTAGACAAAGAACGTAGATTACAAAAAAAGTTGTATCACTCTCACCGTGCTTTTAATAAAAAATCTGGCCCAATTTCACCAAACCAGAACTTATGTAACTTTTGCTGACTTATTTTAGAATCTGAGTAGATCCAATTGGTTTCTGGTGTGGTGAAATTTGACGAAAAATTTTGCCACAGGAAACGAAACGCCATGCCACTTCTTTTTAGCCTACGTTCTTAGCTATAGATATGGACTATAGATAAAGAAATTCACCACTGATCGTTAAAATTGGCTGCCAACGATAATTTTGCAGCATTTAATTGACTTGGATGAAATGATAAAGGTGGGCGCATCAAAACTATTCGCATTCATTCGGATACCTTAACTTGCATACGCACAGTTGCCAGACTCATAAATAATGTAATACTATGCAATATTAACCACTTTATTCCAACGTTTGGTGAATTTTGATTAACCTAAATTTGGTGCAGCGACATCAAAGCAACGAAGAAAGGACATACACATTCAACATGCCACACCGCATAAATATCCCACAAAAACGCAACAAGCAGGACGGAAAGAATCACAATGATTTATGTACGCATATGTCTCACAGATTTTCAGAGCTTTGAAGCATTATGCAACATTATGCATGGATACACTTAAATTTCTACTCATACATACACTAACATATCTACATACATACACTGCATAAGTGTTGCATTGGCTGCATTGACATGAAGTTGCCATTGCTCAGCGCTCACTTGCTTGTTATGCAAAAATATGCAAAGGCATTGTAGCAGTTGGTGCTTCTGCCTTTGCTGCCGAATAACTACGAGTACTACGCCAAAAGAGTATACTATGTACATTTCGTGCAAATATTCATATGAACAAAGGTACTGCCATAAGCATTCTATGGCGTGCGTACCTACTTTAGCAACTGTCGCAAACATTAGGTGCAGTCAATCATATGCGATATCTCAAATTCATACACACACACAGGCACGTTTGTTGCAGTCGTGCATGTGTTGCTAGTTTGTTTGCTGTTGAGGACAGAGTATCAAGAGCAGACTAGTCGATTATGCGTAGCGTATGTAGGAAGAAAATATTGCCAACAGCAACGTGTGTTTAGCCGCGCATGCAAAGCTAGTACATACATACATACATAGGAAATGTGTTAAGAGCAAAGCGTAGTGGTAAGGATACTCGTATTTGTGCAAATATGTACATATTTTTGTTTATTTTTGCATTGCTTTTTGAGAGTGTTGCATGTTGCATTCATGCCATTATTACGTTGATTTGCGAATTTAACTGCTGTTGCAAGTTGACAACGTCTTTGGCTGTGAAAATTTTCGTTTACGTTTTCCTGAAATCTGGAAATGTCAGAAATGCGCTTAGAATATGCTATTTCATACCAATAGCAAATATGATTTTGATTGTCTAGGATTTCTTTTATATTTGAATTAACTTATGACATAAAAATGAAGATTATCAAAAACATCGTACGAGGGTAGATCTGAAAGTTTGTAGAAAAACATAGAAAAAATACACTTTTTATTAAAAAAAAAACAGGTTTTGTTTTTCAAAATACATATTCAAACTTTTGCATTCGAATAATCCAGTTCCACTCTGAATTAGGCACTTTCTGATGTCCATGGTCTTGAGATATTTAAAAACGCTTGCCACGATTTTGTTTTTAACAACAGGGTACAGAAGGGACTCATTCGGTGATAAATCAGGTGAGTATGGGCAATGATGCATTAAAGGTTCGACTGGATGCATTTATGTGGTTAATTACCCGCAATCGGCCTTAGAAAAAAATTAAGTTGCAGTCATTATAGGAAGAGTTCTACTCATGGGTGTTTTATGCAGTTTTGCCTTCGAGGCAAATAATTTCTACCTAACTCTATGCCAAGCGCACGGAAGTATTTATTTCTTTTTTGCAGTCTTTACCAGAGAACGAAAACAAATCGAACTTGTCACTGCCCATTCCCACAACAAACACGAAATGAGAAAAGTTTGTCCTCTTTTTGACATACTGCTTTCGAGCACTAACAATACGCGAAACGTTTCATTAGTAGGTGAGAATAAACCAAACAAATTGTTTGTTGCCTTGCATACACGCCTAGGTTAGTTTATTGTAAAAATACTTATCATGGGCATAACTCAAACAAAACACGATACAAAAAACAATGAATCAACCTGGTATTTTATTGTTTATTTATGTACTGCTTATTACCTTACTTTAAGATCTGTTATGTATTGTTATTGTGACTCTGAAATTTGCTGTAAGTACTATAAAAGATTTTAATATCTTATTGTACTAATTTGCCCTAATAAATAATGAATTATGAACTGTTAGAGGCCGACTTGTAACATAGAAAATGTAACTGTTACAGTTCCTGGTAAAAATAATATTTTTAGAACGCACCAGACAAAACCAAATGGCTTTCCCAAAGTTGTTCGTTCGTTAAACGTCCTGGGGTTTACCATACTTGTATTTAAAGTAGAGTCGACGTTCTAAAATATTTTATGTAGTTTATGTCATCTCATTCCATCTTTTTGTAGTTTATTGGATCCGTTTACGATATAAAGTAAATGTAATTTATTATGTTACTTAAATTTTTTAATTTTTTCTAATCATCCTTTTTGTTTGGCTATTGCGTTTCACGCCAGTATCTATACTTTTATTAATGCAAATAAATACGATGTAAATTGCGCTAGAATAAAAAAAATTTTGGATACAGATTTTAACGAGTTCATTTCTCATTGTATACATTTTTTAGAATATAAATATACGTAATCTACCATATTTTAATATCTGTATTTTTTTTAGATAAAAGCTTAACACAAGACTCAATATTAATATGTCCAATATTCTTACCATAAATAAAAAACATCTATGAAAACATATTTCAAAACATTTTTGGCAAAATTTCTACACTTCTTTGATAAACGTTTCCATTATACATGTATTTGTATTGCCCAAGTGTGGATATTTTTTTTTTTTTGAGCCAGCCATCTTACTTTTGAGTACCCTAAAAGTTTTTTGTATTCTCACAGGATAATTAATATAACTTCAAATATAAATATCACAGTACACAGCTTACAAAAGGATCACCTCACTAATAACAAAACTAAATATCAACGAGATTGATTAGCAACAAAGCAGAAAATTCAATATAAGTATAACATTTAACAATAATATTATTTTTTTTTAGTTTTACGCCATTTCGACAAATTATTAACCTTTCGTTTGACATTTATTTCTATATATCTTAATTAAACTTGGTTTGCACATTGCCAGGACCTATGCTACTTTAGTATTACAGCTATGGAGTTGCACTAACAAATACACCGATTTAAACCAATTTAGACGTGGCGCTGCCCATTCCGATATTTCTTAACTGTACAAGGTAATTTACCAAATTTTATAGACAATGTTTTGAGAATGAAATACAGTGAATCATAACTGTTGGGAATCATTATGGTATCGCCCACATTAGAGAAAATAGGTATGACTCCGAAACTTCTTTGTCAAACTATACCATATTACGTACCTACCCTTAGCATTTGTAATCAGAAATCAAAGTTTTGAAAATTATAGTAATCCAAGGCGGATTCATAAAAGGTGTTGCTACTAAAACAGCTGATATGATTGCTTCTCTATCTTCCGGCTGAAAATGTCAAATCTATTTATATTCTGATTGTTCTCATTGCAAAATTTACATATAGAATGGGCTTCAGCGAGTTGTTAAGAACTACTCTTTTAATTGTTTACATTCTAAATCAAATATTTAATAGTTTATGTATTTTTCTAAGAGAAGGGTCAATATATGATAGAAATTTTATATTGTATTAAATAGAATGCCGCGAACTTGCCACATTTGTGGTGAATTTTCTCAGAAAACATAAAGAATTATATAAAACAGATCTGGCCAAAAAATCTCATTAACTTCATTTTGGATTTCGTATCGAAAATTGACTACCAAAATTATGCTGTACTAGTTGCTCAAGAACGTTGAGATGTGGGCTTGAAGCTTGTAAAAACCGGTTTAGAGAGAATAAATACATAAGTAGAAATAAATAATAGAATTTGAATGTGATCAAGATCATAACGTTAAATTTCTCTTTACGTATTGTACAAATAAAAAATATGTATGTATGTATACACGATGCAGCGAAAAGAAGGTGCCGACAAATGCACTTCCGTTACTTCGTACTTGCCTCGTTTGAAGGATTGACGTCACAAATGGTTCTTAAAAAGTTGATTTTTCAGAGTTTTGAGTAATTTTTACAAAAAGTTAAACACAGAATAATAAATGTGAAGTGCCGAGCTTTGTACTTGAGCAGTTGTAGTGGCAATAAAACGTCCTAGTGCAGTTATCACCTTCCTTTTCGTTTCGCTATTCCTGTAGCAGCAACCGCTGTGACATACACGCTGTCGGCGTTGTCGTAATCTGGGTTTCTATCATTCGTGTTATGTATTGTATATACATACGTATATCAGTTTATTCCTACATGTATTCTTTTCAATTATGGATTTTTCTTCAACATACAACTGGCATTCATTTTCATTTCAGGTTAAAATTTTGAACAGCAAAATGAACGCCTAAAGCATTTCCATTAAATTCTTATTTTTGCATCTAGTATTTAAATAGAATATTTCCTTTAATTTTTAATAATATATATCCTTCCCTACGCCTGAGGTTACTGGCTAAACATTTGTTAAAGCCCCATGAAAATCCAGTCAGTAGTTTTGGAGATTACTGCGTTCAAACAGACAAACAGACAGACGAAAATTCTTAAAGTGGTCCAGATATAATCTCTACATTGCCTGCATCACTTCTGGTAATTGTTTTAAAGAAGTGTTCAATCTACAGACACGATTTTTCTATGGTTTTATTATAGTTTAGACCAGAAACAAAAGCAGTCAGTGCCTTATATTCAAAAATAAAATTTTAAGGCAAATCAGTTGCCGATTTATATTTAAAGTCATAAGTAAACAATCACTCTGCGACTTATATTATAAGTCTTTTCATAAATGCAATTTTAAAAATTATTGTATTTCTTTGGGAAGCTTTAAGGTAAAAGACAAACACAACATTTGATGAACGAATTCCAATTTTGATTTGAGGCCTTTATGTTGAGAATTACCATATAATTGTATATACTCTTACAATCGTGATTGTATATGTATGTACATAATTAACGCCTGTATTTGAATTGTCCAAGTGTGGAGATTTTTTTGGAGCCAGCCATCTTACTTTTGAGTACCCGAAAAGTTTTTTTTTATTCACACACGATAATTCATATAACTTCAAATATAAATATCAAAAGGACAAATATTAAAAGGGAGAACATTTAAGAGGACACTTTTCAGAGGAGTACATAGTTTACAAAAGGAGGACTGCCCTTCCAATCAAAGGCGCTAGGTCATCTTACTAAAAAAAAAAAATATCAGCGGAATTGATTAGCCACAAAGCAAAAAATTCAATATTTAAAAATAATATTATTATTTCTTCAGTTTTATGCCATTCCAGAAAATTATTGATCGTCATTATGTTTTAAAAATTTAAGAAATTCTTCACAAATCTGTTTGAATTTTATTTCTATTTGAAGTTCACTTTCAATTGATTTAACTATAGAGTCACTCTTGTCCCATGTTTGAAGAAATGTTTAATGTTATTTTCTCTATCCCACATTCCACCGCAGGCGTTGAGAAAACATTAAGTTTAATGTTTGCAATGTCTGGCTAACGTAGTGTATATTTATATTTATACACCTATTATAATCCATCTCACAGCTCTTTATTATATTGCATTTGAATTTCATTTGTTTATGAACGTAATTGAAAATTTTCAATTTATATCATTTTGATTATATGCCATCCTCTGTCTAATAAATACTAGAACAGTCAGCAAGATTTTCTTAACCATCCACATAGTTCCATAGTAGATAACTAAGCATGCACGTATATATGTATATATGTATGTATATGTATGTATATGTACATATGCACATATTTGCCTGTCATATCGACCACCATCACTCCCATCACAATCAACCATTCCATGACCTGGTACTCGGTCAACATAAATTACTGTTAATTTCCTCTATCAAAAGCCTTTTGTCAGCAAGTAATCCCTCTCTAACTGTTCTCTCAACAACAGTTGCCGGAATTCAACCACTTTTTGGCTAATTTATTAAGACTCCAAAATGTCAGCTCAGCACTCTTGGGACTCTTACTCGGTTACTTGAAGATAAGAATAGACCAAAAGCTTTGAGTCCAGCACTTTTCATGTCAAGCCAAACAATCACCTGTCACTTCGTTGGACTTGTAAATTGTGCAAATCTCGTTGTTTTCTGTTTGTTAGTTTTTTTTTTTGTGTGCCTTTTTGAAAATTAATCACACAAATAGTGCACCAACTGATATCAGGTATCCACTTCGTAGCTATGATTACCAAAACATTTGCAACAGTTGAAAGGCCGTTGCTGCAGTGTGATTTGTGGGAACACAATGAGAAACCTAATTTTGTTAGGCCAAGTTCATAGTCTATCGCCAACTGGACTTGTAAATGGATAAGTGAACTAATAGTAAAACGTGACTGTTGCTGCGGCGTTGCACTCGTTTGGCTATTCAGTCAGTCAGTCAGTCAGTCAGTCAGCTAATCCGTCAGTGGATGAAATGGAGAAAAAGCTAAGCACTTAGTCAAATTGAATTTCAGCAGTTACAAACTGTGTACATTTACTACACTTCAAACTGCTGCTGATAAATTGTTCGCTCGCACAGTTAGTTGCAACATTGCAAATACATTTAATAATATTATACCACGCCATCCACTAAGCACACCCACATGACAGGTTTAGGCCGGAAATAATCTTTAGATGATATTTTGCTTTACCAATGAGACCCTTGCACTAAAATTTGATCAGAATATTTTTCATGTTGGAAAGGAACTCAGATACTTGGCATTGCCACCCGTGGAGCGACCGCTATACAAATTTTGGATTGTTTATTTTAATTTTGCATGTTCGAAAACTACGAATAGATTTCACAATACTTGGACAAACACAGCTGCACAGCAGATACATCTTCGTCAGACCACAGTGGTCAAAAAGTCGATTTTTTGTAAGCATAAATTGTAAATATTATGAATTGTCCAAATCTCGTTTATACTTTTTACTACGGGCTTCCACGAATGACGAATGCATTTCATTAGTCAATTTGGGTATGGTAATTATTACGTAGTTTGTGGCTATTAGTTTTCTACACGTTCTGTAAAGTCATCCACTAAGATCATCTTATCTGTCCTACAACTGCCCCGGTCTTTACCTTCTTGATTTGAAGATGAACAATAAGGGATCAGACAATAAATTGACGAACTTTCTGCCGTGCGATCATCTGTCGACTTTGTGTTATTTGTTTATTATCTATGGATATATATTATTTCATAAGTATACAAAACAAATTGACAGAGTAGTAGCAGTAGAGCAAATACAACAATCGCAAGTCTTTTGTTGTTACCTCAAGACGCTGAAATGACAATAAAGTTTCATGCAACCAATCAATTCACTCCAATAAATAAAAGGTTGGTATATTGAAAGGAATTACGATTTAATATTAAATGGCAGTTTAGCGCCCTCTTAAAAAGAAAGATCCTAATTAAATAAGCTACTCAACTGATTCATGTATTTTAGCCATATAACTACTAATACCTTATGTACGGTAGGAGGCATTGTATTAGCAGAGAAGGATTATTTCGGAATCAGTTCTTAAAATAAACGATAAAAGTATTGGATTCGAATACGTGTTTCTATTTAGTCGCATTATCATCATTCATATTACCTTTTTATTTGGACTTTGTCTACCTAGATAAAGAGCCTTACTTTCACATTATTTTTTAGTTTTATGTGACACTCATACAAGTTTTAATTTGCGTATTGAAATGCTTTAGTTTTGAGTTGTTGCGATTGGGCAAGATTGGCAACCATTTATTACAATTAAAATATTCATTGCCTTACCATCTTTTCCTTATCTTCAATTCTATAAAAATGCCCTTTGCAAATGTTTTATTTTACGCATTATTTTCTTTTATGGCATCTCATTAAATTTTATAACTAATTGTAACGGATCTATCAATTTTAAGGGAATTATTTAATTGCAAAAAGTGAATTATTGAGTGTAGGATTATCACTCAATGGAAGATGATGTTTGGCTAGCTAGTTCCTACGAGTATGTCCTGTGTCAAACCCGTAACTAAAAGTATGTTTACAAAGCGTTACGTTTCCAAGTACTTCAAAGATTACTTCGTTTAATGCAGATACTTGGCTAGTAGTGTAGTTTAATAAATTTTGTAATGCAACTTGTGGATTAATTTCAGCAAACAAATTTCAGAGTTGACTAAAATAACGCTACAAAATTAAGCTTATTTAGATCGTGAGGAACTGATATAAGAAGCATCGATTTCGCTTCTTTTGTGTATAGCTTAAATGAACAAACACGCGGGAGTTTTGAAAATAAAATATTTGTTCCCATTTTCTTTTTTTACCCCATTGTGTGAGTCAATTATTCAAACCTAGTCATATTCGAAAAGTGAAGCAACTTTTCTCATTTTCAGCCAAATTAAGATTTAAACACAATTTCAACTGACAATATTTCTATGACCAAATTGAGAAATATGTAAATCACAATTTAAGCTGAATTTGAGAATAGTGCTGAATTAAGCTCATAGAAACACAATATTAGCTTAAACAACTGACTTTTTGCCTACAGTGCATCCGCCAAAATCCATTTAGACTCTACTTAATTCCATTTCAAGAGTGATTATCCGGAAGAGTTTCTTGTCTCTGCTAGAGTAAGCGGAAATTCAGAACGACACAGACCCAATTACAAACATTCCAAAATGACTTCTTCATCCGAAAATAAAGTGCTCATAAGAGCGTAAATGGAACAGTTGCATTGAAATTCATGCACGATTGTGGGTGTAAGTTTTGAAGGGGGTAAATATGTGTGTGCATATAAGTATGTACATATCCCGTATATTTGCATATTATACATATTTACATATGTAAATGCTCTTATCTTGGGATGAGTTATTTTTCGATATTTAAACGAAAACATTGCATATTTCAGTGCACATATTACGATGCTTTCAATGTAGAGCTATAGTACCCGAAAAACTAAATCGATTGTAATTTTATTTAAAACTGTCGAAAACAAAATTGATTTGGATAGCGCGATTGCCACGCTGGCGGATGGTATTAATATCATTCCTTCCCTTAGGTGATGAACCCGCGAGTGCACCTTATATTGTCATACCCAAGCTCGCTAAAAACAACCAATAGCTTATTCAGCGGCGGTATGTAACGAACTTGAAATTGCCCGCAGGTATAGTTTTTGTGAAATTTTTTTTTTAGCTATCAAGAGCTCAAGTCGAGTGCTGAAGTGGTTGGATATCTGTTGTGATTGCAGATGCTCGACGTCGAACTTTTCCTGCGTCAATGGGCACCCGTTTTTTGATCCTCAGAGGCGTTTGCTTTTGATGACGATCCAAGTCGATGTTAGCACCTCGAATAGTACACACGTCCAAGATACTAAAAGCATGCCTTCCGCGTACCACAACCTGGTTAAATTGGTTTCGCGAACTACCATCATGAGATAGTCATGTAGCTTCATCTATATTATTATGTGGAATCTAGTAATGCATAATACCCGGCCAAGCCGTCCAAGCCTATCAGCCTCAGTCCGTTAGCGGATGTTTCTTCATGTTGGCTGCGTCATTTACCTGACAGCTGTAATCGATGTCACAAGGTCTTATGCTCCTCATTGCTTGCGGTAAGTTCAGCATTTGCTTTTACGAAGCAGTTCTTAAAACTTTTGCGAGGCCGTAATCAGAATAGGCGGGTCATATGCGAGGCTCCTTGAGTATTTGTTGCTGTTTCTACGTGGCGTTTACCAAACCCTACGCACAAATAGATACTGGGTAATTTTTAGCTTTTCTGCTTTATATAGCGGGATGCTTGCTCCAAGTCAAATGCCCGCTCGCACCCGCATCTACTGGTGAACACATGCTCCTTAACTCTGGTAATCTCTTAAACTAAACACATCGGAGTGATCTCCCATTCCGGGGACTTGGATACGCAGAAGAATCGTTTTGACCACTCCCAGAAAAATTGCAATCATCGACTTTCCTCGTAGAACTCTACGCTCCGAAACATCCTCTACGAGCTAAGCAAAGCAATTAAAATATTTCAGAAGACTCATAAATAGGCTTCATCTCACTTTAAAATGCGACAGAAACTACACTGTACCATCGGCGGTGTAAAAAACTATCGCCACCTACATATGTATCTGTAGTGGCCATATTATGCCATATAAGCCATATTATGTTTCAACTTATTTAATCCGTTAATGCATATTTTTAAGAATGCTTAAAATTGAACTTTTTAAAATCATTTGACTCCTACACAGTCAAAAAATTCTAACTACGCTGTATTATATCCTCATTGCTAAAAACTTGCTATAACTACTACGTGAATCTTATATACCGAACACACTAAAACGTGCATTACGCATTTTCGTCCAAATTACTTCGCATAAACCAAGTACACTTGCGGTCAATAAAAACGCACCACCACTTTGGTAGACTATCTTCAGCTATATACATAACTGTAAATTGGAAAAAATTTCTACTAGATCTAGTAAGCACTGAGAATTAAATTATTTTTTATGAAATTTGGTTGCACACTGTTCAGTTGTAGTCGCGTTTTGGTTTCTGTACTTTCGGTTGTGTATAAATAATCGGAAGAAATTAACGCGTTATCAAAAAATTCGCATATTGGCATTAGATGAAGAAAAGTTATATTCTCGGCAAATAGCAGCTAGAATTGGTTGTAGCCATCCAGATATTGTTCATCTTTTACAAAAAAAGAGAGAATAGGAATGTGTTGGAGCGTAAAAAGGGATCAGCTCGTCCTCGAAAGTCAACTGAGAGAACAAACAACATACTGCGGCGGATATGTTTAGGCGACCGCTTTAAAAGTGCACTTTCTATAAGGGCGGAGATGCAAAATTTTCACCAAGTGGATTTAAGTGTCGAAATCATATGCCGACGGCTTGGAGATGTGGGTTTATATAGAAGACGCCCTGCCAAAAGCCACTATTAACACAAAAATGAAGGCTGCACAAATTTCTTGGGCTCAAAAGTACCAAAATTGGAATCAAAGTGATTGGCAACAGATTATGTGGTCTGACGAAAGCAAATTTAATTTACTAAGCTCACAAAATTTGCTTTACGTGCGCCGTTCCAGAATAATTGTGTAGTAAAGAAAGTTAAGTTTCCTCAAAACCAAATGACTTGGGGGGGCTGCTTTCCATACCATGTTTTGGGGTCTCTACACCTTGTTGATGGAATAATGAATGCACAAAAATATGCGAGAGTGGTTAACAATTTTTTAGTGCCCGCTATTGAAGAGCATTATTAGTATACGGGTCGCCTAATCTTCCTGGATGACTCAGCGCCACGCCATCGTGCAAAATGGGTAAGTTTTGATTGGAACCAAATCCTGTATAAAACATCTATACAATATTGGTGTATATGAGCCTATTCAGCTCGAATTTTTATTTTTAGTTGGCTAATACATTTAACGATCAATGGATTCAACGCTTGGATTGGCCTGGAAACTCGCCAGATTTAAACCCTATTGAGCACTTATGGCACATAATGCAGTGTGAAGTAGCTAAACAGAAGCCAATAAATAAATGTCAATTGATAAAGATTTTAGAACTGGTTTGGTATGGTCCCGTTATAAGGAAATCAATTGAGGTCCTAGTGAATTCCATGCCTTCAAGAATTAAGGCAGTTATTGAGGCTAAAGGAGGAACGACTATATTACTACCGTTAGTGGTGAACATGATTTAGTCTCTTTAAGTTAGCTTCACATTGTTTTCTTTTAATTAATCATGAATATCATCGAATGTACATTTCTGTGAATTTTTTTAATTGATTGGCTATTCGTTGTAAAACTCATTTTAGAGAAAAGTTTTTGTGGGTAACTAATTTACACTATGTTGCCAAACAAATAAAAATTACCCTTATATTCTAACTTTATAAACAAATTGCTCATGTGATCTTATTTCTATTAAATTTGGTGGTGCGTTTATATTGACCGCAAGTGTATGTCCACAATTGCCATTTCGAATTTGTATTGAAAGCACTGTAGCCGCCAGGTTGCTTAATCTTTTGATCAAAGAAAAAAATGTGAGAAATTGTGTACATTTTTAAAATAATGTACGTAAGTAAATTTTCTAATGATAATATCCTTTTTTTAAATTTGCGATCACGAAAGACAGCTTCTAGGGGCAGTAAAAATCAAGGAACAATTGAGTAAAAAGCTAATGTTTCGAAATGCGTTGTTGTTGTTGTAACAGCATAAGACATTCTCTATAAATATAATCCGGGTCGTTCCGATATCGGAGAACTGACTGTCGTAGGAACATTTTAAAATGCGTCGTCAAGTTTGGTTAGGGGAGAACACATTTTTCGAGTATTATTGATAAAATTTAGAGCCGACGCCATTTGTTCGCGATTTCGTTCTTGATTTATGGCAAAATACCTCATTTCATCTTAGTTTATTGACCGATTTTACAAGGCGAAATTACTTAGTTTCATCGTAATTTGCTGATAAATTAAGAATGGTCCATAAATCACGATAGTGCATTTGAATCTCTATGAATCGTGCTAAGTCGTATAAACCGACCACTTTGCTGTGTGTGTGGAGTAGTAATATGCTTGCGAAAACTGTGTTTACAATTCTTCGCTCGTAAATGATTTAGATTTTTGGCGTGTAAGATATTTCGTAAACATCTTCTATGTCATAGTTTTTCTCTGTGCATCCTGTAGTTGCAAATTTGAGTGTGTACTGCCGTGAAGAAAAACGCAAGAAGGCGATATTTAACTTGTATCTGTGTATCAGTTCTTGCAATATGGTCACAATATGATCAAGCGCAATACAACCCAACGCGAATCACTTCAATGACAACAACACCTCTTCACTTTACCAACCTATTATTGTTTAGAGGCAATGTAATGTGAACATAGCTCCAGGACCAAACAATACATACCTCAAGATCATACTGCCTGCCATAACATAAGCCATAAGTGCGACTGTTATCGCGGAACGCATGCGCACCGTGCGTAGGCTTCATTGGGCACATTCTGTAACTCGTTACTGCAATCTGTTGTTTGTTACTTCACTGCTCACTCAAATGATGGTCATTGTAGTCGGTCATTTGTGTATTTTATGTGCAATATATGCACATTATTACTGTTGTTGTACGTGCATTCGTCAAAGGCGATGTAGTTGTTGGTGTTTGTTGTTAATACCAAGTATTGTTGGCAATTATGACACAATGTAATTGATGAAATTCACATCTTGGTATTTGTGTCATCGTTAAGATTAGATGATGTTTTATTGTTATTGGCCTGAATGGCATGTGTTGCAGCGTTCAACGGACGGTTAAATATATGTATGTAAGTATATACGTTCGTAGTGAATAGCGCGCAGCGCATAAATCACTTTTGTGGCTATTCCGGATGGACGCAAACAACGCTAGAACGATCTTAGGTGAATCAGCAACGAGAAAGATTATGAAGCATATAGAGGAGGAAAATCGGTTGTGCGATATTTGCATGTCATTCTTGTGCATTTGAATGCTTGGCATAGGAGCGCCTATTTTTAAGATGTTTATCATACCGCAATATGGCAAATGTGGGACCGTGGCTTTAAGATTTTATTGAATCACAAATAACATAGTGCCACAAATCCAAATTTAAATCCACGACTCAAATCCAAGACTCAGATGAAATTCACCTAATTCCATAATAAATCCTAAAGTCCCGCTCTGTGGACAAAAGATTTTCAGGCACTTTAAAAAATTTAGTTAACTTAAGTTCAAAGCTTTGTAAATACATACAATACATATGAATATATTTCAAAAATATTTTCTTTATGCGACAATCGCTGTACAACAACACACCTCAATGCATCATTTACAGTTATGCAAGCGGTAAATGGCGTTAGGTTGCCTGCAAATGTACGAGTAATCAAATGAAAATATGAATGCGCACAACGAAGCACACACGCAGCTCCAAACGCAAAAGAACACACCCAAAGCAGGAATAGCGATTGCATATTTTTATGTATATGATTCTCTTAAAGTTTTTGTTGTGATAGCGGTGTGGGAGGAGACACTATCCCCGTTACTTATCATGATCACCCACTTTTTCCTCAGTCAGCCGGCCAAATGGCCAATTGCCAGTGATGCTTTCTTCATTCTATCTTAGTTGTGTCTGTTAAAAGATTGCTTCTTAACGCTGTCTCCGCACACGCCTTTGTACCGCTACCACACCCTAAACACAGAGATTCCATTGCAATTTTAATGCATAAATGCTCGTACATTCCTAGCTATGTATTTATGTACATACATATGTAGATATGTATATATTTACTTGTACACATAACTTTCGCAACGATCTTGTCCGCTAAGATCTTGTCATGAATGCTTTGACGACCATGGTGTGGCCAAGTTAACTGACTGGTATTGAAATTGAAGTTCAACAGGTTAGACGAATTCGTTTAGCCCTGACTGCTGTACTGCTGTGTGTATTTCACTATACCACCAAGAAGGTGGAACAACAATAACAATATGGCTAATAAAAAATGATAGTAGTGCGTAAAAAAATCATTATCCAAGCCGATTTGAGTTTAACTCTATAAAAAGGCTTTATTCGACAGTTGACACCATAAAATCGTACTTTCACAATTTTTTTTTTACATTTTTTAGAACAAACTGAAGACGAACAAGCAATGTTGAGTCAAAGTTCGGATGTTACCGTACTTTAAATACCCGACGCAAGTTTTTATTTCAAATAAAAAGTACTTGCTGTATGCAATCAAAAAAATCGGTATACATACATACATATGTATGTATAAAAATGAATGCCAGTATTCTACAGGCATTCAAAGTACTTAACCGATCTTTATGAAAATTTTACAGCAGATCCATGTGGTCTCCGAGCTCAACATAGGATATATAAAATAAGGAAAAGTGGAAGGTGCCAATCACCCGTAGAAGAGAAAATTTGAATTCGTCGTATATTTGCAACTATTCGGTGCAAATTAATAAGATTTAGGTAAATATGTATTATAGATCAAATTGTGCATCAATATAAAATTAAGTAGCAAAATTCCTTAAAACTCTGCAACCATCATCATTATGAAAACTTAACCGACATTTATCAATTTAAATAAAAAAAAATAAAACGTTCTGCTCCCATTTTTCAAAATTTTGGTTTTTTAAGAATTTTTCTTGTTTGTTTCCTGTTTTTTTTTTTTGTGACCACCGATGGTCACGATGTCCCATAAAGTAATCCACCAATGCCCACGTGTGGTCACATTGCCCCAAATCGTCAAAATATAAATGTCCACCGGTGGGGCACGCGGGACTCAAAGTGCTAATTAAATTCATTATACCAAGATTGAAACAATTCGCAATATAATTTAGTAAGATGTTGAATATTTTGATTGGTTGTAAATAACCGTTATGGGAAGTGAACGTGGTTTTAGTCTGGTGTCTATAATTTTCAAAATTGTTATTGCTGACTAGAAATACAAAGTGCACGTAATGTGGTGGAATTTGCCAAAGAAGTTTCGGAGATTGACCTATTTACTTATGATTCGATGTATTTCATTCTCAAACCCAATAGTGTCGATGAAGTCTAGGCAATTTACCTTGTATTGTTAATAAATAACGGCTTTTTTTATTAAATTTTGTATTTTACCGTTATATGAGAAGTGTGCGTGATTTTTGTAACGACTTATATTAATTTCAAAATTCTGCTTACTAACTTAAAGTACAAGAAGTTTGTAGGATTTGATAACGTAGTTTTGGAGATATCCGAAACTATTTGCTCTATAGTGGGCAGTGTCAAGCAAATCGCCTTTAATTGTTAATAGAATATAGTTGAATTTCAATGCCTTCTCCTGGTAAAAAAAAAAACCTACACAAGTACACAAATATCGTGTCGGGCAGATATCTGCATAGTGTCTAATTTTTTTACTAAAGTAAAGCAAATCGCCTTTAATAGTTAATAGAATATAGTTGAATTTCAATGCCTTCTCCTGGTAAAAAAAAAACATACACAAGTACACAAATATCGTGTCGGGCAGATATCTACATATTGTCTAACTTTTTCTACTAAAGTAAAAAACTTTAATCTAAAATATTTGTTAGTAAAAGCTTTAAAATTATGCAAACCATTTAGTGTATCAACAACTTTCACAAAATTTGTTTTCCTCTCACAACTTCATAAACCACTCTACAATGCGACCACAGATATTCTAGAGCCACCTCAAATGTTCCCACCAGATCAATGTAGGGTACATTAGAATTAGACAACTGCAAGAAATGCAAATTTATAGAAAAATATCACAACCTACACAGTTGTGCAATTTGCAAATCCCCACAGAGATACTAAAACACTTTTTTCTGTGAGCCGCGGATATGTTAAGAAATTTGCGAGTAGGTTGCAAAGAAATGAAAATGACAAGACGGTTATCTGTCACAATAAGCAAACAAGGAGAACTTTGCAATTGTATCGCTAAATAGAACACAAACATACATATCTATGTATGCATCGATATGTATATTATAATATCCACAGTGATTTAAAAATATATTATATAAAGTATTTTCCGTTGTTTAGAACACAGATTTCGGCGCTTTCACGGCCTACCCGATTTTGGTCAGATTCAAAATTGATGACCTTCGCGGGCAAATTCACCCCAGCTACAACCAAAAAGTGAAGCCAAGCCTTCAACCAAATATCAACTGTGCTAGCCGAGGAACACTTTCTAAAATTATCTCTATTAATTAAAATTAAAAAAAATCAGCTCGAATTTTCAGTCACTTGAAATTGGTACAACCTTATTATACTAAATTTTTCTTGAAAGTGCTTTAAGACGAGAATTCTGTTATATCAATGTAGTGATCCACTGTGGACAAATATATTTCTCCAAAATGTTGAGCAAACATTTAATAACATTTTCAACAGTAGTATGACCCATTGCAATACAGCCTTCCCTATACCGTGGCCGCCAGTTGTAGTTGTGCTGGAATAGATTTTTTTTTTTAAATGGAAACCACAATATGCAATAGCATAATAATGTAGTTTTGTTATCACGGCAGCTATAAAACTTGTATAGGGAAATATTTGCACTAATCGCAATCACCAATAAACACAACTTAATTCTTACACTAATTCAGGCACATCTAAAGGGTCGGAATGATCCTGAATGATTCTCCTTCTTCTGAAAGTCTAACATTTTTATGAAAATAGCCGCAGTAGTTGTTAACACTATTATTTTTCTATTTAAAAAAAAATGACCTATAGAATAGTAAAAAATGTATACTAAAAATCCCAAATCCACCTTCAAAATCTGAATTAGGGTTAGAAGTCCGTATATCGGAAGTATCATAGCATTTTTGTCCATAACTTAAACATTTCTGAATCGATCTACCATTTTTATATGCTGATAGTGAGTATCTCATTTCATTTGCAATCAAATGTACTTTTAAAATCATACTAAGTATAACAGTGTATTACAAGAACTTTAAAGTGAAATTGAAAAAAAAAAAACAAAAAAACTTAAAAAAAATTCTTAAGTATGCGGTAAGAATACCAATGTTTTTTATTGTTGTAAATTATATATCAAAAAGACTGTAAGATCCGCGAAAAACATTTTTTTAAACCAAATTTTCTTGTTTTATGAATTATGATTACGCAGTTTTTTATTACTCAACTAGGCGCAGAATAGTTGCTGTGTTTCAAGTTAAGTAATAAGTTATTTGTTTTCAATTACATCACTGTTGATAAATGTTATTTTTGATTTTACGTTTGCTTGTGTTAACTAGGCGTTCCGATTAAAAAAACCGAAAACGTGTTTTAAAATGTTACTATGAAATTATTGCTTTCATGATCGTAAATTACAAAAAAATATATTATCAGATTAAAATTTACATGAAAACAATCTCTTAAATTTTTTCCTTTGATCAAAGGACTAAGCAACCCTGTGGCTACTGAACTGTCAATACAAATTCGGGTTATGCGAAGTAATTTGGACGAAAGTAATTTACGTATACATATTTTATAGAACGCCGTCGATATAATATTTAATTTCTCGCTTAAGTCGACTTAAGCTACTCTTCCATATGACCAAAAATACATATATACATACATACATACATATGTACATATATTCATACACTCATTATACTCTCGTATGCGATTTTGATTATATCAGTAATATATAAAATTAAATATGCAATAATTTTCACAATAACAAGAGAACGTAGACAGCAGAAACCACTAAAATATATTTTACTTGCAACAACGGAGCCAAAGCGCAGCGAGTAACCCCTCCGCGTTTCGCAACATTCGTTCTAAATGGGTATCGTTACTTTGGTGGTGGCTAAATCGGCGGCTAGTTGTAGTCACCACAAAACAAATTTATAGAATTTAAAAACAATTGCAGTTTCGCGATTATCACTGATCATATGGGTAGATTGTTGGGATGTTTGAATACTTACGAGTCGTTGGCTGGTTGCTTTTTTGCTTGTTATCTCAATGCTGGTGGTGATGTTTGATGGTTTGGTTGGATTCAGTATACTGTCAAAGTAATGACCACATATACAAACAACTATTAGGTGTCTGCATATCTCTAACTGCGAAACACAGTTGCAAAAGATGGCTAGCACCGATTTTGGTGGAATTTGAATTCTTCGGGGTAATCGGAGATATGTACATATATATGTATGTGCTCAATTCAATGCACATTTAATAGTCCTGCTTTCTTACCTCCGAGTGGCAAAAATACACAACAGTTCGGTTAAAATTTTCTTTACGCTTCAATACCATACCCGTTGACATTATTCGTGAAATGTCGGATTTATTTGGTGAGACGAGAAAATAGTTGCTGAGGAAAATTTTGCATGGGAGTTTAGCACCATAGTCTGCTCGTATTTTCTTTGTCTGCTCTATTTGCGCCACTAGAGCCACCAAGTGAAGCCAAGTCCTTTTCCACTTAGGTCTTCCAACGCAGACGAGGTCTTCCTCTTCTTTTTGAATACTTTCAGGGCTGGAGCGTTCTTCCCCATTCATGTAACATTACCTTATTAACCCTTCGGAGGTGTGGTGGGGTATGTCATACCCCAGCACATGTATTTCCTTAAATATATATATGTTTTTGTTTAAGGAATACGTTATCGCTCCCAATAGCTTTCATTAACATTCAAATACAGGAGATCTGCCACGTTTTACATACCCCAGATATTTCTGTTCCATGGGACAGCCTTTCAAAGTGGGCTGGGGTATCATATTCGATCGCCATAACTTTTTATGTAATTAATGCATTACAGTGAATTTTCTTTCCTTTAAATAAATGTTATTTTTACTTTTGAAATGTAAAAACAGTTTTGAAATTGTTTAAATACAAAAAAAATTATGTTTCAGAAAACTGGAACCTCACTTTTTGGAATAATTTATATTGTCTTTTTTTTATGGCTATAATATTGAATACGAAGGAAAAATTGTTATGTTTTCAAATTAACACTTTTTAAAAATTAGTTAAAGAATAATAAATCACCACAAAATATTGCTATTATTGGAATTTGGTATTTATTTGAAATTGATAGGCATGGGGTATGTCATACCCCACCACACCACTCAAGGAACTTTTAGTCACCACACCAACGAAGGGTTAATAATGATTCGAGACGATATTCAATTCTCAGAGTGTTCGTGCGTGTAATACACGGGAAACATGCCTTTCGTCTATCGCAATACGATCGCTTTGACTTCGCTTTTTTCGATCTGGATACAGCCACGTGGCTTGGTGAATATTTCTATGCTAAAACTTTTTTGGCTCCGGCCAAGTTGATAAGACTTAGTCCGTTAGCGGAAATTTCGTCGGGAAGACTGTATTTTCCGGCGGTGTGACCAGAGAGCCCCCTTCCTTACCCATCCTGACATTGAAATTGATAGGAATTGATAGCCCTCGTTAGTACATTCTAGGCAGGCATCTTAGAAATTACCCTTTCGTCCTTCTTTTCCGCCGGCTAGCGGGAACGAATCAATGAAATATTGACGAATGCCGATTTGATGCGAATCCTGTCGACACTCTCGTCCACCGTGGTAAATGGCAGTACTTGGCAGCGACGTCTCTTTCTAACGACAAATCAAACACGAAGTTTGCGCTGTTTGGTATGGCAACTGTAGTAGACGTCGCAAGATCGAATGGGTTTCCCACCTTGCCCCGTCTATTTAGTTTCCTAGATAGCGTTGGCGTCAGCCCTTACTCTCACTAGGGCATCGGGACCTTCCCCATTAAGGGTTCGAACATTCCAGGTTGATGCCTTCAAATCATAGTCTTTAATAGGTATCCTATGCTCGCCATCAAAAGAGTTGGTAATATCATTTTGAAATTTTCCACAGGTCCTTTTTTACGAGACGGATACTAAGCCGTGCACATAACCAAATCCTCACACGGGGGTTTTCTGAGGACACATTTGAATAGTGAGGCGCTTGCTCCAAGTCAGACGATGAACAGAAAACGTCGGAGGGACCCCTGCAGGTTCGCCTTGACACTTCAGTTCACTTCCAAACAGTTGTCTGGGAACTACCTAGATGGACTTTGGCGAAATCACCCTAAAGTCGTGAGTTACTTGAATCACGTGGTTCTGCCCATTCCCAGGTGAATTGCGAGGCTTTCCCACATGGAATCATCCTTCTTGGCTTAACTCATAAATTTTTCTGAGCCTGGTGCTGAACATACAATTCTCTCCTAATATATAACCATTATTAAGTATTGTGAGTTAAATTTCATTTAAAATCATTATTTGCAATATTTATTTATATATGTACATATATATACTCATATAGTCCGTATGGCGATAAAGTAAACCATAGAAAAAATCTTTTATTTTTCAAATATAGAGGGAAATGGTGTTTAACATGAAATACTATTCCGTAAAGTATTTGATATTATTTGTATTTAACATTAAAAACCTAACAAATGCAAACGCTTGCTAACAACCCCGCATATAACTAAAATATCTTAATATAATAATAATTACTATTTTCTGCGTCTCGATATCGATGTAGCTATTTTCGTTGTTAAAATTCGGCTCAAAAACTGATGAACGGGACATTTGGACAGTATATTTTTTAGTCCGTTAGGTGGCGCATAAAACAAGATATTAGAAAATCCGTATATATGCTCCGATATTGATGATATTAGATAAAATAACGATATTAGATAAATAATGACATAAAATAAATAAATACATGCTTTTGAAGCGAGTTTTTCAGCTAATCTCTGTTTTTGATCCGATTTTGATGAAATTAGTAGCGGATAAAGGGGTTACAACGAGAAGCACTCTTACGAAAACGGTTGGTGCTGGAATGGAAAATATGTTTACTCGGTCCGTTATTAGTAATATTAGCAAAGAATGCTGCAGGTGCGTATTCCATAAAAAATATTTGTAAAAAAAATATTAGAAGGCTACGTAGTCGGGGTTTTCCGAAAACCCATATTTATGATTCGACTTAATTCAAATCTAATAAGCTTTGTTCGATAGTTTCGAAGATCTTTTTTACAAAACATTTAACATTTAACATTTAAACACATTTACAAAATTGTGTAGTGTGGTAGGGCAAAAAAATCTGGCAGAACCTTAAACTTATTTAACTTCAACTTGATTATACTATGTATAAATAAATCATCTCTTTTCCACAGTGAGCTGTGGGGGAATTATACTAATGTAATAATTGAATAAATATAAAAGCTCTCCAGATCTTAGACCAAATAAAAGGCATTTATAAATATTTAGTCACGAAATAAATTTAAAGGACCAATTTGCTTTAAATATAATGTAAGTCTATATAAGAATAGGTGCATATTTACGTATGTATGTATGTATGTTTTATACACATACATAAGTCGCATCCATAAGACGTAGCTGTTGTGCAACCGGGGGTGTTTGCCTTAGACACTCAAAGTTGAGTAGTATGGGGCAGCTCAACGCTTGGGTATTTTACTTTCTTTTTTTACATCATACATGCAATTTTTGAGGTTCCAGAAGTCAATATGTTTTGCTCAGCCTCAAACAACTGATCGAAGAGAGTTATGCTTTTTATATTCAAATGCAACGCCGCTTTGTTAAGTGACAACTGGAAATTAATTTGCTCAGTTTGTATTGCTGCTGTGAAAAAGTAAATTAATTATTTTAAAATTATACTACTTGCAATAAACTTATATATATTATGATGTTAACTTTCCAGTTATATATTGTTTATATCATTATAACGTTGGATGACTTTTTGAACACGTTCTAAGCTCAGCGTCCCATTGGAAATATTATCGGCATAATTATCTCATTTTATAGAAGAGGTCGTTGTTTTGGTGTGCACATCTTTAAAATAAAATTAAAATGGAAAAGATGTGGGCTGCTGATTGTCATATTGAAGACCATGTTTATGGAATATTTGAGAAAAGCGAAATCCACTCAAAATTAGTTAATTCGTTTTTTGTATTATATCGATCACATGTTAAACGAAAATTTATATTATCTCATTATATTTTTTAATATTTCTTGTGTGTGTTTTTCTAAATAAAAGTGCGATCGAATGACATTGAAAATCGGGACATTTTTTTAGAGGAAACTATCATTAAGAGAATTGGCATTCAAATTAGTGAGAAGGGAAGAAAGAAGAGTGAATAACTTTCAAACAAGGCGAACTCATATAAGATGAAGTTATTAAAGCAGATGATATCTAATTCTTTCTCTATATTTGTATTTTTCCTGTGCCAATGACATCCTAAAACAAGAAACTAATGATGTCCATTCTTCTATTCTCTTTTATCGTGACATCCTAAAACTGAAAAATGTGTGTGTGTGCGTTATGGATTCGCCTTGCCATCACCTCATGGATATGATTTCGCCTTGTTTCCAATATTTCATTGATAAACGTGTTTTCATTGTGCTAAAGTATAGAAAGATAATTTAAAGTCAGAGATTTAATAGAGAAATCTGCAAAATACCAAAAAAAAAGTGGCTATTTGCCCCCATTAAAAAAAAGAACATATGTCTAGTTTCAGTTGAGAATCGTAAAATCGGAATAACCAAAGTTGCGGTACTTCTGGAGACGCCACCTTCTGCACTCAGTACACCGTGGTTATAGTAGGTACATACTAAACTTTGTTGCTGTCGCTACATTTGCTGTGTCTCAACAACGCCAACAACAACAACAGCAGCCACACCACCATGCCACTTTTTCTTTTTTGTTACTGTTGTCATCCCTCTGGACGACATGTTGCAAAGCGAATTCATATAAGGTGGTGTTATACAATCAGCTGATTGGATTCGCTTGGTGAACTTAATTTTTGGTGCACATTTTTGTTGTTGTACGCTTAACACCACCTAGTTGGAATTCGCCTTGACATGTTGCCCTAGCCACATTTCGGTTACCTCTCTCCAGCGGTAACTAGGAATTTAATTTTGCTGCTGGTATTTGCTGCAGATTCTCATTTGATTGCCACTGCTCCTGCTGCAATTGTAAACAACGAAACAGTAGTGGCTGCCAGCTAAAGTACACTTGCATACTTGAACAAAACGTGCATTGTACACACATGGAACAACTTGTTGGTATTGTGTACATACATAAATCGGACACAACTGTGCTTTCTTCGAGCCTCAAGTTTGATAAGGTTAGCCTTTTGCATCGGCATTGAGTTGATTGTGCTGTTGAATGAATAAGTATTAGTTTGCCAATCAGTCAGATTGCATCTAAAACTCCTTTTCGGCATGCAGACGAGCAGGTATGTATACATACCATATACATAATCACCAACATACATATGTACATCTATTCAGCGAGAAAGTTAAGTATTTTTTTTGTTTCAGAGGTTTTTTTTCCGTTAAGGTTTAAACGGCCACAAATTGATCAGATCCGCCAACGTTCTCATCAATTGAGTTCAGTTTGGTTTACTATACAACTATGAGCAGACTAACGCCAGAACAACGCTTCCAAATTCTATACATTTATGTTCAAAAGTCAAGATTCTGTTGAGAAAATTCACCAAATATTTTGGTGTGCTTTATAGTCCGATGGAGTCGTTGGTCCTCACTTCTTTAAAAATTAAAACGATTATAGTGCTACCAACAGTTAGTATCCCTATAGATCCATGATTCCTATTTTATCGTATCCGAATTGAATGGACTGCTAACTGAAGACCTTTATGTACAGCCGAACTGCACCATTCGCTACATACCGCGTCAATAAATGAATTATTGAAGAAAACATTTGGTGAACCCGTAATTTCTCGGAATAGGCCAGTCGCCTCTAGATTATTTTCTCTTAAGCTACGTGAAGTCACCTGTCATCTGAAGTCAGCCAACAAACTGGAAACTTAGTATACACTGGTAGAGAATATTGTTGGGACCATTGTCGAGATAGAAGCCCCCTTTTGAAAATTTAGTTGAAAATTAGACCTCCGGATTACGTAGTCAAACACAATTGTACTTAAGTATAATCTAATCAATTTAATTGTCAGTTTGAAATTTTCTAATAAGAATAATGCAGTCGAAATTCTCTATTACGAACTTCTGTATAAGGAAGTTTTCTTTATAACGAAAACATTTCCAGAACACTGCAATTGCATTCATTTCTCAATGTGCAATTGATGTATAGCCTGATAAGAAGCAAACTGTTCAACCGTAATTCATTTCGTGTTTCAAGGTTTTATTGAGAAAGAAATGTGGAATGATCAAACACACACAAAAATCGCCAATTCTTTTAAATAAAACTGTACATACGAACACAACTTTTCAAACAATTCTATATTACGAGTTTTTTATATAACGAAGTTTATTTTTGTCCCCTTGAGATTCGCTATATGGAAGTTCGACTGTAACGACATAGAATCGCCCAGTGGCCGAAATAAGACCATAGGCAATTTTCAATTTCTATTTATCGAGTTCAAGAATTTGGAGGCGTGCTTTCTTTTCGGCCAACGGCGACAAATCTCTTTCCGTTTCAAAGTCCCCTTTTTTCAAGAATAATCGGCATACCTGCATAGTTTAAATCGATTCTATAGGAGCGGGGATACTCAATTGACAATTTTTCGTCTGTTAAAAAACAATTGGGTATTATATTCTGAATTTTGTATTCCAAAGAAATCAAAACTGCCAAATGGTTTGGCAGTCAAACAGAGTATTTAACAGCGGATTATAGTATAGAGGAGAAAATCGACAAGTTCCAGAGTATATTGCCATATACAACCAAATACACTTGCCGTTTATGCACTCTATTGGTCTAAGCAACAACAACAAAACATTTTTTTTTTACTACGATCGGAATACAATAAAATTAAACCCAGTGGCACCCAGTAAAAATAGCTAAATTGGTTTTATTCCTATAATTTCTTTATTCGATCCTCTGTTTTTGAAATCTTCGCATGCACATTTTCAACTTTTTTTAGCTACATACATCGTGATACGGCCTAACGTGCATATTTGTGGGCCTATGCCAAAATACTTATTTTGATATATATGGAACTTTTGCCCTATTAGACATGGATGTTATGCAATTTTGAATAATAATTAATTGTGTTTTCTTATCGAACACCAAAAGTTATTGAACAACCTGGTATGTTGGCGTGTAATTTTGCCAATTAATCGTAAAGAGCTTTATTTACAACAATGGTGTCTTTGGTGACCCCCACTGAAATTTTCCGCCAAATATTTTCGTAGAATATTTTAATCCTTAAATGTCCTTTTTTAAAGGATATTTTTTGATTTTCTCGAAAAAAGGGTCAAGGGACCCATAAAGAGACCAGGTAGAGGGTTAAGATCTTCCACAAAAATAATCCTCATACAATTCCACAATACAACCCTGACCATAAGAATTCTCTCAGACATTAACTTACAACATTTTTTTCAAATAGCATAATGCTCCCTTCGACCAAAAAATGAAAACTTTGACCCACTGTAAAAAAAAACTCAGACGTGCTGGACCATAAGTTTGTTCTACAAAAATGATCTACTCAACATACCCTTTAAGAATTATAGGGTCGCTATTCTGTTCCAAAAATGCTGTTGGACAGTGTAATTAATTATGCAAAGTTCTAGTATTGTTTATACTAATTGAGCATACCTATTATATATTCTCGTATCCATATCCTGCATATACTACATATACACACATATGCACATATGAATGTATATAAATTTATATTGTGTTAACAACATCTCAATTAAGAGGAAATACGTTCGAACAATTCATCAAAAACAAAATACAAAACTTCTCAAACGAACTCTGCAAATGCTTCTAACGATATAAATTTACTAATATGTACTTCCTTGTACACATTTGTATGGATGTATGCGCCTGGATTGTATACGTATGTATGTATGTATGTACATACCTTGCAAAAAGCTTTGCGACTATTCTCTAAAGAGAGTATTCGGGAATAGTTTTAATAGCGTACAATTGGGAGTCAATTAGCCGCAAGCAATGTCGCAACAACTTTTTGAAAATAAGGCTAAATAGGCTAAATCAGAAGTCTGAAAAATGTTAGATGGGCAACATAAAAAATCATTTTGCAAATTTTATACGATTTTCGCATATTATATTGACTTGATAAACCTCAAAAAATAATATATACAAATATGTACAGTCGCTCCAAGCCAAAGTCGGACAAAACATATAAAATAATTCAGTATTATAAAATATTCCAGTAAAACATCAAATAAAAGTAAATTCAATGCACAAGCCAAACTCGGACAGTGGCAACTATCCTCTAAATAAATGCAAGTCTGTCGAAGAATTGCGAACCAACTTCAAGTATAGTGTTAAACTGACTAACGGGAATTCCCCGGATGGTTTTTTTTTTAATATATACGTAGTGGGAATTACGATTTGTGATTTAAAAATGTTTAGGCAAAGAGCCCAAACGAATATTGAATTGAGAAGGTTGGTTATTAAGCATTCCAACGATTGAAAATCTGTGCGTGAAATTGCTGAAACTGTCGACAGAAGTCATTTTACTGTTCACGATATAATTAAGCGCTTCAAAACCAACAAACAAGTGGAAAACAAGCCTAAAGCTGCTCACAACAAGATTTTTACCGACTCAGATAAGCGATATCTGTTGCGAAAAGTTATAGACAGTCTTTACTTAGTGCACCAAAGTTAGCTGTTATAGCTGAAACTGAGTTGGGAAAGAAATCCAGTGCATCTACCATCAGAAATCTACTTCATGAGGCTGATCTAAATGGCAGAAAGGACGGACAAAAGGCGTTGATCAGCAAAAGCAATCAGACCATCCGATTAAAATTTGCAAAGGAACATGAAAATAAGGATTTTTCGTTCTGGAAAAATGTTATGTTTACTGACGAAAGTAAATTTAATGTTTGGTTCCGATGGAAAACCAAATGTTTGGAGGAAATCAAATGAGGAGCTGCAACTGCCCAAGCTGAGACCAACTGTCAAACATGGTGGCGGATCGGTAATGGTTTGGGATTCCTTTTCGGCTTCCTACTAAATATTAGATTTTAAAATATATTTCGATATTTCAAAAAAAAATGTTTTGATTGTCCGAGTTTGGCTTGTGCATTTATTTACTCTTATTTGGTGTTTTACTGCAATATTTTATAATATTGAATTAATTAATATTTTAATTTTTTTTTTAGAAGTGCTATAAATGAGTAATTGAAAATATAGTTAACTTTTTTTTTAATTGCTTTGGTTGAAATATTTTTTGGAAGGAACAGTTTTTTCTACGGTGTCCGACTTTGGCTTGGAGCGACTGTATATATGTTATGTATTATATATTATGTATCACATATGATATTTTCATCGTCAGATAAATTTGAACGAGATTTTTTCTCAATTGCGATTTCATGAAAATACTTCTTCCTTCATTAAACCATATCTAATACTTAAAATTGCATTTAACATTTCAAAACTAAGCCTATTTATTTGCTTTGCTTTGAATGTTCATAGCTTCAAAAATGCGTTCGACTTCTTCATTGCTGAAGAATTAGATTAAAAAATTAAAAACAAAACTACAAAGAGTAGCAAAAGGATTTTCGCCAAGCGTGTTTTTATAATCACGCACCTCTTTCCAAAATTCTGCTGTAGTTGTCGGTTTTTTCCACTGATATGAGTATAATTTTTTCCGGCGCATTTCCAAAGGGTGTAAAACTGTCCATTCTACATTCATAACCATTCTGATACAAAAGGCTACAGTTAGCCTCTTCATGCATCTTCAGGGCATGCTCGAATAAAAGGGAACAGTTCAGTCGATTAAAGAGATACAAAGTGACATTAGACGCTTAAAGCCTTTGCGACTCATCCCGGACTCGTCGCACTTTGCCAAGGTATCTTTCAGTTTATCTTTTTACTAGCTTAATAGACCGAATGACCGTGATTTTGGTTTGATAGAAATGAAAATAAAAAAGAAATTACTTATACAACCCTATGTATTATTTTTAATTAAAGGAAAAGAGCAGACGAAGAGATACATTTTCGATACAACGATACAATTTTATTTCAACGAAATCACTAGAAGAATCAATAACAATGAGAGTAAAAAATACGGCAGGCGAATTTTTTATTTTCTGCTGATGCTGACAGCGTCTATGCTTCTGCGCCATTCAATAGCACTGGCATGATATTGGAACTTGTAGAGCGTCGTTCATCGAGAGAGGGATTTACTGCGCATTTGTCTACTCAGCTCGAAAAAGCACTTGGCAAAGAGATTTTTCGATGGATTTCTAGGCTGATTGGTGTTAATGCTAGGTCCAAGATAAACACAATCAGCGAGTAGGTAAGCGTATATCGATCCTGTTCTGAAAACCTTCTTATGGGTTTACTGTTTATGTGACATGAAACTGTAAGTTGCTGTATTGATAGTTCTAAAATGGAACCTCTTTTTAAAAGGCGCTTTACGTAAACTGTCCTGTCAGACCTGATCAAAAGCTTGGAGATGTCAAATGTTGTCAGCGTATTGTTTGAAATTAATGTATAGAGTTTCAGTGTGCCTAATATATGTAGATCCATGCACTCGAAATAGAGCAAATAAAGATCCAGATCTCTGCGGATACGCAGTATGAGTTTACAAAGTGTTCATACGCCTGCATCTCGCCACAGTACAGGTGGCAAACAAACTAAAAAAGTGCACTTAAAAACTGTGCGAGAGGGTAGGATAAACAGGCGTAAATCGAACAAACGAGGCAGAAAAATGCAAACGCTTTCGCATGATTGACTTGGTGTAGATGGAAACGTATGGGCAATATGCATACATAGGTAAGTACAAAGAAAGTACCCTGCAGGAAAAATTAAACTAGGGATGTAACTTCCCTTTTCCATGACTGGTGAAAAGTTTAGAAACTATATGGTAGTGACCGTAATTTCACCATTTAAAACGAGCTCAAAGTGAAGAAGTAAATTATAAACGACTTAAGCGGAAGCCAAAATTTTCCTCATACAAAATATTTATACAGATACATTTGAAATTTTACTCAAATTTCATAGGTGTGGCTTCGCTCACTTCAGAGCAAATGTGTATAACTCACAAAATACTTTATCGCATTCTACCAAATTTAGTACACATATGTAGCATTTGATGTCAATTTATTAAAATCTAAAAAATTTGAAGTTTCACAAAAACCACGCCCCCCTCTCATATATCGGTAATTTACTCAAATTTCATATATTGGGTAAAACTGCTACCTGCTTCAAAGAAAATAGTTATATCTCCGAAACTTATTCAAAACAAATTCTACCAAATTCGGTACACAATATTATTGGGTTTATAGCATAATTTATGGAAATCTGGGTTCCGTGCAAAGAGTACTCGGACAATATGCAACTGAATGGGAAAGGAAGGAAATAAAATGCCAACAAAAAGGTGTCCGAACAAGAACAGCAAATCCGCCTTAAAGGTATAAATATTTTGCGGAAATCGTTGACGTAATTGGTAAATCAAACGAAACCAAAGTCGGACAAGTGGGAAAACAGGATTTAAAGAAATTTGAATTTAAGTTTATAGCTCAAGCAGAAGTTGAATAGCTAAACACACAACACTGCGCACAAGTCATCACGCTATAAAGTGTTTTGTTAGCTTCACCTGGATCTATGATCTTTGATATTTCTTAGTTTGGCTAAACTATAATAGCTACAAAAAGAATTTGATGAGTGTGGGGAAGCAATAAAATTTTAATATTCGCATGCAAAAGCGTGTAAAAGCATTTCTGAATAGTGAAAAATTCATACTTTTTAGTTCTATCTATGTATCATTAAAACATGTTTTTTCAACTATTATTCATATTGCGTCTCAAGATTCGACATTATGACGGCCCATTTTTAAATTTCATCACAGTTTTAAAAGTCTTTAAAAGCATATGTTTTGGAGATCTAATCATAAACTCGGCGAGGAAAATAAGTTCAGTCTATACATATAATTTGTAGCTAAAGTTAAACAATGAGTTTTAACTCAGTCAAATCAAGGCCAAAAATTCAAAACTGCTACATAAATCTCAGGGTCCGCATCAGTGTAAGCGGTTAATGTGGGCTTGCTTATCTATTCTCAATAATTAATATGGTTTTGCTGGCAGAGTGTTTTTTTTTTTACCCACGGAGCTTAAATGCAAATACAAAGTCTGGTTCAATAATGATATGAATACATAGTAGAAGATTACGACATTTGGTTAGGTTAGGTTAATGTGGTAGTTCCCGCAGTACCGAACTCACATAGGAGAGGAGTCCATTGTGATACCACCTGTTATATGAACGGTAACTAAAATCGGAAAACCAAGAATGTTTAACCGGAGAAACGTTGCGTACCCCGAATGAAGTCACGCAAATCACCTATCTCCACCGCTGAAAGCTCTTCTGGAGTACTGAAGAAGTACGAGCCAAGGTAGGGCAGTGCAGCTAAGCAGAAAATGAAAAGATGAATCCACCTCATTATCCTCTATACAGCTGCGGCAGAAAGGGTCAGGGACTATGTTCAGCCTAACCGCATGGATACCCATCGTACAATGAACAATCAAAACACCTACGAGGGTCGAGAGTTGCTGCTTAGTAAACGACAGTTCCTTCGAGCGCCCACGATCCAATCTCGGCCAGAGGGCCCTTGCAATTTTGCATGTCGGGACATTTTCCCAAGAGAAGTCCGATTACGACATTAGTTTTCTGTTTTTTTTTATATCTCTATCTTAAAGATTGCGACACTATATTTCGAAAATGTTTAAAAAGCGAATGATATAATTAAAATTCTATACGTATTCACGATCTACATATTTCTTCCACCACTTGCTTAAAAAATTATGTGTAAAACTCATAAATATTTCCACTTTTCCTTTGTTTTCGGATTTTCATTTTAGTGAATTAAATTGGTGATCCACTCGTAATCGTATGGCATGATCTCGTTTAGATCATGCGAAAAATTCACAACAGTTTTTTTGTACGAATGCTGGGTTGATCACGTAAGTGATGATCGCAGACCTGCAGACTACGAAGAGTCGTTGTTCAGGATTGAAGAGTCCTCCAACCTTATTCAACTTCCTCAGCCGACAAATATTGCTACGTTATCTTTAGGATTTGCTCAGTGCCCGCGATCTTCCAATTCTGTAAATCTCCGGTATCTAGGCATACTCAGTTCTCCGCAAAAATAATCTTAATGGATTTCCCGCGAGGTATGCACATACATATGTATTCTGAATCTCATATGTACGTTTATGAAGCGTTAATGCTAGGCAAAGGATTGCTGTTGACATTACTGTGGCTGCTGATGTTGGCAATGCAGTTGCTGTTTCTCGCCATTCACGCTGCAACCTAAAAACATGGTTGTTCCACGCTCATGCATAAATGCAACAAAGCCGTTCAAAGTGTTGCTGACTTCGCCGTTAGCATCGCCACACTATTATACACCGTGCGCTGGTAGTGTGAACCCATCTCGCCACCTCTCACAGTAATTCTGATGGCAAATTTAGCTAAACAAAATTTCGCTGCTTATTTTCGAGAAAAATAGAAGTTTTGATGAATAAGCGAAAATGTAGCGTAGTGGTCCGCATGACGCATTGATAATTGAGGTTTCACTAGCATTGCAGCATTTACATATCTTCCACCGATTCCAGCAAATTCAGAAGAGTCGCTAGCAACGAAAATCAATAAACTTCAAGTTATCACGAAATCACATATGCGGATTATTTAAACTTACAAAAATATAATCCAGTCCTTAGAATGTATTTTTCCATACATTCAATCACGTACGAGTATTATGCGTTAAAGTTTGGCGAAAGCAGGGACTAATCCTTTTTTTCCTTTTCGAAGGTATTAAATGCCTTCAACTTTACAACGGTCAGGGAATTTTTATTATATTGTACAAGTTTTATCATCAATTATGTTTAATTTTTTTTTTTAAATTTAGTGAACTCCTCGAAAGAAAACTAAAACTAAAGGTTCAATGGGAAAAATTAATGAATTGGAAAAAAGATAAGAACAAACAGAGAAATCGGATTAATTAATTATAAAAAAAACAAACTAGATTTAACAGGAGTCTAAAAAAGCTAATAGCATTCGTAGAAAACTACACATTTTAAGTGTTTTTATTTATAAAATCTTGATAAATATCGAATGAGGAAACTTGGAAAATATTTAATAATTTTAAAATAAGTTTCTCTTTCGTAGTTTTCTAAGAAAACATAGATGAGGTGAAGTCAAATTACGTACATAAATACTCTGTGTGAAATGAAATTAATTTTTAAGTAACTTTGCCAATTGCCATTCTCTACAACGGACAGATTTATTTAACATAAGGGCTAACAAATATTTTAATTTTTATATCTGAAGGCAGCGTGGCATCTGCCATTGAAACTTAATTTCCCTTACTGCCTTTATCTGAAAGTATTTTGTTGAGAAATGCTGGAATTTGGTACATCAATTACATAGCAAAGTAAAAAAGTTTACACTATTGGAAAAAGAGGTTCGCCACCTCACCAAAAAACATAATTTTTACCCTGCGTACCTCTGGAAGTATTTGTTGTAGAGAACTGAAATTATATATGGGTAATTTGAATCCGCCTCGGGTATGCAACGGCATAAGGTTTATAATAAAACGTCTACCAAATGTTTTTGAAGATATGTATACTATTTCAAGCGTCTACAGTTTCCAATTCAATTGGAATTGTAAGTGTCCATCGACAAGGTACAAGGTTAGTCAATAGCTGTTGTAAGATCTTACCAATTCGTGATTCTCTTCAGACCAGATCCAGAGTTGGCGCAGCAAAGAACCTTTTTATTTATGGGTAAAAATCATGGTGGGGGGAAATTTCAGCTGAAAAATTCAGTAAATTGCGTTCTAATATAAGTTTTATTCAATCCGAAATAGCTGATAAATCATTTCGGAAGAACGCTTTCACTATCTATCAAAGGAAATTTAATTCGTCAAAACGTCAAAGTGAATTGAATTTTAGAAACTAAAGGGTCTTGCAATAGGGACGCTACAAAAGTAGACCGATAGTGACAGCAAACGACGCCATATTTTTCCCCGCTCTTTTGACATTTCTCTTCAGCAAGGTTTGTCATTTCATCATGGAAAGATATACGATCCAACAACGAGTCGAAGCTATTAAAATTTACTACCGAAATTTGGAGTCAATGGCCTCAACTTTAAGAGCGCTACGTCCAATTTATGGTCGTCGCCATTTCTGGCTGAATGGCTTTGTCAATAAGCAAAATATGCGTTATTGGATAGGTAGCAATCCACATGTACTCCATGAGTCAACATTGCATCCCGAGAAAATTACGGTTTGGTGGTTTATGGGCCGGCGGCGTCATTGGGCCGTACTTCTTCCGTGATGATCAAGACCGGCACTTTACTGTGAATGGAAATCGCTACCGCTCAATGATATTTGAATATTTTTGGCCCGAATTGGATGATATGGACTTGGACAAAATGTGGTTCCAACAGGACGGCGCCATAAGCCACACAGCGAATGTCACAATCGTTTTATTGAAAACCAAGTTTGGTGAACGTGTTATCTTACGAAATGGCCCAGTCAATTGGCCGCCTCGATCGTGCGATTTGACGCCATTAGACTATTTCCTGTGGTGCTGCGTCAAGTCTATGGTCTATGCCAACAAGCCAGCGACGATTGATGAACTTCGTACGAATATCGAACGTGAAATTGCAGCAGTATCGGCCGATTTATGCTTGAAAACCGTCGAAAATTGGGTTCAGCGTCTGGATGCCCATGCAAAAGAAATCGAGTTCCATACATAATGGCATCGAATGTTCTTCCACAGGAATAAAGAATTTAATTCATATCCCAAACCGTTTTTGTTTTATTTAAAAAAAACTTTTGTAGCGTTCCTATTGCAAGGCCCGATACTTGCATTCGTAGCATAACTTACATATACTAGCCTTTTAAAATTAATGCATCATACCGAATGAATCGAAAACTCTATTATTTCGGTTAATTAAACAGTTGTTCGTAGAAATTTTTCTGGTGGCACTGCTGTAATTCTAAAGTGTGTTTTGAAAGATGACTAGGGTAAAAATCGTATATTATTTTTACTTTTAAAATAAGAAGTAAACGTCATAATCTATAACCCCTAATAAATTTTAGCTGTATAAATTGAGCTATACTACGTTTCGAATATGTCTTGCATTATTTTTAAAAGTTTTAGAAAGGTTTCCGATATGACGTTTTCAAGTTTATCATTCATAAATTTTTGTGCTATGTTCGGTCTTAAACAAAACTGACGATAACTTAATCCAATTCATTAGTGTGAAAAGTCAGTTTAATGAACAATAGAGTTTAATTTTTATTTTCTACCTCAACTGAATTCTCCAGCTCCATGATTTTTTACTTTTATATTTAAAATAAAATCACAAAAAAGTAACCCTAATCTTATTTAAAAAGACCAAAATTAAAAATATCTTAATATCTATTGCACAAAAACGTGGATAATTCCCGCAGGTATAAGATAGTTTATAAATAAAAATGTTGGCATGCAATATGAATTTTCTTTGGAGCAATTCACTTATCGATATTCTTTTTCTTTCACGTTGCTCCACATATTCCTGAATCTGTCCTGAATTAAAGTTGTGTAGAATTCAATTTGAACCAAGCTTTTACCCACATTTGTTCAACGAAACCACTGTGCCTCGCCTCCTCTAAAATAAACAAATACTCGCATGTACTTGCTTAGAAGTTGGTGCATCCATAAGATATGCGCATACATTTTGCCAAGCACATTTCAAATAATCGATGTTGTATTGATGATGACGATGACGAAGGTGGTAGCAATGTTGGTATTCCTCTGCGCTTGTTGCAGCAGCAAGCACATGCCGGTTGTTTGGCGGATGCAAAAATTAATAGTACAATCACTGTGGTATGCTGGAAAAAATGTTGCAGAGAAAGTGTTGAAGAATCTGCTGAAGATGTTTACTTTTCCACCGCAGGGAAAATCAAATGGTGTTAGAAAGAAATTATATATGTACATACATACATATATCCGTGCGAAAAGCAGTGAGTTGAAAACAATTACGATGAAATGTTATTTCAAGCCAAGCAACTATTGTTGCTAACTTTTGCACAACTATGAAACGATTGAAAGGTACAAAAGAATACATTTGAGAGTTATTCTTGTTGATCAGTATGTCTGCCCTCATTTGCAACTATGTACTTCAATTTTGTTTTTTTAAATCGTTAAAGACATAATTCTTGAAATTTCTTCGAAATGTTTTATGAATTCTAAGCTTTGACTTAAGTCTAGATAAGGGAAGATAGCAACTGAGAAGGATAATACAAAAATATTTTCCAATTATTGCTGTTTTCCAGGGAGGTTCTAATATTGCTGGAGTAACTGAGACACTTTTCAAGATATCACGACCAACAGAGGCATATTTTAAACCATATTTTAAATGGCCATCTAAAGTTGTATGTTGTAAAGGAGAGCATTATGAAAATAAAAAACTAGCCAAGTGTTATGTCGTATTTTCTTACTGATCAAATACGACACTCAATTTTAGAAAAGTTTGTTTTAGTAGCGATCGCCTCTCGACAGTGATCGATGTAAATCTATAGGTCCGTCAATTTGTGGTACAAAATCAAGACGCACACGTAAAATTGTAGAAACTGATCGGCCAAACATATTGTACCAATGGTCACCAAAGGCGAAAAACTCGAACAGGTTAGGGTAAGTGCGCAGGAAAGTTTAGTTTTGATACACATATTACATACTACTTTGAATGCACATTTTTTACTTAGTGGGCATTTGACAATATTAACCTTAGAGTTTATACTTAATACGAAAGTAAAAAATCACAACCTTTAAAAAAAACTTAAGTTTGTTTTAAATTTCAAAACAGTGATGCCCAGCCCATATACTATCACTGAGGTTCTAAGTAAGCTCCAATCCTCAAAGAGTGAATCCACCTAAAGTGAATCAAAGCGAATAGTTATCAGGCAAAGGTAAACGGTGAAATCTTCGTTCTAAAATGTCAGATAGTCAATCGCTCGGTGATTCTTCTTCGGATGTTAATCTGTTTTTTTATAGACAATGTAAACACCTAAAGAAAATCAGAAAATAGTATCTTCATTTTTCATATAGAATTTTTATTACATCCAAGAAATGAAAGATGAATAATGAGTCCTCGCTGGCTATGATCACGGTTTCCCATTTTTAGGGATATTTATTGATTGTTAAAAAAACAGTTAAAATAATATGACAATTTGGCGCTTACACCATAACTTGATGTTTGGCTGAACTTCTCATACATTTTTCATAGCAGAAATACACTCACTGCTTTGCGAGAGGCGACTGCTATTAGGAAAAACTTTTTCTATAATTTTTGATTTTTCTTTTTTACACACTCGGCTACTTTTAAAGATAAGCATGTATTGGAATTTCACCTATTAAAGATTTCTGAAGGAAAATATTGTTATTAGCATTTCAAGACAAATTAAATCTTAAATTTAATTACAATTCAAAATTAAAGATACTTTGTTATTTTTACGATTTTCTACAATTCTGAAAATTTAAATTAGTTAATACGTTCTCGCACGTAAATATCTATGCTGAAAAAATTAGTAGAATATTGGTATCAACCGAATAATTAAATCCAGAATTATAACATAAAGGCCAACTTGCGGGAAATCCAAAGTTAAATTTATAAATAAAAATTATAATTAAGTAACGCAGAGTTAAATTTGTAATATCATTATCCAGACATTGCCTTGCACGAAATAAATTGAGCAACCCAGGCATGTACATACACTTCTTTTTCGACATTTTCATTGAATTCAAAGAATTTGTTAAGGTTTAAAATCAAAATAATGTTTGCATATTTTTGTAAAACATCAAAATGCTAGTTAGTCTAGCTTGTTTGAAAAACGCAATTTTTTTGACAAAATTTATTTTTTCTTTATTTATTACTGAATGTTACAAACTTAACAATCTAACCCTGAATAATTTCTAGGTTAAATCTGTATATTTTTAACTCTGAGTTGATGACTGTGCCAGCAAATGTATCCCTTTAAACGATAAACTCGGAGTTAAATAGATAACCGGCTTTCTCGCAAGTGGGTCTAAGCGCATGTTAAATGCGTAAAATATTCAAATAGGGGAATTAACGAAATATTCCTTAGATTAGTTTATAAAAAGCATTTTTGAATGAAATTGAAAATGAAATTTGTAACGTACACACATAAAAGATATTAGAGCAACGTGTCGGTGGTTTGACTCTGGTAATGCAAAATCTACGATCTAAACATTATTTTAAAATAACGTGCATTTAAAAAAAATCTATATGGATATCTACTTTAAGTAAGAGCGGTAACTGTACCTAATTTGCCTATATCCACTTCAAAAAGCGGGAAGGTTCCTCTAACGCACATACCATACAAATACGTATTCTCTAATTTATATGATTTAAATCGCGCGAGATATAGATAGAGAATGGTTTTTCAATACGATGTATATTGGAACGATTTCTTATCAAATTTGATTTGAAACCAAGCCGGTTTCGGCGCTGTGCCATCTTTAGTGCCATTTTCGTACTCAAGAATATACAGCTTTTAACCCTGTCAGAAAACCCGAAGATCAAAAAGAAAGAAATTTTTGTCTTGTTATAAATATTTAGTGTGCAGTACTACATTAAAACTTTCCTATAAGTTTAAAAAGGGCGTTATTCTCCTTCAATTTTCTCTGTTGCAACTACAAAACAACAACTAAATATGATAAAAATCGAATAAAAGCAATTTCACAGAATAAAGTTTCAAATACTCAACGCCAAGTCTTAAATTTGTTGCATTGTGAAGAAATAAATTTATAAATCACTGAAAGCTATGTACTTTTTACAATAAGTTTCTATAACACTAGAACTGCACTTACAGGCCGCACTTTTTCCAACTAATTGCCACTTTTTGTCATATCATCTAACGTCCTTCTGCACATTTTACTCACCATTAGGATGTTTCAATATTTATTGTCCAACCTGACTTTTTATACACTAATTTGTTAGGGAATTTTGAGGTTGATTTTCCTGGAAATTCCAACTATTATCTCCTCAATCATCTTTGTACTTTTTGTATATTACCACCAGCTGCATGCAACAGCTGTACGCTATTTCTAAGCCTCCTCCGAATCGTATAGAATTCTGGACAGACTTTACTGGAGAAGACGTCATCGCATCGCACGACCATCATTGGTATGCTGCAGGAAATGATGGAATGTCACCACACCACACCAAACCAGCAATTTAACATAAAAAAGAACAACAACAAAATTTAAGTACAATGCTGCGAATATTATGTGTTATGGCTCATACGAGTAGCAACGTCCAGCAAAAATTACTTGAAACTTACCAACTTACATGCATACGTACAAATGTTGTATTTGTGCGTATGGTATCTCCAATATTGGTATGAGTTTGAGTTTTGGTGTGTTCAGCCATTCTACCGAAGTTCTTCTCGTTCGCCTGCAGAAGTTAAATTAATTAAATTTTATTAACTGCTGACATATTTTTGCGCATTCCGTTCATTCTGTTTTTTTTTTTTACTTTTATTTTGGGTTGAGTTCTTTAACTTTTTATGTGTACATATTGGGTAACATACCAAAAAGTTTGTCCTTTAGCATTTCAGTTTGCTCTTTCTGCACTTCTGGTATTTATGCAACTCGAGTGCTTGAGTGATTTACATTTCGCTTATATTCTTCCTCTGACTTTTTAAAAATGGTAAATAATAAAAAATTGTTTTGAATTACCACAAGCTTGCACTTGGTTAAAAATCCTTGGGATTCGGACATATCAGATTAGATAAAACTCAATATAATACAGTTTGCCAGTTATGAATAGTAACTTTTTTTTTATAATTTTTTATTAAAGTATAGCTCATGCTATAGCATAAAACATATTGAAAATTATAATTTTTTTGAAATTCATTCCTCCAAGAAACAATATTGTGTTATTTCATCATCCGGGAGCTATTTTGACTTATTTGTCATCTGCGTACTTTGGTTACACTTGCAAGAACGTAGATTACAATGAAGTTGCATCACTCGCATCGTTCCTCTAGCAGAAGGTCTCGTGCCATTTCACCACACCAGGACTAATTTGACATTTGCCGCTGGATATTAGAATCTGATTAGATCCAATTGGTTTATGTGTGTGGTGAATTTGAACGAGAATTCTTGCCACAGAAAATGTGATAACTTTCGTGATAACTGGCTTCAAATATTAAAAACGAGCCACGACAAATTCATATAAGGTGGTGTTATAAGTACAACTACAAAATTCCCATGTACTTTGTTTTTGGTTTTGCGTAAGAGTTGTCATAATTTACATACATTTTGTTTTTGCTTTTACGGCTTTTGAAAGCTCATACGCAAAAGCAAAAACAAAATAGACGTAGGTGAATAAAAAAAATCGATTCGGCTGCTAAGTAACTACACCTTACATGAATCCGCCTTAAAAAGAGCCCTAGAAAAATTCAAAGGCAAGCAAACAAAGAATTATCATTTGGATACCTCAGAAGATACGGAGAACTTCAAACTGATATTTGAAAATGTCATCTTGACCAGAGCTGCAAATGACTGTAAATAGAAAACAGGCAAAAACTAGTCCCATCACATCATCATTCGAACGATCTTATCATGTGGCACACCGTATCCATTGGAATGCCAGAAGAAAACGATGGTAATTTCAAAGCACTTCCTCAGTGACATTGACAATGCTGAAGCCTATCCCTATTTTGACTGCAGAAGGAAGATTGTGACTTGAGCCGTTGCGTCAGCTATACAAGCCAAATTATTGAAAAAATCAAGGCGATGCATAACAAAGCTGAAGACAGATTCACTGGCATTTTTGAATCAGTAGACGAGCAGGAAAAAGAAATCGGGAAAACTTCACTGTTTATGTTGATTTATTGTCATTGAAGAGTTAAAAATCCGATATGAGGACGTGGGGGGCGTAATAACGACCACTTGAATCATATCAAATTTGTTTCAGGTTTTATTCAAATATTCTTTCGATGGAGCGATCAAGAACGTTTATCGAAGCCTTGAACACTTGCGATAGGCAATTTTATGAGCCCATACACCGATTTCTTGCTTGCACAGCCAATTCAAATTAAATTACATTATTCGTAATTTGGTTATACTGAAATCCTAAAACTGTAGTACTATTATGATATTTATTTACTTTTTTTAAATAAATTAGCTTTGCCGCGATGACGTTTTTCATTAGCTTGTTCATAGTTAATCTTGTTCCGTTGTATAATAATGCTTGGAACGCACTTTTAGTTTTATGAGGTGGTGCCCTAGCCAATTCCCGCAAATTCAAAAATACAGTACGATAGTAGACTACATCAGGGTTGTATGTTCGAGCTGGGTTCCCCCAGTCTTGCTTCCTCGTTTCTAGGGACGTCACTGTGCCCCGGGACTCTGTAAAGGTTGAGATTATGTTGCCGAAGAGATTGCATAGATCCTCGAACAGAGATTCCGAACGCAGATCGAGTTAGTTGTTGTCGACTTTAGAGCTTTGAATGTCGCCTGACAGTCTACAGTAAAGGCAAGCTTTGAGGCCAAAGACCAAAGTCCATCATGTCTAACTATTTTGCCTGGTATTCGCTGAATTTATTCGCATGAATTAAACATGTTCGCTTTTTGAGAAGTTTACGAAAAATTCGATTTTAGGTCTTTCAGTAGGTTTATTACAAAAATAAATCTAAAACAAAAGAAAAGTAAATCAAAATTCGTTAACGCTAGCAACAAACAGCAAAGTAAATGAAAAGTACATTCGTTTTTCGCATAGTTTTTAAATAACACAGTTCACCAAAACAAATTTTTACACTCTTGTTTTATGGTTGCCTATTACGTCCATGCCTCATTATAAGCGTAACACTTGTTCAATAAAATCGAAGGTCCCTGGTCCACCTACCGGAAAAAGTACTCTACATATTAATCCAGGCAATCTACATACGTAACAAATTTCAAGAAAATCTTACCATAAATACGATTTTTTCTATTGGGTATCGCCCCTGTTACACCTACCAGAAAAAAATCCTATATCTTCGTCTAAACAATGAGTTATGTATATATGTAAGTGTGCATCCACATATGTATATTTTGATGTCTTCAATAGCCCATAAACGAAGACACTTACAACCAAAAGTCAATGTCAAATTTTTTTTGCAGAAAGCACAAGAAGATCGTTCCTAAAGATTCACCACACGTTTTGCTTGAAAGTTGCGTGTTTGTGTCATTATGGAACACAATGAAAATAAGAGGGTTGTTTTCGACACAGCCAGTAAGTCGGCCAAATCATTTTTCGAGCAAAAAGAAAAATATGTGTTTCATCATTTAGCATATTTGAGTTTCGTCGAAAAACAATAACCGGTGGTTTGAGCATGGAAAGCAACTACTGAATTACTAATATCTCCAAAAAATATTAAAATTTTGGTTTTTATAAGCATCAACGTAAATCATAAAATAGCTTAAGCTTAAAAAGTCTCCATTAAAGTATTAAAAAAAAGGTCAGCATAATTATCCATTTTTGTAAGAATGCCTTAAGCAAAACTTAAATAGCCTTTTCATTTCATTGCAAGTAAACTCATTCGCATCCCAATATTTTCCCCCGTAAATCTCATTATTCTGATTCCGTTGAAAATTGCATTCACTATTTTTATACAGACTTTTGCAGCTTAAGGTATTTTATCATCTCGGGTGGCTTTTTTATACCCGAGTGCACAGGTGCCCAGTGTATTATAACTTTTTTGTAAATATTTTAAAACAATTATTTATGAAAAAATCATGGGAAAATATTAACTTATTTTAGCGCACCCTACGGAACATAGTATATTGCAAAAATGTAAACTCGCGAATGGAAAAAATTATAATTTTTTACACCGTTTAAAAACTGTATGTACTTTAGAACTGGTCAGTTCCCATATGAAAGAAATAAGTTTGCAATTACATGCGTGTATCTAAAGTTTCTAGAGTGCTACTAAAAACAAATGAAAGAATTTCCTTGAATTTTGAATATACATATGTATGCATGTATGTATGTGTGGCGACCGCCGTAGCCGAGTGTGCAGCGTACGCACGTTTCATTCGATGGGTCCTTTTGAAAAAGCAGGATGAAAAATCTGGGAGTGACATCCTTAAAGGCTCTGCGATAAGGGGCGAATCTGTCAAAAAATATTGTCTCTAACAATTTCTTCCACCCCTATACACATGTACTGCATCAAATGCCAACAAAGTAGCTAAATCAGAAATATTATTCATAATAAATAATAATAATAATTTGACGCTTACAACATAGCTTGATGCTTGGCTGAACTTCTTCTACAATTTGTGGTGGGCGTCTTGTTGTTGTAACAAAAATTGAGAAGCCTACAATTTTACGTAGACTCCGAATGTCAAATGGTGGTTGTGAAAAGTTTTTTCATGACAGAAATACACTCGGAGGTTTGCCATTGCCGGCCGAGGGCGACCGCTATTAGAAAGAACTTTTCTATCATTTTTGATGTTACTTATCCGTTATGATTTGAATCCGAGACCCATCGAAGGAAGCGTCCACATGCTACATACTCGGCTACGGCGGCCGCCGTTCTAATTTGCACTTCTTCGACCAGTTTTTACTTATTACAATGCATATTTTCGTAATACAGCTTCACAGATTAGATGATACATAAAAGGCTATGTGAGGAAACAAACAACCCGTTTCAATCGTCTTCGTAGTAAGAGAATTTAAAACTCAGAGTATACCACAATATGTTCATTACTTCATTTTGGTCTAACGCATTTCAATTACTAAAACTTAGTTTTAGAATTATGCACTACTTGCCCTTTTACTACGTTTTTTTTCTCCTACTGAACATTGCGTTTTGTGTTGATTTAAAGCCTTTTCATATACATACTAGGTATGTATGTATGTCGCAACACCACAAGTTCTCAAATATTTATAACTTAAATGTAACCATGCGCAAAGTTGTTTTATCATTTGTTTTCGCTTTTACCTTTAGTTTCCCGTTTGCTTTATATGTGCATTCGGTTTTGTTTTTAAATTATTGTCGTTCCTTTTTGGATTAGACCTGAACGAGTAAACACCTTTTTGTTCCACTCATTGTTATATATATTATATAATATATAGTATTAATAATAATTAATAATATATTAAAATAAACCATACATTTTATTGCAGCACCATTCAACTTAAACTCCTTAATGGGAACTATATAAGAATATGAGCACACTAATATTGAGAGCAAGGCACACGGGTAGCAAGTGAAGAAACAAAAATAAGTTTTCTTACTTAAAACTTGACATTTAACTATTTAATATGTGCTTACATATGTACATACATACATACTTGCATATGCACATATGTACATATTTATCTATACGTTAGGAGCATAGGGATATGGAATGTACTTATTATGTTTGGGATTTTGGTGAGGGAGCGGTGCACTCGGTTCGACTCAGTGCAAGGTTAATGTGCTACAAACCCAGTGCCCGCATGACTTGCATCATCAGCATCATCAGTACATACATATTCCATGAGTAAAATGTATTTATGTAGTACTTGTGCTAATGTGAATTTTCATCTTACTGCAAATCTCAGATTTAAAAAAAAAACCATGCAGTCATTTGCGTTTATTGCCTCACATGGGCTGCATACAAACCTTAATATGTACATACATATTTAAAAACCCTGCAGCACATTTATGCCCCGTTTACTCCCGCTTTTAGCGCATTAGTAATTGTGCAGATGATAGTTTTCGACTTAAAATTACTGCCCAATGACAACTATTCTTTGATAGACAATGGCAATCAATCCTCCTTAAGAGATTCTGTCAAGAAAAAATTGCTCATAAAAATTTGGCAGTTCGATGCATAATTGTAACTTAAAGAAGAAGCTTAAACTACGAGTTTATTAACATAACATTCTTGAATAATAACCGAATTGGGGAGAACTCCCTTGCTGCTTGATGAGGCTTCGATATTATAACACAAATTGAGGGACCTGCAGTTTTATGCCGACTCCGAACGGTGTAAGAGCGAAGTTTTTGCATATCAGAAATACACTCGAAGAAAACAAATTTTCTATATCGAATGAAACGCGCACATGCTATATTCCTGTTTACGGCTACAGTGGCTACAGTGGCCTTTTACCTTGTGCGTGCGAACATAAAAACCCGAACCGTGGATTAGTGAATTAACTTTTTTTTTTTAATTTACACGTGCAAAATGCCACACTGACACAATATACACTTTAACGGTTGATTACAATACGAAAAATAAGACTTGATAGGAATTGTAAGTCTTGTGTCATGTCTAGAACAAAAAAAATTCGGTTTCGCACGTCTGGATTACATAATAGTGCCTCTGTGAGGCGGCCGAAAATTGAGTCCTTGGCGCAATTTTAGTTGATCTAAGTAGCAATACAAAAATCTAAAAATGATAGATAACAAGATTGTGTGTTCCGCGCTGAGAGCAACTGAAAGTGGCGTAATAAAAACAAGAGCATGAGAGAGCATAGAAAAAAATCGAAAACAGAAGAGGCATAAGCGTCAGAACAATCGAAAGGTTTGTAGCATTTTTTATGCAAAATAAAAGCAAAATCCTTTTATTTCGTCTGCGAATGAGATACGCTGTCCGCGGAAGGCGCAATCCTGTATTCTATCATTCTTGACAGAAATCTTAGTAAATCATCTACATAAATTCGGATTTAAACTATTCAGTTAATTTTGAAAGCCGAAACAGTACATTTTCTTTTCCTTCCGTATTCGCACTTTTGATTTGGGATATGTTCAGAATTGATTATTTTTCATTTCATTCAAGCTATCAGAGACAATACCTTTGAAACTTAAAAAGTTTATCGGAATCTTCATTTACGAGCATTGTTCATTACGAGTCCTATCACTTTTTTTCTGGATCGAAACACTGAACACAGTCCTTTGTTTTCGGCTTCCGCCACTTGTTCATTTTTTCGAAATAATGAACAAAATTTATTCTTCATTCCTCAAATTGTCCTTTAAATCAGCTTTAAGTTATATCTAATTCATATGACTCTATAATTTCAATTAATTCGGTTTATAAACTTCCACAGAAAACATAAACAAACTCCACTTTAACGGAGTATGGACAGTAAAATTTTTTTTTCACGGTGATTTTTTTTTAAGACGAAGTCGGTTTACACTTATTCTTCTCAATATGGGGAAAAAGCAAAAGCAGTTGTGTAAATTTAATCCACAGATTTAAGATTCCTAATTTCGGTTGTTAATTTTGCTCTGTTATGAGTATGAATTTGATATAAATATGTTTTTTTAATATGCACTTGCAATATAAAAATCTTCCGGAAAGCTTGTTTTTATTAATCTACGATCTAGACAAATCCCAAATAAACATTTGATATTATTGATCAATTAGCGGTACTTTCGTGGCATACTATATAATGCCGATAAAATCTGACAAATGTAATTTGAATTATTTTCTACGAATGAAGCACAAGGAAATATATAAATACAATTTGTTCTTTAATTTAGATTTAATATATGCGAATTTTGCAGGTTGAACTATAGTCGTACTTGTTTTGCCAAAATCGCCAATTCCCTTTTCGAAGGCATACTTGTATACTTTCTGAGCTAGAGCGCTTTCATTTGCATAACCAAACGATAGAGCCTATACAACTCCTAAACCCTTCGGCGAATACTTCTCTCGGATACTCCAAGAGCTAGTCTATTCACACTGATAAAACGTAGTCAATAAGCTTCAGTCTGATCCCGCGATCACACAAATATTGGTTGAGGTTTCAGCCACTTTCCTGTCGGGTAACATCTCCAGATCCTCCCACAGTTCGGCCTCTGCTTTTCCTCCTCTTCTGCGCCTCGCCTCCTTATGTAACGTTTTTCATCGCTCGATGTAACTTTTGATATTACTCCCGAACAGGCATTATGGCATTATCATATCATAATTCTTTCAGTAGCGGCCAGCATTTTTCATCCTATCAGTCAATTTTTGGGGCAGCATTTAACGCTATGATCAAAGAAGATAAGTGAAAGTCGAGTGGCGAAGTGGTGAGTTATCTGTTACTATAAGAGGTTCTCAACGTTTAACTTTTGCCGCATAGAGGCGAGTGGATCTTAGTTCCGACAAGATTACCCAATTCGAGGTTAGCTCGTCGTCTACCCATATTCTATTTTTCCTTTTTTCATCAGGAGATATCTACATATGTACATATATAGTAGCTTGAAGTATTTTGTGTTTTCTCGTTAAACTTTTATTAATTTAAAACTTTCTGAATCGAGACTTGCATCCCCAAGACTGTCATTTTAGAAATACGATGAATTCGTTTCTCTCTAATCAAACCAATTATAAATAGAAACTCCCGGGGCATTTTTCCCCCTTTCCGATGCTTAAGCAATGTGAGAAGGGAAGAAATTCCCCTGGCGTTACCGCTCAAAACAGGGCTGAGTGTATATGTTAGCATAGATGCCGACATGGAGGCTGAACCTTCCAGTTCTGTGATCACTCTGTTTCGATGCGGATTGTGGCGAGATGCTCATTTATCGGTGCTTAGCTTTTTAGTTTTTTTTTTTGTTCTTCCCAAAAATATCACAGTAGTTCTGTTTATGTTCAAAGTAATCTGAATTAGACATTTACGCCGCCGAGCTACGCCGCCGCCGCCGCCGATTTTTACCAGTTCAAACGCGCCGCCGCCGAGTTAACAAGAAAATGGCGCGGCGGCGGCGGCGGCGTGGTTCGGCGTACCATAACGTTTGGTGCAATCTAAAATTATTTCCATGATAAAAAGCAAATTATGAATATCGTTTGAAATGAAATCGGTAAATAATCGATTAAAAATTACCACTGTCCCATCTACAGATTTGTCAGCTGATCTTGGTTTTGGTGCACATATATTTTTCATATTTTCTGTTGATCATTCTGTTGTAGTAAAATAAAACCTAAAGAAAGCCGGCTCGCCGCCGCCGCCGGTTCTATTAGTGCTTTACGCCGCCGCCGGAGCGAAAGCACTCGGCGTAAGCCTCTAATCTGAATATACATAGTTGATTCTAAAAAGGTTTGATCTGGTAGCCTACAAACCCCTATAATATTTCGCTCATACTTCTTTGACAACACTCGTACTTTCGAACATTTTGTGAGGTATTCTCTACAGGGTGCGTATTGTACATACTTATGAACTCTCGCTTTGGTTTCTCTACAATCATAGTCATTGTTATTGCACTCATACCCAGCAACAATGCAATACCATAATAATTATGACAACCATTAAATGTGCAATTGTGTGTGGAAAAAAATTATTTTTTTAGAATAACTTGTAAGTATGTACAGCTATGTGCACAATAATAGTAGCGCTTCAACATGAATCGAAATGTTTTATTTTATAATTCAATCGCCAGGAAAATAAATACAATTTATTTACACTCATTTTATTATGACGAAATACATATTTAAAGTTGCAGGTATTTTTTTTTTAAACCGCATAGTTAAAAAGTATCGATATCCGAAACTTTGCAAAGAAAAGAAAATGTCAATAAGTTTGCAATTACAGTAGAATTTGTTTCTAACGACCGAGCGCTTATAGCGACGTAATTACACCCTGCATTTTGGTTTTTATATAAATTACTATGAAAGTGATGAGCTTTAATACCACTCCATTTTAAGCGATGTAATCTAGGAGTAAAAAATATTTTTGTTGTATTTTTTTTTAGTAATTAGTAAAACATATTTTTACTGCACTTTTTTCCAGTAATCAGTAAAAGTGTGCTGGTAATGTAAATTAAACTGCATTATCAGTGAACTATTATATTTACAGCATTCTTACTGGCACTGCAAAGTGCCCATCTATGTATGCTAGACAGTAGACCATGGACATAACATTGGGCATATTTCATTAAAATATTAAATGGGGAAAAACAATTTTTTTGTAGAAATGGGTTAGAATAATTTTATTTTGAACCTCATTAAATTTTTTGAACGACATTAACGCACACCGGTGTTTATTTAGTGTTCTTGATTTTTTAGATAACTGCTCAATGCAAAATATTTGTCCATAGCGGTGCTATTGTTTTGTGCGCAGCTATTTATTATATGTACTATGTATGCTTGGGTGTGCATTCGTAGGGATATATTTTTTCTATTTCACAGTTCTTTGTTGCTCACCAATAGCAACAACAAATTACATACTAATACCCAAGATTTATGTGACGCCTAATTCAATTGCTTTTGGCAGTAATGAGATTGCTGCAGCAAAGAGCAGCGACGGTTGGTCGCGACATCAACGCAGTGGTTGTTGCTGTTGTTAGTTTGGCAGCAGTCATATGGCACGCCTTTGTTTCGATGGCGTTGCCCCTGGCTTTGTCAAATTTTCGACCGCCTGCAGCAGCAGCAGCGGGCAGCAACAAGTGTGCGTTTGCATTCACCACCGACTAATTGGTCACGACAACTACAAAAGTCAAATTGTTGATTTTTGGTGGTGCTTGTTGTTTGCGCCGCGACGGCTGCTGCTATTGGCACAACTAAAAATTAGGAGCGAGAACTAAAAAAAAATGTTAACTTGATTTGTTTGTTTTTTTTTTTTTTCAAAACTCGTAACAACAAAAACACAGTTCGACCGGCATCAGTCCCAGTCACCATTGACGTCGGCTTTAAAAAATTAATACTGCTGAATGGCATTATGCAATAACAACTACTGCTCCACCATCAGCAACAACAATTGCTGTGGCAACATGCATGCATGTACATATGTATGTATGTATGTAATTTCATTCGATTCAATTCATTGTTATTATTTTCAATATTCTTTTTGATGTGCTTTAAAAACAAAAACAATTTAAATAATAGTTATCGATTCATTAATATGGTGATAATTATGCAAATTCGAGATTTATTTCAGAATTACGGTAATTTGTTTTTATTGATATGCAAATGTATGTATGTACATACATACATACATATATAAATAATGACTTTTTATATATGTACATGTTTAAGTATGTATGTATGCATACGTGTATGTATGTATGTATATGCATATATAAATAATGATTTTTTACATATGTACCTACATCCATACATATTTATATAAATACTTAATCATTTGGACCACAATTGTCGATACAGGTACATATGTATTATGTACTTACCGAATTTGGGGGTATCGAGTTTTGAACAAATAATATTATTTGATCGGTTTAGAATCTACATTTATATGTACATACATATATATACCGAATTACCGAGAAATATTGATATAATTCAACGGAGAGACCATTTAAACGTTGGCGATTAAGTTCGAGAAAATGTATAAGTATGTACATACACACATATGTACATTTTTCCACTATATATGTAAGTCTCCGGGACAGACGAATATATTTCCGCTGTCCCATAGCATACACAACGGAATTTATTGCACCCATACTCACATCCGTCTTTGAAGCAGCGTAACGACTTAAATATAAAAAAAAATTGTATAGGTACCTACACTTTATTTATAACTAGCTTTGGGGATACATATTATGAGGCTTCTTTTTTTTTACATCTAATCCGAACTATATTAATTATACAATCCAGAGATAGGTAAAAGTAGTTTTGATTCCAAAAAGAGATAAAAGTACACACGCGAATTGGTAATTGAAAAAAGCTGGGCGATGGAAACTAAAATAATACACTTTTTCCACACAGCGGTAGTTAAGGCAACTCTCTATTATGGTATAGTGATATTATTGTTGAAAACCCTTGAGAAAGGGGATGGATAAAGTTCAAAGACTTATTTATATATGTACATATATATACATATATACTTTTAACTGGTCGCACGGCCTGCAGGTCGCAGGCGGTGCAGCAATTCAACAGATCACTATGAAAAAAGTAATCAAACAATGCTTAATTATGATCACGATTATTACCCGAGTTTTCGGAGAAAAATACTTACCAAACCGCAAAAATTGAAAAATCAAATTTAATTAATATATTATACGCGATTTATATAAAATATATATGTAAATATGGCTGTCAAACGGTTTGCCTCTTCAACAAATTGCTTATTTTTCTTTTATTTTATTGTTTTGCCACCTGTTTGGAAAGTCGAGTTTAATTAAATTATACACAAGTTACATATGTACATATATTAAATATTAAAAAATGGCTGTCAAGCAGTTCGTCTCGGAGAAGATTCACATATGTATATTTTTTGGAGCGGGTTGCCAACTGCTTGAAAAGTCGAATTTAACTGGTGAAATCACACTTCAAAACTTATTATGTAAATAAATAATGTTAATACATTGGTAATGACTGCAGACTTAATAATAAATATTTCGTAGTTTTTTTGCCAATGTAAGTTTTTTTTTGATATCAGCGAACATATATCTAGTTTACTTTCGAACACAAATTAGAACCGCATACTATTTATTATAAGCAAATGGGCTAGATGGAATAAACTATTGCAGTATTGTCAAAATTAAATCGATTTTAATGTTTTTTATTATTACAGATTTTCAAGATTTTATTGCCATTTATTGCCACGCGCTGGACATTTTCGAAGAGATTCCAAAGTCGATGGAATGACTCCATATCGCGTTTGATAGGCCCAACATTTTTTGAAACTTCTGTGACAAGCTATTAACGTTCTGTTGCTTGTGCATGACAAGGAAAATTTTCAGATTTCCAATTATTTTTCGGATTAATAACATTATTTGCAAATATTTCTCCAAATTTATTCGTGGATGTGTTATTCAGAGAAGGAGCATGTGTTAAATTACATTGATCCCAATTAATCATCTTGGTATAATAGTTCGATATTACCTAAAGTACAGGTAATTTGAAGTAACGAATGGTACTCTCTTTCAGAGATTCTGCAAATTCTCGTGCTTCAATTACACTACTCGACAAAAAAAATCTCCAAGAATAAAATAGGCCTTTCCTAAAGTGAAATTTTCTCCTGATTCCGAATATGACTTTCATTTTCTTGTGGCAGATCTAGTTTCCGAGATATCGGCGAAAATATGAAAATTCCCATTTTTGCAGAACACTACTTCATATAGGTACGGCAAAAATTTGTATTTTTCATTTTTTCGTTTTAAACTGTTGAATTATGCATTATACTAATTCCCATAAAAATGTCTTGCCTTCACCTCCCTCAAGTATCTTCAGTAGTTTGGCCACTATGCCAAAAAACGTTCAAAAAATGTTGAAAAAAAAACGAAATTTTTTACACAATTTCAGATTTAACCACTTTAAAATCGGAAAAATTCTATTGACGAATAAAAGTTAGCCCTCCTATGTTGTAGGTAATTTAACTACGAAAATTTTAAGCATACCAGTACAACAATCGGACGTGCCATTGAAACTATAGCCCCGTTAACTTGCAAGCGTCTATCCTACAATTTTTTTATAGAGACAATTTTTATTCAAACTAGGTTTTTATTTTTTTATAACGTTTTACTATAGACATATGTTTGCACGTTAAAGTGTATTCAATTGAGTAATATGAGTATAAATCAGCAATTCAGTAAAAAACAACAACGACAACAACATTAAATACATACATATCTACATCTAAAAAAGTCAAATTGAGCGATTTTACCGTGGTGGTCAATAGTGAGGGACGTGGGTACTTCTAACTACCCGTTTATAATTTTCTGGGTTTGTCTCCCGTATTATTGTCCAGCAATAATCTCCCATCATTTCTTCATTCCAAAAACCTTGGTAACGCTTTTCAAAAATCATGAGGTCTTGGTGAAACCTTTCACCCTGTTCATCACTTTCAGCACCTAGGTTTGCGGGAAAATTATCCAAATGTGAATGCAAAAAATGCATTTTGAGGGACATGTTGCATTTCATAGCACTGTAGTTTTTCAACAAGGCTTTGACCATCTCTCTATAGTTGGGATCTTTGTTGTTGCCAAGAAACCCACTAACGACTTGCTTAAAGCTGTCCCAAGCCGCTGCTTCTACTGATGATAAATGATTCGCAAAATTTTCGTCTTTCAGCAACTTTCTAATTTGCGGACCAACAAATATACCTTCTTTTAATTTGGCTTGAGTTATTTTAGGGAAAAATTTCGTTAGGTACTGGAAGGATGGCGCGTCCTTATTTAAAGCCTTTACAAAATTTTTCATTAATCCTAATTTGATGTGAAGTGCTGGCAAAATAACTCGTTCGGGATTTACTAAAGGCGGGTTTGCGATATTGAAAGCACCTGGTTCGTACTCAGCTCTTGGTGGCCAGTTTTCCTGAATATAATGGGTTTCTCTAGCACGGCTGTCCCAAAGACAGAGAAAACAGCAATATTTAGTGAAACCTCCTTGAAGTCCGAGAACTATAGCTACAACCTAGGATGTATTTCATATACTATTTATTTTAAACTGTACCACCGAAACTGCTTACCTTTAAGTCCGCACAAATTTTCCAATTAAATTGTTTATATTGAATGAGCTCAAGTAAATTTGATATGCTTAAATAAGTTTCTTTAGTATTCTCAGAATGTGCCACTGGTATTGACGGTAACGAATTTCCTTTATGGAGTAATGCTGCTTTTAAACTATGCTTTGAACTGTCTATAAACAAGCGCCAATCATCCACTTTATTTTCTAATTTTAGTGCTTCAAATAAACCTTGAACATCATTGCAGTAGCAAATATTTTCACTTTTAGTAAAAAAAGAAGAGAAAGTCTTGTGTCTATTTCGAAATTTGGAAGTACTTGTCGAAGGGCCCAGGCTGCCCCATTGCTGCAAACGAGATCCTAGAACTTCGCTATCAAATTTCGATAATTTCAAATCTCTGACCAAGTCATTAAGTTCGGCTTGTGAGACTCGATGTGGGATCTCTCCTTCTTGTCCACTTTCTGAATTATCTGCTTCGGAGTCACTTTCGCTTGAGGCTTCAAAACTTATAGGCGGTCTAGGTATGGGTAAGGTATGGTCATGTAGTTTTGGTTTTTTAGCTGATGCCACATTTGGATAACTTATTAATTTCCTCTTTTTTCTCGTTTTACCTTTAAGGTCTATCACGCAAAAATAGCACTGGTCGTGGTTAAAGGGTTCAGTCCACATCATTGGAACACCAAACTTCATGTTATGACCTTTACCCGATACCCATCTCATTAAAGTTAATCTACAGGAGGCGCAAATAAAATTAGGTGTCCAAGATTTATCGAGATTTTTTACACGGAAACCGAAATAATGAAAGTATGCATCTCTGATAGAATTAGTCATTTTCCGAGCTGAGTTTCCGAAAATATAATGTCCGCAAATAAAGCAAAAATCATCCGGATTATTTTTACATTTAAAATCTCTTTTGCAACAAGCCATTTCGTAAACACATCTACCGATATAGTATGTATAAATTTGCACTACAATTTGCAAAACAAAATTTACAACAAACAGTAGTGACAATTAAATACTTGATGTCTTTTTAAATTTATTAGACCCTAAGGTAGAGTGACCAAATGAAATGTCTCGCCAATTTTATCAGAGTAATACTAAAATTGTAGGATAGACGCTTGCAAGTTAACGGGGCTATAGTTTCAATGGCACGTCCGATTGTTGTACTGGTATGCTTAAAATTTTCGTAGTTAAATTACCTACAACATAGGAGGGCTAACTTTTTTTCGTCAATAGAATTTTTCCGATTTTAAAGTGGTTAAATCTGAAATTGTGTAAAAAATTTCGTTTTTTTTTCAACATTTTTTGAACGTTTTTTGGCATAGTGGCCAAACTACTGAAGATACTTGAGGGCGAAGAAGGCAAGAAATTTTTATGGGAATTAGTATAATGCATAATTCAACAGTTAAAAACGAAAAAATGAAAAATGCAAATTTTTGCCGTACCTATATGAAGTAGTGTTCTGCAAAAATGGGAATTTTCATATTTTCGCCGATATCTCGAAAACTAGATCTGCCACAAGAAAATGGAAGTCATATTCGGAATCAGGAGAAAATTTCACTTTAGGAAAGGACTATTTTATTCTTGGAGACTAAAGTTGATCAAAATTTGTCGAGTAGTGTTATTCTTTTAAAGTAAATTTCCGTACATTTGATATACGATCAATTAACATCGTAAAAGGTATTTCCTACGAGACAACCAGTGATATTTTTTTTAATATTTAGACATAGTACATATGTATGTATATACGAGACCATTTTAACAATTAAAATAAATATTTTGGACCTTGATCGATCGCATTTTTAGATTTGATCAAAAATCACACTCTGACATAAACTTAAAGAATGTAAACTACTAATTTTTCTAATTTCAGGCAAGGTTTTTCAATACAAATATAATAATAATATAATAAGTTGTGGTGCGAAGTTGGCAGAAATACACTCGGAAGTTTGTCATTGCCTGCCAAGGGATGACGGCTATTAGATAAAACTTTACCTAAAATTCTTGCTGTTATTTGCCCAGGCCAACACACGCGGCCGAGTACAAATCGATTTGCAGTTAACTATCTGACATGGTGTAGAATACCAGGAATTTTATGCATTAAGTAATGAAGTTAAATCATCTAGAGATGAAAGAAGCTCATTCAAGTGTAAGAAGCAAATTACCAACTGGAAACCCGGTCAATTCTTTCATCCAGACGCCGATTTTTTCCACCCCAACAACATCCATATATTGGGGATATTTTGAGAAAGAAATTCCAATATACTTATACAATTGCCAAAATCCTTAGATTGATCAAGAATAGGGCTGACCCGTCTGATATTGTTTGATCCGGATCCGCTGATGTAAGATGTACATATGCTCTTCTTTAGTGGCGAAAGTATTTAGAACCTTTTTTATTTGAATAGCAGTGCCATCACACTTTAAACTCGGTACTAAAACAGCTTGAGTCTAGCATTTACTCTCATAGTTTTATTTTTATCCGTGATTAATTTGATATCAGTTTTAGAGATTAATCCCAAATCTACCGAAATTGATGTTACAACAATTATAAAATTTGTAGTTTCATTTACTTTTTGTCTATTGCTCGGTTCGTAAACTACCGTTGTATTTGACGAAGTGCTGTCAATAGAGGAAGTCGATGTTTGTGAGACATTGATTTTTGTAATCGATGAAAAAGAAGATATTTTTTACGTGACAAACCTAAACTTGAATTTTTTAAATAAAATTGTAATTATCTCTGAAATTTTGAATCCTACGTAATTCGGCTTGGTTTTTTTTGTAGAGAATTAAATTTGCGAGCAAGGTAGGCCAAGAAACTTTGATTGATTTGGATGAGCCTAATATATTGATCGAAATATTTTAATTACTCGCACTGGTTTTTTTAGAGCATATAATCATATTTTGCCATTAACAATATTGAATCTAAAACGGATGTTCAGACCATCCTAATGTTCACATAGGTATTTTTTTTCTGTTTAAGTTTGAAAAATATTAGTATGCGGTTAATATTAGTAGTATACTTGCTTTCGAAACATTGCAACCAGAGTTCAATCATTGATAATATAAAATAATTCGGAAAGTAGTTAAGGTCAATCATGACCTTTTCTGTAAAAGGGTCTATACCTTCATAATATATGTATGTATGTATGTATGTATGTGCATATGCACTTGGTATACCTTTGCCTACATTCTAATGCCATGAGTCAAGTTGAACATATGGCAATTTTACAATAAAAAGGAAACCAAACAAAATATTGTATGCACTTACCATTCACTTTCTGTATGATTCGTGCTGTGACACCAGCGCCAAAGCACCATCATTGCATGCTTGCCATAAATTAATTCTCGACAGTTGGTTGTATCTATGCCAAAGCGAGTGATTTGTCGTTGATTTTGTTGTTGTTATTGTTGTTGTATGCATACTATAACTCCATACATATGTACATATCTATAGTATATGATTGGATGCTAGTGATTTGTGCGATACGACTGCAATGGAAAATGCAAACGGCCAGCAATTAATTGAAAATTCAATAGGAAATTAACATACAACGGAATTGCAACCAGGAACAAGCATCCATACATACATACATAAGTATCTACATACATACTCGTAGTATATGTAAATACATTTACAAGTGCATACTTACTATTTACAATCATAGAAGCAAATATGCATGTAGCAGCTTATGAATGCATGCATTTTTTTTTTTGAGCCTGCACGGATATGAATGTAGGGTACTGGCAACATACGTAGTAGATAAATATGATATGTATGTACATACATACATATGTACCTAACATATCATACACACAATGTTGCAAAAAAGCAACACAATTTCGGTGGCATGCAGCAATAATTCTGCACGATTGCAAATGTATGTGTATTTAGATCCCCTCTAGCGAAAAGCCAAACTAGGAAACGAACAATACTAGTTTATGAACTGGTTCTTATTGGAGTTGATCATACCAGTTCGGCAATGACAGCGTATCAGCGCCATATGCCAAATGCTAAGGGAAATCCCAAACTCAATGAAAACGAATTTGAGAATAGCGCTTGCACAAGACGACGGGAAATGTATACAGAAAGCAAATAAATAGTTACTTCAATTAGTAAGAACCCAAATTTTAAAGAAATTTTACATTTTCTTTGAAATGTATGCAACGTCAAAAGTACCAAATCTTATAATAAATTCCTAAATATTATTATTTTAAAAGTAGTGGGGATCCACTATCTTATATGTTTGGGAGCGCTAGTGTTTCCACCTTCGGCTCTGTTGTTAACATATGTATATTTAAAATATGTACCTATGTATATACTTATTTGTTTATATAAATTTGATATTTTTTTACTGGCCGCACAATCACCGACTTTAAATAAGATATTCGTTTATTTTCTTTATTGATTCGTCGTCGTTGTTTTTCAGAATCCTCGAAGGGTTTGTGTTATCAAAGAACATTCTCCCTTATTGTAAGAAATTGCTGGGAGGAGTCGAGTTTTTGAGTAACGAACCCCAAAGTGGTGCTGTAGAATTAACACGCTGATGGGTTCAGGCCTTTAAGCATGTGGCTATGCATTACTATCGTATGAGCTATTCGCAGGCGGGAGAAAAACTCGCGGTCGTTGCCTTTTACTGATCCCTGGGAATTTAGTTTTAATTCTTCCATGTTGATCGATGAGTAGTTCAGATGGTGCATTTTTTGCATTTGTTGGAAGTTTTGCTCTTTCGTTACCAGGTATACACCCCCACGTGAACCCACGCGCGGCGAATTTATGATCTTATTTGATTGGGGGCGTACCTCTTCTTAATGCATGAATTGTGGAACATTGTCTTTGTCTTTGTTGTGTTTCGCTTTTCCAACAGGGGTAAAAGTTGATGTCTATTGGAACGATTTTTCGTCATCCCTTGTTCTCTGCAAACCAAACTTGACAAGGGATGAGGAAAAATCGTTCCAGTATTGTACATGAATAGCTTGTAGTACGGCACAGGCTTGGCCCGCATAGACAGAGCAAAAGTTAAGCATATAGTAATATGTATGATCACAGACTACTACCGCATAAGCGGTGAATTCCCAAATAATCTTGATGCATTATACTTACTTGTACACAATTTTCGGAATAGTATTTTTTGTACGGATATGGTCACGATACATATCAAAATAAATAATGGAAACTTTGCAATGTGGATCACCTATTTATTTATGTACAATATAAACATAGTAGGGGGATCCATCTAAACTTAACCATTGCTAATTAATAAAATATAACAAATAGTTATTTCATAAATGTACATATGTATGTATATACATACTTTGTCTGCTTTGCATAGTACTTTTCTACATACAGCATATTCTTAAAGCTACAAGTGCAGCTTTGATGAATAAAAAAAATCACCTAGTCACAGTAAAGATAAAGTCGACTGTAAAGTTACTAACAGTTTTTTGAAAGGATTTTCAAATGCTTAAAATAGCTATGACTAACCTAAGAGTCATCTTTATATAGAATATGACTAAGTGGTATTATTTTTGACTGCACAAAGCCTATTATTTTTCAACCCTAAATTGCCGCGTCAAACGTCAACCAAGTGTCAAAATTTCTCATGCTCATATAATTTGTGAGGAGCATCCCACAATAACGCGACTCTAGCTGTCAATTTTAACAGCGCGGCGTTAGGTGAGAAGTGAGAAAGAAGGGAACAAAAATGGGAAAGATGAAATAGCAAATAAAGTAAAACACAACGCGCGCTAATTTAATTAAAAAAAAGTATATTAATTTCACGAAAGTACTACAGTTTTAAGACTTTGGTAGGGGTTTCAACCCCAAAAACCACACCCCCCTCCGTAAGTGCGCTAATGAAGATAACCGATTTAAATTCATTGAATGAAAAAAACTTATTTTTGAAAAGCACCGAAACACAATTTTTTGATGATCAACGTAACAAAATTTGGTTATCATTTTGCTCTTTTGTTTTGTGTTTGATAGGCAACAAGCCAATATTTTGTTTGCTTACATCGTTGTGCAGTCTTGTTTTTTAATTTATGTTATTTAATTTAATTTTTGTAGTCGAACCTACCGTACAAATACTGAGTTTTTGGATGTGTGGCTGATTTCTAACAATTTGGATCGGCCAAAAAGCAATTTCTAAAATTTCTTAGCCCATTCAATATCAGTACATTAAAATGTAATTTTTAAGTGGCTAAAGATTACCTTACATTAAAAAAAATTTTTTTTTGTCTAGGGTATTTTGCTTTATCTTCCACATAAAGCCCGAACACGACCTGTTTTATATTTTATAAGTGGTCGATGTATCTAAAATCCGATTTCAATAACATTTTATATTTTGACATTTCATATATATGAACTTATCGAATTTCATTAAGGCCGGCGCACGCATTATGGTAAAATGTATGTAGGTCCTATAACGAATTATAACGAATTCGGTGTACGGTGCATGCACTTTAAGTATTAACTACTTGGTACTTGGTACTGCTTTTACTAATATAATCAATTTTTAGTAACTTAAATCGGACAACGCTATCTACATATGTATGTATGTATATTTAGCTGCAGTTTATATGGGATCGCGACCCTGTACGACGGTGGTATCGTGTGGTGACTGCCGATTAAATATTCTATTACAAGTACTAAAAAATCAAAGAAAATTTAATACCTATTAACTCACAATAATTAAAAAATATTATAAGACTATAATATAAAAGTTAATTAATTTAAAAGACACAAAAGTGTTTTCCTCCGCCGCATGGGTCATAACTAGGGCTTGTGATGGTGACAACGGTGCTAATAAAACCGTGTCAATGTTGATGCAGAAACTGACTAGTTTTTCAACTGGTTTGATATAGTAGATAAATAAGTGACTTTAGAACTAGTCAATTTTACTGCAGAGTCGTTGCTGTGATGCAAATTTCATATTCTCGTTTTTACTGTTGTACTGGGTAATAAATCGATGAAAAGCAAGTACGTTTGTATGCAAAACTAGAATGAAATCAAAATTCACAAATGATTTGCCGGAAAATGTCAAATAAATCTTTTTTCGCAGTTCTTTTTGCACTGTCGGTTATAAATTGAATTCGGTATTTCGACTCATAAGTAAATACATTTACAGAAATAGTATTTTTCGAAGGCATTATTTAGCATTTTGTGTGGTTTATGAAACATTTGTTACTAATGCACATGTAAATGAACTGACAATTCAGAGAATACCACCAAGGCAAATGTTAATGTATCCAGGCTGACATATGTACATATAAATGTATGTATGAATGTGCATACATATGTACATACATATGTATGTATGTCCTTTCCGAGCAAAACACATAAAACAGCAGATTCACATTCACGAGTTCCGGTGCATTGAGTGTACTTGGTTGTAGGGTTGGCTAAAAAGTTCAGTAAACAATTTGAGTATAATTAAACCCCTATTTTTATTTTTTAATGTACTTTATTAAATAAATTGTTCATCGTAATTCTATCAATGCGGAATTTTCGCGCAAAAAACGAGCTCAAGTGAATATGTTCGCCTCTAGGAATGCGATGAGTGGCGCGCAGAGGCAAACAGTGCTGCCGTTTTAATCTGTGTACGTATGTACATAAATGTATGTATATATGTATATATGTATGTATGTATGTATGTATATACATAAATCCATGGTTATAGAATTTTAAAAGCAATCTGAGATATTCTTCTTTTATTCTCCAAAGATTTTAAACGGAGAAAAGATTAATATTATCGTAAATTTTATCATTTAAAACCTTTTGTAAATTGGATCAATTGTTTCAAAATCCTATTTACATAAGGCCCCACAATTTTTTTTATACGACAGACATAATAATTATACATTTGAGTATGCGCGTTTTTGCTCTTGCATAGCCAAATTTTGTATTAGGCTCTGAGTGAACTCAGAGACTGTTTTTTTTACGATTTTATCAAGTATCTCTCAGCTTCTTTATAATGCTCGATTAATATATCAAATGGATAATAGCAAGGCAAAGTAAAGTGACAATTATTTGCAAGGTATTAATCGATTAGCAGGTATTTTCGATTACGTAAAAACAAGAAAGTAACATGTTTGCCAAGGAGAATTCGCACATTTTTTTCAATTTTAGGATGTCACAATAAACAGAACAGAAGAATGGGCTCCATTACTTTTCGTTTTTAGGATGTCATGGGTAAAGAAAGATACATTTATAGTGGAAGAAGAAGACATCAGCTGCATTAATCACTTTAATCACCTTATATGGATTGGCCTTGATGTCTGCATTGTTTTTTTGATTTTGATTTGCCAAAATAGTCTCTAGTAAAGCTTGTAAAAAATAGTAATTTTGAAGTTCTTTGGCTTTCCCAAGATTTTCGGAATGCAATTAGACTTTTAAATTTCTTATGTTTTAAAATTTAAACTTAATTATTTCTTCTTTGTCTCTTGTTATGAACAAATTTTTATATGAAAAGATAATGATCCTGCTCCTCACTGCATATTGCTCATTAAATTCACTCTGAAAGTATGCATAAAAAATGGTTGGATCGCGACGGGCTTTAATAGATACTATACCTTTTCCAGTTTTAGTTTCCAGAATTTCCATTTCAAATTCAGAAAATAGCAATTGAAGTTCAAAAAATTACAATTTAAGTTCAGAATTTCCATTTCCAATTCAGAATTTTCGCTTTAAATTCAAAAAATTCCAATTCAAATTCAGAATCTCCATTTCATATTCAGAAAGTTGCGACTTTAATTCAGAATTACAAATTTAAATTTAGAAAATCACAATTCAAATTCAGAAATTGTTATTTCAAATCTAGAAATTTACAATTTAAGTTCAGAAAATTTCAAATTTAAATTTAGAAAATCACAATTCAAATTCAGAAATTGTTATTTCAAATCTAGAAATTTGCAATTTAAGTTCAGAAAATTTCAAATTTAAATTTAGAAAATCACAATTCAAATTCAGAAATTGTTATTTCAAATCTAGAAATTTACAATTTAAGTTCAGAAAATTTCAAAGTTATGTAGTTCTGAAAACTGATTATACTTGCATTCAATCTGAAAAAGGTGTAGAGAGTAGTGATTAAAAATAAATTTCCAAAAATTCCTATGATGTTTCATTTTCATCTGTATCACTTTTATTTGTACATATTTACTGAAAATCAGTGCTCAATTTACGAGCAGAGTTGTAATTTTAGAAAATTTTGAAACGGTATTTAGTACGATATTGATATGAAGAAAATATGGTGGATAATGCTCAGATATTATACTTATAATTCGGGTCCAAAACTTGATCAACGCGATGTAGCTTAATGGGTCTATTTCGAATATGATGATCCAATCGGCTTTGAAATTATTAAAAAAGGTGTTTCACGACTTTTGAAAATTACAGATTTTCTAAAACAGTAAAAATATTACTAAAAAAACGTACTCTATTTTTGTTTAAGCTGGTAATATGCGGCCATATTGCACTACGACCTGTGATCTTGCCTATTGTCTATTGCCTTGAAAAATTGTGGGATAACTCGCAATCGGTATCGATTTCATAAAATTCGGTCCAAGTACAGCAGCACCAGTTCGCCCATCTACATATGTACAAGTTTTGATGCAGCTGTATACCAGCCCTAACTGAGAGTTTCGATAAGACCCGGATTGCTTCCGATTTTAAAGTCAGAAGTGCTCTCTCCTTGTTAAGTCGATATATCCCAAGCGAAAATGGGAATAGAATTTTTTTTTAGATTTCAGGTCATTAATATCAATAAAAGAGGAACATTTCCAAAATTTTTAAAATGTTTTAGTTTTTATTAATTTTATTAGCTGAAGAATAAGTTAAAGAATTTTAAAAATTAAAACTAATTTATATGTATTTATATATGTATGTATGTCATTAAAATATGAATTTATGTAGCTTTTAAAGAACGTTGCTTAAATTGCGATGAAATTAGTAAATATGGCATGAGTAAATAAGACATTATATAGAATTTACATAATCAATTACAAAGTCGACAATTTATACTTTCCAGACAAGTCATAGATGGCGATGATTTTTTTGTGTTTTAACAAAATTAATTTATTTTTCTAAAGATTTTCACGGAAATACAAACCCTTAAAACTGAAGGGAAATCCAATACTGTCATAGCTCTATCAGTGTACTTAATTGTTTGCTTACGAATAATAGAAAACAAGTTCCGAGTCGTGATATGTTCAAATAAAAATAAAATAACGTTGATCAATTCTCTCATATTTCTTTTGCTATAAAATACTATAAAAAATTTATAGATATTTTAAAAGTGTATACCTTTTGAAAAGCCTGGAAAATAGATAAGGAAAAAGGCGTAAAAACTTTTCGGGTAATATAAAACCCTCGAAAATTCGGCACCCCTAATGTATTAATGTACATATGTATAAAAATATCCTGGACAATATTATGGCAATAAAATAATTAGAATGCAATTTCATCGCATATATTTTATCGTATGTACTCGCATTACTATGTATATTTTCATTTGAAATTATTAAAATATTTGACGATGGCGAGTGTAGGGGCATCTGTCTGTTCAGCTACTTTTCAGCACATCGGGGTAAACAGGCGATGAACAGAATTAATATCCAGCTAAAATGGGGAGAGAGAGTGCACTTTAACGCACCATTTCAATGCGTAGGTATGGGTGGAAAGTCCTGCGAACTCCGTAACTCCTGATCATCATTTTTAGCTGTTTATAATGTCTATCTGAAAAGGGCGGTTCAATAGAAGGTATGTTCGACAGCAAATTGACGGAAACGTTTTGATTGATAAATCAAGTTTATGTTTGCGCAAAACCAAAGATATGTAATATAATGCCATACTTTCTCATTTGCTTGCTGATACCATTGCATTCGTAGTTTGGGCAAGCAACATAACCGATTTAGGGCAATTAATGCGAGCAAACTGAAGTACCAATAGTTATAAATGAAATCCACGAATTTGTACCCCGAAAACGATGTTACTATAAAATAACCCAAAACTCTTCAATTAATACTCACAAGATTTTGGTAGATTAGTAGCAAATTTTCTTTGAATGCAATAATGTTAAATTGATAAGACCATCAGGCTTATTAAAGAAGGGTTGATTCTAATGAAAACCAAGATTCCCTTCTTAATTATATTGAAGAGGTTTCCTTCTTAGTTCATAGATTGTCTATTAGATTTTATTGAAAAAGTTTTCATCTTAATTCTACGGGTAGTCCTCTTAACTATATTAATAGGTTTTCATCTTAGTTGTATACGCCATCTACTAGATCTTATTGAAAAGGTTTTCTTCTTAATTCTACAGGTCACTGTCTTTATTACATTGAACAGCTTTCATCTTAGCTTTACAGAATATTGTCTTGATTTTATTTGAAAGATAATAGATAGAAGGGTTTCTACCGCTAAATTTTGTTCTGATTTATAGAGCATTTTATTTTAGGTGGTATTTTCGCTCTGTGCAGTAGGCATTACATTTTTCTCGTCGTTTGCTTATGTGTTTATACTCGATACTTATACTTATTTTCGATATGGTCAGGATTTTTTTCGCAGGGTGGATCCAAGAATCGAAGTTACTTTTTAGCTGGGATCAAATAACAAATCGAAACATTTCATAAGTCATTTGCTTGTCCGAGTAATACATACACATTTATATATAATATATATATATATTTTAATAATATTTGCAGAAAACATTTCACGCGCTGAACAACAAAATATTAATGGTCACACTAAATGATTTCCCTTTCAATTAAGACCCTATGCCTATGCCAATGGCTTCATCAAATTTATGCATGGAAACTGATCCATTAATGTATGAACGACAACATAGGATACTTCTTGAAGAGAGTGTCCTAGAATTTTGGAAGAATCAGGACAACGCTAAAAACCCATAGCTGCATTTATTTTGGCCACACCTTGTACTCAAGTCAGTGTGGAGCGGTTATTTTCTGCTTTGAATCACATTTTATCCGACCAGCGGAACGAATTAACACCAATAATTTTGGAAAATATATTTAACTAGTGAGATCCAATGGAGTATTTAATAAGAATAAATATAACCATGTACTCGTACACACACATGTGTTTGAAAAATCAAGCTCAATGAATAAATTTAAATTAATAATGTCAAAATTTTTCGTGTTTCTGTTGGATTTCGAATAATTTGAAAATTGTCAATTAAGGAAAAAGAAGTGTACAGCTAGAATCTTTGTTCACAATGAATATGTGAACATACGAACTTGGCTTTGTTGTTATTGTTTCTGCTACAGTTCTTGGTAGTGTTGTTGTTGAATATCTACACATCATAATTACATACATATATTTGATTTATCTTCCAAAAGCGTCAAGCGACACGACCCTTTACTTCAAAAACTGCTATATGGACCACCTTGTATAATGTAGGATAGTTCAACGAATAGCTTCGTTTTGTGTTGTGAGCACTAACTTTAAGTTTTGTTTGTATCCCTACTTTTCTCTATACAATTGTTTTGCTTGCTTTACCCATCCTGAGCAATATCAGAGAAAGTTACTGTTCACAAAATTTTGCCGAGTGATTTGAATCGGTTGTGTTTCGTTACCTTGCGTGAGCGAAACTAAACGATTGGAAAACGTTTGCTATTAGTTGTTTGCATTCTCTGGTGAAAATGTGAGAAATGTGTTTTATATAAAGCTATTTTTACTTAAGCGCTTTCAAAATTAAATTTTTCTATTTACTGAACCTTAAGTTGTTAAGTTAACCTTATTAAAATAAAGACTGTGAATTAGACAACGTTAAATAAACATAGCATTTATTCAAATACATATGTATGTATACGCAAATTTCTTTTAAACGTGGACATGTCGAGCGCTAAAGTTAGTTTAACTTGCTTAGTCAAATTATGATTATGAAATCCAATTATATACATAAAGATATGTTCACATGAGTTATTTTATCGATTGCAATATTTTTTTTTTAAATAATTAAGCTAAAAACTAAGCTCGAATAACTTCACTGCCAAATATAAATTTCCTAAACTAATTTTACGTAATTATACACCTTAGTGTAGAGAACGCTGTCAATTCAATTACTTATTTTTGGATTAAGTCGACTTAAGCTACTCTTCCATGTGGCCACAGATATGGCTAACGCCTTTATAAAAACAAAAAAATAAATTTATAAAAATTTTATAAAATTATTTATTATTAACCATTGAATACATACAAGTGAAAAATCTTAGCCCATATACGTCAAAATTCGGAACAGCTGAGATCACCTGATTTAGCAAGCCTCAGCATTCTTGTGTCATTCACTGAGCGAATTTCTAAAGTTGACAATTAATGATGGCTATTTGTGACATTTAATACCAGAAGATATTACTTGTATTCATTCACAATGCTATTAATGTAGTAATTTTAAATGAAAGTTATTAAAAAATTACCATAATCGAAAAATATTTTGAAATAATATTGGCACCTGTCCAACAAAGGAGAACGTCATTTATAAAAATGTATTACAATTTAAATTAAATACAATATACGATGCAACTTAGAAAGAGGCTAGCCAATAAAGGCCATATTATTGACACTCCAGATATATGGGAATAACAATATTTACAGACTAGGATAGAATGAGTTGAAATAAATACACGTATTATTGACCCTCGGAAAAAAAGAAATTAGAGAGTCGGAATAGTTATTCCAAAGAATTGCTATTCGTTAAGGTTCGAGGGAATAAAGCGGTTATTCTGTTTTATTTATTAAAAAAAAATATTTTTGAAGTTTGAATTTTAATTTTGTACACTTTGTTTTATACCAAGGCGGCTATTCATATAAAATGATGACAAAGCGGATTCATAATGCACACACATCTATTTTTCCAAAGAACGTAGAATACAAAGAAGTTGCATCCAATCCCACCGTTCCTCTAACATAAAATCTCATCCAGTGATATTAGAATCTGATTAGCTCAAATTGGTTTCTGTGTATGGTGAATTGAACGAGAGTTCTTGCCACTAGAAACGAAATGCCATGCAACTTCTTTGTAATCTACATTCTTTGCATTTTTCAACGTTAGGATGTCACGATAAATGAGAATAGAAGAATGGACGCCATTATTTTTCGGTTTTTAGATATCCTGGGTGAAGGAAAAATACAAATATATTGGAAGAGGAAGACATCAGGTGCTTTAATAACTTCACCTTATATGAATCCGTCTGGGTTTTATACACTTTGGTGCACGTTAAACAACTGAAATTTACTTTCAAGTTTCTAAATTTTGTAGTTATGAAAAAATTACAACTCCCACTGGCGACCATAAAATCGATTCTACAGAATCGCAAGCAACTCAAGAGTAGCTAAAGGAAGTGGAATAGTCTGAAGCAGTCCCATTGGTTTGTCAAGTCCGCCACCCGCGCCGGGTGAAACCTGTAAGGGATCGTGAACAAGCAAAAAAAAAACAGCATACAATTCACATAAACATTAAAAAAAATTATTCTATCAAAAATTACATACATATACCATATGGAACGATATTCGATAGAATGCGCACGAAACGTCAAAACACCGCAGAAACAAATGTGATTTGACGCTCCGAATATAAATTTGACTGCTCGGACAAATGATTGGAATAAATTTTAATTCCTCTGCCGAAAAGATATTCTTCGCTATTTGACAGTGAATTATGTACAAAAAAGTTATTCCGCCGCCGGTCTGAATTGCTAAGGATAACTAATCCGTGAAATAAGAAACGACAAGTCAATAATATGAATGTAATTCCTGTAAGCAGGTGAAACAACAAAACACGTCCGGCATAGGTTAGGTTAATGTGGTAGTCCCCGCAGAATGAAGTCACGCCTATTACCAATTCCCACCCCAGAGATCTCTTCTGGGGTGCTAAAGAAGTAGGAGCCTAGGTACCTGAACTTCGGTCTCGCAACGGCAGGGCAGCTGAATAAAAAATTAAAAGATGATTCCACCTCACCTAACCGCATGGATACCTATCGAACAATGCCCAGTCAGAACTCCTACGAGGATCGCTTAGTTAGCGACCTCAGTTCATTCGAACGTCCACGGTCCACCCTCGGCCAGAGGGAAGTTTAGGGTGTTATAAATGTTTTAACATATCGTTTTGTTTGACGACATGCATATGTTTTGAATTAAATGAAACAATAGGTTGTTTTAAAAATGTTCTGTTCACTTTGGAACTAACCTTATTAACCAATGCCTGAGAACGTACAGTTTATCTGTTTTGAAATGAGACTATGTTGAGGGAATGCATAATACCACATATTATAATCAGAAAATTATTTAAAACTTTAACTTCTAGCAGTTAACTATTTAATTGAAAAGCGTTACGGAATGGATTGCATATTTTTATTCAAAATTATTTAAATAGCCAATGCTAGAGAAGTAGTGTCTATGATGTTAGAGTTCTGCAAAATAATTGCATTTTGCGATGCTTACATTCCCGTTTGTGTGAGGTAACCAAAGTGTGGAGCGTGGAGCAATGGCTTGATAGACCGTGTACTTTATTTCAATTGTTCAGTTTAAAGTTTAATAGCTTTAAGTTTATTTTAAATATTTAAAGTATATGTCTACATAAAATATACATATGTACATATATGTAGTAATGTTCAATATTGCAATAAAACACATGGGCTTTTACTTCAACGTTTATTCAAAAATTACGACCGAACCGTCTTGCTGCTCTTACATTACTCCTTAAAAACTATCTTCTTATTCTCTATACTTAAAGCTATGATGGACGCTTCGTTCTTTTTTCGTTCACTTCCAAGGTTGCCGTCTATCTATCCTGTTACTCCTACTTTCCAGGTTACCGCCTGTCAACTATTAATCCCACAACCGGCCGTCCTGAACTGTTATTCGGCCTCGAATAACTAGCCCCACTTCTTCATGTTTTCCGCTACAGTCACAGTCCTTCTCGGTCCTTCCTGACTTCCCACTTTCTCCACCTCGTATCGTCCGTGATTCAGTTTAGCAACAATTTTATACGGTCCGAGATACTTTGCTCTTAATTTCATTGCAACCCCAAATTGAGTTCTTTTAATGGCAACTAATTCGTTAATTTCATATTTAATATCTCGTTTCCGTCTCTTGTTATACGTTTTGCAGTTTTCCCCCTGTATCTTCATTATATTCTCGTGAGCTTCCTGTCTTACAGCATCCCGCCCCATGTCTAACTCTTCAACCTCTAGTTCATTTAAAATTTCTTGTAAGTCTGGGTAATCTGGTACGCGCATTTCCAATCCTGTTAGGACTTTAAAGGGAGTTATTTTCGTACTACGAGGTGCGGTATTATTCAGAATTTGTTGTACTTTTGGCACATGATTGTACCACTGGGCCGGATTACTCTGACACTTTTTGGCAAGCATTGGAACAACCGTTCGATGTACGCGCTCTACCTGCCCGTTTCCCCGAGGTACCCCTGTTGCTATTACTAACTGTTGAATGTTTTCCCGATTGCAGTATTCTTTAAACCTGTTTGATGTGAATGCCACCCCCCTATCTGTGACTATTCGTTTTGGATTTCCGAAGATTGCAGACTGTTTCTCTAATTTATCCAATACCTCGTCTACTCCTGTCGATTTTGTAGGATATAGCCACACAAATTTTGAAAATCCATCTATAATTACCAAAATGTGGTTATATTTTTTCTTCGTTTCAGTTAACGGACCAACATGGTCAATATGATAGGTCCCCAATGGCTCCAAAGCTTTGTCTATAGGTGCCAACATACCCTCTTTCTTTCCCCTTTTCGCGTCTATTATTATACACTCTATGCACGCTTGAACCAATTTCCCTACCTTCCCGTTAACATCCGGTATAAAGTAATTCCTCTCTACCAGTTCCTGCGTCTTTTTGGCTGCGAAATGACCTTGCCTATGGGCCAACTTAATAACTTCGTCTTCCATGCTGGAAGGTACCACTAACAGTTCCTTGACTGGATCCTTATAAACCAGTTCGTTCTTTAAAAAAAAATCTTCGTATTCTTTAGTTTCCAAAATCTGTTTCACTGCCCTTATCCAATTGTCTTTACTTTGAGCTTCTCTTAGTCTCAACTTTAACGAGTCCTCTACCAACAAACAATACATACGACTTAGCGCGTCTACGTGTCTCATACGAGTTCCTGATCTATGTTCCACCACATAATCATATTCTTGCAAATACATAGCCCACCTTAAAATTCTATCCGGTACGTCTTGTTTTTTGACGGTCATTGCGAATGCGTTGCAGTCACTTACAATCTTGAATTTGATGTCTCTCAAATATATGCGCCACTTCTTCAATGCCTTTATTACAGCCAAAACCTCCAGTTCAAATGCACTATACCTCTCTTCGACTAACGAAGTTTTACGACTCATAAACTCTACAGGGTGCAACATCCGATCTTCCGGATCCTTCTGCAACAGCACTGCACCATACCCAAACTTTGATGCATCCGCATGTACCTCTGTCTCCGCCGAAGGATTAAAAAGTTTTAGTGCTGGTGCACTCACCAACGCCTGTTTCAACTCTTGAACTGTCAATAATTGGTCTTCCCCCATCCTAAACTTTTCGGCGTTCCGAAGCAAATCGGAAAGTGGTTTAGCTACCACAGCATAATTCTGCACGAACCGTCTAAAATATGAGGTTAAACCCAAAAACCGTTGTAGTTCCTTCTTACTTGTCGGAATCGGGAAACTACTAATCGCCTTCGTCTTTTCCTCCGATGGTAGAATTTTACCATTCTCGACGATATACCCTAGAAAGTTAATCTTCTTTCTCAAAATTTGACACTTCTCCCATCTTATTTGCAACCCCCACTCGCTCGCCCGTTTTAAAACTTTTTCCAGTTTCTCTCGACCCATTTCTTCTTCCTTAGCGGGAATGACGATGTCGTCCATATATATAATAACAGTACCGTCTCTAAGCATATCCTGAAAAATTGCCCGTATATATCGGCAAAATACCGCCGGTGAATTCGTAATCCCGAATGGGACAAAACAAAATTCATACTGCCCGCCTTGCGTCACAAAAGATGTAAATTTTCGCGAATCTGGTTCTATTGGCACGTGATAAAACCCATTTTTTAAATCAAGTGTTGTAAATACGTTTGCTCCCTGCAACTTATCTAACGCTTCGTCTACCAACGTCATTGGAAAATTATCCCTCATAATTTTCTCATTAATTTTCCGAAAATCGCAACAAAACCGTTTCGTTCCGTTTTTCTTTGTGGTTAGCACAACTGGTGATGCATACTCAGACGTACTATTTTGTATAATACCTTCCGCGAGCATCGTCTTCACCTGCTCGTCTATGTAGCGCTGATCAGCATGTGACACCCGACGAGGTCTCTGATATACCGGATTTTCGTCCGTTAAAATCAGTTTCATCTGTACCGGAGTACTAACTGGTTTCTTCGGACAATAATCCTTAATCAATTTTGCTATCGATTTTGATTCATATTCCCCTAAATGCGAAAGATCGACGCTTTCCGACTCCTGGCCCATTTCCGTTTCGATTAAGCATAATGCTTCAAACTCTGGCGTCAAGAAGTTTCCACCCGCTACTTCGTCTATGTCTTCAACTCTTTTCCCTGACCGTTTTCCCCTCTGTTCTACCTCCGCGTTTCCAAAATCGGCTCTTGCCCCTGACGTTTCATTGGTATCATCCGTTTGTTCCCTAAACCCTGTACTCTGATCATCCCATTGGCTACTAAACTCGTCACGGGCTGATACAACCACTTCAGCACTACCACCCGCATTCTCATCGTGTACTGACACCAACACTTCAGCACTATCACGCGAACCCTGCGCCCCTGCTGTAGTTATCCCATCTACACCCTTTTCAGCTGCTCTCTCAGCAGCCTTCCTTGGTTTCCTGAACTCAACACTGCCTTCCCTAAATACCAACTCCACGTCTTTAAGCACATCGTTCCCAATCATCGCCGCATATGGTATATCGCGTTCTCTAACTACATGGAACTTCACCTCTAATACTACTTTATCCACAGTCATGTTGGCTACAAAGCTGCCTAATGTCGTAAGCTCACCCCTACCAATGCCAAACAAACGTTGTTTCTCATCAGTTAGCTCTATATCTCTTAACATCATCAATGTATCGTACCTCATGATGCATGCGATGCACCCAGTATCTACCAATGCACTGAAAGTAAAATTATTGATTGCCGCGTCAATAAAAATCATACCGCCCTTCCCCGCGTTTTTAAGATTTTTATCACCCACCGTATTCACCCGTTCATTTTTCACTACCATACCCGTTTGCTGTTTTTTGCATTCATGCGCATAATGACCTTTTAGCTTACACCTGTAACACGTAACAGTGCTAACCCCAGGCTCCGGACATTGTTTTGCCAAATGACCTTCTTTATCGCACTTAAAACATTTCTTCTGCTTATTTACTATATACTCCGAACTTTTACCTGAAAATGCCTGGAGTGTACTTTCTTTATTTTTCGATGTTTGTGGACCCCTGATTTTCTCATACACGCGAATTTGTTCTTTTAATTCCTTAACATTATTCGCCTGATACAAAATACTCTTCCCTGCCCGAGTATCAGGTATGCCTTCTACAAAATATTCCACCGTGCTCTTTTCATCTAATGATATTTGCTTACCCATTTCCAATAGGGCATACAAATATTCTTGGAAACTTTCTTTTGCTTGCTTGTGTCTATTTCTCAATGCTCGGTGTACCTCCGCATCGCACAATTTCTCCCCAAATTCTTCTATTAGCGCTCGCTTCAAACTATCCCAGTTTCTAACCCCTACTAATCCCCGCACAAATATTTTCGCAGCTCCCTTGAGTAGCTGTTTGGCATACACGAACCTTTGTAGGTTATTCCAGCCCACTGTGTCAGCCAGCTCATCGAATTCCCCCACCCAATGGCACACATCATACGCTCCGTCACCAAAAAAATGTGACACACTGTCTTCAATATCTCGCAACGAAAAGAAAACCCTTTGCGCACCTAAGTTATCTGTCTCTGCCTCTGCGTATAATGAATTTGTCGACCCATGTTCACTTTCTGCCTCTTCTTCCTCATTTTCAACCCCAAAAACTACATGCTGAAGCAAACGCAATTGTAAATCTCTTTTCCTACCGGCAACACTCAAATTAAGTTCTCTTAACTTTGCTTTTAGCATTTCTACATTCATTGCTCTTATAGTGTCCGCGTCCATCTTACAAGTTCAAATGCATGTATGTATGTGGAAAATACAACCAATTTATCGCTTCCAAAATCAACTTACAGAAATTATTACAATTTAAATTAAGAATTTACTTTCCAAATTTTACTTTTCCACTTAACTTTATGCACGTATGCAAACAAATATTTCGTAAACTTACAAAATAACTCTTAACAATATTCTCAACTACATACTACTGTACTCTGCAAAGAAAATCAAATACAATTCTGCTGAGATTAAATAAAGTTTTCTGCTCACGCTAGTCTGCTACGCTGCTTCTGTCGCCTTCTCTGCGTCGATTTCTCTTTGTTGCTCACCGCTGCTACTCACGCCGACCAAATTTAGTTTTCGCACTATACGTATGTATATGTATTTACATATGTTGGTTTGTGCTTTGCTGCACCTGCTTACGTATGTTGGTTTATGTGCATGCTCTTAACGCTCGATGAGCCACCACCGATTTCAAATTTCTGCTAAAAAATACAACTGTCTCTGTGCTTTGCTGCACCCTGCACAATTTATTCATGTGTAGTAATATTCCCGGAAAACTAGTTCATCGCTTCTGCGCACAAACACTCCACCGTTGTTTCTTTCTCTTTAATATTGTTCTCTTTATTTCAAAGTTTTTTCTTCATCTTTTCTACTTTTGTTCTTGCAGCACTGCTTACCTACACTCTCTTTCGTTTCTCAAATGTTCATTTCTCTATTTCTCCGTCCGGAAAACCGACTTTCCCTCAGTTTTCCCCTTCACGCTATTAATTTCACGCACTGATTTAAATGCATTTTTTCCCGATCAGTTTTTACGCATTTCCTTTCCATATTATGCGTACAATGCGTATATTTCATCACTTCAAGTTCAAGCTTTTCTCACTGTTCTTTCGAAATTATGCTTGCGTTCTCGTGCCCCTGCACCTACGCATAAACATCACGAACGCATTCGTCTGTTTCACTGTCACTGTCACTTTAGATTTTTCTTTTAGTTTTACTTTTCACACGGATATTCAAATCACGGCCGAGCCCCCAATTTTGTAGTAATGTTCAATATTGCAATAAAACACATGGGCTTTTACTTCAACGTTTATTCAAAAATTACGACCGAACCGTCTTGCTGCTCTTACATTACTCCTTAAAAACTATCTTCTTATTCTCTATACTTAAAGCTATGATGGACGCTTCGTTCTTTTTTCGTTCACTTCCAAGGTTGCCGTCTATCTATCCTGTTACTCCTACTTTCCAGGTTACCGCCTGTCAACTATTAATCCCACATATATGTATGTATATATTAGGGTGCATCATTAGTACTTCATCGGAGTTGTAGAAGTTGTAATATTTAAAGATTTCCTGCAATATATTTCATAAAAATATTGAGATTTACGTGAGCTTGGCCGACATGAAAAAAATCCCAAAAATGGAATTATTGCACTATACAGCAAGATCAACTTTTTTCTGGGTATCGGGCCAATCATTATTTTTTTAAGCAATTGAGTCATAAGTAAAAAAAACATGCCTCCGCTTTTCGAAGTTAGACTTCGAAATCGAAATCTAGGGGTTCGATGTTCAGTATTACACCTTTGGTATAGAATAATATCTAATTATCGTATATAAATAACAAAACAAGCAAACATATGGTTGTGGTCGAATTTTCCTTTAATTCAAATGGTATATAACTTTTCTCCATTTACATATTTCGTGTCAAGGCGAATTCATATAAGGTAGTGTTAATATAGCAATCAATTTTGACAAATCTTACGCAAAAGTAAAAACAAAATGCATGGGAATTTTTTAGTTGTACTATGACACCACCTTATATTAATTCGCCTTGCTTTGTGTATTGAAAATTTTAAAAACCACTAAACGTATAAAGACAATATTTGAAACAAACAAAATTAATTCGTAATATGCTTGAATGTTTTATTGAAATAAAACCGAAAATCGCCTCTAAGCTCCAGATCTACAGAGCCGACGTGACCGTACATCCCCTACCGAAGCGTTGGCCTCGGTGAAAAAAATTTGCATATCTACAATATAAAGAGGGTTGTCCCCTGTTTGAAAAGTCGGAATTAAATTTTGCACATGTTGTTCTAGAAAATGGTTACTGTAATACCTATTATAAAGCAATATGGTTTTTTTATTACTTTAATCACCTAAATAAATGGGTTTAAATAAAGCAAGTAATTCATTTGTATATACATACATACATATGTATACATATGTATGTATATACAAAGACAATTAATAAAAAAAACCAAGGTAAGACATCGTCTGCTGTGTTTTCCTAGTTTGAGACACATATATACATACTTATATACATACCATGTATATGTACGTTCTTGTGTAAAAATCTATTGTTTTTTATTTTATATGCCAACCAGGGGCGGCGAAATGTCCTGATCTCGGGTGGGTAGTTTTGCAAGTGGTAAGAATATACCAGGTGAAGGAAATGAGTCGTCGATCAATTAAGAAAATCAACCAGTTTTGGAAAAAGAATTTATTGTTCTTCATGGAAATAATTATTTGGAAAATTTTTAATTTCTACAGTGAAAAAACACCAATTGATTTAGAATTCCAAGAAATGAAATCATTCATAAGGATTTCTAGGTCTAACTTATCAACTGCATCTTAGAGTTTTAGGAATCTTCGCTATGTACTTGTAAAATTTTAATATTCTTCGGAAGTAATCTTCAGGTAGTGTATATGTATGATTTTTAGCATTGCTGTCATTTACTAGTTTGCAAATTTTACTTTATATACTTTATACTATTTAGCCAAATTAACTGAAACGGATGCCTCTAGTGTATAGGTAATAGCTTCTATTTTCCTAAACGATTCAACTACGCAGAGCTCCGACTTTTGAAGATCTTCGTTGAGCATTTCGATTCGATCAAAAATTTCAATCTCCGCCATCAGCATAAACAAGACTAAAAATTACTCCATGTGCTCTCAACTTTTTTTTCTGTTCGAATTTCTAGTAGTACTACCCACCATACCCACGTCTTCCGCCGCCCCTGATGCCATGGACAGTCTTTACATAAAACTTTTGCTTTAATTTGCAGTTGTTGAATTCAAGAGAACTATTATAAAGTTTTTTAAAAATCTGATTCCAGTGATTTGATAATTATCCAATGACTTGATATATACCATGGTGAATTCATATAATATATGGTGGCGGTTGTACAAAAACAGAAAGTTATACGTTTTTTTCGTACACAGAGGAAGTACATAAAAGGAAAGAAAAACTTTCACCTTGTCAATCACTCACTTGTATGAAATATGAAATTTTGACATTTGTGTACCGAGGCGAATCGCATTTGAGAGAACTGAGAACCAACAGCAACGTAACCGTCAAATTCTAAATATATTATTGAAAAACACGCACACGACTATAAAAATCATAAACACAGAGTACAAAGTTATATACATTTTTCGAAACCCCCTTACGTAAGTAATTTAATTTTTTTTTATCCAAACACGTTTTTCCCTCGAGAATGCAAATACCTTTGGAAGTTTTAGTATATGTATGGTTTTAGTATTTTCATCTGAAATTTGAGTCCTTCCGCCCCCAAAATGGCTGTTGCATGGTGTTAAAACTCTTTTGCGAACTCGTTTAATACCCCATTCACTTTATTTACCTCCTCCCCCTTTTGTTCATACAACTTTTAAGCTGCCCACGTCATGTCTTATGCGCCTTCGACAATCACGTTTCTCTAATATTTTGTTCGTATTTTTTTTTTTTGTACCATGATTCGCCCAAAAAAGGGCAGAATTTGAAATGTTTTAGCAACCTGAGACACCCTAAATGCAATAGCTGTTTGTAACTAGTACGAATAGCATAAAGTAAAGTTTTCAAAGCCCGCTACCAACAATATCTTGGCGGATTATTAAGTTGTTAAGTCGAAGCGCTGCAGGGCTATGTTATCCATTGTTTGATACATTCATAATCGATAAAAAGGCAGACAAGGAAAACAACAACAAAAAATAATGAGAAAACCCCCGAAAAATGTTAAGACAAAGAAAAAACAATGCATGCAACGACAGTCTACTAAATCCCAGCTTTCGAGTTACCCGCAGCAATGGCAGCGCTGCAGTGCCATCAATGTGCATACATAGAAGAGCAACTACAAATGTTTACGACGACTAACAACAACTTTATTTTGGCAACATTTCATTCCGTTGTCGATTATTCGTTGGCGCTACATTGCAACACAATGACAACTTCGATAGGTCCATTTGTGTTCAGGATCCGTACCGCCGCTGCTGACAAAGAACCCTTTTAAGTGATCTCGCGAAATTAGATGCACATCGGCAACTGCATAAATACATAATAGCAACAAAATGCAAACGACTTGCAGTTGGATGCTCTGCTGTACCAACACAATAACATCACAAACAACTAACAACAACAGCAACCACAACCAGCAATACAGCCGTCGAACCAAGGGCAGAAATGTAAAAAAAAAAACAATAATAGCAAAGACTTTAATAAATCCGAAATAACAACAAAATCATTCACTGTCGAATAATCAGCGGTTGTTGGTTGAAAAATGTTGAATGAATGTTTATGCAAATTAGCATTAATCGACGCTTCTGTTTGATGCAGCCAGGAAGCAGCACCGCTCAGCGCACTTCACGTTGATAATATTCCCAGCAGCATTTTGGGGATATATTTCCTTTTCATCGCCACTTTCTCGCTTACGTTTTCTTATAGTCACGAAATATTTAATGCTAAACGGGATTGCATGTGACTGACAATCAGAGTTGACAAAAAAGCCCGAAGACTTCAAAAAAATACTTTGCTAGAATGGACGTGGCAATAACAAAACTACTTCATAACTTCACTACTATTTATAGGTTACTTTTTGTTATGTAATTTTTTTGTTGATAAGCTCCTGGTCAGCCAAATCATTCCCCGATATCGGTAATAAAATTCCCCGAATTTGTCTAAAATTTCGTAATAATCCTCACCCAGACATCTTCTTATTTACAAACAGAAAATTGTATGTATGTATTTTGATGTATTGCTGCTCTTTGTGTTTATTTTAGTTTCAGATGTGCTTCATTAATAAACCATCCCAAACTTTTATAAAATTAGTTAACAAATGAAGAAAATGTGCAGAATTTACTTACATATCGACGGTTGAGTGGCAGAACGCGTTATTTCAAAATTTGTTTCCAAAATGCCCTATCTAAATATACTCTATATATTGTAGTTTTTTTTCCACTCAGCCATCGATATCTAGAAGAACGTGTTAATAAAATTTAGTACAAAAGTAACAAACAAGCAATAATAAAAGTTGCACAAGTCCGCACAAAAAATAAATAATAATATAATACCTGTCACAGCGTTTTATGTCCTTTAAGTCCACACGAGTTGGCTGTCCGTGTAACCTCCTACGTTTTATATGTATAATGAGATGCTCGCTCCCTGGGGCCGTCTCGAGTAAAGTTCGATTAAAACAGAACTATTTAATAGTCTTAAATAATTGACGTTCTGTTAGTACGGAACTAGTTTCAGTGAACTGCTGGGTTGTGTGTGTTCAGTTTTGGATGTTGTTGTTCGAAAATATTTCTTAAGAAGGAGATAAAAATCAAATGTACAATTGAGTTATATATTAGAGTTAAAGAAAGTGTGGGAAATCTAATGCAACTTACAGGTTGCTATATGACTTCAAAGAAAAACAACAGCCGATATAATAAGATTGTTGCTTGACAATGCGTTCGAACATCAAATCAATATTTAATATAATCGAATGAAGAACGAGAATCCTCTGATTTAGTTTAAAATAGACAAAAATGCGCATGTTTAATTATAAAAAAAGTTTGCTCTAACATCATATAATTTAATGTTTGCCCGATGTATCTCCTACGATTTGAGGCTTGCGTCTTGATTTTGTACCACAAAGCGAGCGGCCTACAGGTTTACGACAACTCGTATTGTTACTAATAACATTGCGCTTGGTTGTTATTAGTGTATTCACATATACATACATATGTATATAGATTTCTTATTCGCGGTGCACCTTTTAGAAAAAGGATGCAAAATCCACCTCTTTTAGAATCATTCTATTGTAAGTATGTATATGTATGTATGTATGTAAAGGGTGTTTTTTTAGACTGATAGAACTTTAAATTGAAATAAGACACATAACAAATAAAGTATGATGCCAAGTTTTTTTTTTATTTGATAGATATTTTCATGACATTTAATATTTAAAAACGATTTCTGGCATATGTCCGCTACGACTTGCTTTGGTGAATCGGATGCGATCAGTCCAATTTTCTTTTCGCAAAATTTTCCATGTTGTGGATGGACAAAGTCCAACTTGTTGAGCACGGCGACGAATAGACAAATTCGGATCTTCTCCAACAGTATCACTTACAGCACCAATATTTTCTTCTGTACGTTGTTGGTTTTTCATCGAATAGAGTAAATGTTCTACGAAATTTATCAACAGTTTGACGAATAAGCTGCTCTGATGCTCGATTTTGAGGACCATAAAATTCACGAAGTGCGAACAGAACACTGATTTTTAAAGTAAATTTCCACAATTTGTAAACGTTGCTGCAGCGTCATTCCTTCCGTGATGGTTTGTCAAAGCTAACTGAACAGAAATGTCAAAACGAAATGTCATTTACCAGCTGTCAAGTGACAGCAATCCCTATCGAAAGTTCTATCAGTATAAAAAAAACATCCAATACGTATGTATGTACATGCCGCCCTTTTCTTGGGCACCCCATTTATTTTTAACACCCGCCGTACTTCAGAAATTCTAGGACTACATTCCTCAAGCTGCCCATAGATTGAATGCCGATACGAATAAGGAAAACTCGCAGTTTATTTCCAAAGCGAAGTTTTTATTACTCATTCGTTAAGGTGCGGAAAAGAAACAGTATAAATTAAAATATGAAAGAGGCCGGTTCGGTTTTCGAGATCTTTTAAATTTAATGCTTTAAAAAGAGGTAAGCTACTAAGTTTTTGATATATTCGCTTTCATTAAACCGGTTTTTAAGTTTTTTGTTTATAAGTGACAGAGTTACAGTGGATCAAAGTTTGATTAATTTTCATGACGACAATTCTATTGAAAAAATTGTATTTGTTGTAAGAAAACATTTTTAAAGTAATATTTAAATATCCAAACGTTTAAGAAGTTAATAATGAGGATTCGCTCCCTTGCAATTCGGTTTAAAGTTATGAATTCGGATGTAACAAAAGAGGAATTAAATAATTTCACCATTCATTTTTTGTTATGGTTTTTAATTTTTTATTTTCTAAAAAAAAAAAAAACTACACCTATTTCATAAAGTTATCTGCCATCCGGGTTCAGTGCATCCCATTTTATTGCTAAAAACGCACAACGTAATCAAACGATAATGCCATTTAGAAGTCTCATTAAAAAGCTGAACCTCAGTCTGATATACAGGCCTGCTTTCAAGCTACTCAAAGGAACTAAGAGCTTAAGAAAATTGTATCATGAAAATGTGTTTAAATAGATAAATTTAAATATTTATACGAAAACATTTTTGATGATAAGGTAACTGTATTTGGAGAGGGCCCCACCTTCTTCAAATTTTTTAATTCAACTAAATTTATAAGATAAACGCTACTGGTTTGAACTGACGGAGGTTTAGGAAAACTTAATAACAATATTAATATTATAATTTGACGCTTACATTATAAGCTCGATGTTTGGACGAACTTCTTCAATAATTTGTGGTGTGCGTTGTGCTTTTTCAACACAAATTTTTGTACGAGTAAGACATTTTTTTTCATGGCTAAAATGCACTCGGGAATTTGTCATTGCCTGCCGTAGGGCGATTGCTATTAGTTTATTAAAGGAACTTTTGTTTAAATTAAATTAAATAACACTAAACGGTTTGAGTTTTCAAGACACATTTTTGAAAATAATTGCCACCAATATAATTTTAAAAAAATATAATTTTTATAAGTATGTATGTATATAAAGTCTAGCACGGCAAATATAATTTTCGAAATGTTCTTAAGACTGAAAACCTGAAAGACGCATTAAGATGATCAGCAAATACTTGTAGCGTTCTATATATCAGATTGAAGTTCAGCTGTTCATATTTCTTAGTAGTTTAATTAAGTTTACTTTCTTAATCAGGTCACAATCCTTGCTAAGAGTACTATCCAAATAATGCTTTCTTAAAGCTCCTCCATTTGATACCCAAGTTTCAATAATTGACATAACTTATTATATTAATTTTTTAAACAGGAAGCTTCTTCAACAAGTTGCTTGAAATGAGTTTTCTCAATTTTGTTTTTTTTTAGTTTGACACTCATATTGTATAATTTCATTTAATTTAGCTTAATTGACTTTTATAGAGATGATAACCTTCTTTCAAAACATTTTGATGTCATATAGCAATATGTGATTTAGCCCTTTTGTTTAATGACTGTAACTTTTTTTAACAGGTCGCAGGTCTTGGTATTAATCCAGCTTTTGGGCTATTTATCTACAAAATTTTATATAAATCTATCGAACCGTTTCAGCAAAAAAAGGTAACAATCATACTCACACTCATGCTTTCAAATTTATAATTATTCGTAAGGTTTACCTCAAACAAAAATTTCCTTTTTGAACTGATAAAAAACTTGTGCATATAATGTACATACATATGTATACGTGGAATTTGTCTATTTCACTTTATTTATTAATAATTTGTATTTAATTTTCAAACCGTTTTTCCGAGACTAACTTTTTCCAAATCTCTATCGTTTCAAAGCAGCATTTTAATGTTTCATTTATCTTGTAAAATCAGTTGTATTAATTTTTTTTTTAAACAGTTCGACCTTTTTCGTTTGAAGTAAAGTAGGATTTAGGGTTTAAAAGGATATTGTTACAGTATTGTTAAGTTTTTTTCAAGCTACTTCCTTTGAATCGCATGCCGTGATACTTCCTTTAACTTAATAATTTCATTTAATTTACTCGAATCTCTCTTGGGCCTCTTTCATTTGTTACGTATTTATATTGCAATATTTTGATTTCATTCATGTCAAATCTATCCTGTCGTTATACAGCAATATGCGATTTAATTAATTTATTTGATTGGCTATAACTTTTTTAACTCTCCATAAAATATTGATTTTGTGTTAACGTAAGGTATAAAGTATTTGTACTAAATTTTGTACAATTCCCTCCAGCCCTTTATGCTTGAAAACACTCGCTCATATCTCACTTACAAACTTTTACATTTAGTAATTATTATTAGTAGGTTTATGATTTACATACATTTATTTTACACTTACTGCAATACATCATTGTCGTTCGTACACAATTTGCCATCTTGCATCGCCCTGTTTTGTCCACAGCTGTCCAATGGACGGTTTTGTCTACTCTAATACCCTTTGGGCGTGCTGTGTGAGAATTGGGTTTGACTCTTTTCTCCTTAATGAGCGGGCCGCCTTCCATGTATTAATAAAAACTCATACCCAAGAGATGATAAAAAACTCTAGTTATCCACTTTAGAAGGTTTTAACGTAATTTTATAACGATTCATAACACTGACCATGAGATTCTATTCCACTAATGTGTTATAATCTTTTGCAATTTCTGGGCATGGAATATTTTTAATGGATTTTTTTTTTCATATCTTTCAACTGCACAAAGCTCTAGTGTTCCTCGAACTGAATTAGGCAGTTGGTTCATTCCAGTGTATGTAGACACCATATTTACAGTGTAACATTGTGTCCAACTTTCGATCCTGAACTGGAAAAGTGCATTTAAATGAACATTCGCTTCATTAAGCAAAGGGAGAATATCCAGATACCAAGCATGCGTTCATTTTTTATAAAATATAGTTCTGTAATAAAAACCCTATAAATCCAAGATTTAAACATTGTGGAAATCAAAAAGAAAAATTTGCAAATTTTTATGGGAACTTTATGATTCTAATAATCAGAATTGTTACAAAACTATCGGGTATGCAATTTTATTTATAGCCCTTTCAGTTTCAGGATAAGAAAGTCCATGTTTAAAGCGTCTCAGTATTATTAAAATGTCCGAAATAAAAAAATAAAAAACAAAACAATCAATTCATTTGCATTGTTCAAGAAACTTTGAGGATACGACGTCATCACTCGAACAGCTGATCGACAATATTGTAAATCAAAGAGTAACGGACTTGCACAAAGTGTAATTTCTTATTCTCAAGAATGACAGAATACAAGATTGCGCCTTCCCGCGTCTTTAGTAAATAAGATTACGGGAGGGAGACAATTTAATAACTTACAACATTTCAGAGAAGAAGGTGTTTTAATTGTTCTAAAGTGTAAAAAATATAGATTTATAGGCAATAAATAAATCTGCAAACTTCTAAAAAAAAGCCTCGTCTTCGTAATTTGTAATAAACGCTTTACTTAGTTGAAGTTGAGAATTTTAAAACACCGCAAAACCAAAGTAGCGATACCTCTGAGGGCATCACCTTCTGCATTCAGTACACTATGTCTTATTCTACCAATCTTGGGCATGTCCATATAACTGTGTGTATTCGTAGTCAGCTGTTAATCAACGTTAAGTTTGAAGATGTAGTTAATCCAACATTGATCGAAGTTTAGTAAAATTCTTCACTTTTTCCACAAGCTGTTTTTAGTTCAGTAAATTTAAGAACTTTGTAATAATTTTTAATAATAACAGCTGTGCGCCTGGAAAACGAAAACTCATTGCCAACATTTGAGGTATAATTTGGCCCAAAGAAAACCATGCATAAGTTTAAAAATAAATTGAACAAACCTGGGAAAATTGAAAAAGCAGGCAAATAAATACATACAAGGTATGTACATATGTATAATACATGTGCATACATTTCATATTGCTTCATATCGCAGATAATATAACAACTTCAATGAAGAAATGTAATATTGTGTATTTTAATATTTAATTTATTATTTTAAACTAAAACGTGGTATTATGTTTATTACATCATAATAGTAATTGTTATTTTAATTAGATCATACGTAAGCCAATGCACCAAAAATAAGTAAAATGTTGATGTTATAACTCGCACTAATTACAAATCTTTTACAAAAACAACTTTTTAAATTTAATTGCAATTTCTTTACGCTGATCATAGATATTATAAACTACAACTCTTCAGGTATATTTTTTGGAAATTTTTCGGGCATTCGGTTTTATTTAACAATTGTACATACGCTTTTGTAGAAATAACGTTCGCGTCAGTTTTTTTTTCATCTTTTTTTAGACGATCATACCCATCTTTTTCCGGTTCGAATTGATTTATTTTACATACATACATACGTGAATTTTTTACCCGTGTCGGGCCGGTTCGTAAATAATAGGCCGTGCACAACGCAGGAAATACACTCGCGCTCATTTGTGCATATCCCAAGGCAACGGAACTGATTAGAGCGCCACGGTTGGGACACTAGTTGCGAGTGCATTTATAATGGTTTTACTGTAGGAGCTGTACTCTTATTAAACAGATGTCGCTGAAAGCGTCTAGCTGAGACAGCACCCGCCGCCTTCTGCCGAAATCAAAGTGTAGGTACATTAGGGTAATTCACGATTTGATATATTTGGTCTTATAAATTGTATCTAACGAAAACGTGCTGATTGATATGCACTGAATTTCATTTCATTTCATTCCCGCATATATGGATTTTATATAATTATTCATTAAAGTATATTAAGAGGTAACTTTTAATTTTCGGGCAAGCATAAAACGCAAAGGCAGTCAGTCAATCCAGATAATCCATTTTTGCTAAAAAAAAAAGTAAATTAGTTAGCGAACTCCATTTTAAGTTCTTTCAACCTTATTCACTATGGGCATTGTGTCCGATCTAAAATGTTCAACATTTCTTTCAAAATTTTTGGCACAGTCGTTCTATCATAACCAACATTTGAATCTTTTCCGATGAATAGTTTGAATCCCCCTTAAGCAAGAAATGTATGGACGACGGCTTTATAAAGGCTTAATATCGTCGATAACATTCTAAAACGCTTTTTTGTTATCCTGTAATATAAAACAAAGCTGCGAAATATTTCGTACGTTAATGTTTATTAAACGGCTTTATAAGTAGCCTTAATTCAAAGCGTCATCATTCGTTCACATATCGTTTATAAACTGAATTTCAAATCGCTTTCAAAGTACGAAATGTGCCGGCTAATACCCGTGCTCAACCCCAATAATGATAGAGCAAGATTGCGCTGCTTGATCTGAAATTCGGGCTATAACTTGGCTGCGACTTCACACTAGATTTACCGATGGAGAGAGGAAACACGATGGTATGCGTGTTAAAAAGAATAAAATTAAATACTTTGAAAGAATACACATGATTGCGAGTTTACATACACGGTTTTTGTAAACAAAATCTGTTGTGACGTTGGAATTCTGTCAAAAACACAATCTGCGCCACCTTCTGTATACTTTTCACCATGGCTCAAGCCTGTATTAGTGATGGCCACTGTTGTTAGAACTTAATAAAAAAAAAAAAAGAAACTTAATAGGCAACATAAAAATGCTGGAAACGGCTAAATCAAAACTTATTTAAGGCTAAACACATAAATCAACAATTCAAATATTTTATTCGTATTACGATTTCATAACAAATTGTTATTGGGTTTCGCATAGTTATACTGGCTAATAAGGTTCAAAAATAATTTAATTTATTTTAAGGTACGAGGTATGTAAAATTAATTCATATATTTATATATAACATATTATATCTTTATAATCAGATAAATTTGAATAGATTTTCATTTGTATAATAGAAGTGTTCCTCAATTAAACGATACCTTTTTCTATTGCGAAATCATGACAACACTTTTTTCCCCTTACTCAAACCGTATCTAATACTTAACAGTAATTCCTTTTTTTTTTGTTCTGACAATGTTCATAGTACTAAAAATGCCTTCGACTTCTGCATTGCTGATCAGAAAGATTAAAAAATTAAAAACAAAACTACCAAGTATAGCGAAATAATTTTAGCTAATCGCGTTTATATATTTTCGAACCTTTGTACATATGTATGTAGATTGTAGATTTTTAACAGAAATAAGTGTAATTTTTTCCATTGTATTTCGATGGCATTTATTTCATTAGTATCGAATTTTTATTCTTCATGAGTTAAGTTTTTTTCCCCCCAAATTCTTTTATTTACAATCTGTCACTACTCAGGACAATAAGGAAATGTTCTAAATATACATAACTTAATACTTTTGGGCCCCAGTGGGCGTAAAAGTAATACTAAATTTTATACTTAGCTTAAGCTATAGATTTTTGAGAGCTGCAGACGAAACTTTGTGCTGTAAAACGAAATGTTTTCCATTACCTAATTCATGAAACATGAAAATTTGATACTAATGAAATAAGTGCCATCGAAATGCATTGAAACAAATTACACTTATAGCAGTTAAAAATCTAAAATCTACACAGGTTCGCAAATATAAAAACGCGATTAGTGAAAATTTTTTCGCTACTCTTGGTAGTTTGCTGACGTTGTCGCTCTATTGAGCAAAAATTCGTCGTTCGTCGGTATTGTGATTCAAGTATAATGCTTGAATGCAGAACTCAATAAACAGACTTAATATGAGAGAGTACTCATGTTCTGTGCTGCAGTACAATGTAAATATAACCAGCGCTTAAGCCATGAGCCATAACGATTGCTGCAAATACGTACTGATTGTAATTTTAAAATAATATCAACGTTTTCCTACACTTACATATATGTATGTATGTACATACATATGTACCCCGATGCAGAGAAAACAAGGTGACGACAAAAGCACTTCCGTTACTTCGTACTTACCTCGTTTGACGGATGGACGTCACAGATGGCTTTTAAAAAGTTGATTTTTCTTAATTTTGAGTGCTTATTAAAAAAGTTAAACACATAATAAAAAATGTGAAGTGTCGAGCTTTGTACTTGAGCAGTTGCAGTGCAAATAAAACGCCCAAGTGCAGTTATCACCTTCCTTTCGTCTCGCTATTCCTGTAACAGCAAACGCTGTGACGTGTACGCTGCCGGCGTTGTCGTAATCTTGTTTTCTATCATTCTTGCATATATACCGACAATTTATAACACTATCGAGTCTAGACTAACAATTTGAGTTTACTCACTTGATCATAGGGGATAATGAAAATGAACCTGAATGAGTTGGAATTTGAGATTTGAGACTGTTCGTATTAAAATAAAATTCCCGCTTTGAAGGCCCCCAATGTTCCGCGGTTGTATACCAAAAACCCTTTTCACACGTCAGGAAAGGAGTAATCTGCCATGTATGTACATCGGTGGAAATTCACCGACGGCTCCAAATGCGAGCAGACTATGTACATATTTCATTTGCTATAGTATCTGAAAGTGGGAATAAAATTAAGACAGGACTACGAACACGAACTTCTCATACGGAAGATTCGTGTCAAGTTAATTGAGCAAAGATTAAAAATAAAATTATTCTCATAATTACTATTACGCTCACTTCTGATTATAATGTAAAAACTAAGCGCCTGTATCGAACTCTTGAGCCGTTCACACAATTTCACAATCACAGCCAGTAATGTCTCGTTTGTGTGTATCAATTCATTAAAATTACATGAGCTTTATGACTTGTTGCAACAGCTGTGGCGAAATCCCGCATGAAACTAGTCGCTCTGAGCAAATGCAAGTGTATGCATAAAGTGAGTAATCATACGCAGTGGTATACACCAGCACTTGACAACAGCAATGTAAACTTAGAATGCAACAAAATGCACCGGCAACTGACTGTAGGGTTTATACACTACTTGTGATTGTTTTATGAATTTTTTAATTATTCAAATTTATATTTTCAACAAATAAAATTATAATAAATTCTATTTTAATTAATATCGCTTAACGATATATTGGCGATACTGGCAGCAGCGATTTTCAAACTTCCAAAAGAAATACATTGGAAATTCAATCTTAAAAATACATTAGGAAATTCGTTGATGAAAAAAATGCAGTGAATATTCTGTTAAACAAATCACCGTCATCATTATCATCGATATTTTTGCATTAGTGGTACTACAGTGTAACTAAATAACTAAACATTCGCTGTCTTAACCATCAACCTAATTTATTCCACAACATTTTGTTTGCATCAATTTTATATAAAATTGTGTGCGATATAATAGCAGTGCCCTATGAAAAATCTGTCATCACTTCTTCTTAGTTTTGTTATAAATTTAGTTAGAATTATGTGGCATCCCAAAAGTATGGTGCAAAGTTACTAATTTGAAAATATAACCGTTTATGATATAGTCATCTAAAAAGGGAAGTACCGCTAGTTTTCACATTGCTTGTCCTTTTCTGCAGTGCGTTAGAAAAAGTGGCAATTGTTCGACGTGTGCAAGTTTGGTGCCACTTTTTTCGTAATATTTTAATTAATACGTGTTTATTTAGTATTATTAATCGCAATGAAAAATAAACATTTGGTAATTTTGCTACAATGGGTCGCGGAAAGCATTGCTCCAGCGAGAAGCGAGAATTAATAAAACAAATGCTTTCTGAAAAGAAACCTGTGAATGTATTCAGAATTCTCTTGTCTGCTCTGCCAAAATGATCGCAAACGTTTTTTAATTACTAATGTGAAAAACTGCTATTATTTATCACAGCTGAATTCTCTAATATTTTTTATTTCTATTTTTAAAACTTGTGTTTAAATAAATACATGAAATATTTTTGTAAACTTACACAGTTAAGGTCATAATAAATATAATTAAATTAAAAAAAGAAAATTATTAATAAAGGAATACTTTTTTTTTGGTTAAACAAATTTGCTTATGCCACTGCTATTATATCGCACACAATTGTACATATTGTAAGCAAACCTTTACTTGCAGTTACAGACACGGAATATCTTGGACAAATTTTCGCTAAACTGACTGTCCTGAAAGCTCAAAAATGAGCAGTGCTAAGTGATGGGTTTTGGTGGATTTTAAAATTATTATAGCTTTTTTGTAAGTGAATAAAGCCTGACTTTTTTTGGCAGTCTTCATAATTTTTCGAAAGCTTTAGATTTTTAGTATAAAAAAAAAACTAGGGGTATTTTTTCCAAAATAAGTGAAGATACAAATCAAAACGGCTTTTAAAGCAAAAATCTTTTAATTATCACAAAATATCCCTGAGCGAGACCATTTCGACGATATAAAGATATTACAAATTAAACATCAAATTCGAAAGTTACTGCAAAAAACGCGGCTAGCTGTTTTTCGCGGGTGCCTAAAGAACATTGGGCACCTAATTTTTTTTTTTTGACACACGTACAAAATAAAATAGGCACACGCGAAACTTTTCCCTTCATATAACGCGCAACCGCTAAATGTGTATACATACATATATGCTCGTATATAAATACATATGTAGTTATGTACACACATTTATATAACAACGCGTGGCATTTGTGATTGATGTTTAATTGGCAGTTTTTATATGTTATTACATAAAGTTCAAAGAATATTTTGAATTTTTTTCAGAATTTTTGTTGTCCCAGAACGTTATTTTGTAAAAAATTTGCTAAAATAAATATTTATAAATAAAAAAATTATAAACTACGACAAAATTGTCGAAAGCTGTGAAAATTTCATCACATTTGAGCAAATAGATTATTAGATATAGCGAAATGAAAAAAAAATTTCAAGAAATTGTTTATGCCAATAATTTGCACAATAAATTTTTTTTCGAAATTGTATTTTGGGAATCCCTTTTAATACTCACGAGCTACACATTAACCACATTTTATTGAAAAACAAAACCGACCCATTTTTAGTGATCGGTTTCACGAATTCTGACTCTAAAGCACTTTTAAACTTAAACCACTTGAAGGAGCAATCCAAAAAGAGTTCTTTCGAAATAGCGTAGGAAGAGCGAAAAGCACTTGTAACAACCTAAAATAACCGATGTAGATATAGACATAAAAGTAAATATCAAAATTTTCCAATTAAGCCATGTCTGTTTGTCTGTCCGTTCGTACATCGGATAACTCGAGTAAATATTAAAATAAAACTACTTGATCAAACTCCAACCAAATTTGGTGCACATTTTGCGTTTCAACCCTGTAAGTATAATTTCGAAAACTGTAGAAAGTAGATAGAAACCACGCCTATCTCTCCCATAACGCAAATTTCAAATTTGTAACATCATCTATGTTGTTGTTGTTGTAACGGTTACTCAGACCCTGCGAGATCGGGTCAACCATGGTCGTTATCATCAAACTCATCTAGGGGGAGGCCCCAGAAACGCGCAGTTTCGACAGGGTCGGACCAAAGTGAAAGGGAGGTTAGATGAGTCGGTTTTAAGGGGCATGTGAAAAGGTGAGCGGTATCGAGCGGGGCGTTATTACATGCCGGACACACATTGAGTATGTCTGAGTTAATTCTGGATAAGTAGGAGTTTGAACTGCTACAATATCCGGAACGTAGTTGGGCCAGAGTGACGCGGGATTCGCGAGGCAGCTGGAGCTTCTCCTCAGCTATGGATGGTGGTTTGACCCCGAGGACGGCATTCACAGGACGATAGTCGATGAAGGTAGTGATTGTCTTTCGGTGAATGTCGTTCAGGACTACCCGAAAGGCAGCAGTGTCCAGACTGTTGGTGGTGTGCGACTGGATCTCAGCGGTCATATCAAGAAGATGCCCCCTGACGTGTCTCGGAGGCGGATCCTCAACAAGCAGGTACCCGTTTGGATGGCCACTACGATGGCAACCAACGAGGAACTGCCTGGCGAGCATAAAGTTGTGATCCCTAACTGGGGGCATTGAAGCCTCCTGCTTGTCCCGGGCGACCAAATTGGACCGGCATAGTTTACAACCGACCGGCCAATCGCCTTGTATGTTGCCAACAACATTTCTTTGTTTTTGCCCCAAGTTCTGCCGGCTAGCGATCGGCGCATACACCATTTATGTATTTATGTTCAGTTCGGTTCACCCGAACTAGACTTTTCTTTACTTTATATAAGCATACATACATATATGTATGTACATTTGTAGCAGTAGTTATTTACAATACAAATGCGTGAAATGTCCACATCGAATTAACCATTCTTAAAACTCTTTTTTTTTTTAGCATGCTTGTCAATATACTATTTTGCAATTTGATTATATGTATAGATCTGAGGTTTTACTTTAAAATTACATAATACTGTAATGTTCTTATATTGTTTAACTTAATGGAACATTATTATATAATATATCAGCAAAAAGTAGTGTTGTGATCGTTTTTTGTGTATCAAATAGATATTAAAACACACTGTATACCGCACAGTTTACGAAATAAATAATAACAGTTACGAAATAAAGACATTTTACTTCTATCAGTGCATAAAGCGATCTACACATAAAATTTGATTTTAGAAAGCTTGCAATTATTCAGTACTTTGATTATTATTCATCATTTCAATTTTTTAAGTGAAAATTACTGATTACATTTTAGTATGTACCACAAAAACGACTTATATCTACAAAAAATCATAACTCCGAAAAAAAAAATCTTTGCTATTGGTGATTTATACTGATTGTAGTTCAAAGTGTCTATTTCCCGGTGAAAAAGTTTCAGAGAAAAAAATACACTTTTTGAGAAAATAAAAGTTAAAAAAAATTTTCACTTTTTGTTTATTGGTAAATAAAAAATTTCAAATAATGGAAATCAATCATTATATCATTCTATCTTAAAGTACCAAGAATAACTGACATTTTAGTAAAAAACAATGCCAGAATCCATTGAATTTTGACAAAGTTATGGGCATTTAAAAAAAAAAATTCTCACTGTCAACTTGAATAATCGATTTTTGTATGAAAAACAAAATCGCGTTTAATTCGGCCGAAAAATTTTTCCGAGCCAAAAGAAAAAATACGTGTCTCATTATTTGGATCAACAAACAATGTATGTGAGTTTGGTCGAAATTAAAAATCATGCTTGTACCTGACCGGTTGCCTGGAAATGGAAAGCACCCGTAGTAACTAGTAGACATTATATTTTTAAACTATGGTTTGAATTTAATAAACAACATATTTAAAAAACGTTAGCTGCAGAACTTTCAAATAACGAAACATATGCAGTTAAGGCGTTTTATTAAAGGCTACGCATCCAAAATTTGTTATCATTATTTTAATTGAATCATTCCTATAGGTGTATGTCGGAATTAGCAAAGCAGTCAGTTTCAAAAAAAAAAAATTTATTATCTCTTACAATTAAACTGACAATTTGTGCACACACTTTTATTATTTGCAGATACACATACATACTTTTGTGTGAAAATAAGCTTTTACCTATGTATGTTGATCGCTTTCCCTTATTGATAAAAGTCCCATCGCTCAGGCGCTGCTTTGCTTATTATCAGAAGAGGCGTCCGATTTCATAAATGAGTCAATGTTATCAGTCACCCAACGCATTACCACATATGGATATGCAAATATGAACATACATATGTTGCTATGTTGCTTCCTTCAAATAACCACATAATTTCTGGTAGTTTTCCTACCCAATTGCCTCGCCTTGGTGGAGGTAACGGTGTGGCCAGCGATTCATTTGCCTGATATATCCGCACGTTCATACATTTCCAAACCGTTTACCTGTACAGAAATTTAACTACTTACGTAGTTCACTGATGGCATTTATTTTCGCTCAGTTGCATACATATGTAGATATTAATTTGCCAGTACTTGTCTGTCTGCAATGGCAACTCGGAGGTAACATAACATTTTTGACGATAGCTACGTGAGCAGCTGCTGCTCGAATAAAACTGGTTAACTGCAACTACACACAGTTTATAAACAATACATTCACGCACACACATATGTATATGTACATAAGAACGTATGCACATCAAAATATAAAACGACGCAACAAAAACGAATTAAAGCGTGAAGACCATTCCAAATATGTTGAAGATCATTAAATTCCAAAGGTGCCTATTACTCACCACCACATACAGTGTACGCGGGATCGGTAATGCAGCGTCGATGCAAGATTGGCTTAAATGTAAGTGAGCGTGTGCATTAGACCAGTCCAAATAATTACAAATTGGAGTTTATTTCCCCCCACCACCGTATTGTGCCATTAGGCTATTCCATTAATAGTGATATGTAAACGAAAATTGGTGCAAATATAAGTGGACTGAAGAACATTTGGGCAGTGCACAAAGTCGTGTTAAGTTATATGTTGCAACAGAGAGTTGTATACAAATAAGATCGTTGTAAACCCCACCAAGTGTTTGTTATATTTTCTTGCTGTTGAAATGCGAGATTGAATAACATGGGAAACAGAGTTGTATTAGTTTTGACACTATAGCAACAATACAAAAAATAACACCAAATAAAAGACCTTGTGAAATGCCCAATTATGTTCTATGGCAAAAGTGATTTCAAAGCATTTCTTAATTACACCTGATCCTCTTTTCACGCGAGCTTTTTATCTTTCTGTGCGCGATTATTTACGTGGTGTTTTTAAACATCTCCCAGTTACTTTTTGTACGCGGTTTTCCTTTTTTACGCGGACTTTTCATATACCCACGAATTGTTGCTTTACCAAATCAAAATCGAGGGTGATAGAATACGAGATTGCGCCTTCCTGCGGCGAAGTGACAGTTCTCGCAATTAGTAAATAAGTATACGGTGGAAAGAAGCGTGAAAAACTTCCAATATTTCAATGAGAAACGTATTTTAATTGTGCTAAAGTGTAGAAAGAATAATAAATAAATCTGCAAAATACTAAAAAAGTATTTTATTACCACCATTTTGCAAAAATCTTTGTCTAGTTGCGGTTAAGAATTGTCAAAATCGGCAAAACCAAAGTAGCGGTACCTCTGAAGGCTTCACCTTGTGTATCGTACACCGTGAATAAAAATATAGTGTTTCTAAAAATTCTAAAAGGAAGGAAAGGAAGAAAATTTTAATGCAATTTTTTTTCAAGTTTTTTAAACTACGTACAATTTTTACAAAGAAAAAATTTTGATATCTATAGTTTATGACAGTAAAGCGAACTATGAACATATATTTTTCTAAAAAAATATTAACGACAAAAATGTTGCTCGAAAAATATTGTGAATATTTAAAAAAACTTACACTGCACGATTTAAGCATTTTTGTAAAGATGAACATACATATGTACATATTGAGTTCGTACGTGTTAGAAATTTCCAATGCAAACAAATTTGTTTTTACACGTATTTTATTTTAACGCCGTTTTTTTACGCGAACATATTTTGGACCCAGTTAACCGCGTAAAAAGAGGATTAGGTGTATTAATAAATTATATATGTATAATAAAAATACCGTAGCACTTTGATAAGTGGTTGCAGCCTAAGAATATTACACGCATTTTTTATCACCGAAAATATGTTGGATAATGAAGGATGCAGATTTATTTGTTATTCAAAATTATTTGAATGTTGAATGATATTTATTCATTATCCAAAATTACTTAAATGAGGAGGGAAAATCTATTTGAGGTGATCTGTGTATGTATATAAACTTCTTCTGTACGAGCGTTTGTCACTAGACTCCTCCTAAACAGTTAGACCGATTTTTATAAAATTTCGTGTGGGAGTGTTTGGGATAGTTCAAATTTTAGTTCTAGGTGGCGCTTTAATCCGTATTTATAGTCCGATTTTATCTATATTTGGAATATTATTTGGCAATACATATAGAAATAATTTAACAGAAAATGTAACCGCCAGGTGACACTGCGAGTAATAACTAAAATCCAAAAATTTGAAGGCTAGATGCGGTGCGATACAAACTATAACTAAAATGGGTATTTATGGGTTGTTTTTTTCATATTTGGAATACGTATTGGTAATAATAATAGAAATAGTTTTGCAAAAAAAAAAATTACCCCGCTAGGTGGTTTCCGAGTCGAGTTATAGCTAAAATACTTAATCGGTTCATACATTTGCCTCATATTCGAAATACATATTGCTAATAAAAATGTAAATATTTTTGCAGAAAATGTAGCCGGTAGGTGGGGCTAGAGGCGAGTTATTACTAACTAGTACTACTTTTACGTAAGATTTGCCAAAATATCGTACGGCTGTTGAAAGCTCATACGCAAAAGCAAAAACAAAATACATGTAGGGGAATAAAAAAATCAAATCGGCCGCTATAGTACTACACCTTATATGAATTCGCCTTGCTTGGGATGTGCATCAAAGCATACTCAATACACACATATGTATGTACGTGTAGGTAGATCAAGGCAAATATGACGTGATTACCTAAAACTCCAGTACCTACAACGAAAGAATTCTATTCAAAACCAATACATTCGCACATATAGTACACTTGAAAAAAGGTGCAAGATTAAAAAAGGGATGCAAGATCATACATACACAAAAGTTTCGGGTAATTTTGTCAACTTGGCCTTAAAAAATGCATAGAAATTTTTTCTTAAATATCTGGTAAGGGTCTCCCGTAATTTACCGAGAGTTTAATTGCTACGAAGATTGAATGTATATAGTGCAAAAAAACTGTGTTAAGTTCTTTCGCTATTTCTGGGACGTGTACGCTGCCGGCGTTGTCGTAATCTAGTTTTCTATCATTCTTGGATGTTATCCATTGTATCGTCATAGAAAAACAGATAACGGGGGGCAATTGTATCAACTGCGCGTATCAATTGACATTGACAATCGCTGGGTAGTCTTGTATTCGCTATTGCTATGCAAAACCTACAAACCACACATACACGTCGGGTTATGCCGTTCGGTGAAGTCAATCAAGTATGCACATCTGCAAATACGTTAATTAGGGCAGTGATATGGTCGTATTTGTTGTTCAAAGTTTAAAAGACAGTGACAAAAAGCTCGTAGGTAAATGGGCCAGTACAAAGCCCCATTTGCCTCTGCACTAGCGCTGCAAAACTACCGATAGTCGTACCACCGATAGTTTTCGATGTTTTTAGAAAAACCATCGATACTTCCGATGGTACTATCGAACTCTAACAATAAACGTGGACAGTCGCAATTTTATTTTTCAACGCATTTTATTATTAAAAGAGGAAATTGATGGTATTCATTAGATATACTTACAGCTATGGCCAAAAAAATAGAAACATCCTGCTTGATAGTACATATTGAAATAAAACATATAGTAAATATAATTAAATTTGATTCTTACCATGGTTGCTCAACACTGGATCAATTACCTACATATTTGTTCCACTTTAAATCATTATTCAACAGTGTCTGCATTTCTAACTGTATTCTTATTGTTTGATTTATTCAAAACCAAGTTGGCCAAAATAATAGAAACAAAGCAAAAAATATTTTATAATTAAAAAAAAAAACAATTATGAAATTGAGTAGGTATTCGCTGTTTAATAGTTGTGTTGATTTGTTTTAACAATTTCAAAACGAATTTGATATTTTCACTGGCCCAGTTCCACGAAATGGGTCGAGAAAAGCAACTTACTTCTACAGAAGGCGGCATGATCAAGTTTCTCCGACTGAGTGGCAAATCCACATTAAGTCCTCACCGAAAAAGGTACTTACAGCGCTTTACGCAAAAAAAAACTGTGGGAAACCGAGGTCGACCGCAAAAATAGAGTCCTTCTGGTAAAAACTTGGTAATGAGAAAGGCTAAGTCGAATCCGTTTTTTTTCGTCACGTGAGCTGAAAGACTCTACAGGACTTCAAGTTAGTGCAAGAACGATTAGGCGAAACTTGGTAGAACATAACCTTCGGACGTGGGTACCGATAAAAGATCACCTTAAAAAAAAACATCGACAAAGTCGCATGTTATGGACTACGAAATATCATATACAAAGATTTAGAGCAAGCTTTCAGAAGCAAAATGTACTTTAACAATTGACGAAACCAAATTAATTTGTCTGGGATGGATGGCAAAAAGTTTGATCGCCGTTTGATATACGAAGTCCACTATAGTTATAACATGGTGGCGGAAGTATCCTGTTGTGGGGCTGTTTTTCGTGGTATGGAGTGGAAAAAGTACGAAAGAAAGTTATGCCTTTAAAGTGAGGTTTCCAGCAGAATAACGACCCTAAACATACCGCCAAATATACGAAAATTGGTTTTACTTGGAAAAAATTGATCTTTTGGATTGGCCGTCTCAATCATCGAACTTAAATCTGATTGAGAATTTATGGCAAGACCTAAAAGTTGAAGTTGAAAAACATTCACCTTCAAGTTCAGCTGAATTGTGGAAAATTGTGCAGGACACGTGCTATAAAATTCCAGTTTATAAATGTCGCAAACTTGTGGACTCTATGCCTAAAAGAATAACTGAGGCTATCAAAAATAGAGGCTTTTCTATTACTTAATAGTGACAGTAATGACAATAATAATTTTAATAATAAAAATAAATTTTATAGCCGTTGACACAATTCGTTTCAATTTTTTTGGCCAAATGGATTTTGAGTAAATTAAACAATATGATTGCAATTAGAAATGCAGACAGTGTTTTAGAGTTAATTTGAAAATTTTAAAGTGTCTACCTACTTATACAACTGCAACTGAAATGTATACAAAATAATTTTACCATCCGTCCGTAAAAAGATCAAACTTACACTAAACGGCGAACATTTTAGTGAAACTTTGCAAATTTTCGTACGAACTGTGATATTTTGATTTGTAAGATTTTTGTTTAGCAGCGCTCTTGGTTTAATAAAAAATAATCGAAAATTAGTTTGCAAAAAAAAAAAAGATAAAAATAACCAACAAAAAGCATTAACAGTATTTAGGCCTTTTAATAATTTTATTCGTCGATATTTCGATCTCAATTTGACAAAAAAAATTTTTTGGTTACTAATTAATAATAATGTAACTTAAACAAAACCAAACAGAAAAATAACGTCGTCTAATGAATGTTTATTACAATTTCAAATATGTATAAAAAAAACTGTCAGTGTACCAGGTATTTAATAGCAGCTGAGCGAAGGTTTCGGTAGGACAGCGTCTAACCCCTAAATGATTCATGACTACGTACAAAATGATATATGTATAAAAATGTTAATGCACTTAAATGTTCCCATTGAATCGTGACTAATGTATGAAAATTATTAAGAACATATATAATAAAAAATATACAGAAAAATTATTAATGTGAAACATTGCATAATATATAGAATATCGATTTATCAAGGCTATAAAAAGTAGATACATATAAATGCGACCAGAAAAGAGTGCCTTTGATCTATAAAAATATGGTAATGTATTCAGTTGCGATTACGTTAGTTGTAAGATAGATTAGTAAGATTCTGTTCACATCATGTACTTGATGGCACTTAATTGATAACTAAATCATTCACCTTATGTAAACATAGACTTTAAATACACAACCTTGAATTTTCAATTGATTGCACTTCAAGCGCAAAGAACCAAGAACCGGTACTCACGAGCAGCGGTGTCGCACGAAGCGTTCCGGCGAGCGCACCGAGTGACAAATTCTCGGATATCTCGGAAACGGCATATGATAAACAAACTTTTGACTACATATTTTTGAAGGGGGCGTGTTGCGCGTATTATGGTAGTAGCTAGTTTCTTTTTTTTTTTAGCGTGAAGAACACAATAAAAAATTTGATTGTTTAAAAGAAATGTATGCAAAAAACATTTGTTTAAACCAATTCATATCGATTTATTCCTATTTTTGTACTCCAAACATATCTATTTTTTAATTTAAGTGTGCAAAAAACTTTGACATAAACAAATAACCGAATTTTTAAAAAATATAAATACTGTGATATATGCGTCACATCCATTACACTATTGAATATTTTTTCCCAAAATTGGTGACTTAGCGGTTTTTAGGGGTCCCACTTGACATGGCTTTAATCAGATTAAATTTTTTAAAACTGATTTCGTTACACAGTTGAGACGAAAGATATAACGTAGAGAAAGAGATAATTGAAAAAACCGGCGTATACACAACGATAAAATAAACATAATGCGAACATACAAATTCACGCATTTTTATAAGTACATACATATTTCATGAAAAACTACTAGCTGAAAAGACAGAAATCAAAAAAAGCTCATGTTCTTATGTTTTGCATAAACTTTTCAGATTTAGCATTCCTGAAACCACGAGATATTTGTGTGAAAGTGGGAATACTGTCATAAGAAAATAAACAATCTGCTCTTGTTATTATTATCCTATTTGGATATTGAATATAGCACTTCTTCGTTAGTTTTCAGAGCGAAGAACGTAGAAGTTGCATATTTTTACCGTTACCATATCAAACAAAATTTAACGTTCTGTGGTGGAAATTACAGTCTAATTCTGTCCAATTGCGTGCCTCAAGAAATGAAACGGCGTGCAACTTCTTTTTAATCTACATTATTTAGGCAGTTGCTGTGGTGGATGCACATAAGATAATGAAAAACTCTTTTCGTTTGTTTTTATTTTTTTTTGTACCCCATGGTTGTCACAAGTTATAAAATTTTTCTAGTTCAATTTAAATTAAGAATATAGTTTCTTTAATTAGTTTATGTATGTGTTTGTCAAGCGTCGCCAATTCCAAATTATTGTAGTGCACGCAATTAAAATTAATAAGTCTCAAGGCTATACCCCAACATGAGTTGGTTGGTGCTTTTCCAAAAAAAAAAAAAAAAAAATAGTTGTCTTAAGCAGGCGTAAAAGAAATACGAAAACCACAAAGTATGTAGATCACTGGGAATAAGTGGAACAGAAAAATATATAGATACAATATATGTATATCCAGTATACCGCCAACTAATTTTCTTTGCGTAAAATGTGACCAACACATACATATGTACATAGTTTATTTAACTTCCAAAAGCCAATAATATCAATTGAAATACTAACCATTGTTTTTGTTGATATTGAATAAACATACTATTTTTAAGCAAATTTTAATGTTATTGTACATATGCATATCTTTTGAGATGCTCTCTTTCTCTCTGCTTCACTCAGTATATCTCTCATATTCTTAATTTTTCAAAATGTTTTACTTCTTCAAAGTGTACGGCACGCGACTTTTTTATTTAAAAAATTCTGAAATTCGGACCACTGTAAGTAAATCTTGTGTTTTATTAATCTATTATCGTAATAACTTAGCCGGCTTTTGAAATCAAACATTTGTTACTAATCCCCATGCTTACACACACGTATTCTGCTATTTGTCATACCAAGTCTCACATGCGGTATAAAAGTATGTTCCCGGCATTTCCAAAATATGCTGGCCAAATAATAAAAAAGCAATAACAAAAAAAAATTGCCAACTACCATGGCAAAGCCAACCAAAAATGCCAGCTGACTCTCATGTACATGCATTTCTCTTTCGACGTTTTTCTCGCCTCAAAGGTCACCTTGACGCATATGTATGCCGGCATACATCAAATAACAATAACAACAGCAACTACAAATAAACATTGCTGACACATCAACCGTATACAACAGCAAACAATACGCAAACGCTGCCACGACGAAGAGAGGAGAAGCGCCACGACCAACCAAGGCAAAGTTTTTACATGCTTTTTATCCAAAATTTCGTCAGTCACAATACCCTCTCTCCAGTGGCGTTAGCCCCATTTCATTCACCAGCTACCTAAACCATTGTTGCCGTTTTCATTGAATTTCCCCAAAATTGGTAGTTTCTTTCCGATAAATAAGGCTTTGGTAGATTAGTTGGTTTTTTGTGATTTTTCTGGGCTTTAGTAGGAAAAGCATTCGACTCATTAAACATTAATGAAAAATTTTTCTTCGTTAAAGCTTATACGATAAAAGAAGAAAAGAATAAGGGGAAGAAGGTATTTATTGCTGAACTTAAGTTGCCGTGGGGAGCGTTGCGTTAATCAGTATGTATTATTTATATATATATATTTACATATGTACATATATACAATTTACAATAATTCCAAAAATATATAAATAAATATGCAATGTACCATAATTCCAAAAAGGGTTAAGAATATTCTTTTTATTAAAAAATATGTCGCAAATTTTATATTTCATTTAATTTCCCTTCGACATATGTATGTTTTCCGAGCGTTCGCTTATAATAAAGCATTATAAAAATAATAACATAAATATTTAAAACTCTGTTTGAAATTTAAAGAAATTCAATGAAGCTCGCTTAAAGCTTCAACATTTTTAATAAGAATTTGGTAATTTTTTACTGACGCATGTCCGTGTCGCATGTTTGAAAAATCTATTATATGAAAAAGAACCACGAAACGTTGAAGAAAATTTGCTGGATATTTTTCACATTTGCACAAAGCTGATTCAAACTGGGGTTGTTGTCGAATTAAAAATGTTTTAACAAAATATTGTTAAAACTCATTCAAGAAAAATAAACAATCAAAAGTTGTCAATATATGGTGGGGCTTTAATTATGAAGTGGATTGTATATCTAAAGTTTAATGCAATAGGTTTATCTTTAGCCAATTTTTATAAGTTGAGATAAATAAGCTTTTTTAATAAATAATCTCATTTGGTAGATTGAAGTTGATTTTCAAAATTCCAAATTTCGGTAGGAAAACAATTGTTGATTGGCAACACTGATCTAAAATGCGTGCGTGCTCTTTATCGCTCCTGCTGCTGCTATTGTGGCCATTGTGGCCCTCTACGTCACACTGACTGCCGCACTCCAATAGCCTGTCGGCCAGTTATAGCAGTTGCAGCAACGATTTATAAGCGGAAAAGTGCTCTCGTCGAGTAATTGTGTGTCGAAGCGAAATCCAGTCAAAGTCAAACAGTCGGTCGCTGTCACCGTGAGCAGACGTTTAACGCGCTTTTAATTCCCGCCAAGTGTGTTTTGAGTGTTTAAAACAGCTATCAATAAAGTCAGTTAATATTGCAACAAAAAAAAAATTCATTGATCAAATAAAACAACAACTAAAGTAAGCAAATACAATCAATCCAATTGTACTTTTTTTCAATAAAATTAGTAATATACGTACATACATAGAGGTTGTGTGATTTCAACTGTAAATGAAATTAATTGTTTACCGATAGTATCAACTTTCTAGTAGATAAAATATAATAGCAGATAGTCAGCAGATACAAAATGTGAACACTTGTTTATTTAGAGCATATGTACATATATGTATGTAAGTATGTATGTATGTATAATTTACATACATTTCAAACTCAAAGCATGAGTGATTTTTTGTAATTTCTACTAAAGCGGTGAGCTCATGCACGTACACAGCTTACTTTATTGCACAATTAAATGAAATAATTGTTTTTTTTGTGCAAGTGAAAAGTATTAAATACATAGTATGTACTTACATACATATACAGTTTTTCTTTATCTCCTGTATTTGTGACCGGTAAATTATCAGTTTGTAATGATTGGCTGAATTAAAAATGTAAACGATTTTTTGATAAAAAAAAACCATTTTATATATGTACATACTCGTATATGTGTATGTACATACATACATATATATATGTGTATACGTATGTGCATATACCTATTAATACATACGTGCAGTTTTGATATTCCTTTCCAGTGTCAATGTCACCTTTAGTCTGACATGCATATGTATGTATATATGTATGTATATAGTATAACTATGTATAATTTGTATAAAAACAGATACGATATGTATTTATGTACATATGTATGTACATACAAAGATGTCTATACAAAAAACTGAAATTTATAAAATTAGTGTTTGAAGTTTTTCCTGAGAATATTTTTTTTTTTTTTGACTAAAGGACCACCACTTAGTAAGTGTTAGGTTCAATAACGTCCAAAGAAAAAAGCCACAAAATAGCTGTGGCTGTTTCATTCATGGAAAAGCTTTTCATAGAAGTCAACTTCAATTCGGAGATCAAACTGGGTTATTCTGGCGTTTGTCTACATGTATGTACATACATACATGATGAAATGGAAAACAAAAATGAGCACAATTGATAATAGATTTGCCAAATCTGGCCAATTTGTGACCGTTTAACCGTTATGAAAACATTAAACATGAAATAATACCTGAAATGCGTTATTAATTTTTAAAATTTCGCAAATTTAATGGAGTAATGAACCGGTTATGCAAAAATATTTTTGGTGCACGTGACTAAGTTCACATTCAAAAAAATCTGAAAAATTTGTAGAAATGTTTCCAAAAATCGTAAGATTGGCTCAACTACTGATTGTTAAGTATGCTTCTGTGGCCGAGAACTAGAAAAAACCGCCTTACTACACCTAAAGAAATGCGAAAGTAGGTATGCTCTTGATCATAATATTTGCCTAGAAGCAAGTAAAAATAATGACAAAATATCAGAAAATATGTGGCTTTTATTAATACCTTTACAATTGTTTTCCTCTAGTAACAAAAAAAATTAAAATATCCATTTTCGCAAACAATCTGCAGGGCGCAAGTTGTATCAATTGATAAACAAGTTCAGCTTTACCGCAAAAAAAAAAACATTAACAGCGCTGTTGCATCCAAAGTGCATTGGCCTTTTGCCGCAACATGCACAATACGTTTGCTTTACAACTATGTATTACTTTTTCTTGGCAAGTGTGACGGTTGCCAAATTACATACATATGTACGCGTGTACCTTGTTTTTTACTACAGATATAGAATTTTACACATTTCTCTCCATAACCAACCTTACCCAGGCGCCCATTTCACTTGCACTTTCATTAAACGCATGCGCATTTGAAACAACTCTCGCCTGCCAATGTGCAGAGCAAACAGCTGATTTAGTGGAGAGCTAGCAGAAAAGTGAACCGCAGAAGAGATGGAGGCAGGCGATAATTGGTAGTGGCGTTATAGGCAATTTCTATTAAGGGTGCCCTTATTATTGGCTTTTACATAAAGCTTTAAAATGCACATATACTCAAAAAAGAAGCTGTCTGGATTGAAGATGCACAGCTATCAAAGAAAGAAAAGTGGAAATGAATTGGCGATAAATAATTACATATTTATTCTTTTTGGAGATAACCTTTTATTTTATGTAGCTTTTATTTACGCAATCGATAAAAAGTAAAGGGATTTGAAAAAAAATCGTAATTTTAAGCAGTTTTGTGGAATGAGGCAAAGTGGAAAAGTGCATTCATTATTATACTTATGTATGTATATTAATCAAACCTGTTTAACGTATTGATAAAATTATTAATACAATTGTAAAACAAAAGTCGGGGCTTGGTTTGACTATTTGATCTGTCGACGATTTCCCAGGCAGTTTTCACGTGCTTGTGTGTTTTGTCATCTCTTTCTAGCCGGTTGATGCAAAATCGACTCAGATACATTCAGACTGGGTGCTAATTTATAAAATGTTTTATTTTCCTCATTAAATATTATCAATTCGTTCCTAACCGAACGCATAAATCAACATCAAGTTCCCTCGCCATAATTAATTTGTTAGCCGCCGTTGTAAAGATTCAAACAGCTTCCTTATTGGCAACTTGTCTCTCTTTCATAATTTATATATGCATGGAAATTTGACTCAATATTCGATTTGTTCATGCCCGAAAAGTTCCTGTCAGCTCTCTCAGACCATTTTTAAAGATGCTTTAATTTTTAAGTAACACACAAATTGTTAAATAACATTCATGCATACCAAACCAATTTCGATTTGATGTTGCAATGGTTTTAGAGTTACCACTAAAAAAATTTACCAAAGTTGTGTAACAACGCGATACGTAGTAAAAAAATAAAAATGTGACAAATTTGGCACATTTCGGACACTTGTACTAACTTTTATGTGCATATTATACAAAGCTAACTGTGAATAAGATTGCATTTGTATTATTAAAACTTTTTATTGTGATCATTGATCTACGCGATGGCTAAATATGTTGGAAATATGCGTTCCTAAATCCGTTTGGTTTTCAAAAAAGAATTAAACACATACTATCTGGTTGGTACCAAAAAACTTCAATGTTAGTAAGTGTGGACAGAATACGAAAAGTTTTTTACCGGTGTCGTAAGCTTTGCTGCCGGTGCAGATTATACCTGTAAATAGTTCAAAAGTTACCATCATTTTATAATTTTATTATATGCAGGTTTATACGATATACAAATATAATTCTATCAAAGCTCCTGATATATGTATTTATAATTGTCAAAGTATCATTTACTTGCTTAATTATGCGAATGAATAGTTTTTTTTTAAGTTTCAAATCGGTTTCCAATTATACGTACATACATATAGAACGAAAACGTAATGTTTACAGTAATTTTGTTTTGGATAATTCAATACATTACTATTTACCAGACATATGTACGTCAGTTATATTTCTTAAAGCAAACGTTAAGTGAGCAAGGTTTTTTATTGCTACTCATGAAATGTTTTAAATTTTCATTTTATTTCAAAACGATTATGGACACCCCTAAAATGTGTACGTACATACATATATTTATGAAGATTCATATATGTACATATGTATTTTGTACGTTGCAATATGCGAATGACTGAAGGAAAATACACGTACATCCCTATATTGCCTTTTCGTTGTGCGCGCCTGTCTTTAGCTGTGTACTCGGCCTGTTTTTGACTTTGAAAATGCACGATGAAGGACAAACTCTGTTTTTAGCTAGGACGCTTCTAATTTACTTTTTTCATCTTTGTTGTAGACAAAGTATTTTGGTAACGAACCTATATAAAATGCATGTGCATACATACATACAAACATGTGTAAGTAAGTATTTGAGATGGGCTCTTGAAGGAGGTGCACGTGTACGAAATGCAATAATATTAAACTAAGGCAGGAGAGAAATGCTTGTGTCAGTGTATATGTACTAAATATGCCTTTATTAAAAAAAAAACCCCATGTACAAAAATGTAAAAACGATACCTAGAAAATATTCATATCAAAAATATTTTCACAACTTTAGAGAAATTATTAGTTCTCAAATTGATATTCAATACGATTTGCTCCGAAAGCTTGGAAAAGTCTATATTTCTTGCTCTCCACCCACGACCTTCGGCAAGCACGCTACCAACTGTATCAAGCTAAGCAACTTTTCCGCTTTCCTTGATATTTAAAAGAAAATATGTATATATAAATATAAATATATATGTATATATTTTATGTGGGCTTTAAGGATTTTAATTCAATACTCTGTGCTTCTTTTCATGATGAAAGCTACCTAAAAGTTTGGTTCCAAATAGGTCGTCCAGAGAATGGCAGCCATTTTTATTTTGATCTTGGCAAACTATGACAGTCTGTTTTAAAAAAATTTAATATTTTGATGTGAAAGCCATAACCTTAAAACCTTTGAAGGTGGTAAAAAGCACCCTGTATATATTGAGTTATTTATAGCGTTTCAGTATAAAGAAAGAAAAAAAAATTGAACACCTATTTTATTTAAGCATAGCTACTGTACCCTTCATACCATTCAAGGAACGACATTAGAGTTCATGTTGTGAAATAGCTTTTTTCAACTAGCGAATCATAAATATTGCCACGCAAAAACATCCTCTTTGAGATGAGAAAACCAAGGCCCTTATTATGAGTTGTATTCGACGTTCGATCTTTATTGATTAACGAACATCGAGAATCGAATGTCAAATTCGTGTTATGCGGTGTGCAACTAAAATTCGAAATTCGCTGTGCACAGAATTTTGTTTTCGACGCTGTATCGTAATGAATGAGCGTCATAATTCCAAATAAGAAGCAAAAGATTCGAAGATCGAATTCAACTCTTATACAGACTACAATTTGATATAAAAAGAATTTGATATAAATGGTGGCCATTCACGTGTTTGTGCTTTCCAATAGCTAATAATTTACTGCGAATATTTCGTTATCGCAATTAACTATAATAATTCTGTTAGATTTGTGCCTACATGCAGTCACACATAGTTATGCACATATGTATGTATGTGTATTGCAATTAAAAGGAATTTGTTGATTCAATAGCGTTGAAATTAACAGATATGAATACAAGTGTTATCAGCAGAGAACAGAGCAAAAACAAAAATTGCGTTTAAAAGTTGCCGGAAATTATTTGCAAGTTTGTAATGTTTCGGCATTTGTACAGCGTGTAATGTAATTCAGTTATCAATCTTTTTAAAAGGTCATCCAGTAATGAAAAGAAAAATCTCATACAACTAAAAAGATAGAACCACTATTACAGTCTATCGATACCTTTCAGAACACTAGGTGGTCTGAGTTTACAACTAATGCTGCAAAATTAGAGCGTCTTTATGATCCCCCCCCATTATCTAAGCAGCTGTGCGAACTTTGAATGCTCTAATTTTAAATTCTGTGAGTTTATACAAAAAGCTAAACTAGTATAAAAATCGAACTGGAACAATATCGAATATTCAATTACGTTCTGATAACAAAAATAAGATTAGATTGTTTTCAAAGTGTTGCGAGAAAAATAAGCAAAAAACTTACATATGTATATGTATATGTATGTATAAGAATATTTTATTTTTAAATGATTCATACAATAACTTGGAATTTCTCGGCAGATATGAACCTGATATTATATTTGCCCATTCATGCTGCTCTTGTCAGGCAGCATGTGTTTACACACGTGAACTTAAAATAACAACTCGAAGAGTCTTATATTAAGGTGTACTGAACTATTATTATCGCTCCACGTTTTTTTTTTAAATACTTTTAAAAGCAGAACACACATACATATGTGCATACATATACAGTGAAATTGCTTATTGCGGACAGCCTTTATAACTGGGCAGCTTCAAGAGCCGGACAAATTTCGTGCACACTTTTCATTAATTTTTCCCCATATATTTTACCTAAGAAAATTCTCATAAACGGACAAAATGCAAAGATATCCCAAGAATGTTTTTTAATAGTTTTGATAAAAATGAAATTGCCCTTCTTTGCATGACAGCTGTGGCAGACGTCGTTGGAAGCTAGTTTATACGTGACGGGTCCCAAGCCTAGCGCACAACAAGATGCTGGGACGTTTGTTTTGTTTTAAGGACATATGTATTTATATAGCAAGCCGCTTGCTCCAAGTCAGACGCCCGCTCGCTGCCGCAACTACTGATGATCATCCTGCAGATTCTGATGAACTGATGAACGCTCTTAAATCGAAACTCTGCAAAATTACAGTTGGAGTAATATTATACTTGGTGTGGGATATTATGACAGCGAATGCTGTAAGGCTACGCTAAAATGTTTCGAATGCACTTTTTCTTTAACCGGTTTCCAGTTGGTCTCCTAACCCAACTTGACAAGGGATGAGGGAAAATCGTTCCAGTAGACATCAACTGTTCACCCTGTGGGAAAAACAGTTAATAAAAATGTTTTTTTTTTCACTCAAACTTCATAAAAAATAGGAGTGATCCATAAATAGTGAAATGTTGTTGTATGCATGTTTGGTTTGCGCAAGTTAAGAGAAATTAAAAAAATTATTAAAATTGGTCTCAAACAAGTGGTACCTAATTTGGGCCGATAGTATGTGTATTTCTATATACATATGTATTTTAATTTAAGCATAATAAAAGAAGATAGCGTAACAAAACTCGGCACATAAGTTACTCTTATGAAAGATACCTACGGTACTGGAATTTGGCGAAATCGGGCTACAACCACGCTCACCATTCATAAAACGGAAATTTACAAAAATTAAAATATGCGAATTTTCAGTAACCATTAAACGTAATATCAAAGAACGTAGATTACAAAGAAGCTGCATTACTCCACCCTTTTCTCTAACAGAAAATCTCGTCAAATTTCACCATACCAGAATTAATTTAACTGATTGATATTAGATTAGTTCAAATCGCTTTTTGGTGTGGTGAAATTGGATTAAAATTCTTGACAGAGGAAACGAAACGCCATGGAACTTTTTGTAATCTACGTACTTTGGTAATATACATACATGGGATTGTCTTGTAGAAAGAAGTAATTAAGCGATCAAAATTGCCAAATTCAGCCTAGTCCTCAATGAACGCTCCTCATGTAGCGGAATTTGTGAAATATATAAAAAAAATAGATATTTCACTAATTAGCGAAGAAAAATTTCCCAAATTCGATATTTCGATTGATTTCCTGAGCACCTATTTTTTCTTTAAAACAGATTTCTTAATATTTTTACGAATATATACGAATGGTCCAATTGAAAGGTTTTTTTTATTAACTTTAATTTTTTTAACTTCACCCAGTTCCAAATATAGTTATGAACGGATCAGATGATACAAGCAGATAATTACGAATATCAGTATTTGTTCAAATTCTATTCAATTTTCTGGAAAACCTCCATATATAATTTATGTTGTATTTATTGCCCGATTCTTCATCTTTCTCCGAGAGCATTTTCAGTAAAATAGTTTAAGCCTCAAAATATTTAAATATACGCTCAGATATAGATAAAAGACAATGAATTTCGTCCCTTCAATCTCGTACCTTTCATTTATTTGCAGTGAGCATATCGAGCCCACTTTTTTTGAAGGAAAATTTCAATCGCTTTTTTTAAATGCCATTTTGATTTGCGTACATATTTTTAATTATTTACGTAAACGGTATATTTTCTTCTTCTAAATTTTAAGAAAGGGCTGAATAATCAAGCAGAATTATAGTAAAAACGATCTTGCATATAGACGATATTAAAATGCACGAAAAACTTTGTATGTTTTCGCTGTACAGTCCTTTAATCATTTTCCTAAATTTTTTCTAAGGCAAAATATTACTTTTTGGAGAGAAAAATTTAATTTATTTTAACTGAATCATTGCAATTTTGAAATTTAATGGTCTAAAAATTGATTGTTTTGTGCCATCAAGGCAGCATATTTTTAATCACCAACATTCCTCTTAGACCAGACGAGAGAGAAAACTGTTTAAGCTATTAATTATTGTTGTTCTCTGTGGACTTATTTATAATATATGCACATTTGTGCATATATACAGCCATATTTATATATGTTCATTTAAACTCGCACCAGTATATATTGGAAATTTTTGGGAATTATTTAATACTACATGCGTATACATGCAACAATTGAATTGACCTTCATGAAGGTTACTTCGATTTGATATGCGAAATTTGGATATATGTAGATACATAAGTACATATGTACATACATACATATATACGAATAAACATGCTCGTAAATATGTTTTGTGATATTTAAGAGAGAGGTAGTGAGTAGGTCGAAGTTATTAATATATTTTTAACAGCGTTGGCACGTGCGCGCATGTTGCAAAACATCAACTGCAGATGCCATGTGACAAAGGCACCCACTCATGCCGGTCACACTGCCAGTCAGTCAGTATGTGTGAATAAAGTATAATGTGGTTCATTTATTATACCTAAAATATGTAAAAGCTAAACAGGTTTGTGAAAAGCTAAACATGACGGAAGCCAAAAATCAATTGAAAGTTTTACTTTGTAAAGTTATCATTTACCTATTTTTCACACCTATTAATATTAATTGTGAGTGGCGTTAAGTGGTACATACATACATACATTGAAACGGTGACCATCCGCACCACTTTACTTAATATTTCGGTCAGTGAAATCTCTCCTTTTTTTCTTTACATCTTTTGTCTGTTGTTTCTTAAAGTATACTTTAAATTCGCCATCTCCTGTTAGGTGAATTACAGCACAAGAAATATTTTAGATAATACATGTCAAGAAATGTGAGGGTTTCTTTACACATAAAAAAAAACCTATTTGAAGAGTGATAATTTTACGCCAAAATACCAGAAGTGATCACATTATTTCAATACTCGTAACGTCTTTAACTATCCCTTTTTTCACGAGCCCGAAATTGCGCAATTTCGACATTCAATATCAATTTAAAATGATGACTGTTTACACACCGATTACACATCGATTAGAGCTTACTTCTTGAGTTCTGACCAATGGTCACCCTGGGACGTGATAGGTACGTTTTATATTTTCATTTGGCATAGTTGTATTTAATAGAACGAAATTTCAACTCAGATATATCACTTTTGATAATTAAAATTTGTGTCATGTTTTCGCTCCTTTTCATTCTTATCTAACAACCACAATAGGTAGATTACGGAGTAGATCACAGTTGCAATTGAGTAAAATTTATTGCAATTTGGCTGAAACTGTGCTGTGTGTGGATTCCAGTTTTGTGATATGCCCAGCTTACGATTTTTTTTTGAAACGCTGAATTTATTTCTCTAAAAAAGTATTTTATGTATAAAAATGTAAATATGTGGTTTTATTTGCAATACATTCGGTAATTGTGCATCTACATACATAAATCGTGATTGGTATACTGAGTGACCGTTTCCCTGGACTTTAGCCCGTCAAGCTCCATGTCCTAGTTCATTTTTAACTCCACCCGTGTGCGAGCGTGAGTTAGCAAGAACTTTGTTGTTCGCTATATTTTACATAGGATTTCTTTCCAAAGCCTATTGCTCGTTGAGATCGTATCCCTACTCTTTTTCACCTCCACCCCTGTGCCACCGCTTCCTTGTCAAAGAAGTCTCAACAATTGGTTTGTGTGAGTTTTGGTGAAAGAATTAATATGGCTCATCTCACAATATTACATGAAGTTCAAAGGAATTTGTGTTGCTTGTTTTTTATAAGAACAAAGAACTATATCACATGTTTAATTAATTATGAACTACAAAAGTTTGATTGCACCAACAATTTCATGTATTTACCACTAAATGTAGAAAACTCAATTTTATTTACTTATAATAATGACATTTGTTAATTAAAATCAATGTTTGCATAACGAAAGAATTTCCAATTAGAAGAATGCATCAAATATTTCGTAAACTACGAAACATATTTGGATTTTATGCAACTTAAATTCTACAACTAGTTAGGTACATATTTTGCGTACTTGTTAAAATTTTTTTAACAAAAACGGATTACATTTTTCCCCTTTTCTACTTCCTTTGCAAATGCAACATTTTGTGCGGGAGAGCTAGAAACAAGCTGCCATTATGTATCAAACCTTTAATAATTGAATCATGGTGATTTTCCATAGGTATCAATCTAAGAATTACTTTGTTCACTGGCAATAAATGTCATAATTGCAAAAGTCATGTAAACACATTATCGTGCTCGGCGAATTAAACTTTTATAGTGTTGAAAACACTGTTTTTTAAGGAGTACTTTCATCATACTAGCTAGTGTTGGTGTTAGCGAAAACTTTTCGAAAACTAATCGAATTCATTCGGAATATAAAACACCAAAAGTGAAAGGAGTTGGTATTGTATCGTTACTCACTTACTTAAATCACCGCTTGAGATTGTAACACAAATTTAGGGACCTACAAGCTTCATGCCGACTTCAAACGGCGGATGCTTTTTGTGAGAAGTTTTTGTTTCATGGCAGAAATTCTCTCGGAGGTTTGCCATTGCCTGGCGAGGGGCGGCGACCGCTATTACAATAGAAAAAACTTTTCTATAATATTTGATGTACTTGCCCCGGCCAGAATTCGAACCCGGGACCTACCGAATGAACCGAATGAAATGCAGAACAGGCCCGATAGACATAGCAGGCAGGTAGGCCACGAATTCGAGTCCTATACGGGGTTAGTAACTTCAAATTTTTCTAATAGCGGTCGCCACTCGACAATGGAAAAACCCCCGAGTATATTTCTGCCATGAAAAAACTTCTCATAAAAATCATTTGCCGTGCGGAGTCGGCAGCCTACAAATTGAGACCCAGGAAAATCGTAGTAAAAAATAATAAATCATAATAATAAGAATCTGGCGCTTAGATAATAGCCTGATCAACGCTCTAAAAAGGAAAATGATAAAAATGTTTGTAGGTTTAAATACCACTACATGGAAGGTAGGGTATTTTTTTGATTTTGATATTTTCTGTTCATACATAAATATGTACATACATACATGCATATATTGTGGGTTGGCAAAACATACATATATATGTATCAGAATATGAAAACTTTATTTATTTATTTATTTATTCGGTCTAAGAACTTAATGTTCGATACAGGCTATTAAGATTGCTTAAAATTAAAATTAGTTAAAGTAAAAAAATAACAGCTAAATGCACAAATGCAGTAGCATTTATGCCGGGTTATTGCAAAGATGTGCCATTACCATAGTTCTTAATGTGGTCCTTGGCAAGGAAACATCTAAATCTAAAGAACTTAAAATCAAATTGAGTTCATTTAATGTTTTTTTTTTACTGGCGCATTCAAACTATACGTAGTTTTGCTGAGGCCAACATTAAATAAATCAAAGCTGCGCAAATTTCTAGGACGAACATTAAAATAAATTTTGCTCAAAAGGTGAGGGCAGTCTATCTTTCCAGATACGATATCGATCATGAAAGTATGTATAAGACAAAAACGCTCTTCTGTTACTAAGCGTCATTAGATTAATTAATTGACAGCGAGAAAAATATGATGGCTTCGGTTCAGAAAAACGAATAGAACGGAGGGCAAACCGGATAAACACCTTTTGCACTGATTCAAGTCGATTTATATAAGTTTGATGGTATGGCCTCCAAATAAAGCGGCGTATTTCAATTTGGAACGAATAAAAGCTGAGTAAAGAGTTTTAAGAGTGTAGGGGTCATCAAATTCCCGACTTATTCGACGAACGAATGCAAGCATTGAATACGATTTGGCGACAATATAATTAACATGCCCCTTCAATGTGAACTTTGTGTCAAAGTAAACTCCAAGGTCTTTAACCTCATTAACCGATTCTAATTTCGTGTTGCAAATATAATACGAAGTGTGTAAAGGCGTGGTCCGTTTCGCAAAAGTAAGTAGCTAACTCAGCTTGAAGCGCAAGGGAGTCGGTGTGGTTTCTTATAACTGAATAAATTTTCAGGTCATCAGCATATAAAAGAAATTTAGATGATGAAAAGCAAGACTCAGTGTCGTTTATAAATAAAAGAAAAATTAAAGGCCCTAAAATGCTTCCTTGCGGCACCCCATGCTGATTCAAACAAACCAAATGCTTAATATTGAATGATAACTTGTTTTTAATAATGCATTCAAATAATTTCGAAACAGTGAACAGCTTTGAGATGGGTCTGTAATTACTAACATCACCTTTATTCCCACTTTTGAAAACTGGAGTAACTGATGTTATTTTCCAATCATCAATAAAAACACCGGACGCAAGAGGCTTATTAAAAATAGTTTTTAAAGGTGCAACTAATGAGGGGCAATTTTTGAGCAGAACGACCGAGAGTCCATCTAGGTCTGTTTGTGTCGAACTCTTTAATCGTTTTACGCCTTCGAAAATGTCATCATCACACAGAATAAGAGAGCCTAGACTATACATGGAGCCAAAAGTACCGAGGTCTTGTTCATCCAGATCATCTTCCACAACAAAATTCGAAGAAAAAAACGCGGCAAATAGCTCAGCTGCCTCCGTAATTGAATTGGCTGCGGTATTTTTATAAGAAACACATGTAGAAATATTCTTGGGCTTGGTGGTGCTTATATATGAGAAATACTCAATTTTTTCATAAAATATTACATAGACATGCTATGCATTTTATGCAAGAATATTTGATTAATTAGTCTTAAATTTTTTCTTCTCTTTCCTGTTTTGCAGCAAGAATGACCAGCATTTCAGATAATCTTATGACTCAAGTTGCCGATGTCTTACCCTCTGGTGGACGCAAAGTCAGCATTGTTGGCATCGGGCAAGTTGGTATGGCCTGCGCATTCAGTATTCTCGCCCAGAATGTCTCCAACGAGGTTTGCCTTGTGGACGTATGTAAGGATAAGCTGCAAGGTGAAATGATGGATTTGCAGCATGGCTCGAATTTTCTGAAGAATCCAAAAATTACCGCCAGCTCAGATTATGAAGCGACTGCCGGTTCACGTTTGTGCATTGTGACCGCCGGTGTACGTCAAAAAGAGGGTGAATCGCGCTTGTCGTTGGTGCAACGAAACACTGATATTCTCAAGCACATAGTTCCTAAGTTGGTAGAGCACTCGCCCGATACCATTTTGTTAATGATCTCCAATCCTGTGGATATTATGACTTATGTCGCATGGAAGTTATCCGGTTTGCCAAAGAATCGTGTCATTGGTAGTGGCACCAATTTGGATTCGTCACGTTTCCGTTTCTTGATGTCGCAACGTTTGGGTGTGGCGCCCACGTCTTGCCACGGCTGGATCATCGGTGAGCATGGTGACAGTTCGGTGGCCGTGTGGTCAGGCGTAAATATTGCCGGCGTGCGCTTGCGTGAGTTGAATCCCAATATTGGCACATCCGAAGATCCAGAAAATTGGGAAGAAATACACAAGAAGGTCATCGATTCGGCCTATGAAGTTATCAAATTGAAGGGCTATACCTCATGGGCAATTGGTTTGAGTTCAGCTGCGCTGGCTTCAGCCATTTTGAATAACACAAACAACATTGTTGCAGTCTCAACTTCGGTGAAGGTGAGTGTGTAGAGCGATTGTGCAAAGTGTTTGTGAAACTAAAGTTTCGATTTTTTATTTTTCATTCATAAAGGGCCAACACGGTATAGACAAGGATGTATTTTTGTCGTTGCCATGCGTTTTGAATGCCAACGGTATCACCTCAATTGTGAAACAGATACTCACTCCGACCGAAATCCAGCAATTACAGAAATCCGCAAATATTATGGATCAAGTGCAAGGTGGCATTAATTTCTAAGATGATTGCGGAAGAAGAGAAGAATTCATAGCTAATTGTGGATATGTAATGTATGTATATACATACATACATAGATACATGGGTGTGTGTGTGTGTTATACAAGCTGGCAGAGCAAGAAAATATGAATTAGTAGAATATTTGTAAACTAAGCTTTACTCTCTGGAAGAAATTACAAAAGTATTTATTTTATTGTTTTTAAATGTAAAGTAGGAAAATATTCACTCGTTTTAGTCGATCGATTAAAAAATGAGTGGCTTTCAATTCATACATACATACATATATACAATTCATACACGTTGTTTACTTACTATGTGCTTAAATTTAATTGTTTTTTATTTAAATATTCCTAATCTAAAATAGAAAACAACACACAAATAAAATAATACATTTTAATTTGATCAAAGAAAAATCCGAGTTTATTCATTATTTTATTTATTTTTCTTTAAACAAATTTATTTAATTTAGCATTTGATACAAACAACAAGCAAGATAAAATTAAAAAAAAAGTGTACAAAAACTTTTTGCAATACTCGACATTGCAAAATATTGAATACTATGAATCAACCGCATCTACCTCATTAGCGTAATTTTTGAAAAGAGTCGTCGCGAATGCCAAAGTCGCAGAGAGCGGGAGTAATGACAACATTTGTTAAGTAAGCCAGGAAATGCTTACGGCGAAGAGCAGCAGAGAAACGATTGCCCACAGTGCGGATTAGCAGAAATTTTTCAAACATAAAATTAAATGTATTTAAATCATTTATGTATATGTAGACTAAAAAAAAACAAGTCCCTAGCAAAACAAACAACAGTAAGATATCAATCGAAATTGCATTATCATTCCTTTTGAGGACGTATATGATTAGTCAAAATTTTATCTTTTTCTAACCGAAATATTAAAATAAATGTAAACTAGTTAAAAATGTACTTTAGAAAGATCCAAATTTGCACCCATTTATAACTTATTATCGATTGCACGATATTAGAATATATGAAGCAAATACTCAGGAAAATGTTACAAAATGTTGTTTTTATTGGTATCTTTAATTATATTCAATGCCACACATTCAACTTCATTAGATATTTTTTATAAGAGAAAAGAACGTGACGACAAAAGCACTTCCGTTACTTCATGCCTCGTTTGAAGGATTGACGTCACAAAGGGCTTTTAAAAAGTTGACTTTTAAAATAGTTAGTAGGTAGTGAGCTTTGTATTGTAGCAGTCGCAGCGAAAATAAAAGCTCAAGTGTCGTTATCACCTTCCTTTTCTTTTCGCTATTTCTTGGAGAAATGTGGAAAAACGTAACATAAAGTTAGTGCTCATAACACAAAACGAAACTATTCGTTTAGTAATCACCTTATACATACAATGTAAATACATATTATGCATGTCGTATGCAACTGAAACTCAGCAAATTCGATATGTAATAGAAATAAAATAGTTAATGCTTTATCAAAATATAGAAAAGTTTAGATAATTTGACAGAGAATTTTCAGCGTGCGTTAATATTAGGTTGAGTTGTACGAGTAAACGAAAGCATTCATTGCTTTATGTATCGTGTTTTATTTGGGGATTGCTTAGAAAGAGTATTTTTACTACAAACAAAACCAAGCAATTATGAAAGGGAATAAGTAATTCGTTTGGTTTTTACTCGTCTTCTATTGAGAAATGTCATGTATTGCTAGTGCCCGGTAGCAGTATCTCAAAAAGAGCACACACTTTTCGTACTTGTTGTGGAAATGGACAGTGATACGTTCGGTTTGGTTTTGTGCTTTGGTTATAACTTTGGTCCGATGTTTCTTAGGATAAAAAGAAATGGAAGTAGACAAAGTTTTGATGATTTGCCAGATAGATATAAGGATTTGTGTTATACTCCTACACTAAATAATTTGTTGATTACATCATCAAGTTCGATGTTTGCCAAAATTTCTCCTACAAGGACGTACACCGTCTTGAAGTTTCATCACAAAATGAGCGGCTTACAGTTTTGGGCCGCCTCCGAACGGCAGACAAATTTTGTGATAAGTTATATCGTTGCAGAAATACACGCTGAGGTTCGTCTTTCCCTGCCGAGGGGTGACCCCTATTTGAAAAATTTTTTTTTATAATTTTTGATGTTACATGCTCCGACTGAGATTTGAGCCCGGGGCACTTCTAATGAATAAATAGGTATCAAGCTTATGGAAAATAGATTTCAAATACTTCATAAATTGAAAAAATGTAAGAAAACATAACTTTTACAAAGTGTTATAATCGGTTGGCTATGGAAAGAAAATACCATTTACTTAAACTATATCCGGTAGGTGGCGCTGGAGTCCAGATGTTCTAGAAATGTTTCTGCATAAAATATACACACCAGGTGGCGCTGTGGTATGAAAAATCGTATTGATGGGTTGATTTAGTTGATATTCAGTATGTAGGTTGGCTGTGCAGAAAACATTTTTGGGAAAAGTAGATTCGGTATATGGGGCCGAATCCAACATATTTGTAAGCATATTTTTAAAAATTAACTCAAGAGATGCTGAAATGCTTACATATTTTAAAGTGCTCCGGCTGGTGCAGGCAAAGAGCGATTGCCACCATTTGTTTATCGAGTTACGAGGATTTTGAAGAGATGTATGGTAATCTTATAGAGTAATCTTATTGATATTTAGTCAACGCACGATAGTCAATTGTCGTTTTAAAGCATACTGTATACAGTTGCGTCAATTAGCTATACAGCCTCGGCTGGTGCAGATAAATTGTATTTACTATAATTTTCTTTTCGATACACCCTGAATTTTGCATTCATATTGAATCTCTTTATAATGCCACCGATAAGACGGAGAAATATTGGGCACATATCTCGAAACAATGCAAGTCAACGGAATTTGCGGTCTAAGGAAGCTAACGAGCAACATTAAAACCGAAATGAGATCGAATGGAAACGCATATCATAAGACAAAAGAGACACTTCAAACGAGCATGACATGCGACGAATCAGACTTCACCGTGATTGATAATTTTAATAGACGTGTAAGATGGCAAGTAAATACTGCATCCAATCCTCATCTTGTTGCCTTCCGTTGCAGCGCTACAGTCTACAGCAATACATACCAATCTGTTGTTATTGGATCCATAGGACGTCATTTATGACAACAAATATATCGATATAACTTCATGTCGACTTTTGTGGCAATTAGAACACAATTATTGTTCACACCATTCTACACTTCCACAACGAATTCATCATTACCATTATGACTACATATCCAAGGTCAAATATTCCACCGTGCAGGTTCTCTATTACCAACGTCGAAAATATACCACACATTTCTACAAATTTATTTCATGAGCGATACCCAGCATGAAGGAGACCAGCATTGTGCCCACAGCACCTTTTTTGAGTAACATAATAAATTTGATTTGATTGTTTAAAAACGCAGTAGTCCAGATACCATCCGATATTCACAAAATTATAATCGGAGCCAATAAGACACCTGTGGGTGAACACGCAAGACGTTTCAATGTGCCCTCAATTGTGGAAGTCGCCATTGTTGTAGATGGAGAACATTTTGTATTCGGTGATATATTTTCTTCTCCTATTTACATACATACATTTTCCACAAGTTTACAAAAGCTTTTCTCTTGCAAAATAAATACTGACAAAATGCATAAAATTTTGTGCAGGGCAATGTCTGTCCGGTTAGCTAGTTCTCAATAAATGCAAACGCTTTTTGCCTCACACGATTAAATTCGGACAGTTGACATATTGAAAACTTTAGTTGAGATGTTTATCAGGCTGCCCTCGTGTATGTTATCTAAAGTGCTGGTACAAGTTCTATGGTTCATGTCTATTTTCATATGCAACTTTAAAAGTCCAAAAGCTTTGACTAATGAAAAGTGATTTTCTAAAAAGCTTTTCCGTAACAGTATTTACACCCACATAACGGCTGTTTGTAACAGTACAATGGGATTAATATGAACATACATATGCGTGCATGTAGATATATCTGCAGCTAAATTCGAACTAGTCTGCTTTCAGACACGTCAAGTATTGCTTTCAACTTTGCCGCTACGTAGGTGAATGTGAAGGTGTTCGTACCAAGAAAGATATAAAGTGATAGATCTCGCTATTTGTAAACAAGTTTAGGGACGGAGCCTTCCGATATTTCAGTGTTTTAGTAGTACTAAGTGTAGGAAGATTATTTTAAGGCGGATTTATATTAAATAATTCTGCAAAATACTAAAAAAAAAGTAGCTCTTTGCCTATTTGTAAAAAAAGCTTTGTTTAATTGCAGTTGAGAATTTTCAAAATCGACAAAACCAAAGTAGCGGTATCTGTGAAGGTGTCACCAAAGAACATAGATTACAAAGAAGTTGCATCACTCCCTCCGTTCCTCTAATAGAAAATCTCATCCAATTTCACCATATCAGAACTAATTTGATTTTTCTGATTGATATTAGAATCTGGTAAGACCAATTGGTTTATGGTGTGGTGAAATTGGTCGAAAATTCTTGCCAGAGAATAGAAATGCCATGATACTCTTTAAAAATAAACTGGTGTTTTTAATTTTGAGCGATAATCTCATATCTTTTACCCGTTTGACAAAAACCTATTTATTCCTCTGAATAATAGTTATAATTTGGCGCTTACATTATAGAGCTTTATGTGTGGCCAAACTTCTCCTACAATTTATGATGTACGTTTTGATGTTGTAACACATCCTCCGAATGGAGGCGCGACCACTATTGGAAAAAACTTTTCTCCAATTTTTGATGTTACTTATTGGACTGTGACTTATTTAGCTTCATTGATTATTTTATGAGATAAAGTATTTTAAGCGCACATATGACCCGAGGCCGCTAGATCAGACGCGTCGTGATCTCAATGTAGATATGTATGTAGTTGTGCTTGTGGACTTGCTAGATACGATTTACAGCTACAGGATCGTTTTGTGAATAAGATACTAAATGTGCTAGCTCAGCTCGACATCGCGTCAGAGGTCATCACCGAGTCTGTGTCTATGCGAGTTTTGTAGCAAAAGCTATTGTGCGTATGGGACAATTAAAAGCCAGGCACTGATGTCAGCCCTTCGACATTTTCGTATACAGGTCAATGTTAACTAGGGTGTAATAGTGGTGACGTCATTGTGTTAAATTAAATCTAACATTTTAGCATGAAAAATTTTGAAAAACCGCTCACAAAAATTTTAAAGCTAACATTTTTGCATGAAAAAATTGGCAAGACCGCTCACAAAAAAATATTAAAATTCAACAGTAATTTGTAGCAACTTTGAGCTTACTCCTTATTATACTACAATTTAATAGGCTACTAAACTTACCAGAACCATTTCTAAAAAAAAGCTGATTCGAAATCCCTAAAATACCGGGATTGGTGGCTAGTAATTCCGGGATTCTCGCTACTTAAAAGATACAGTAATGCCGGAATCCCCATCCCTAATACGCACACTTTGAACATTCCTTTTGAATACCCTACAGCTTCATTCTTTAAATATTTTTGTTTACCTCGTCTACTATTTGTCTTCAAGGTATTTTCCAATGTTTTAAACATTTTATTGGGTCCGACATACTTAGAATATTTGTCGAGCAAAAGTTTACATATCCCGTTATGTTCGCAAAAGAATCCTTGTTTATTTTCAAATATTAAATTACTCAATAAACAATAAATAGTTAATTAAAACTCACTAAAACAATCCATCTGCCGATATTCGCACAAGCAGTTTTTCTTAAACACCTGAGACAGCTCTTCAATTTTACTACATAAATATTAATATGAATATAATTGTGTTATGTGGTAAACGGCCAAATTGTTATATAATCAGCTGACATTGTTATTCTACATATTTGTACTCTTAAATTGTAAAAGGTGCAGAAAATAGATGAGGGTATATTCAGATTGAGATTATTTTACATAAGAATTAGCTATAATTATATTATATTGTTTTGTTGGCAACAAATCGAATTCAATGATCACATTTTCGTAGATTTCACAAAAATTCGGACTCCGATAGATTCCAAGAATGATAGGAAACCAGATTACGACAACGCCGGCAGCTTACACGTCACAGATGTGCATACCACAGGAATAGCGAGAAGAAAAGGAAGGTGATAACTGCACTTGGGCGTTTTATTTTCGCTGCAATTGCTGCAATACAAAGCTCGGCACTTCACATTTATTTTTCTGTGTTTATGTTTTTGTAAAAATCACTCTAAACTCAGAAAAATCAACTTTTTAAGAGCCGTCACAAATGGCCAATCCTTCAAACGAGGCGAGTACGAAGTAACAGAAGTGCTTTTGTCGTCACTTTCTTTTCTCTGTAGTAGTTAGGTAGTGTAGGTAGTTTTGAAGTATTGTTCTAAGAGTGCCTTAAAAAAATTGCCTGCGGTCAACTTTCACACTGCACCGCTATACTGCATGTACATATGTATGTATCTGTGCTTGGAACCCCAATGAAAAAAGAAGGAGTGAATAGCCTTTCTCTAGAATATTAAAGGTCTTTCAATACTCATAATTTCCCCATTTATTTTTTCTTACAAAATTTTTCATTTCATATTCAGACATGTTCTGCATTTCACTTCCGAGTGAGTTTACGAGTTTTGCCCATTGGAAACTTCAGCCGATGTGAAAATGTCCGAGTGAAAGTGAATTCCAGAACATTCTCGATTACTCGCGCTTATTCCTCTTCTGTTCATTTACGTATTTCAAATAATTTCTTAATCCTTTGATCAATATTTTTATTTGTTTAGTTTTTTATGACTGTAATCGAAACTATTAATAAAGCTATTGGAATTGAGACGAAGCCTTTTTCAGTTTGATTGGGATAAAACCAAATGTATTAAATTATGAGCTAAAATTTTCAGATTTGTGTAGCTCATTTTAGTTTGTTTGCTGTATTACCTACTCATTTCTAGAGAAGGAAACTGTTAGCATTTTATGTGTACTGATCTTGAGATGTGCATTGGGCTTGCTCAGGAGCTGCTCTCTAAGGCCTTATGAAGTCAACACCTTGGCAAATTTGTTTCTGGGACAATATGATTTGGGCATGTTCACTTCGGAAACATTTCAGTTTTGAAATGTGCGCCTAAATTTATGCAGCAATAATTGACTTAAAAGTACAGCTGATGGCGCACGCCCTCACACACACACACACACAAACTAAACGCTCCACCACTATATACAAGCAAATAGGTCTCCAAAGAAATCTGTCCGTAATCATTCAACAACCAGTTAGTCGGCTAGCTTCTTTAGACCGAAACCATTCACTCACTAACTGGGCTCCTCTCTTGATCATGCCTGTGTTTTCTGTGTAAGCCAGGTTTGAGATGACTGTGCTTATTGTAAATGTTACTGTATTGCTGCTGAAGTTTTTATACTAGCACGATATTTGGATGTTAAGAGCGCTTCTCTCGACGAGTTAGAGCGCAGTTTTAGCGCGGCTGGCAAGTGATCGAGTCGTGGCGGATGGTGAAACTTTTACGTACATGTACAAGCGCGCGCACAAACAAAAAGTTGCACAAAAAAACAAAAATTAAATAAACCACCAAGAAAATGAAAAGTAAAAAATAAAACTGGAATGAAATGTAAAGTGAAAAATGAGCGTAGAATCATAAAAAATTGGCAAGTTCTTAAATTCCATGTAAATTTCGTGCTTGTGCTCTAAAAATTGATTGAAAAGCAAACAAAAACCCGAAATGAATAAGCGAAGAAACGGATTTCGTGCAAATCGTTATAGCTGATATTGTGAAAGAGCTAATTTTTGCAACAATTTTTACGCCATTGCAAATTAGAGGAATCGGAAGTGAAGGCAAATCAATAAGGTGTGTGCGTGTGTGCGTGTACGCGTAGACACAAATGTATGTATGTGTTTTGACAGATATTGCCATATTAAATTTGGTTAACTAATAGGTGTATGCATTTATTTTATAATATATAAAAGAAATGTTGGTAAAAAACGTTGAGCGGTGCAAGAAATTACGAAGAGTGTTGTTTTTGATCGAATTTTATACGTACGTTATGTATCTAAATACATACATATATACATATTATTTATATACATATGTTAAAAGGTATGAAAACAAGAAAAGACGTAGCCACACAACAAAACACAACTGGTTTCAACGTCACTATCTAGCTATAACATTTCTTGCATTACTCCAACTCCAATATTCCACACTGACTATCAGCTGTTGCTAGAAGAGCAACCAGCACTTGCTGTGCATATGCATACCCTGATGGAAAAATCTAAAAGTATAACAAATTCTAAATCATAAGTAGATAATGTTGATAGATGCGCAGCAATTCGATCATAAACTTAGTTGGCAAGCATATTTTTTTTAATAATCAAATTAATAATCTAATTTAAAAAAATTTCAAGGGAAACTAAGTTTGTAATATAACTCATGGGTTTGAGTTGCGAAAGTTCAAATTAGTGTACCAAAAAAATTTGAACAGTTATTTTTTGCCGGAAAAAATAAAAGTCAGATTTTAACTTTTCTATTTGACCGGTAAAATAAAAATTACATTTTAGCTTTCATATTTGACATGAACAATAATTTTTATGAGTTTACTGTCATTTATTTATTTCGAAGTTATTTTAAAAATCAACAATTACAGCGGTAGAAATTATAGCTGCTATTGGGAAGATTCCCATATCTCCTCATCAGATTTCTTCTTATTGGGCTTACATGGGATTCGAATCCAAGTCTTCTTTCACGGCACACTTAGTGATTTGTATGATATGGGCCATTTAAACCATGTAAACTGTTGACTCCTTCAAAAACATCGAGCAAAGTTATCCGACATTTACTAAAAATGGCATCTATATCATTATGGGTATTATTGCCATAGCCTTGAATGTTTTCTTAAAAATCTAATAACCTGGTTTTTATAAAAAGTAAAATGCACTTATTTTTATACTACCCTTTTTATAGCATCGAAATCAGTAAGAATTCAATAGTAAATAACTTTAAATTTATTCGCACTATTAAGATTTCTACGCATAGTATAATCCAACGACCATATTTAAAATGTTGTTTCTAATTTTTATTTATTTATTTATTCATTCAGTCTAAAAAGTACAAGCTTTTTTACAGACTACTTAAAAATAGAAAACAGTTCAAGCTTAATTTATATAAACTGTTATTAAAATTAAGAACGCTACTATATCGATTTGCTAGATGTATAGTTTTAAAGATTTGTTCGTTCATTGCATAATTTGTTTTATGAGTTACTACGATAAATAATCTATTATGCCGAAGATCACGCGGGGGAATATAGGGATTGAATAAATTAGACAGTTCGCGGCATTTAATCTTAGAGTTAATTATATTATAGGCAAACAGCAGCGAGGAACAAGTTCTTCTCTCATACAAAGCCTGGAGACCAAGTAATTTACGCCTGCTGGTATACGATGGTAGGCCATCGGGCCAACGAAGTTTACGCAAAGCTATTTTGGTGAATATATTTTGAACTCTTTCAATTTTATATGAGTGCACTTCGTAGAATGGATTCCATATTAATGAGCAATACTCAAGACGACTTCTTACCAAAGAAATATAAAGTGACTTCAACGTCATTGGATCCTTAAAGTCTCTGGAGTTACGTCTAATAAAGCCAATCATTGCAAAAGATCTCGAGACAATAAAGTCAATATGACTAGAAAAAGAGAGTTTGGAGTCAAAGATGACACACAAATCTTTAATCTCATTAGAACGGTTTAGAGGGCAAGCATTTAGTCGATAGTTGAAAAGAGTGGTATTTATCTTTTTCGAATAAGAAACAACGCAACATTTATTCGTATTTAAAAATAAGTTATTGTCAGTACACCACTCGGCAAAACTATCGAGGTCCGATTGGAGGTTGATGCAATCACAGATATCATGGACTCTTAAAAACAGTTTAACATCGTCTGCAAACATTAAGCATTCAGCGAATTTGAATTGTTGAGGCTAGTCATTAATAAATATAAGGAACAATAAAGGCCCATTGTGGAATTCCTGACCAAGACTCGAGTTGTGAACGAGTCTCGAAAGTGACTAAGGCTAAATTGATGGAAGTATACCTCGATAATAAAATGTAAAAAAAAATATACTAGTATTACAGAGAAACTCGGAATAATAATTTGTCGATGGTTTAATTTTAAAAAAAGTCAATCAAAATTATAAAAGACTTTCGATAATAATTGTTAGCGAGCAAACTTTTTTTAGGTCATCGATAGCTATTACTTTGAGACCTATGTATATAAATTTTCATAATAATTACGAGAGAGACAACAATTCATGAATCATAATTATTGTGAGAAGACTTTTATAAAAGAAGTATCAAAATAATAGTTATCGATTATTTAAAAAATGCTAAATCAATTATTAGATTTTATTAATTTCTGTTATAATAGTTGTGAATGTATGTGGTATCAAACTTGTATTTATTTAAATTAGAAAAATTTCTTTATCTTTTATCATGGTAAACTCAATTTTATAAAGTTTTAAATTTTAACAATTTTTAAGATATTGTGTTTTGATGTCGAGTGAAGGCCAGGTTGAATAAAACAACTGTTTAGTTATGCTTATTTTTGTTCGTCAATATTTCGAAGTCATAGTCAAGAGCAAGAATAAAATTGGGTTTACTTCTAAAGAATCACAGAATCTATCTTGAGGCCAAAAAATTTGATTCATAAATTTTTAAAATACACCCAACGACAAAAATGTTTCCATACCAATATGTTGCTATTGTCGAAATTTATGTATGTTAATTTATTAAGAATTCGCCTTTGTTTATTAATTGAAAGAAATTTGAACTATTGTTGACGTTTTATTTTGCCACAGCGACAAAACTGCTCGGTTCAAAAATATGCAGTGATTATAACTTACCAATAATTCGAGTTGTTTTTTTCTTACTCAGATTTTAAAAAGAGCCATTATTTTACATTTTTTCTGCAGATATACGCTTTTACTGAAATTTGTTACTTTTATGATATTTAAATTTTTCGCATACAATTTTTAACAACCGACGGAACATTGTTTACAAACCAGCAATCTAAATACAGTAATTCTGATAACTTCCATAAATAATATTTTGAGAGCTATTCCATCGATTCTAAAATTATTGCAAGCTATTTAATAAACACTGTTTTGTTCAAATATCACATGGAGACTTGTTTTTGTCGTTGGCTCTATATATTTATTTATACGTTTAGTGAAAGAAGAAACGCACGTTTTGAAATACATAGCTTTATTTTCCAGAAAGTGGATTGCAGTTTAATTTGATTAAACGGATTTTTGTGAGGTGAAATAAGCTGGCACAAATTTATTATAAAGGACGGAACGCCGTTCCCTTTTTTGTGAATACATGTATGTATGCACTGCGAAAATCAGTGTGCCTCATCTTCCACACAACTAATTTCGAATAAGGTTGTAAATAAAATGATTCTCTAAACATCTGATCCAAGATAAAAAACTAATTATCACAGACACTTACACTTTCTAGAGTAGATAAGCAAAACTTATTGAACCGCTAGCGCTGTAACATTAACAAATAGATAATTATAATACATTTAATCTGTAATACCAAAGAACGTAGATTACAAAGATCACTCCCACATTTCCTCTACCAGAAAGTCTCGTACGATTTAACTATACCAGAACTAACCGTAGGTTGGAAGAATTGAACGAGGTTTTCTGTTAGAAGAACGGTGGGACGGGATGCAACTTCTATGTAATATACGTTCTTTGCAATAATCACCGTTTTTAAAGTCTATGATATTCAGCATATCACACTCTATGGACATGAGCCCCAAATTTGGCAATTTTTCTTTAAGAATTCTATTTCTTCGTTCGTGTTTTATTATTTTCAATTGGAGAACGCTCTTAGAAAAGTTTATTATAGCGTTACCATGTTCTTTTCAAATGAACTGAGAGTTTCATGTTCTTTTCCCTGCTCATCAAATAATACCTGTTTTTGTTTTTGAAATAGGTCTTTGTTATGAGATTCCGAAATTTTCTCTTTGACGGCAGATTCGAAGTAATCAAATTTATTTCTAGTAATAAATCATCGAGTGAAGTAAAAAAATTAGTTACATTAGTGTCAGTCTCCACTGTAAATATTTTTCTGAAGATAGTTATTTGTTTTGTCTATTCTTTTCAATTGAATTGAAGTTTAGTAACTATTATACTTATATATACATTATAATATAAATTTTTTATGGCATCTCAAAAGACAATCGATATAAAAAGGATTACAAAAAATCTAGACTGCTTATCTGTATTCACTTTATAAGTGCAATATATGCTAGTTTATAAGGAATATTAAATAAAGGTAACTAAATACATGGCGACATGTGGTAATCTAAATAATATTCCTATAATTTAATTTAAAAGGATAAACAAAATTTCAAGTGGACAAATTCAAGCTGAAATCGGATAGCCTGATTTTGGGGGTAGATCAAAGTATTATACATATGTAATCATCGTTACGAGCTTAAAGCATTGTCAGTAATCAGATTTTATCAAAATATTTATCGGCAAAATCGATTATACGATGACCATGGTAAGAACTAACGAAGAACTAAATGCACCTATTGGGCGCCCTCAGGGAAATTAATCAAATCTATCAAATGGTAGTACATACACAAAAAAAAACATTATCTAAAACTACTTTAATTAAATTATTAAGAATTTTAATTTAAATTGCATAAGTGAGATATCACGAAATTTTCCTACAGGGTATTTAAATGCATATGTTACTAGATGTGTTGGCCACATTTCATATACGCATTCGATAAATATTTGTCTACTCTGTGTACTCTCTTTGATATCTGCTATAGTTTTTTTACGTAGCATATATACTATATACATATACATATGTATGTATGTGTGTATATTGTATATTTATGTCTGCGCTTGGTTGGGTAAAAACCTTTGAGTACTTACCTACTATTTTTTATATGCTCGCAGAGCTTTGAACGTAAGCCAATAATATTATCATATGAATCTCAATATTTTCGTGCTGGTATCAAAAATCACCTGAGTGATGTACTCATCGCAGTCGTTCGTCAAAAGTGCAATAACTAAAAATTTATAAATTTTCAAATTTGATGTTAATAAAGCTCTCTGTTGTATGATGTCATGGGATTAATTCTTCACTGCACTTCTGTTTTTTCACAAATAAGATATTTCGGCTTAATACTCTTTTGAAGTACATGTGAGATATGTAAGCGAAAGCAATGCAGTGAAGTGGCACGGGGTAAACACGACTGCATTCACTCATGCATACGTAGAAAAATACGTACATACAAACATATGTACTTGTAACGATCGTTCATTTAACGATTGAGCTGCTCGGATTTTAACTAAAGCTAAAGCTAATGAAGTGCATAAAAAAACAGTTACAATCATAAATAAGGGAACAACGTCTATGAAAAAATTTAATGTTTCGTGTTTTAATTGTTTTCACTTTTAGTTTTGTTTTTGTATGTATGTATGTATTTGGAAAAATGGAAATTCTTTTAATTTTTAACTAAAATAAATCTAAATTTCATATCTCAATAATAAAGCTTATTTTTATAAGTACATTCCAGGTTCAATGAAACAAAAGTAAATGAATATTATATATTAAATTAAAAAAAAACCTATGTATTGTACAAAGCAAATAGCGTGAGAGGTTTGCAAATATATTTTCATCAAATGCCTTGGTAATTTTCATGCAAACAATATAAAAAATAGCTAATAACCAGTAAGCGGCTGTCCATAAACTACGAAGCTCGGTTTAGGCTACGTTGGAAACCCTCACTCTATAAAAATATAGTTCATACCCTTTCGGAAATTGAATCACATTAAAAGCAATTTAAAAAGTACTTTTTTACTACAAGTGGTTGAAATTCTTCCTTTCTTCTTGAAGCCAACTAACTTTCTTAACTAAGGCTCGTCAAAATTATCTGACTCCGCATTAGATTTCAACTACTTTCAAATAAGTTTGATAGAAACAAAATTAAAATAAGTTTTTTCCCAGCTGCAATAAAATGTATTTATTTCAAACTATTTGAAAATCTGTTTGTTTCAAAATCACTCTAATTACCAACTACTTTCAAACCTGTCCGTTTCAAAGTTTAAAAATTTGATGTCAGTCAATTTTTTGAAATTTGTTGAACTTTTGTGAATTTCTTACATAGCTTGTAACTTTTATTCATATGGTTTCTGTTATAGATGAGCTATATTTACGAAAAAGATTGTTTAATAAAAAATGTATAAACATAAATTCTCAACTGTATAATATGAAATTTGTTGCATATGATATGTTCGATACACAGGAAGGAAGAAAGTAAATAATATAGTCAGGACAAAAATATACCAAAAATCCACATGAAACTTGCAATTTAGTATACTGAAATTAAATTGGCTACAGAACTAGAAATAATAATAAACGGGCCGTTTTTTGTACCCGACCTGCAAAAGAACACTACAACTCGGATAAGATTTCCTTTAGTTGCAAAAGCAACCCTGTTTGCATCTTTCAGGGCAGATGCGATTTGTTAAGAGCTATTTAAGAACGGAAATTAGCTGTGCAACAACAACATGGTATAAGATTGATGCAAAACAGTGACAATGCATCAGTGTACTATTTAAAAAATAACTAGTGTTATTTCTATACAGTTCGATTTGGTTCGGATTATTAAATACTCGTATACATACAACAACAATTGCTTATGCTTAGTTGCCCATTTCGCTGTGCTCTTGCACTTGAATCAGCGATGACAAATACACTGCTAAAATGCGATGGCTGGTAAAGATAAAGATCATTAAATATTTCGTTTTTCTACATTCAACAAAATTAGATTCCAGTTTCGTTTTTGTTTCTCTGTTAGCTTGAAACTATATTTCTACTTTGACTGATTGTTCAGTTGTATTAAACTTTTTTATTAATTGCTTACACTTGTTGGAAATTTTTTATTTTAGTATTTCTATTTTTTTATTTCTTTGGAGTTTCCTATATCGCTACGCTTATTTGAGCGTAAAAATAAGTAAATATAAAAATTAATTAGCTAGTTTCTCTATTCTAAAACACCAAGTTGAGCTAATCATTATTTTTATTTACGCGAATTTCGAGAACATGTTTTTCGCAATCAATAATACGTAATGCAATAAAGAAAACAAATAAATCTTAATATACTGTGTCAAATAAGTTTAGTTTTAAAAATGAGTTTAAGACATTGCTACTGCTTGTATTTAATATATATGTATGCACATTAGGGTGATCGGGAAAAACGAAACAATCTCTTGAATCATATTGGCGTGTCATTCAAATCGTAGTGGAATAATTTTAAGCGACGCGTTTACGCTGTATCGCCCCTTGTAAATTTTATATAGTTGCGTTAGGTAGGGCAGGAAATCAGATTTTTTGGAATTCTGATTGTTCTGTGTTTCTGATTGCGAAAGATGGAAATTTTCGGTCAAAGTCTCGCCCAAGGCAATCAAAGTTCAAAGTTGTAAAATTTAAATTTTTTTTGTGGAATTGAATTTTTTCTATGTATAATTGGTTATTTATTCATTATTTTTTCATTGTTAATAATTCGTTAATGGATGTTTGAACAAAACTCGCAAATATCTCAAAAACTATATACTAAATGCTATATTAATGCCCGAAACCTTAAATTGTAATTATTTTCGAAAATATTAGTCTACCTTTTTTGAGAAAATTAAAATTACGATAGAAGTAAAAGATGAAAATCTTTCACATTCGATTTTTTTAGTTCATAATTATTTATTACAATGTATCATATTTTTGTTATTTACAATAAAATTTCTGAAAAAGTCGGGTTTCCAGCCCATCCTAGTATAGACTACCATAGGACTGCGCATAAGCCTTATATTGAGTAGTAGGGGTTTAACTTACAGTACTTGACTTTTCTGTGTATTTTATATAATACTCTTAGGGCATTATTATTATTATTATGGCGCCAAAGTCCATTGTGAACTCTGAGGTGATATAGTGTGCTTGGTCTTCGATGGGTTCTATTCTACATATTAAATGGATTGAGGGTCATACCACCAATGCGATAAAGTTTTGCTGAAATGTAAGCTGAATGTCCGGTGAAGTACCCAGTGAGAGTTCGAATGTCATCTCTGCTTAAGTTAAGGAGTTTTAATGCCTCTTCAGTGCCGGGACTTGAAATACTGCAGCATTTTTGAGTACATTAGCTCCAGCTCTGGTATTTTCAATTTTTGGCCCAGTCGTATGCTACACTTGCGCATTGAGTTTAGTGCGTGGATACCCTGTTTTAAAAAACAGACTGATCCCAACAGCCACCTGAAAGCTCATTAAGATCTTGAGTTTTGGAGCTATTGCATGAAGTAATCGTAATAATAGGTTATTTAAATTTTCATAAGAACCTTCATATGATCCACCTTGTTTCCGATTCTCAAATCGGAATTAGCTTCCTATTAAAGGTGTTAAACTATCGATAATTTTTATTTGCCATTATCGATGAGTAGTGATAGTTTTTCTCTAAAACGCTTAAACTATTGCTAGTACTAGCTGACTATCGATAGTTTAGCACAACCGATTTTATTCATAATTTCTCCATTTTGTGTAGCTGTTCCACAGTTTGGTTAGCTTGCAAATATTTAAAGTGATACTAAATGCGAAGTTTGCTACTATAACAATAATTTATTTTTAGAAGCGGTTAAATTTACATGCTAAAGCGGTTGCTAGTTGCCTGTTACAAAATGGAAGCCCTTGAGGAGAATACATGCACATTTCCTAGATCGCCATTTTGGCATAAGTTAAGAATACGGCCCGTTCGGGGATGTTCTCATACCCGAGAAATCGAGAAACCCAGTTCTCGATAAAATCTCGAGTATCGCCGTTCTCGTGAGAAATTACGAGTATTTATCGATGCGAGTACTACGAATGCATTTAGGTTGTGCAAGGCCAACCACATTGTGTTCGTAGAGCGTATGTATTGACAGAACGATCATTTGAAACATAGCATACTACACAATAGCACGCACTAGTGCAAAGGAACGAAATGCATAAAATACTGCCAATACGCGATTAAATTAAATTGAGTATCGAGAAGCTCGCCAGAAAGCGATCCTCGCGAAATATTGCTTCTCAAGCAATCTCGAGAAATATAAGGCTCTAAAATTGATTGCTTTCGTTGTTTGGCTCACTGTATACTTAGTTTGGATATGTAGTGCAAAATTTATCCAACCAATCGTACTATTGATATGTATACGCTGTTTTCTAAAATATAAAGATCATTTTTAACATACAAAATGTCGAAAATGAAACAAGCTAACAGGCTCAGCAACCAATCCGAAGAACAGCACGAAAATGCAAAACGACTTCGTTCATAATTTTTTTCCCTAAAATATAATATTTTTAAAGTCTGTTTTTGAATGATGTAAATTTTGTAAGTTTTTTAATTTAATTTATGTATATATTTATATAATGATAATTAAAAAAAAAAATCAGTTTCATATAAAATGCTACATTACATCAAAAGTACATTCTGGCTGTTGTTCCGTGAAATGTTGTAGCAAAAAAGTGAATTTACCAAAAACTTAAATTGATATCTTTTTTCGAAGAACCCACAAGACATTAGTTGTAGTTTCAAGAAAATTTATATTTTTGTATAAAAGCTGCAATACGAATTTGGCGAGATGGATGTCACTAGGATTGAATGGCAATCTGCCTAAGATAAGGAAAGCTCCAAAACATACCCGAAACTGTGTCTAGTTGTATACCGCACAGGTAAATTCCAAGCTAAATTAAGCAGCGCTTGCCTTCAACCACCAAAGTCAAGTCATATGTTCCAAACGTGATGTCGTGACGAACCATGTCGTAGCTCTTGTCCTTCTAAGCGAAGCTCTGGGAGGATCAACAGATAAGTTTGAACGATAAGAATAACTTACGTACCGTTTCACGCCTAATAAAAAAAGGGAAGAATACAATGAAAATAAGTGTAAACTCTCGAAGGAATAACTCAGCATATAAAAGCTTGTCCCGAGGTTTTCATATAATGCAACTTGATCTTGGCACAACCAATTGTATTTCATAAAATAAATGCTCAACGCTACAGCGAAATAAAGGTAATTGGTCCCTCGTGTGTTCTCTCTATTTTTCTCGCATGCATAATATGCCATATCAATGGGCCATAAAAATTGCATCAAAATCGGTTAATTTGTATTTGAGTAAATGTGTTACACAAATTTTGCAAATTTACTTTATATATGTATGCATAGATATAGATATGTAAATTATGTAATCTAATAAACTGATGTGCTTGATTTAATTTAAATTATTTTTTTAAATTATATTTTTACTATTAATTTCTTATAGTTCCGTTAAATAAACTAAAGACTATTAACCCCAAAAATTTGCTCAATATCAATTACTAGCTTTAATAAGCGGTCATTGTTACATACATATATTGACTTTTTTAATCTTGATAAGGTTTCTTAAAAGCGAAGAAATATGAGATACTAAAACATTTAATATTACTAAGTTTATTGCTGTTACTAAAATGCGTTTCTTGAACTCGTATCGATCAATGTTCTCGATTGAAATGGGCGATTTGATGTTATAATGACGTCACTCTTACTTGGCATGTTTCTTAAAAAAAAGTAGTCGAATTGATCGACAATCCTGGATAGTCAACTAACGTAAATGGAATACGAGTAGGAATACTCAATTGAATGGGCTTCTGTAACCGAATGAAATGAAATGTTGCCGATTATTCGCACGGTATTGAGAAGCAGCACTTCCCTTTACTGCGTACTTACCTCGTTTGACGCCTGTGACGTCAGGTAGAGAGCTTAAACACACCTTTTGTTCACAAATTTAGTGTAAAAACGTTAATTTTTAAATTAAATGAAACACAGAACAATAAAAGGGGAAAGGCGAACTTTGTATTGTAGCAGCTGCATCGAAAATAAAACTCCCAAGTGCAGTTTTGTTTGCCTTTTCCGCTCGTGACGCCATGATCAAAGTTGGTTGCGTACCTTTGCTAGCCTCTTACTGCCTTTGAAAGAACACGTGATCTTTCCCACAGCTTTGTAACACAATCAGAGACTGTATATGAATAATTTTAAAAAATCAGCTGCAACAATATAATAATTTTTCTATCGCTGGTCTGGTATTTTATCATTCTTGGTTTACTCGTGTTATTATTACATGCCTTTGAACATTTGACGTCACCATAATATGAAATAGTATGGCTACTGCGGGCTATTGATGTTATATTTATGATGCAATAAAAAGTTCAACACATGACATTTTCTGCCATCAAAGGGAGTTTTATTACTCTTCTCGTCGGGCAATTTTCAAGAGCTTAAGTTAAAACAATGTGATTGTGTAATTCGTTTTACTGAAAATATATATATTTTCTACAGATTTCATAAGGTGGAATAACCGACAATACTACTTTGAAGAGAAAGTAGCTTAGACCACACTCGTATTTCGAGTACACTTATGTAGTTAGTTTGGGTAAGATACTTATTTCGGTTACTACTAGATCTATTGTCGGCAGAAAGGTAAAGAATGGACGAAGGGAGGGTGTGTAAAGGGGGCATTCTTCGCCAAATTTGGATTATGCATTTGCAAGTTTGGATTTTGAATTTCCGATTTTATACATACATTAATTTCTCCTATTTTTTGATAATTTTTTATGTTGTAGTATCAGCAAAGAACGTATGTATATTACAAAGAAGCTGCATCACTCCCACCGTTCTTTTAACAGAAAATCTCGTCCAACTTCACCAAACCAGATCTAAGTTGACTTTTGCTGATTGATGTTAGAATCTGATTAGATGCAATTGGTTTCAACTTACTTGTAATCTACGTTCTTTGGTATAAGTTGAGAGAGGCCTTTCAACCGTTTAATTCAAATTAAAAAAAAGTTACTTTTTTTTTATAAATAATGCTCATAACTTAGAGTGTTGAGACGGCTTATTAAATACCGAATAATCTCAAAATCAAACTCACCATCAAAATGCCTCAATTAGTGACTGAGACTGTTTACAGAATACCAGACACTTATCAGATTTGAATATCAGTCTGCAAAAGTTCTGGTATTGTGAAATTGGACAAGACCTTCTGTTAGAGTGATGCAACTACATACTTTGTAATCTACGTTTCTTGGCGTTAAGACAGGTAAAAAGATTTCGCAAAACAGGTCTGGAAACCATTGTTGTTGTTACTGTGTATACTGTCGTTACGTTCAGCTAAACAGACAATATTTTTTTTTCACAATAGGTGTATTCTCGATCCGTTGCATACTATCTAACATATACAGCAGTTATGTGTTAAAATATACGAACCTGGTGTGCATGATATGATATCAAACTTTTTACAACCCTGTTTCATTTCATGTATAGCTAAGCAAAAAGTTGGAGCGTCAATAAGTATTTGACACATGTATGCTATGAATGTACAAAATTAGTTCCCGATTTGGTGCATTCCTTGGTATTGCGAATATGCTACTTATGCTCATGCAACGGATCGCGAATGCCTCTAATGTTTAAAGCGAAGGAGTGTAAAGTCAACAAGAGGAGAAACATCAGCTGTGTTGTATTATTATATTTCCTTCTCTTCAGTAGCAAACCAATAGAGTGTGTAAAATGCAAATCTATTTTGTTGTATACAGCAATAGAGCTAGTAATTTGTTAATTTTCTTTTCTATGCTAAACCGCTGTTAAATACGCTGTTTGAAGAAAATACGGTGACTGCCAAAATGAAAAACCGTAATTATGATTTTTTTTACAGTTTGGCAGTTTTGATTTTTTTTTGGAATATAAACGCAATATTATTATTTTTTAAATAACCAGGCAGAAACATTGGAAATTGAGCATTCCCGCTCCTATAGACTCGATTTAAACCACACACGTTTGCTGATTGTTCTTAAAAAAAGGGGGACTAAAAGACAAAGGTATTCTAGTGAAAATTTAGTGTTTAATCGTCGTTGGCTGAAAAAAAAGAAAACGCCAATTTTAGAATCCGACAGGTAGAATTTCAAAACTGCCGAATTTCGAGCACTGGGCGATTCTAGTTTATATAAATATTAGTGCACTTTACAAATGTTGATTGAAAGAAAACACGCTGTCAGCAATTGACTAAAAACATTACTCCTACTCAAATCCTACTCTTGTCTTGTGTTTTAAAATATTTTTCTCCTATATAACTAAAAAATGGAGTTTTAGAAATTCGAAGAAAATAGATCCCATTGTTATCTCATTATCGGGTTTGAATGTTGTGGAATGAGTGATAGTTTTTTTAGAGAAAATGTTGAAGTCAAACGATCGGTGCGTTTTTTGGAAATTAAAGCATCCCAATTGGAAATTAACACTTTGTATAAAAAAATTTAAAATTTTATAAAAATATGGTTTTAAATTAATTATTTTCTAAAAATGTTTTGAAAAAACACCAGATCGGAGAATTTTTCGCAAAGTTATGTTTGTTTTTAAATTGATATATCAAAAGCGACTGAACAAACAAAATTAGACCTCGCTCAACTCAAACCATAAAATTAATTATGAAAAAATTTGGAGACGCGAAGTCCATATGGTGTCCGATTGGGCTCAGACTGATCCAATATATGTATGTATGTATAAGTATGTAAGCATATGTCTTAAATCGGTTGGACTATTATAAACAACCGCTATGTGAAAAAAATTGTACATAGTACTCTCGCGCAGAAGTTATTTGGGGCATAACACAAAGTTCTTGTCACTTTGAAAAGATTCCCCCTTTTTTTGAAAAACAAATGTTTATCTAACAAACATTTCACTGCGGAATAAACCAACTACGCTAAGAGAGAAAAACAATAAATTAACAACCCGAGCAGAAAGATTAAAATATATTTGATATGTTTGCACAAATGACTAAGCTGGCCGTACATATGTACATACATATACATATATATGTATATATATAAATATACAATACATATGTAGATATGTATGCACTTTTTACGCAAACAGTGCAAAGGTCTCTTGTTAATAACAGAGGCGGACTTAGTATGACGCATGGAACGATTTCCTTCTATGATTTTTTTTTCGAAAAAGCTACCTGTTTCGTTTAAAAAAGAAATTCCCCCAATATACATACATATGTACATACATACATACATATGTACATAAGTATTAATTTAGGTAGCTCTTTAGCTATCTGCTTCAGCGTAGTTTTTCTCTCGAATAAGTGAATGTTTATGTATGTATGTACATATGTATGTACATGCAAAGGTAAATACAAAACATTTAACTATGCACATAGGCGTATGTGTATATTTTTTAGCAAGCAATAAAGTCAATAAATAAATTAACATAAAAGGGTGCGGATTTATCTGCGAAGGTCGCGCAAGGTACTGTGAAATCCTTGGACAATCACTTACGAATCTTCGAATTTACATACATACGTACATATATTCAAAGTTGATATGTTTGCATATATATATATATATATATATACATATGTACATTAGTAGGTACAAATGAGGGCACTACGGTCTGACCGAACGTTCAGATTCGGTTTTCCGATAAGTCATTTAACTAGAATTTCATATTCGGTTTCAGTTCCAAAACCACAAAAAACAAGCTTCAATTACCTTTTGAACATAATATATAGTATGCTGTTTATTTGTATTTGCCGTTTTTTTTTTTTTCGAAAGTAAAGTTCAATTTACCAGAGTGGCTGTCCTATTGACAAATTTTATTTGCAGTGAGTGGGTAATTTTATCAGAGACCGTAACGGCTATAATTTTTACATTTGATCGATATTTTGCGTTTTATATTTTTTCAATCAACTTTGATCGATAATTAAAAATTTTTATTTTTCGACCACATTTGATCGATATTTTGTGGTTCTTACTTTTTCTATCAGAATAATCGTTATTTTTGGAATTACATTTTTTTTATCATATTCGTTTGATACTTTGTGATTTGTATTTTTTTTGTTAAAAAATAATCGGTATTCTTGGATTTAAAACTTTTCAATTATAACAAACGTAAAAAAATTTGTCGGTGACGACAATAATAGCAGCTGTTGCTTGCCAATTATACGATTTATGTTTTATACCGATTAAATATGATCGGTAAAATTTATACTTTTTCGTGGAAGTTATATCTGTTTCAAAAAAAATCGATAATTACTTTTAGCGGTACTTTTATTTTATTGTCAATTTTTCTCGACTTTACGTAACTTTATTGTGTTGATTGACGAAGAAACCACGTTAATTAAAAAAACAAAACTTAATACTTTAAACCATATTTTACTTAGGTCAACTTGCAGAACATCCAGAGTCAGATTTATAACTAAAGAGATATGTAATTCAGAGTTCATTTTGGAATTTGTTAACTCAGACATTACTTTGAATATAAAGAATTTTTTGAAATTTCAAATCAAAATAACTTTAAGTGATTCCTGTAAAATATAAAAATATCTGTAATGATTGCTGTCTCAGATCGTGGATGTGATCGATTTGCTTTGCTATAGCTCTGGTAAAAGATTTCGAGCCAACATATTTTATGATTTATGTTTTTGTTTATTTCAAAAATTATTATTGTTATTATATTGAAAAATTATTGTTTTTTATTTATGACAGAATGTCACATCAATAGTTGTCAGGCTAAATACTTGTACTTATTTTGTTTAGCTTTGAGCAAGGCGAATTCATATATGTATATATATAATGTGAAGTTAGTAAATCAGCTGATGTCTTCTTCTTCCGCTGTATTTGTATTTTTCCTTTACCCATAAAATCCTAAAAACGTAAGCTAATAGCGTTCGTTCTTCTATTCTCTTTTATCGTGACATATAAAAATTGAAAAATGCGTGTGTGTGTCTTATACCATCGCCTTATATGAATTCGCCTTGGCTCTGACTCAATGACTGACCTTTCTCCCAGAGCGAATTTATATAAGGTGGTGTTACTATAGCAGCAGATTTGATTTGTTTGTATGTATCAAGGCGAATCCATACAAGGTGGTGTTATAAATACAACTGCAAAATTCCTATGTATTATGTTTTTGTTTCTGCTTAAGAGTTGTCAAAATTTAAATACATTTTGTTTTTGCTTTTACGGCTTTTGAAAGCTCATACGCAAAAGCAAAAACAAAATACATGTAGGTGAATAAAAAAAAATCAAATCAGCTGCTCTTATGCCCTCACCTTCTATAAATTAGCCTTGGTATGTATTTTGGTTTTTTTTTTTGCGTTTGCGTATAATCTGTCAAAATTCATATCGCTTGATAAAGTAAATAAACTTCAATATAATATATAATAATTTTGCTGTAAGTTTTACTGTTTAGATATTTTTTAGCAATAACACTATATAATCCCGTTAATTAATGCTAGGCTTTGGTATACTTGCTCAAAAGTTACAAGCTTCAAAGCTTTACACGTGTTGCCACTTGCTTTTTGCTGTGAAAATATAGACCCTTTTACATAATATTTTATGTATAAGTATTTTAATTTAAAGTAGCTTAAGATAATATCTGACTAGTAAGCTAAGCATGAGAATAAAACAAATAACATATGACTTGAATAATATAAATCTCAAACTTCAAATTCGATTAAAATTTCACCTTCATCTAGGGTATAGTGAATGACTACATAGGTATTTAAAAAATAATAATTGCGATGATGTACAATAACACCTGCTTAGATATTTGTCTTCCTTGGTTATAATTATTTTTAATAAGGTAATCATCTTAACCGACAATACTGTTGAAGCTATGAAACAATAGTCGTATATGAAATAAATTCATTTGCAACACTTCGTTAACGAAAACAATTTTTACTGAAAACTAATTACATATTTACATGGAAAACGAATCAAAATTTCAATTTCACAGCTTTAACAAAAAGGGAGTATTTGTAGGCGTAACAATAAATTATTTTTTTTTGTAAATTTTATTTTACAGTAGCTAATCGATGCACTAGCGTTACAAAATTTAGCTGTTGCCTAAAACACTTAATAAATGTATGTATGTATACAAATGTAAATATAATCGGAGTGGTACTCTTTAGATTTCAAGCTACTTACTTATAATATTTAGTACCTAATTATTATTTATATACCTCATTTTATCATGCAATTAAAAAAATGTAGATATGTAATATAATGCATTATTATGTTAATATAAAGATATAAAAAAATTGATTTTATATAAAATTGCGTTTATTTTGGGATTTCATTAATTTAGGGTAAACATACAAAATTTGTTTTCTGATGCAGAAATGCATCTAGTATTAACATCTACGGAAGAGGAATATGAGGTTCTAGCCTAAGGATTAGATAAATATTTCAATTGTTGGAAACAAGCTATATTAATTCGGTATGTGTTATTACTTGCGAACTCCTTTCAACATTCATATATAACTACATTTAACATATTTTTCACAGCGGCCCCAAACCAAAGTCGGACACCGTAGAATAAAATGTTCCTTCCTAATAGTATTTGAACCAAAGCAGTTAAAAACAACGTGAAATATTTTTTCAATTACTCATTTATTGCACTTCCGAAATATAAAAACAAAACATATAAAATAATTTAGTATTATTAAATATTCTAGTAAAACATCAAATAAGAGTAAATTCAATGCACAAGCCAAACTCGGACAATCAACAAGTTTTTTGAACTATCCAAATATATTTTAAAATCTAATTTTTTGTATGAGGACCGTTATTTTTAATAATTATTATTAGGCATTGATTTAACCAACTATTCGCAAAAACTATGTTCAATTTTGTTCCCGTTTTTGTAATAAGATAGATTTCAAGTCATTTTTGCTTGAAACGGAATGCTGTCGAATTTTTGTTTTAATATATTCCCATAAATTTTCGATAGGATTAATATCAGGACTTTGGAGTGGCGTTTCCAGAACATGGTGACAATTATAAAGCAACTAAGAACGCATTTTGTAGGCTCTATGCTTTGGATCATTGTCTTGGTAGAGATACCACTCATCACCGAGATCCAATTTTTCAAAACTTTTTTGTAAATATTCTTTTAAAATGTTAAGATATCCATTCTGGTTCATTATTCCTTCAATAAAATGCAAAGATCCTGGTCCACAAGCCGAAAATGGACCCCAAACCATTACCAACCCGCCACCATGCTTGACAGTTGGTCTCAGATTGGACAGTTCCAGCCGGGGAATTCCCGTTAGTCAGTTAAACACTACACTTGAAGTTGGTTGCAATTCTTCGACAGATTTGCATTTATTTAGACGATAGTTGCCACTGTCCGAGTTTGGCTTGCGCATTGAATTTGCGTTTATTTGATGTTATTAGAGTATTTTATAATACTGAGTTACTCTATATGGTTTGTTTTCATATTTTGGAAGTACAATAAATGAGTGATTAAAAAAATATTTGTAGGAAGGAACATTTTTTTCTACGGTGTCCGACTTTGGTTTGAAGTCACTGTAAGTAAGAGTGATGTTAGCTTTTCGGTATATGTACATAGTAGAGATTTGTTCGCGAATTTAATTTGCTAAAAACAAAAGTATGTACTTATACAATATCTGTATGTATGTATGTATTTTGATGTGGCTGAGAGATAGATATTAATAGCATCCCTCAACAAAACAAATAACGTGTTTAATAGAATTATTGTAAAAAGTGAAATGGAGCTATCACGTTATACCACATACAACATACATACATACATATGTATGTACAATATATGCACGAGTATATTTGTGTATTGAGATTTTTTAGAAGGCTACGAAATTCCAAAGAATCTGCGAATGTATTCAATAAACAAGAATTGGAAGTTCAAAGGAAGCCTTAAGAAATCATTAGCATTTGAGTTAAATCACAATTTTTATTTTGCATACAAAAATGCATATTCATCTAAGTACATTAGGGTACATAACAAAAAAATTGCAGTTTTTCCACCGGAATAATAAAGTTTATTTTAGGTCAAAATATTTCAAAAATATTTGGATATAGCTGAGCTAATTCGAAAATAACTCCAAAAATTTAGGTTTTTTTTAAATAAAAATAGTAAATAAAAGGTCGGCATAAAAGAATGTAAAATATATCTTTCAAAAAAGGCCAAAAACAGCATCAAAAATATCATTATTATGATTCCGCTGAAAATTTTTTTAAAATTTGTATGCAAACCTTTTAAGCTTAAACTCCATTTTTGGAGATAACTTCTTAAAATTTAATAAATTGCATGATTCCGAAGGAAAAATAGTACAATTTTTTTGTATTGATACTGATGCACCCTAATGTAGTGTGTATGTATGTGTTATGTGTTTTTAGTGTTTCGACGCAATCAGTTCAGAAGTGTAGTTTTTCAAACAGAAAAAGATAATATGAGGCGCAAAAACTCAACGCGTCGAGGTACTAATCAAAGATAAATAATATTTAAAATAACCAAACGGATATTAAAATAAGCAAATAATGTTACGACCTTTACTTTTGTTTATACTGTATGTAGGTAATTTTGTGTACATATATGCAAATTAGAAAGGGGGTTTAATAACAGTAGCAAATGAGTTAATTAAATACTCGTAGTACGTTGCCAATTCTATTCCAAAACTTGCTAAATATTTTCAACAATGAATGTAAGTATGTAGGTACATACATATGTAAAAATTACATTTTTTTCAATAACGGGTTTGATAAAAATAACAGAAATGTTATAAACGAAGTTCAATTCGTCCAACATTATTTCAGTGCTTATAAATTATGAGTTTTTTTTAAATGAAAATTCTGCTTCTATATAGGGATACGAATTTCGACAAGATTGAATATTTTTTTGAATCATAGAGAAGTCTTGAAAAGAAATGTACCCAAAAAAAAGAAAGCAGGCTGTGTCAGAGACACGGCCATTAAGTTTAATGTAGAATACGCCATCCGATAAGACAGAAAACATATGTAACAATAAATGATAAATAATACAAGCAAATGAATTTCTTTATTTGATAGTTACTTTGGATGATATACATAAGCTTATGATAGGAAAAATAGGATAAAAATGTTTTTAAATTATCAATTAAATTTCTCGCAAAAACGAAGTCAATGGCTGTTATCAATAGTAAAGATAAATGATAAATAACATACGCGAATCAATTTTATTATTTTTTTTGCAGTGCTTGGCAGCATTTTCTCTTCTTTTACTCTACTTTAACTTGCCCGCCTAAAATTATGCAATACAAAGCAAAGGCTGCACGAGTACATTTAAATCGCCCAACAGCAAACACTCAACCAAACACCACACACATATTTGTGTGCATGTGTTTATACAATTTTCATTTGAGAAATTTAAATATTAGGAAGATATCAACCAACATGAAATGTATGTCAAACGAAAGCTAACATCTTCATTTGACTACAAAAAAAAAAAAAAAAAAATTAATCGAGCCGTTCCCTTATAATTAAAGAAATAGAGATTACAACAATAAAAACCTGACATTGGTGCCCATACCGTAAGGTAAGACGTATTCTACGCCAAAAATTTTCATATGACAATAGGAAAATAGCGTGTACTAAGCCAACGCTGACAGCTTGTTCGTTTCTAATATTTTAGCTTCGGAAATGCCAACTCCTTTAGCTATGTACGTATGTATCTTTCAAAATGCCAACTAGAAAGTTGCACGTCTTAAGCAAATGTGACCAAGTTTCATTTGCATTTAGGTTTACTTGTTTTCTTTTATTAAATTTAGGAAATTTTGTGACTTTGTTTTATATTTATTTTAACCACCAGATTTGATTATGAAGGTGGTATTATAGTTTATTATATGTACATATCTTTAATAATAGTGGTAATAATTACTAGTTGGTCCCATTTTATGGCACTTTCTAGCATTTCTACCGACAAGCTATGGATTTAATGACGGATGTTCTCCTTTAGAGCTTCCAGTGTCTGGGGCTTATCCACATAATCCTCGCGACTTCAAATTAATCCCTCAGAAAGAAGTTTGATGGTTGAAGTACGTGGTTTAGCGGCCCAGCCAATATCACCAAAATATGATTTCAAAACGATCCGGATATCTGAAAAACTATAGCGTTCCCTGAAGCTATAATAAAAAGTTGTAATTTGGAAAAAAAATTAACCGTTATGTAACTCATTGTATATGATGCATTTGCAATGGTGTGTATTATTCAAATTCCAAAAGGTGGTGCTGGAGATATTTATAATACCTGCAGTCCGATGTTTGGCCGTACTTAATCTACAATTTGTGATGTACATCTTGATGTTGCTCCACTAAATGAAAACCCCCGTTTCTTTCAGAGTAATTTTAATATTGCGAGCACATATGTATGTAGCTGTTTTTGATCACTCCCAAATCAAAAAGATGTAAAAATATTGCAAATGCAGGCGTTTGGGCAATAGATGGAACTAAAGATATGCAAAAAAATTTACAAAATCCCATAACGCCTAAGTTTAAATATTTTAAAAAATCAAATTTGAAACAAGATTTTATTATAAATCAACTAGGCTTGGCTCGAACAAAAAATATCAAAACGTAAGGCATTGTATAAATGAAGCCAATTTTTTCATTCACTTTTTTCCCAAGATCATGAGCCCATTTTTAAACTTTCAGATAGATTTAGACTAATTTAGTAGTAATGAGACAACCTTTTTTAAGTTTTGAAAGACGGAAATATTTCGGACCCCAAAATAGTACCGAACTAGACCAGAAGTGAATCAGTCTAGACCTTATTCCGAAATGGTCCTAAAATGTTCTATCCTTCAAGACTTAAAAATTTTTTTCTCACTCATACTTATTACGAGAAGACTTTTATAACTTAAGTCGCAAACTAAAAGTCTTTGATGACTTAAAAATATTTATTTCGCTGGTAACTATTTGAAAGGATTTAAATAATAAAAGTTATTAAATAATGGTTATAGATTATTCGAAAAATTTGTATCTTACTATAATAAATATTAATTGATTGACTTTTACTCTTTTCTTTTTCAAACAATTTATTTATATTTATGGATTGGTTATTCCCTTACTTAATTTTTCCTTGATCTGAAGCATGTTCAATAGTTTATAGGGACGGTGACTACATTTCTGTAGACAAAAATTGTGGCATTTCTAAGGGGTCGAATGCTAACTTATAAAACTTTTTCTAGAATGAAGAGACATAAAATCGTTTAATACAGTGATTAAAAAAAATACAAACTTAAAAAAAATAATCGTAAAACTGTAGTAATAATAAAGCTTGTATTTTTCATATTCAAGAATTGTTTAAGGAAATTAGTGTTATGTTTCACAAAATACAAGTTAATATTCTTTCAATTATACGAAACTTATAACCATAACAAATAATTGTAAAAACCGTAAAGAAAACTAGAGCTCATATTTTTCACTGTAGTGGATTTTTTTTAAGTAAATTATTGTCATTTTTATATCAGCAATAATTATAATTTTTGCATTTAATATTCATTTTAGAGCTTCAAGTTTGAGGTGAGTTTTCTAGTGTGCATAGATTCTCTATTAGCGAAAAATCTTCTTCTGCGGACGCATTAGATGTGCGTGCATATAAACTAAGCTCAACTAACTCAAAAATATTTACGAAATCCAATCAATGCAATTTTTTTATATTACAACCTATATTTTATCTGCATCTTCACCAGAATTTTCTCTCATCTCCAATGATATTCAAGTGATTTTCGCCGTAGAATTAAGAATATTCCCCAGCGGTATGTCTTTCAAATTAGATATACAGGTGGTGGAATTTTCGACTTTTTTGATTTCTATGGGACTACCACATAAATAAACAGCAAAAGGGTAAATACATTCAACTCAAAACAGATAGTTAGGGAGTTAAATCTAGTTATTTGAGAAGTCTGGCATTAATACAGATTTTGATTTACTTACATAAGTATATGTATCTCGAAAAAGCTTCTAAAAATATACAAATTTATATACATATGTATGTACCTATGAATGTCAATTCGGCGTCTAGCGACCAAATAACTGCTCTAATAAGAACACAACTTAAGAGTAATATTTATAAAGTACTTTTTTTACATGCATACATATGAATGTGAATGAAATCAGATTGGACCATCAGAAGACCACACGAATCGGATGAAACTACTAAGTTACACTACTATTAAATACAACCCTTACGAATTGACGATTCGACGAAATCGTAACCACCGCAGATCGGTTTGGTTTTCTTTTGAAAAAAACGAGCAGTCTACTCGGACAATTTGTACGGAACACAATTTTTGTAGTTACATACATATAAGAAAAATCTGTACATGACTTAAACCCCCTAGATGTAATTTTAATATTAAATATAATTAATTTGTTTTATTGGCACGAATACCACATGTATGTACATATGTACATATTTCATTAATATCTCTACTGTTTGAGTTCAATATGTGACTTCACAAATATAATTAGCTTGTTATAAATGTAAAAACCACGTCAACATACTTAATGCAGAAATGCATCTACATACATACATACATATGTAGATACTCTATAAGTATTTCTACATTAAAACGAAATTAAAAAAAAAAATATTTTGACCAGTTTTAAAAATTATGTTTTTCCTCAGGTAATTTTAATTACTTTTTATAAAAACATAGATAAATCTATAACAAAAACTGTATAAGTTGAAGGTTTAAACTTTCTAGAACATTTATAAAAATTCAACAAATTAACAATTTTTTTGCAGATTTTCTATATATACATATATATTTTTTTCTGCTGCCTGTATTCAGTATTTTCTTCCATATAAATGTAAATTTTGTTCCAGGGTTAACTAAAAATTTTCTAAAAATTAGGTGACAATTTTTTTGAAGTCAAATTAACGTTGTTTTTATTATAGAATAACCTATATTTTTATGAGAAATAAAAATTAACAGATGAACAATTCTAATATGCTTTTAGAAACGGCCAAAATCGTCTGGGCGGCGCCAGTTATTGTTTGACTGAATTAAAACTAAATAAGGAAAGACAAAATTGTTCGAACTTGTCAGTACACTTTGCTATTATTTTTATGAACACAGGTATTATAAAAATTAAGTGAACAAGAGAAATGTGAAGTCAAGGTTTTTGCAATTGACAGGAGTTTTTTTTCTATATACATATGCATTTCTCCTTACTATATATACATATGTATGTAGGTGCATAGGATCAAACAAATGTACTTAAAGGGTAGTTAAATTTTAAGGGCCGATGTTGAATGTGAACCACACCTAAACGTCAAGTTTTTTCCGCATTCCATTTGACATTTCTCAATTTCAGACTAACTCAATTTGAACATGGAAAGATACACAATCGAGCAACGTGTTAAAGTTCTTCAGGCTTATTATGAAAATGGGCGTTCAAATCAAAATGCATATCGTGCATTTTCGAAGAAAATCATCTACAGTGATGAGGCCCATTATCACCTCAGTGGATTCGTCAATAAGCAGAATTGCCGCATTTGCGCGAATGATAATCCAAGAGTGATTGTCGAAAAACCAATGCACCCACAAAGAGTGGCTGTTTGGTGCGGTTTATGGGCTGGCGGAATCAACGGGCCGTATTTTTTCCAAAATGAGGCCGGTCAGGCAGTTACTGTAATTGGTGTTCGCTATCGTGAGATGATAAGTGGTTCCAACAGGATGGTGCCACTTGCCACACAGCCAACAAAACAATGGCTCTTTTGCGCGACAAATTCAATTGCCGTGTTATCTCACGTGGTGGCGATGTCAATTGGCCACCAAGATCATGTGATTTGACACCGTTGGACTACTTTCTTTGGGGTTATTTGAAAGAAAAGGTGTACGTCGATAAGTCAGCAACAATTCAAGAGCTAAAGGATGAGATAATTCGGCACATTAACGGCATAGAACCACAATTATGCCTCAGCGTCATCGAAAATTTGGACCATCGGGTGGAGGTGTGCCGCCGATACATAATTGAACCACACCATATTATCATAATAAAAAGAAATTACAATAATTTCCGAAATAATTTGTGTTTTATTCAAAATCAACATCGGCCCTTAAAATTTAACACCCCTTTACATGAGCAAGACATACCATAGTTACATAAATATAAAAATCAAGTAAGATTTGCTTAGGCGTACGCCAATTTTATTTGAACACCTACAAAAATTTTCTTTAGGCTAAAAACAGCTAAATCGCGCTTGGTATAACTTTCTTGTTTGAAATCTTTAATCAGGACTATATTTGGCTCTTAAATGGGTTTGGACTTCTATCCCCACTTTTTTATTTTATACTACAAACCTAAAGCTCTTGGACAATTATGAGGACTTTGCTAAAAAAGTTCTCGACTTTATTCACAAACAAAAAAGTCATAATATGTTTAAAATCCACACAACCCACCACTTGGTAACTGCTAACCTTTGCGCTTTGAAAAAAAAAAATATTACAAATTCTTGCGTGACTCGATGCAACGCTCCCGACTGTCAATCTTAGCGAAAATATGTCCAAGGCGTTCTGTGTCTGAAACTTCAAGTGAAGATCCACTTACAACATGCACTAAACGCTAAGTATTTTGAGTATGATATATATCATCTGATAAGTTTATGAAATTTCTCATTAGTAAACAGTATCTAATGCATATTTTTAGCAACGAAATACAAGCTGGCATTCGAACAATGATACTCTGGCAGTTCTTCTTACAAACATGGAGGCTCAGTAGTTTAAATTTATTCTAATCTGTTATTTCTACGTAGGAATTGCTATTAAAGTTGATATTACCATGGGAATATTGGTCTAAAAAAATCCCTGAATCATCAAATTCTCACTGTGCAGCTACAGTTGTACATTTTTCCCAAATCTATCCCGCATTTACATACAGAAATCCGGACTAGCCGATTCCTCGTTCATTTTCGATTTTTGGGCACATTTGAAATGCCATTCTGTTTTAAAAAAATTAAGTATTGTATTACGCTCCGATACGTTGGTGGCTGGTTGCTGAATAGACTCTTCGATTCAAAAAAGCATTTTTTACAACTGCTATCGCTTCTACATTAAAACTTCACACTTTCAAGAAAACTAATTTTTGATATTAAATTTTTCATTTAACCTAAGCCGCTCTCTCAACTATATTCGAAATATCAACATTTTTCGATGATCGAGCTATTTTCATACAAAATATGTTAATTTAGATCATGAAAAGTTGAATAAAAGAATAAAGACGTACTCATAACTTTGCGACAGCTTTAGAATTATGGTATAAAAATAAAAAAATTAGGGGTAGTATTTCCAAAATTAGTGAAGATACAAATCAAAGCGGCTTTTAAAGCCAAAGCTACTAAAGGGTTAAATATAGTCCTGAGCGAGACCTTTTCCGCGGCATAGCGATTAAAAAATCGGGCATCAAATAAAACAGTTCTATCAAAAAACGCTTTCACAAAAGCGTTCAAATATTAGGTTTTTCAATAGGGACGCTACAAAAGTTTTTTTTAAATAAAACAAAAACGGCTTGGGATATGAATTAAATTCCTTATTCCTGTGAAAGTACATTCGATGCCATTATGTATGGAACTCGATTTCTTTTGCATGGCCACCACGGTCACGCTTGCAGAAGCCCAGACGCTGAACCCAATTTTCGACGGTTTTCAAGCATAAATCGGCCGATACTGCTACAATTTCACGTTCGATATTCGTACGAAGTTCATCAATCGTCGCTGGTTTGTTGGCATAGACCATAGACTTGACGTAGCCCCACAGGAAATAGTCTAACGGCGTCAAATTGCACGACCGAGGCGGCCAATTGACTGGGCCATTTCGTGAGATAACACGTTCACCAAACTTGGTTTTCAATAAATCGAATATGATATTCGCTGTGTGGCTTGTGGCGCCGTCCTGTTGGAACCACATATTGCCCAAGTCCATATCATCCAATTCGGGCCAAAAATATTCGGTTATCATTGAGCAGTAGCAATTCCTATTCACAGTAGCGTGCCGGTCTTGATCATCATGGAAGAAGTACGGCCCAATGACGCCGCCGGCCCATAAACCGCACCAAACCTTAATTTTTTCGGGATGCAATGTTGATTCATGGAGTACATGTGGATTGCTGCCTGTCCAATAACGCATATTTTGCTTATTGACGAAGCCATTCAGCCAGAAATGACTATCGGTCTACTTTTGTAACGTCCCTATTAAAAAACCCTTTAAAAGTGGCGCACGCTAAACTTTTCCCTCTTCATGTAACGTCATATGGCTTAATGTACTGTATATGTGCATAGCTTTGGCTGCATAAGAAACAATATAAACTTATACATACATATACATAACTATGTTTGAGTTTATAATATGAATACATATTTATGTATGCAAATAAAGTTAAAAGATTGTAATGGTTGTTATATATGTAATTAACACAAGCGCCTGCAGCTATAACATCTACGCAAATACATACATTTGTATGTACATATGTATATACACCTACAAAAATACAAAGCAATTTGCTGCAGCAGTTTTTAGATTTTCTTTGCCTCTAGCAAATATGTAAATCAGCGGGTGCATCCAACAACTGGAAAATTAGCAAAGCCTTGTACATATATTGAAAATTTGTTTACTTACTGATATTTTTAACGAAACGAAAATTCATGAGTAATTACCAGTTAATCTTAGTGCTTCTAATTTCTGCTACCGTGCAGAAGAAGTTCGAGCTTAGCATTAGTCTTAAATTTAAATACAATACCTATTATACCTTAGTGGTATTCAGTGTTAGCACATTTTTTTTTTTTCAAATTCTTCAAAAAATACCATCGAAACCGTAATTTATCGTCAAAAATCCTCGTATTGGATGTATGCATACTAAGTATTATCGATTCATGTTTGTTTTTTTTTTTTGAAAGATAATTAAATATTGGCACCGTTCACGGTTTATTAGGTCTTACTATAAATATTTCACACATTTTTTTCACTTAAATTCATGGTACAAAAAGTTAATTAGTTTCAAGGGCAACAACACTAACTCGGAAAAATATGCGAGTTGCGCCAACGCGGTAAAATGATATCCGACCTAAGGTGTAGTGTTGGGAAGTGGATAAACTCCGCTATTGTGAATGAGCCGGAAGAAAATATATGGGAAATATCAGTTTAAGACCTAGTTCGTTTTTATTTGCATAGTATTTTAAAATATATAACTAAATCAGCTAGAAATTTGGCATTACAGCTAATTTCCGCTCTTAAAAAGGACAAAATAAAACTCATGTTTCTTTAAAAATGCTAACAGGGTTGCTTTTGCAAATAAAGGAAATTTTATCTGAGCTGGAGCGTTCTTTTGCAAGCTGGTTACAATAAAACGGGCCCACTATACAAAAATAAGTATACAGCCAGGGTGTCCGCTCTAGTTCTGTAAAACAAAAGAGTGTTTTCTTTTTCTCTGAACTTTCAAATCACTTTTAACTGAAACCCAAAAACCTCATCGAAAATGTTTTTAGAAATCAAAATGCGTGTAACAAAGTAAATGATTTTTTTTTTTCAATTCTAAGGCTACACAGAAAAGTTATAAAGTACGATATCCGCTTTGGTGGCTGCCGTTGTAGAGTTTGTTCCGTGTACGCTCTTCACCCGAGTTTTTTTTTTTTTTGTAAAAGCTATCGCCCCTCGGCATACAATGGAAAACTTCCGAGATAACGTCTGCCATGGAAATTTCTCACAAATATCATCTGTCATTCGGAGTCGTGGTAAAACTAAGCTTTTGGAACAACACCAAGACGCGCAATACAAATTGTAGTAGACTTTCGCCCAAACATGTATAGAAATTTAAAATCATAATTCTAGACTGCTCTACAGTTACAAGCAGTTAAGCAAGCGTCCCTGGAAAAGCGTGTCTGAGGGTTTAAGGCTCAAGAAAATACTCGAATGGGCCTGAAAGATTCGATAAACATATTAGTTTCGGTTTTATATGCACCCAAAAAAGGCTATTTGGCTTGAAGAAAAACAGCTATCAAAAGGTAAACAAAGTGGAAATGAAATGGTGCTTAAGGAATATTGTCTTCTTTTGGAAAAAAATGATTTCATTTTCTATAGGTTTTTATTCATTTTGAAGAAACTTTTATTGAATTCAGAGAAAATATCGCAATATGAAGAAAGAATGGCATCAAATTAAGAAACAATTTTTCAAGGTACTTTTGTTTTTCAATATGGCTGTTCCAAGGCAAATTTGTAAAAGGTGGTTAGTAGAGTTGCTGATTTCTTCTTCTAGATTCACCTGGTACATGCGAATGTCAGCGAAAGCGAATGGCGAAATATTTTGCTTACAAACTGTGAAGTGATTCACCAAAAATTAATGACAGCCGTATTTTTATTTTCCTTTATCATGATATTTGATCGCCTTTGAAGTCGCCTTGGGTTGTTGAAATATCCCATCCAAGTCGTCTTACGAGATAATTAGCATCGTGCAAGGATTAGAAAAAAATTATTTAGACCGCGAACCACAAGAGTTATTATATTATATTTGAACTTTTTTTTAATTACTGTCTCTTTTTGATCTTCTAGTTTAATTCCTCTTTGAATAACATTTATCTTTGACTTTTATTTTATTAAATATTTTACTTTTGATTTTTATGTTATACGATTTACATATGTAAGGGTTACTTTAAAAGTCATAAAAAATCAGTCAGTTTATTAATAAAAGTCACTTATAGTATTATAAGGTATTGTTGCAAGTACTTTTGGATTGAATCACAAAAAAATTGCAAAAAACATACAAAAATAGAAATTCGTCAGCGTTGGAGAATAGAGTAGGTTTTATCATGGTACAAATATTTATAAAGTGCTATCATTGAGAGGGAAGCAAACGCCAAACAAAAGAAAATAAAAAATAAATAATTGAAAATATTCAAATTTGTTTTTGTTCCAGACGAAAAATGTAACTGTGTGTGTGAGAATGTGAGTTTTTATATTGTTAGCAAACTTCAAAAATACTCAGACTGGGTCTCAGCGGTTTTACCTTATAAATATTTGTCTCATGGCTTTTATCAAGGGGAATTTATAGAAGGTGATGGCATAAGACCAGCTGATTTGATTTTTTTTTATTCACCTACATGTATTTTGTTTTTTCAAAAGCTGTAAAAGCAAAAACAAAATGTATTTAAATTTTGACAACTCTTACGCAGAAACAAAAACAAAATACATAGGAATTTTGTAGTTGTATTTATAACACCACCTTGTATGGATTCGCCTTGGCTTTTATAATTGTTATTGCTTTCTGTGAAAATAATGATGGCATTTTTGAGTATGACTTAAAAAATAAAAGCCACTGACTGATTTCTATTTATAACTTTCATTTATAAAAGTCCAAAAAACTGCTATCATACGGCGTATAATATACAAATCATAAATAACTGTTATTTGTAGATTATTTACATAAAAATCTAGAATTATTGTTATTTTGGCTTTATACAATAAAAATTAAAAATAATTGTTAAATTTGATTTTCGGTAATAGTAGAACATTCCCTCCATAGGGAATTTTTCAATGACTATTTTCATATTTTCGGTCCCTGATTTTTATTATATTCAATTCCTGGTTTAAAGAAAAAAATTATAGTACATATGTAAATGCCAATGGGTATCGTCAAACAATTACTATCCAGTGAAAAGTCGACCTATCGTCATTTGATTGAAAATCTGTGAAAATCACGTCGGCATTGGCCATTTGGCAGATGTTGTTGTTCGTCGTGTTTATGTCGTCAGCACAAATAAACAATTTTCTTATCGTTTTGAAAAATTAAACAATACTTCAATTGTTAAATGACTAATTGAAATTTAAATGTAAAATCGTGTAATGACACGGAGAGTTACGGTATAATAAGTTTATTAACTACAGTAAAGAATCGATAAATACGCTATGCAATAATAAAGGTTGGCGTCAAATGCAAGATTAGTAAAAAAAATGCAGATAATATACATACATACTTTATGTATGTATACATGTTATCTATAAGTATATACATTTAAATGAAGTGTACATTCGTTTACATTTCATTATGGAAGTTTTAGTACATATTGAAATTTTTTTAATAGCTTCGAGTTACTTATCTAAAAAATTAAAATTAATTGATTATGTAAGCCTAAACGGTGCTTGGAAATGACTTGCTTGACTTTTAAAATAAACGGCTTATTGCCCGGATGGTTTCGTCTTTAGAAGTAGACGTCGGTGGATTCGTTTCAAATATAAGTTTAGTGATAGATAGATTTTCAATACAAGTGAGTTGAATGAAACAAGTACCTCCCGAACGAAGCACTGAGGTAAAAAGTCAGCACAGAGTAGAACGATTTATTGTGAACTAAATACTAAATACTTTGGATTGACATTGGGTACTTTGAATCGATACACAGTACAAGTTCATAGATAATATGATACGAAATTATTTGCTTCGTGAGAGCGCTGCCTATTGGTGACTCCAGACTAAAATGCATGTGTTGGTACTCGTTCAGTAAAACACTCAAAACGTTTCAAATTTTTGTTGCTATTTTTCCGAATTATTTTGTGCTGAGAACACAACATGTTTTCGCTATAAAAAGTGGTAAATTTCATTTATAACAGTTGGTAGTTCAGTTTTCGCGTGTCAGCTATTCATCGGTCCTTTGATTCAGTTTTGGGGCCAGCTCAAACCACTAGTTTAGGAGACGCTCTAAGCAGGTACATGAGAGAGTTTCGTATCATATTATCTTCAACAAGTTTGTTCCTAATTAGTTCTGACTGAAGTTCCAGCCATCTTGCCTTTCATATCATTGATATTAGAAGCAGTTGACGACTTCGTTTACTTGGAAACCGACATTAATGATTGAGATTTCCCCTTGCCAATAGAAAAATAAGCAATAGTGTGCTTTTCCGACATACCAAAACTAAACTCCATAAATTTCTCAACATGGCTGTCCTATTGAATGACGGAGCTTTTACTAGGCATACAAAAAAACTACCAGGGAAAACCCATATAAAGTAAGAGAAGATGCACCAAAGTTTTCTAATTACTAGTGAATATTTCATGAATTCTATCAACATTCTTGTAGAAAAAATTACGTTCTTGGTGAAATAAATAGCTCTAAATATGTTTGAAACTATTTTATTGGAAAAGCTTACGACAATTGAAATGTGTCTCCTGTATATAGTTACTCATCTTAAAAGGCAAAGTCAATAAATACTATGGAGTCAGTTTAAGAAACGTACATTTACCTAATCACCTGCCGGGACTTGGAAACTAACTCAAAATAGTTTTACCAATTTCATTCATTTTAAAATTAAGCTAAAAAATCGCAGCGAATATACGGAATTATAAGTACATAGTCTTCAAGCTTCAGTCTGAATTTGTAATGCTTAGTTTTCATTACGTAAAATTTGTCGTCAGTTGAATGAGAACGACAAACATTTTGACATATTTCAATTCGACTCCAATGCAAAATCATAAAATGTCGACATACGTGCATTTCCTGCCTCACTATGTGGTCAAAAGTTTGGCGTAATGGAAATCAAGTATAATCCTTTATCCTTAGTGGTCATGCACGAAATTCGGGTCAAACTGCTTTGAGATAAGCCGAAGTCCAGGGATCGTCTCGAAATTGACAACTCTGGGTTTTTGGTAACACTCTCAGTAACAGCTGTACTATTGGCTAAAAACAGAAATTTTCTACATAGTGAATTTTCACTATTTCAATGCGATGTTAAAATGTATAACCATTTCTGAAAACGTCCTAGTTTTTACTTAGCAGCTGCTATTTGACAGTTAAGGAATTGCTCGAAATTTAATATTAAACAAGGAAATGACTTCAGGTGAAAGATGTAATTAAGAAATCTTCTCGTATGTTTTAAGATAAAGAAAAGAAGATACATATAATTTAAAATTTTAATTATGACAACTATCACGTTACATCCCATACATCCTTTCCAGCCATAACCACAGAACGGGATACGCGCCGATTTTAAACAATCGTACCCTCAATAAATGTAACTGTGTGCAAATAAATTTATGTACGTGCTTATTGTATATATATGGATGTAGTTTAGGATATAAATTGATAAAACGGCTTGTGCTTATTTGTAATATTTAAATCTTTGACGGTTGGCTACTTTCTCCAATTGGGATATTAAGACTTTCACAAAATTTAGGAATTCTTCGGCTGGTCAATAACGGCCTTCATTATATCTGGGTGTAACATCAACGGGATAACTAAAAACAAATTAAAGTTCCATAGTTTATTTAGATTCTCATTGTACATGGCTTCCAATTGTCAATGTGACGTATTTATTTCCTGAAAGTGATTAGAATCTGTTCACAGTACTAATTTAAAATAACTAAAAATACTGCTGTGCGATTGACTTCACCTCTGTTTTAAACCATATGTTGTGATTTAGTAAATCACATTCTATGAAGTTCGCCCAAGGGTTAAGGATGCCCGCTAGATAAGCTCTCTGTTATCTTCTCTTATCATTCGCTTCGCACTGCTGCTGGTCTCTTATTGCTATGCTCTGATCTTTACGTATGTTTATATGTATTCCCTAGATAAGTATGAAACAATGTATATTTGCAAATTAGTATGTAAAATAGATGGCAAAAATGTACATACAGATTTATATACTCATAAAATGAACCGATATGCGGCAAACAAGTAACGTTAGTAAATAAGTAAATATGTATGAAACTTGTAGGTTTAAGAAACATATGAAATACCGTATTTTGAATAATTGTACAATTGCATATGAACCCCGCTCAAGGAAAATAAAGTTTACTGTTCATGTTGAAGTCATAGCATATGGTTGCTTTTCGCTTAATTTCGAGCAGGTGACAAAAAAGCTTGTCATCTCCTAACATTTGGTGACCCCGATGGCGATATATACACGTCCTATTCGTTAAATAACATTGATTCATTTTAAACAATCAATTCAACATGCTTGCTGAAGACTTAGCTGCTGGAGATGGCCCGGTTGAGCCGGGATCGTTCTACAAAAAGAAGACCGTTTCTATTTGCAAACAACTAGAGGACATCAATCAACAATTATCAGCAAACTCGCTAAAAAACCTAGACGAGGTAGACATATCGATGCATTTGGAATGGGTTGAGCGCCTTCGCAGCAGCTTTGATGACGTTCAATGTCGTCTTGAAGTCGAAGATATCAATGAATTGGGTAGTGAAGTTAGTTGGGCGTTCTCTAAGGTACACATGGAAGTCAAAGGGAAGCTAACGCGTGAGCTAAATCAACGTAAGTCTAGCGCTTACCACTCATCAACAGCACGTCCGTTCGCAATAGACGATGGATCTCCCTCCTTCATCATTTCACAACGTAATAAACTTCCCGAGTTGCAAATTCCTAGTTTTGATGGTGCTTATACTGAATGGCCAGATTTCATAGCCATGTTCAACTCGGTGATCAACAATTGCACTGAATTAAGCAAAATAGAAAAGTTTCAACATTTACGTGCAAACTTGAAGGGAGCTGCACTTGATACTATCCGGTCTTTGGAGCCAAGTGACACCAACTACGATAAGGCTTTGGATCTTCTCAAGAACCGTTTCGGCAATCAACTTCTCAATTTCCAATCGCATATTAAAGAAATCTTCTCGCTAAAAGATGTTGAGATGGGCTCCGCTTCAAGTCTGCGGTCGATCAGCGACAAAATAAATGCACATTTGCGCTCTCTAAATACAATGGCAACGGGAGAGCAACTCCTCGACGGGCTTCTCATACACCTCATATCGAAAAAACTTGACACTAAAACGCGAATAAAATGGGAGGAAGATCAAACTTCAAACAAGCTTCCAACTTGGTCATCTATGGCAGCGTTTTTAGAAAAAAGATGTCGCACGCTGGAGAATGTAGAAGCTCAGGTACCAACAGCACAGCCTGCTCCTTTGACAGGTAAGCGGGTACCCAGTAACAACAACTCACGTCAGTCGCTCGTTGCCTCTTCAAGCACATGTTTGTTTTCACGGTACAAGGAGGCAAAGCGTCTAAAATTGTGCCTGAATTGCCTACGTCAGGGGCACACGTTGAACAAGTGTAAGTCAGGGCATTGTCGACAGTGCTTTTCGAAACACCATTCGCTGCTTCATATGCCTGATCAATCCGCATCAGCAAGTCGTCACAACAACACAGATATGGTGACAACTCAATCACTGCCGGCAAGAACACATCAAGTAGCTACTGCTGCGTCTTCTGAAAATTTCGTACTACTAGCAACAGCAATCATCCTAGTCAGAAATCGCGCAGGCTGTTACATCCCTTGTCGAGCACTTCTAGACTCAGGTTCTCAGGTCAATTTAAGTCTAGAAATAAAAAGGGTAAGCACATCGATATCTGGTGTTGGCGATTCTAACTTCATGGCCGATAGGGCTACTGATATCATCGCAAAGGCACACAGCGATGATTACGTTATATCGTTTGAAGCTATCGTCACGAACACTATCACCGATCATCAGCCTAACTTCGACCTGAAAACAGATTCGTGGGGCATACCTCAAAATATTAAACTTGCAGACCCATTATTTTACAAGTCGCAACGTATTGACGTCTTATTGGGAGCGTCGTTATTTTTTTATCTAATGTGCATCGGCCAAATTAGGTTAGCCAACAACTTGCCTATATTGCAAAAAACCAGATTAGGGTGGGTCGTTACTGGTGGGGGGCTTCATTTTCATAAGTCATCCTCTTTGCTTGCAGCTCGCGCAGACCTGGAGGAAGAAGAATCGGGTTTAGACGACCTCATTAGGCAGTTTTGGGAAGTTGAGGACTGTTCAGCTCTACACACACAAACGCAAGAGGAAGTTGATTGTGAGCTTCATTTCCAGCAGAATTATATTCGACTCGATTCTGGGGAATATGCTGTACGGCTTCCTTTAAAGCAAAACGCGCCAGATCTTGGTGAATCGTATTTACTAGCCAAACAGCGGTTCATGAGTTTGGAAAGAAGGTTGCAACACAAAGCAAACATTAAAGAACAATATTCATCCTTCTTAAAGGAATATTCCAAACTTAAGCACATGTCTCATGCGACTTTGAGTCCAACAACTCGGGTATTCTTCCTACCACATCATTGCGTCCAAAAGGCTGATAGCACAACAACGAGGTTGAGAGTTGTTTTCGATGGCTCCGCAAAATCATCATCAGGCCATTCCTTAAATGACGTGCTTTTGACTGGTCCAACAATTCAGCCAAAGCTATTCTGCACGCTTCTGGGGTTTCGCCTTTTCAGGGTGGCTTTAACGGGTGACATCTGTAAGATGTATCGCTGCGTACGAGTTTTGGAGCCTGACAATCACTTACAATGTATTTTGTGGCGGGAAGACCCTGAAGAAGACCTAAAGGTATACACACTCGACACAGTAACGTATGGTACCAGGCCTGCTGCATTTTTAGCGACTCGTGCCATGCACCAATTAGCAATAGATGAAGAAACAGACTTCCCTCTTGGCTCGCTAATCGTACGTAGAGACTTTTATGTCGATGACCTTATTACTGGTGCAAACTCCGTAGAAGAAATCGTGGAAATTCGGCGTCAAACAACTCAGTTGCTTCAGAGAGGAAACTTTATACTACGAAAATGGTGCTCTAATTTTCCTGAAGCTCTTATCGGATGGCACGCATGTTACGAAGGCTCTTGGTTTAGTCTGGGATCCAAAAACCGACAACTTTATATTTTCGTTCGCACTCAATCGTCTGAGGAATAAAAATCATGTAACCAAGCGTATTGCGGTGTCGACAATTGCTGGATTTTATGATCCACTAGGACTCATCGCTCCGGTTATAACTCAGGCCAAAGTGTTCATTCAAAACATGTGGAAGCAAAAAATAAAGTGGGATGAAAGTTTGCCACAGCACTTACATACAACTTGGACTCAATTCTGTACCGAACTTGAATTAGTATCTAATTTTAAATTTCCTCGATTTGTATTAATGCCGAATTCTCATTTACAGCTCCATGGATTTTGTGATGCTAGTGTAGTCGCTTATGGTGCATGCGTATATGTACGAGCACAACACAATGATGAAGTCAAGACTAACCTTTTATGCTCAAAATCTCGAGTAGCTCCGTTGAAGACTCTCTCTGTGCCTAAGCTTGAGTTGTGCGCAGCATCATTACTAGCTGAGCTATTAGATACGGTCAAGCAGGCACAAGATTTTAATTGCAGCATTCACTGTTGGTCGGACTCAACCGTTGTTTTGTCGTGGCTGCGAGAAAAATCATCGAACTTAAACATATTCGTTGCGAACAGGGTAAGCCGTATACAAACATTAACTAACAAAATGAGCTGGCATCATGTCCCCACTGCCATGAATCCAGCTGACATATTGTCGCGAGGAGCATCGCCGAAGCAGCTTCTTAATTCAACCCTCTGGAGAAATGGCCCTTCTTTTCTGCTGGGTAATCCAACAGGTTGGCCCTCAGCGCCTGATATGATCACCGGGTTACCAGAAAGACGCCGTACCGCGTTGGCCGTAACAATGCAACTTGAAGATATTTCGCTTCGCTGCAAATATTTAAATACATTCGGTACATTGCAACGAGTATTTCCCTATGTTTCAAGATTTTGGCTACGAAAAGATCCCACAACACCGAGGCCATCAGGCGCGCTCACATGTCAAGACATCAAAGTTGGAACTCAACTTTTACTGCGCCTTATTCAACAGATTCATTTCTCCAAGGAATACAAAACGTTAAAGGCTGGAGCAGATATTGAAAAATCTAGTTCAATGTATTCACTTAATCCATTCATGGACGAATTTGGGCTGCTAAGAGTTGGTGGTCGTTTAGAAAATTCAATGCTAGACTATGACGCACGTCACCCGATCGTATTGCCAAAACGACATCCGATTACCACTTCCATAATTCAACACTTTCATCGAAAATACATGCACGCTGGACCACAAAGCTTAACAGCTTCAATACGGTTACAATTTTGGCCAATAGGTGGGCGAAAGACAGTAAGCAGTGCCGTAAATAAATGTTTAAGGTGCTTTCGTCTTAAACCGAAAATCGCGGAACACATTATGGGTGATTTGCCTCAGCATAGAGTATTACCGGGCAAACCATTTTCCACAACGGGCATCGACTTCTGCGGACCTTTCTATTACAAAAACGTAGTGAGAAACAAGGGCCCAAACAAGTGCTACATTTGCGTTTTTATTTGTTTTTCAACAAAGGCCACTCACTTGGAATTGGTGTGTGACTTATCCACAGCATCCTTTCTTGCTTCGCTCAAGAGATTCATCTCAACTCGTGGAAGACCGAAAGTGATTTGGTCAGATAATGCCACTAACTTTGTTGGGGCTAGAAATGAGCTAGCTGAACTAAACAACTTATTCTGGTCTACTCCTCACATTCAAGCTGTGCAAAGACAATGTGTCGATGATGGTATTGATTGGCGTTTTATTCCCCCGCGATCCCCCCATTTTGGAGGTCTATGGGAAGCTGCGGTGAAGGCTGCGAAAGTTCATTTCTATCGAGTTGTGGGACTCTCAATTCTCACATTTGAAGAGTTACGCACCCTTGTATGCCAGGTATGCGCTATAATAAATTCACGACCTATCTGTGAAATTTCAGAAAATCCTGAGGACTTGGAAGTGTTGAAACCAGCACATTTCTTAATTGGAGGACCATTCACCAGTTTTGCAGAACCAGACGTTACGCACCTGGATATAAATCGACTAGATCGATGGCAGCGTTTGTCTTCTATGCAGCAAATGTTTTGGAGAAAATGGAGTACAAATTACCTCACTTTGCTGCAAGAACGAAACAAGTGGCGATCAAAGGTACCAAACATTCGGCAAGGGGCAATGGTTTTATTAAAGGATGAAAATCTTCCACCGCTAAAATGGCAACTAGGTCGCATAGTGGATATTATTCTAGGCAGCGACAAAATAGCTAGAGTCGCACTTATTCGGACGACCAGTGGAACCGTAAAGCGAGCCGTAAACAAGATTGCACTTTTGCCTATTGATGGTGTTGATGGACTGAATCCTTCAACGGGGGAGGATGTTGTGATTTAGTAAATCACATTCTATGAAGTTCGCCCAAGGGTTAAGGATGCCCGCTAGATAAGCTCTCTGTTATCTTCTCTTATCATTCGCTTCGCACTGCTGCTGGTCTCTTATTGCTATGCTCTGATCTTTACGTATGTTTATATGTATTCCCTAGATAAGTATGAAACAATGTATATTTGCAAATTAGTATGTAAAATAGATGGCAAAAATGTACATACAGATTTATATACTCATAAAATGAACCGATATGCGGCAAACAAGTAACGTTAGTAAATAAGTAAATATGTATGAAACTTGTAGGTTTAAAAAACATATGAAATACCGTATTTTGAATAATTGTACAATTGCATATGAACCCCGCTCAAGGAAAATAAAGTTTACTGTTCATGTTGAAGTCATAGCATATGGTTGCTTTTCGCTTAATTTCGAGCAGGTGACAAAAAAGCTTGTCATCTCCTAACACCATACGAATCAAAAATTATATGTTGGAATGAACAATTCAGTACTTTTGAGTCCTACTGGCTTCGAAAAAAAAAACGAAATACTCATAAGTTTATCAGTATTTAATTTCATTCAACCCATATAAGAAGCTCGTCTTCCAATTTAGAATGCACTTTATTGCTGCTAATTAGTACCAGAGCTCGAGTTGTAATTTTGTTCGTCAGAAAGTTGCAACACTTTATAAATCAAAACTTCCCTACAGTGTTCTTACTAGTTGGAAACTAGCTTAGTACCGGTTTGATCAGCAACTACTTATTCTTCCGTCTTCTTTCCATCGTATTTTTAACGATCACCTAGGAAACGAAAATTGTCTGACAATGAATCAGTGCTATCCCAATTAGTAAATCAGCATCATATTTTTTGATGAATCATTTTAAAAGTTAAACTTATTTACATACGAACAAATAAGTGAAACAAAAACATCATAAAGGCCGACAGGGCAGAGAATTGGCATGCCATTCAGGAAAGTCGACTCCTCGTACAGCCAAAGTCAATTAATTATAATTAATGTCATTTTTATATGTATTGAATATTCTACACAAATTTGTATGGCTTCTTAATAGTTTTTATATAAATATTTGTGAATTTAAAACTTCCAAAATTTTTTTTAGTTTAAATATCTCAGAATCATAAACACTTTATTAGTTTGGACAATCTTAATAGTATTAATCCGGAGGCAGTTCAAGATAACCGATCAATCTACTTATAATTACTATGGAACTACGAGCACCCTAGTTGACGTCGGGGATAGCTGAATAAAGTCAAGGGAAAAAATTAGTTATAGGAATTTTCGCGGTAGGGGTTTCGGGCAAATTACAATAAATTTAGTGCAATTCCAGTTGGGTGGAAACACTGAGTACGACTACATACAATAGATATACATAATATTTAGAACTAGAATGTTTGTTGACGCTTTTCACTGCTGAGTTACAATAGATAATAACATTCGAAACGCCCTTAATTGCTGTCAAAATGGGGGAATTGTACTACCTTAATTATCACCTGACAATGGAAATGACATGCTATCAGAGGCAAATACGGGGAATAACTGTCAAAATCAGTTCGTTTTCTAATTTGATGGAAAGAGTGAGTGATTGTTGTTTTGCTAAAAATCGTGATATTTATATTGAAATATTTAAAAGGCAAGTTACATTTGGTTTGCAGAGGATAGTGAAGAATATAGTACTTAATTTCACATACAATTATTTGAGTGATTCACAAGGTGTCATAATTCATAAGTCATAAAGTCATACAATTTTAGATTTCAAAAGTTATGTTTTTGGATTGGGTTGAAACAAATAATTGAAACTAATCAATTTTGTATTTTTAAAATTTTACGACTTTATGAACTATGACACATTAAGGCACCTTGTGAATCACCCAATTGCTAATATTTAATAAATCAATTGGCAATGTCTCTTTAGATTTCTCTTTTGAAATAACTTGGTATATCTTGATTTTTAAAGGCTTTGAATATATATTTACTATATACATACATATATCAACTAGATGCCCGCGACTTTGTTTGCGTCGCTTACCACCATTTGATTTTCCGGAAAGCTCGCCTACAGCACCTTCTAACGCATTTTTATAAACATTTTCAATATTTTGTTTTGTAAATATAGCATAGGTTATATTATCAATATGTATGGTCTTCGTGTAATGTCGTCTAATTTGTTTTTTATAAAAATGTTTCTCATCGCACCTTCACTGTAAGTTTTCAATTTCATCAAAATCGGATTAAATAAGAAGAGATTTTCTGAATAACTCACTTCTAGAGCCACTTAGCGCATTTATTTTTCGTAAAAGTACTCTTTATTGCACCAGATACCATACCTTTCTAACATCACCAATATCGGACTATAAATATGGATTTTCTGAATATCTTGACTCATGCGTCACCTAACGGATTTAAATACATTTGATCTCCGTACCACGGAGGGTTCTGAAGCAAGTTGTAACAAAGGAAACGGCTACATTTAAATATATACAGATAATCATATATTCTGTTTTATATTCATACATTCATTTGACATTATAAATTCTTGAATTCCGGAACATTTCTTTGGTATTTTTATGTTGTCATGCTGAATTCATACTCGTACTTGGTAATAGTTTTTAGTGCGTTTTCACTTATTAAATTTCAATGGTTGAATGAAAACTGTAAAATCTCCCAAAATGATTTTAAATTCTCAAACTTGAATTTTTTTGTGGCACCATTAGAAAATTTTATAAATTATGTATATTTTGACGACCCTCTCACGAAGCAAAGGGTTTCGTTTCTTCTTATTCACTAACAGCGCGTAAAGATGTACATATACCCCAACTATAAAAAAATGTTGTTTAATTTATATCTCTGACAAATAAATAGATATATACATTAGTTTTTAAATATCAATATTAATGTATATTATTAAAAAATATGACCTATTCGATTTTTAGAAGATAATAACGCAGAAATTATCACTCTAGCTCGGCTAACGAATTTTTTCCCATCTACATAAGCCAGTTTTAAAAGCTATATATGAAAAAGTTATATTAATACACTAATATTTTCTACGTATGTTAAGGATATACTAGAATTGCTCTGAAACCAAAAATATTACAGTCAAACAAGTGGTTTTGTTAGAATTCACATAATTCATTTAGTCAACAAAATACACTTGACTTTTTAAGAATGAAAACTTATAATTATACTTGAATATTTATATATTTACGTATGTATGTACATAAATCTGAATATGCTTGAAACTATGAATGATATGTATTTATAAAACATCATTTTTTTATCATTTCAGAGCTTCACTACGGAAATCAAACGATGATCATTAAATACATATGCAGAAATGTAGATATGTATGCTAATAACCACGGGTCATGATGAAAAATATACATACGTGAAATAGTTTTGTTTTAAAAAGTAGTGTGATTAGTAATAATTAATTCATAAACTAATTAAGTAATAAAATAAGCATACGCAAATTAAATTAGACTTAATAATTTTCAAGTGAAAGAAACACGAAACTAGTAAATCTGATCAAATTTTAAATTTAAATTCGTATATAACTTAATATATGGTTGTGTGCAAAAACTTCAAAAAATTTCAAAATTTAAGTTTTTAAATTTTAAGGTTATTAATTTGAAAGTCATATGTAAAGCAAATACGAACAATACTACTCAAGCATAACTAATGAATGTAAAAGCGCAAGTTTTTAAACAAAAGTGTGTGTAGTTGTTTGTGTGTGTATGGATATATCAATCTTAAGTGAAAAAAAAACTAAACAATGCTGGCGATCACAGTAAATGTAAATGATTAGAAATGAATAACATAAAAAAAGTGACAGTCGATAAACAGCAAACAAGTTGCTAAAACGCCTAAAGCCCATACAAAAAATTGATTTTAATTACAAAGTAAAAACAAATAGTAGGTACATAAATAAAATACATGCAATAAAATAACCAAATAACCCGCATCGCGGACGTGTCGGAATTTTGATAATGAGGCGTCAGTGAGTCGTCAGTATAGCTCGCGTACGAGACAATAGTAGAAAATACGTTTTGCAATAAAAATTTAGTGGCGCATTGCATTCAGAGTGCGCTGAACGCGCGGCGAGTCTCGCTGTTACGTGTAGTATAGTTGGGTGTCACGTGTCGGTGCAGTTCAACTGTTCGGCATTGAAGTTGGCGGTGATGGTGATGGTGCTGGTGACGTTTCCTTTCTACTATTTCACCTTTACAACATCAGCAGCAAAGGGAACATGGTTCACAGAAATAGCTAACACACAACCAACGGCGATATTACTTTGAGCTGCAAAAGTAACTGACACCAACCTTACAAACAACGCGGATGCTATCAAACGTTTACTATTATCGTTAACGATCAAACCTCCTGTATTTATGCTGCGATTGTCGATCATTATTATCGATTACCTTTAGTGTAGGCACAGTAGTCGTTTAAATCCTAATTCGTTGTATGACCTGTTCCTGAGCTGCTACGTTTGCTGTAGTCATAATATAAAGTATTTAATAAAATCTGAAACATGACGGTCTCATATGCTGGCGAAGTGCCCAATGGAAGCAGCTTTGGCTGTTTTTGGCGCATTCTATGGAAGTAAGTATGGTACTTTTTATTGCGAAATTATTTCCCTATCCATATAATTCAATTAAAAAAGTGAATTTACTTTGATTAAATTCTAACTTTAAATTATATTTTTGTAGAAAATTGAAGTAGTGTATAATCGAATGGGTGCAATAATAAAAGAAATATAAAAAAACGCTTGGCGGCCAATGCGCGCGAAAAGATGAGAGTTGGCACACTTTCAGCTTCACTTTGGCGTCGGCGTTGCTTATATGGGAATACTTGAAATTTAAAGTAGGTACCTTAGTTGCTACATGGATTGTGTTATGAAACAAAATCGAATAAATATAAAATTATACAAGGAAAATGCATAGTACAGACAATCCTAAGAATTTTTTTCACAGTTATCCTAGTAGAGGTATAGCTAAAATGATGAGAGGGGACAATATTCGAGAAACTTACTAACCTCTGCAGTATCAAATGAAGGGCACGGCTTTTGCAACTTCGAAAAGTCACCAACTGCATTAATTTGGTACAAATACATCCGCATCGCTTTTCAAAAACTCTAACTTGTGTTATTGAAATTCCTTTACTTTGCAATCCAACAGAAACCACAAATATAAATTCTAACCAACTTTGAAATTTTATGGCGCGTTACGTTACGCCTTCTTGTGAATCCCCTAAATATGCATGTTTTTATACCATAGGGCCCCTATACCCTCGGCTCAGGAAACGTGAGATACCGGTGTGAATAGGTTGAGTATTGTGCGGCAACCTGATTTGTTGATTGTGGTGCGAGCTTGGTTTGTTGTTGGTGTTGTTATTGATATTATTGCTGGGACGTCTGTTGTTGTGAATCACTGCCATTATTATCCAGCGGGTGAAAGTTTCTGTGCTCAGTTTTTGTACGAGGCCAAAGAAAAGCTTCGCTTTCGGGTCACCGTCTAATTTTTGTGAAGTCCTTTGAAAAACTTACATTATTTCGTTTAAAATTATACACTCTTATTGTGGTAGGTTTGATTAACGTTTTTAGCACTTACCTTTCCTCTAAGCTAGCGTATTTTATTGAACGCCTTAGTCAAGCGCATTCGCCGAAATACACGAATATATGTATGTATCAAAATGGCGCACGCGAATGGATAACAGATAAAAGTGGTCATAGTATACACAAATTTCTTCAAATGATCTTATATCTCGTAAATTTAAGTTTTAAAATACGCTGTAGAGGAGACATGAGAAAAAATAAATTTTTTAACGTTGTAAAAGTAAGTTGATTAGTTTAATATCTAAAGTTTACATAACTTAAGAAAAAAAAATATTTTTTTAGTAGTCGAACGATACAATTTCTTTCTTGCAATTATTTGACATATCTTTTGCAACATTTTAATTTAAAAACAACATTTTTTTCTAATAATTTTTGTTTTGTTTGTGGAATATTTACTTGTCCGATAAGTGAAATATTCAATTCGCATTTAAATGTACTAAATTTATTTTGAAAAAATTTTTGGTAAAATAAAATATAAACATATGTATAATAATTTGTTGCCCTAACTCAAAAGTTGATTTAAAATTAGAACTTATTTTGGTAACTTGTTATACACAGCTTATGCGCACTCCAAATTGACTCGGCTTCACTTAAGGGACAATACTTAAATAAAGCACATAAAAAACTCAGCTCAAGGGGGCTTTTGAACTGAGTTTCCTATGACAACTTTTTTCGCACATACTGTATTTGCATCCAATGCAAGATTGAATTTATGACTCATTCGCTTCACAGTTAAACAAATAGATTGGAGTCATTTCTTTACGATTTTTGTTGTTTGACGACGTGGAATTTATAAGCGAATGCAAATATGATGAATCGAAGCACTCAAAATGATTTCATTTATTATTTTCCTAGAAGTTGTGTGTATTGTCTACATATCTGTGGTGTCAGGATAAAAAAAATTATAACTCCATCTCACTTTTTACAAAGAAGCCAGCTCAAGTGTGCAACTAGTAGAGCATAAGAGTGATTTTTCAAGGTCGCTCACGAGGTCGCGACACGATTGTGAGGTAAGGCAAATGGAAATTTGTAACTACCCGAATGAGTAAGCCCCAACAGCAACAAATCCAGGGAAGCCACACAGGTTACATGTCGTTCGTGCATTATCATTCCACGAAAATTATAGACATTTTTTAAGAAAACATTTTTTTAGCGGCTGTGGTTGATTTTTCACGGCGGCACCACACTACATAAAATGTAAGCGGGTGCCCATACTTATACACAAATGTACTATATGCTCATCACGACTGTTGCCAGTTTCAAAGCCAATTTATGGACTTAAGGATTTAAGTACGAACCCATTTTTTCAATTTGATGATCAACGTTTTTCTGACTTTCGAATAACTAAGTATGTGTGTTTTGCTGGAATTCAGAAAGTTTAGTTGTTAAATTGCTTTGCTGTCGCCGCGTTTACGTGATTCATTCAGATATTGGGACAAGTAACATCAGAAATTATAGAAACACGTTTTTTAATGGCAGTCGCCGTTCGGCTGCGATACTAAACTCGGAGTGTATTATTTATGCCAGCTTCTCACACAAATTATTTGCCGTTCGGAGTCTGCGTAAAATTGTGGTCCTTCAATTTGTGGTACACAATCAAGATGCACGCCACAAATTGTAGGCGAATTTCGGCCAAACATCAAGCTACAGATGTATGTGATGTAAGCGCTAAATTATTATTATTTAATAGGTTCGAATTGCTTTTTTAGTCAAAACACAAATGTTATGATGAGTATCTGCAGTCAAGAGAAAAACACATACTTAAGAAATATGTATATAAAAATTGTATGTGGTGGTGGTGGTTATAAGAGCATAAAAAATTCAATATACACTATTCGGAAATGTTGCTGAAGTGACAATGAAAAAAATGTATAATTTCCACTCTAATGCATAAATTAAAATTAAATGTTTCGGAAATGCAATACAGAAGTGAAATTTTTATCGTTTGATTTCTCGATCGTTTCATGCATACATATGGTACGACTGGTATACATATGTAATGCAGAAATTTGTATGCGCTATGTATATTGCATTTTTGTTTAATGGCAATGCTAATTGGAAAAATTTTATTGATTTTAAATAATATGAATCCAACTATCCACAATAACACACGGTTAACAATAATAAAATTGAAGTTAGTAATCTCATATGTTATTCATATGTATATCAAAAACGACAGTTCTCTGACGTCAGAGCCATTGCTGCGTAGGGCTTCGAAAATCCATTACCCGCTTCATCCGGTGCGTCCTCGGTTCGAATTTCGACCGGACCAAGTAACATCAAAAGTTATAGGAAAGTTTTTCCTAAAACAGTTGCCCCACGGTAGGGAATGGTATGTTCCGCAAATTTTAGGAGAATTTGGTCATATATCGAGCTATAAGATGCTGGCGCCAAATTATTATGGGGCCCGCTTCTTTGTAACCTAGTTGCAAAAGAACACTTGGTAGGATAAAAAATGCACGCAAATCAACAACTCTTACGCGGAAAAATATGCGAGTTGAACCAACTCGGTGAAATGATATCCGGCCTGAGATGTAGTGTTGGAAAGTGACAAAACTGCGCTATTGTGGATGGAAGTTTTATCCGAGTTGGAGCGTTCTTTTGCAACTCTGGTAGAATGAAACGGGCCTATTATTAAAATTGCGGCGAGAGAGAGGAAAGAAACATGAGGGGGGTGAGAGAGAGCGAGATTGACGCTACAGTCGCATATTCCATATTCATATTTTATATCCTAATGGGATTAAGGGGTGCTTCAGAAAAATATTGTAATTGGAGCTAGCCATAAAAATACACCTTTAATATTGTTTACAATTTATTTTGCACGTTATTGTGACTATTGAGCTTCTTTAAAACTTATTTGTAGAGCGTCAAATTTTGTATAGAAATATATATTGCATATTACAGTATCCCTACTTGTTTTAGAGTAAACGATTAAATTTAGTACAGAGAAAAAAGAAGCAGGCTGTGTCAGAGACACGGCCATTAAGTTTAACGTAGAATACGCCATCCGATAAGACAGAAAACATATGTAACAATAAATGATAAATAATACAAGCAAATGAATTTCTTTATTTGATAGTTACTTTGGATGATATACATAAGCTTATGATAGGAAAAATAGGATAAAAATTTTTTTAAATTATCAATTAAATTTCTCGCAAAAACGAAGTCAATGGCTGTTATCAATAGTAAAAATAAATGATAAATAACATACGCGAATCAATTTTATTATTTTTTTTGCAGTGCTTGGCAGCATTTTCTCTTCTTTTACTCTACTTTAACTTGCCCGCCTAAAATTATGCAATACAAAGAAAGGGCTGCACGAGTACATTTAAATCGCCCAACAGCAAACACTCAACCAAACACCACACACATATTTGTGTGCATGTGTTTATACAATTTTCATTTGAGAAATTTAAATATTAGGAAGATATCAACCAACATGAAATGTATGTCAAACGAAAGCTAACATCTTCATTTGACTACAAAAAAAAAAATTAATCGAGCCGTTTCCTTATAATTAAAGAAATAGAGATTACAACAATAAAAACCTGACATTGGTGCCCATACCGTAAGGTAAGACGTATTCTACGCCAAAAAAATGATATGCAAAAAGTCTAAACATCCCAAGTAAATGTAAAATAATTTCAGCACGGTTCAATTTGAAACTTAGGTGTTTTTGAGCAAAAACTAAACAAAAGATAAATAAAGGGCATCGTATACCTGTATATAGCAGTTTGTTTGCAGTTTGTATGCAACTAGCTGTGCATGGTGGATTTGCTAAACTTCCGCAATGGGGTATTCTAATACTCTTGTACTGCTTATTTTAAATTTTCAAAAGTTCATGCCATCGCGCAATCTTACCTGCCTCAGAGGATCCCCTATTATGAGAACACATACATATGTACTTATACATACACATACATACCTACTTACGTACGTGGAAGTCGGAAGTGAGAATTTCATTTGCAAGGCCAAATGTTCGTGTTCTTTCTGAATGGTAAAAATCTTTACGAATACTCGTATTGCTTTATTAAGTTTAATTGTTAAATGGAGTATTAAGCGCGTGCCAAGCAGACGCAGCTGCAGACAAGAAACAGTAAAAATCATACATATGTATGTATGTTCATATACATATGTAATTACATACATATATTATGTCTTCATATCCAGTCGGAAAAAAGTAGGCAGTCTCAAAAATTAACTGATTCAAAAAGTAGTTGGAAACCAACTGTTTTGAAACAGTTGCAGTACAGTAATGTTCCGTTCTTCAATTACAATAACCGACAAGATATGTACATGATATATCACATCTGACCATCATTTAATACACAAAATTGTCTGCTGAATCCGAATATGAAGTGGGAATATAAAAAAGTATAACTGAGATATATGTAATTAAATTTGGATAGTCGACCGTCTTTAAATTTCTTTAAATTTATGTGTGAACAACAGTTTCTAATCGGATTATTCATTTAGAAGTTATTCAGGGGTTTATCGATAATTTTGTATAATTTTTACCAAAATTTCAGATTGCAATAATCTATTTTTCAAAAATTGAAACCTCAATCAATATTATTGTATACAATGTAATGATTTCAAATGCCTTCCTCGCCATTTTTTTTTTTTAGTTTTTACTTTGCAAAGAACTCTTCATTTAATTCTAGTAAATACCGGAAAATTAGCTAATTGATCACTGACGCTCGAAATAGTGGTGTAAATGTTTAAATAAACTGAATTTAAATGTATTTTAATTTAAATTACAATATAATATTTTATATAATTATATATGTATAATGAAATAGACATAAGTACATATTTTTTATATACGGCCGCCTTAGCCGAGAGTGTACCGTGGGCGCGCTTCATTCGGTTGGTCCCGGTTTCAAATCCTAGCCGAGGCAAGCAACATTTCATAGCACGCCCACATCAACCTACATATATGAGAGAGCGACAAATTATTGTATTATTATTATTACATATTTTTAAATAAAGGAAGGCAAACTGATTTTGAAATAGTTCGATTTAAACGGAAATTTCAAATAGTTGGGAATAAATGCTTTTTATAACAGTTGGAACCAATCACATTTTAATGTTCTTTCAGCCAAATATTATTTAAAGTAGTAGAAATCTAATGCATAGTCGGAAAATTGATTTGCTCCATGATTTTAAATTAATTCAATTCATTCCTATACGTTTATATTTAGCCGTGTGCTTGGTAATAATCAGCAACGACATGGCAGAAAGAATACTACCATGTCGCTCGTCCCCAAATCCTCCTTCACTGAATACTTGGATACCAGCGATCTCGAGATCTCCGGCAACGATAAAGCAGATAAACTTGCATCCACCCTTTTATAATAAAAAAGACACCAACAAAGCTACCGCAGCTATCATAGAAATCACCTGGAAACAAAATTGGAATAACTATAACCACGCAAACAATCAATTTAATCCCAGTAAAAAATCTGTTAAGTATCTACCCAATGGCTGTATCCCGCACAGCAGCAGCCGCCATCACAAGATTGCGCATTGGTCACACCTACAGGCATAATGTGCAACAAAAACAATATGTCGGTCAATCACATTATAAACCATTCGCCAAGAGCGCTAGCCATCACAAATTCACCACAGACCCCAAATCTATGTACATGAGTTACTTCGTAACGTAAATGACACCAAAATGCACATGTTCTCCAAATTATTAAAATGACTTACTTCATTTTACGTATGTAATTTAATATTTTACATACACATATGTAAACTGGCCTTCAGTTCAGTGCTAGAAGCTTCAATTTAAATTTGTAATTAATATTTTTAGAGGAATTGCTTCAAATAACTACATATAGGCAAATTTAGTCAGGAGCGTCTTTGTTAATAGCAAAGCTCGAAATTAAAGGTATCGATCTCATACCTTATAAAATATTCCCTTGATCCCATTTGATGTAAAAAGTGCCCCTAATTTCTTATCGGTTTTAATTTTATGTTTTGCACTGTTGTTTTCAATATACATACTACATTAATAAAATTATGTGTTTTTTTTTTAATGTAAAAATTTGATGAATTGAATATTGGACTACAAATTAAGTTTTATCTTGTATATAAAGTATATAAAGTAGGACATGAATTATTTTCTTTGTACAAACGTTGGCCAATTAATTTACAAATTTTAAACTTATCTAAACCTTATGATGGGAACTATTAACAAAAATACATACATTATTAAAGTGATTAGAAATAATGTGAGGATAAGAAATGGGAAGCTGAGGGGAGGAAATAGATGGGTTATTACATATAACTATTTGTGATTGCCTTTTTGAAACATTTTGTAAACTGTATATTTATAACCGAGCGCTCTGGTGCCCAGGGTATTATAACTTTGTTCACCTAACTGTTCTTTGTAACAGTATAAAGCAATCGAGATAGAAACGAACATAAAGCCCATTGACATTATAGTCTCTTGAACTGCGCCTTATATAACCCCAACGTTGATAGCGCTTGATTTTTCTAAGTGATTTTCAAAATATCCTTTAATAGGGTCGCCGAAAAGTATATAACATTGTTATGTATTTTTAGTTAAAATTCATAAGCTTAACTTTCAAAACTATTTATTGAAAATATAATTCTTTAAACTGCAGAAATCAGGAAAAAAACTATTTGATTAAATACGTTCTAAATATCTTCCAAATTTTGTGCTTAATGAAACTAATTTCATCTCTACTTAAATTAAGTTTCTGAAATGTTGTTATACACCATGGACTGAATACAGAAAGGGACGCCTTCAGTAGTATTGGTTTGACCAATTTCGACAGGTCTCAAGTACAAATATTATTTATTAAATCTTTGTGTATAAATCATATTTTTACGCTTTAGCAAAATTAAAACAGGTTTCTGAAAACTTTAAAACATTGAACAGTTGAAAGTTACTCATTCTTATTTTTCCATATTTCTTGTTTACTTGCGTTAGGATATGTCGCCGCGGAACCGTGCAATCTTGTATTTTATTAATCACGGTTATGATAACTTTTAGTAACTTCCTTGTGGAGTCTTAAGTATTTCAAGCTGCGAAAAAATTGTTCAAATCAAGAATAGATTTTTAAATGATATATGCAGTTGCAGTAATTGAAATAACATTGTCAATAGCTGGTTTTTATTTTATAGCAGTGTTGTTTTCTATCACTCTTGGAATTATTGTACGTAATGAATTAAATCTTTTTAAATTACTACGTAATTTGGTTTCATCTTTATGTTAGATTTATTGCTTAAAACCAAGCATTATACTTACAATTCATATTTTTATATGTATTTTAAAACGAAAACTTCAACAAACAAAAATTTCGTGGGATTTCTTCAATAATATTACAAAACACTGCAATTATGATCGGATTCGATTCCGATTGAAATCGGATTTCAGAACAGATCTTATATCATACGTACTTCATATATTTGTAAAACAAAACTTGCTCATTTTTGCCTTAGAAGAAACTCTAATATATCTATACTCAGAACAAAAATGTCTGTATTGAAGAATAACAGCTATCAAAAGAACGAAAAAAATATTAAATTCTCTCAAAATAAATATTTACTACTTTTGGAGAAAACATTTGTATTTTATGTAAGATTTTATTCATTTTGAAGGAATCTTTACTCAATCAAGAGAAAATATCGAGGATTGAAGAACAAATTACGACATCAAAATTTTTTTTTATCGAAACAGATTAAAATACACTCAGCGCGAGCATAGTGAGGGATAATAGTGAAGTGAATTTACGCTCGTTGGTCGGCGCACGACCAGGGACTGAGCGCGGGCACCGTGCATGCGGTTCTTTCAAATTCTATAACTCAAAATCTTCTTCTAATTCCTTCATAGTATTTTAAAATGTTATTCGAAAGAATTTAGAGAATTTATTGAGATGAAAAAATAAAAATTAAAAATTGCCGAAATTTGAGAAAAATCAATTTGCTATTAATACTTATAAGGTATCAACACTTTTGGTGGTTAAAAATTGTTTAAACTAATTTTTTTAATATAGCATTGCAAGGTAGAAGGAAAAACCTATCTTTTATTTTAAAGAATTTTTTTACTACGATGTACGGTTCTCGAGTTATACATAGGTGCTGTAAGACGCCACTGTCATTGAAATAAAGGCAGTTCAACAAAAATTTAAAAAATTGTAGTTACACCAAAAAATTTGTTGAGCGAAATAAAGAAAAATACGCGCCAATTTATTTTTGATAAAAAGTATAAAAAACCTCATCTAATTTTGCAACATCGACTGCAAATCTAATATGGAATCACACATTTCGAAGTCATACATACTTGATCGTTTACATCACAATGTGCAAAAAATAATATTTATACTTTTACGTAAATGTATGTTTGATGATAGTTTTGTTCCAATGAACACACAAATTATTTTTAGCTTACAATAAATACATATACTCGACTTGCGCTGGGATTGACGAAGATTTGATAAAATACTTACGGTTTTATACCAAGTGGATTTAAAAAATCTTCAATATGATAACTAAGGAAATCCCCATATAAAGTTTTCTTTAAAGTGGATAATTCTAAATATAGATATTTATATGTATGTATAAATACTTGTTGAGACACTCGAGAATTAACCTTGAAGACTTGCAAAAGCTACTCCATACTAAGTGCATCTCAAGCTGATATAAAAAAAAAGAGATTTACTAGGTAGCCAATTGATGCACTTCGTAAAAGAAGTGGTGTAAAGAGTTGATGGAAATATCAAAGGAAATTTACTTATATTATTTTATTTAAGTAGGAAAAGATAAAATTGAATGACTTTAAGCGGGGATAACTGTATAAATATCTCAGTTTTATTTATATTATTTATTTTTTTATATATGCACATTCATATATCTACGTGCAAACATGCATTTTATACGTGCTAACTAAAAGCTGTTTATAACTTATCAATTCACATCACCTCATGCAGAAAGGGGCTAATAACAAATTGTTTGCTATGAAAACAAGCAAAGAAAAACATTTATAAAAAACTCAAACATGCAAAATTCAATAAGTACTTGTCTACATAAAATATTGGTATATTGGCGTACTATTTTTCTAAAGCTAACTAGATGCGCTAAAGTAAATAAATTTGAATGAAGCAAAATATTCCATGCATTATTCTGAAAAACAATGCCTCAACGAAACAATGCAAATATGTCCTCGTATTTTCAACTTACTAGTCGCTTATGTAGCTTTTTTTTTTGATTGCCGTCATATGATTGGTTGGCGTCCGATATAAATATTTTCGAAACGACTTTCATAGCTTATTATAACTTTAATTAAGCTTTTAAACAGGTGGCAATCCTCTACAAACATATTTCAAATTAAGCATTTTTAAACCTTTGGTTTGACACTCATATTGTAAAATTCAATCAAACATATTAATTTAAGTAGAATGTAACCTCCTTTCCAAATATTTTGAAAATTTCGCTTTCGTTTGATACCCTACTGCCATATTTGTTTTCACTGTTTACATTAATTGAATATAAGATTTTAATAAGGTGACATCTCCTTTGAATTGAAAATGAAACGCACGCCTACAGCGCCATTTGTTGCGAATTATTCGGCTTTTCTTTTTCCCTAAACCTCTCTGTGGAGGCTTTGCTTAAGTAAACAGAAAACTCATTTCGGTTTCTGCCATGTACAACAGGTTTCAATCCCTATATCGACAGTGTGACAATTATATTTTAATATTTCATATCTTTGTGTATATTTTAATTAAATTTGACATAGAAAACAGGCGGCAGCCCTCTTCAAACTATACATATAAACAAATTGTTTGGCACCAATAATTTACAATTTCATATAACTGGTATATAATTTAATTGAATTCGAGTTTTCAAGCAGGCGGTCACCTTCTTTAAAATATAGTTAGTTATGTGTAAACCGTCTCCTCAGCGAAACAAACCGTTGGGCGCCCATGTTTTACAATTTTTATAACTTGTGTATAATTTTATTTGATTTGATTTTTGAAGCAGGTGTTAAACCTTTATTTGCTATAAGCCTTCCCATATACATTTTTTTTAAATTTAATTTAACTCGACTTTTCAAACAGATGGCAACTGTCATAAAGTGAGTTATGAACCTTCTTGCCTAGACGAACCGTATGACACAAATATTCTAATATTTCGTAAAATTTGTGTATAATTTATTTAAATTCAACTTTTCAAAACGGGTGGCAACCCTCTCCAAAATATAGGTATGAATCTTTCCTCACCAAGACGATCCGTTCGACACCCAGATTTTAATATTTCATATAACTTGTTTTTAATTTAATTAAATTCGACTTTTCAAGCAGGTTTAACTCTCTTCAAACCAGAGCTAGCTATAAACCTTTTCCTCAACGAAATGAACCGTTTCATACTCATATTTTAATATCTTATATACTGGTGTATAATTTAATAAAATTTTACGTTTCAAACAGTTGGCATTCCTCTCCAAAATATATGTATGCACTTTCTCCTAGACGAGACGAATTGTCTGGCATCCATATTTTGATATTTTAAATAACTAGCGTATAATTTAATTAAATTAAAAATTGGTTAAAGTTAGCTATATACCTCATTTCCGAGACGAATCGCTTGACAACCATACTTTGATATTTCACTTAAATTGTTTAAATTTGAAATTTCAAACAGGTGGCAACATTCTCCTAAGCATGATGTATACTTTACGATCTCATATCTTGTGCAACAAAAGTTTCATAAAAATCGGTCGAGCAGTTATATAATTTTATACTTATATATAAGAGTATAAATACCGATTCTAAGCACCGTTATCATCACTTAAAATATATGTACATGTATTTCATTTAATTTTTCTACTTTTTCTTCGAAAACTTCTTTTCTCTTGCTTTTTATTTCTATTGTGCACAAAATGTGAGAGGGTTAGGTAAAGTAGTTTTTGAGATATACGTACCTATTTTTTCTAAAGTGGACAGTTCCACATCCATTTTCCAAAACTTTTGAACCTGTATTTTTTCCTCTAATCTATTGTAGTATATCAAATTTGAGCAAACTACATTTCGCTGTTCAGTTTTTATAATATTTATTTCAACACTGTATTTCAATATTACAATAAATTTCAATATTCAGACAAATTTATTTGTGTTTATATCTTTCTTGAAAAACTTTATCGGTTACTTGTAAGCATTTATTAATGTTTGTGTGTACTGAATAATTTTACTAATTTTACTTATAAAAATATTTTTCTTTTAATTTCTAGGTGGCGTGGCAGCGTTTACAAATTGGTGTGGCGTGAACTAATCGCTTATTTATGCCTCTACTATACAATTAATTTAGTCTATAGATTCGTGTTAAATGAACAGCAACAACTGTAAGTATACAGAAAAAAATTATAACTATACATACATATGTACACACATATTTCCGATGCACTTAAATGTAATTTTTTTTTAAGTTCTTCAGTGAGTTTATCAGCGCGATTCTGAACAGAAATGACCAGGGAGCCCACTCGGTGGCCTCAGAGCCCGCTCAGAGGACGCTCGCACAGGGAGTGCTTAATTTTCTCCTTGTTGCTCCACAGAAGTCCTTACACGGGGCTGCGAACCTAACGGTCATGTGGTTAATGAACGTTCGGTTTGGAAAATCCACAGTAAACACCCCATCCTCCATGCATCTAAATTGGTCTGCCTGCTGTTGATAGCTGTTCTGGCCCCTTCCTCAACTTACGAGTGCAGAAATCTAAACGGTAGTTCTATGTACGAGCCGGGTTTCATCAATCTTGACTCGGCTCATCTTCTAGCACAGTTGTTCGCTTCCTCCTTTCCAGGGACCCAGTATAGGTTGAAAGTATTTTTTTAAGGGCATTGTAGAGATCTTCGACTGTTCCGAACGCAGATCAAGTTAGTCGTTGTCGACTTTAGAGCTTTGATCGCCCCACGTCTAAAAGAAAGGCAAGTTTTGAAGGAGTAAGGTCCATCATGCCTACCAATTTTACTGCTATGTCAAGTGTAAAGATCTCAGATCTTGGAAAACGCTACAGTAATCTTATACGCTTCCCCCAATGAGAGTTGCTGAGTGAAAACTCCTGATCCTGTTTCTTTATTCATTTTTGGGCATTCCGCGATCTGATAGTCACATCTTTGTTGTTCCACTTATCTGATTATAGAGGCATGGGCCCTGTCAGAAAATTTGAAATAAATGTCCATGGGTGTCTCCAGCACCGCTTGTGGTGTCTTGTGTATTGCTCTTGTTACATACCTTGTAACTTTTGGAAGCTAACCAGATAGGATTTAACGTTAGCCGCCACCCACTAGAGCAGCGCAAAATAGGTTACAGTGGGCCTTACGTCCGTTGTATATAAGCAATGAATAATGTCTTTCTCAATTGTACTCTTATAAGAGTGGCGAGCGATGAGTGCCTTTCTGTTCCGCTCTTGAAAGTTTCTTTTCCAAGGAAATTTAGCCTCACACAACGACTTTAAACGCTTTATGTCTGCAGTAAAGAAGCAATTTGTTTAACACTAGGTTCCGAAATAGAACTCATAAAAGTCCGACTGGCGGAGCGCCTCGTGTTGCCTTCCACATCCTAGAAGGCTCCCATAGCGAACTTCATATGATTGTACGTCCGCTCTATACCCGCGACCATCTCGTGCGAGGTTATGTATGTCGACCGCCCTTACCTCCCTCCAAAGCTTTCATATATAGCTCAACGAGGAGCCAGCCTTGTAAATAGATCACTTAGCCAGGTATTACTGTGACTTTCTGAATACTTAAAAAAAGTGGAATTTAGCGGCGAGAAATTTTGGCAACAAGTTGGAAAGTAGTTGGTAGGAAGATATAAATAGACAGAATATTGTTATAGATAAAAAAATATTTTATGTTCCTTTTAGGATCAAACTTACAAATAAATACATAACTGCAATTTCTAATGAAACTTATGGAAGCCAAATCAAGTATTGCTATAAAGGCAACATTGATGAGATTGGATGAATTTCGCGAAACGCTAAAGTCGAATTAAATTTAGCAGAACTCTTATCTAGTGGGGGAACAAATTTTATACCTGCCTTCTGACAAGAATCTCAAGCAGGCGCTTAGTTTTGCTATGGGAGGTAAAAGCAGGTCCGTGATTGATTTTGGCTCAAGGAAACAATTTAGTAAATCATCCAAATTTGCGATTGCCAATTGTATTATCAATCGAGTTCAAGCAAGCTCACGGATACCAAATTTTTCATAACGCATGCGTTTAAAAAAAATATTTTGTTAAGATTTTCAGCCAGTAATCTCTCTCTTCAAGAATTCTGGCTGATATAGAAAACCTCCTTTTTCTAGCTCCAGATCTACACGGAATATTTAAAATTTATATCGAAAGACATTCTAGAAGAGAACAATTTTGGAATTTTACCCAATTTTAAAACGTCATTACATTTGTTCTTTGATATCAAATATCGTGATTGACACACAAATCAACTTAACGCACGTAAAATTATCAGTCACACGCCCCGCAATTCATGCAACTCTATTGACATTGTCAGTAACTCTATAAGTATTTCTTGTATAAACAAACTGAACATTTACTTACACAATTAGATAGTTTAGGGAACTCAGAAATATTTATCCCACAACGTAACTTTCTGCAATCGACTATTTCCTGTATCTCTCGCTGTTTCTCCTCCTCTGGTACTTACCGAATAGTAACATAATCTTTTTTTTTGTCGCAAACACAAATTTTACACAGCGAAGTACCCTTTAACGGAAATTGGTTTACATATTTACTTTAGAGCGACATGTCAAATATGTGAAAAATTCTAATACGAAGTTCGAAAGTCCTTCTCCTAATTTTTTGCGGAGAAATGTTCTCCTGCGTGGTTTATAGTTGGAGATTTTTGTTTTCGGGAAAAACAAAACTGATAAGAATTTGCTGAGTATTTAGAATCGGGCGGTATATTTTTGCACTAAGAACTAGTTTTGGGTTGGGGCACTCTAGGGACATAGAAAATTAGTTTATTTGGAGCTGTACTTTAGTTTAAATTTCTAAGATTCGAGAGTAGTTTAGTTGTTGTCTTACTATTATATACATATATATATTATATTACCTCCAGCAACGAGATAAAACATTTTCGCTACCTACCTACAACAAAACATTTGAAATTATTTCATAAATATAGTGCAAGGAATTCTTATGAGTGATTAAAAATTCGAAATGAGGTTAACCAAAATGAGATGCATTGATGCCTTCTCGGGTTACAAGGCTAATTGTATTTATACGGACATTAGTAATGCTTTTGACACTGTCTCACAAAAAATACTTATTAGTAGACTTTCCCGTCTAGGATCTAATTCGCGTTTTTTTTTTGGTTGGATTAAGTCCTATCTCCCCAACCGACATTGTGTAGTCACAGTGGATAATGCGACCTTAGAGTTCCTTTATCGCTTCATCAGGGGTCCCTCAAGGAAGCATTTTAGGTCCATTGCTATTCGTCCTTTTCATTAGTGACATAAGTCACTGTCAATTTATTATTTCAATTATCAAAAATTCTTCCGATGTTTCAAAACTTCAACGTGATGTTAATGCACTTTTTTTTATTATGGTATATGAAGTCGCGTCCTGTTTGAAAACATAAAAAAATGTCCTTTGCGCGAATCAAAAATTTTCACAATTCATCGTATTGTATCTCTAACGGTATCCTGCAAAATGTTAACGAAACCAAAGATTTAGGAGTTATTTTCGACAGTGGGGCCAGTTTTAATAGTCACATTCATTATATTCAGTATAGCGATATCTTACTCAATTCTATGTTTTGTTCGTGCGTTAATGGTGAGAAATTTTCTGGTCCATATACGTTAAAAACTTTGATTACGAGTTTCATCCGTTCTCATCTATAGTATGCTGGCTTTGTTTGGAGGTCAAGCACTTAACTACCTATAGCAAGAATAGAGCGTATACAAAAAGTATTTCTCTAATTTTCTCTACGATCGCTGAACTTTGATAACCCTATTCCATCGTACACATCCTGTCTCTAAAACTGAAAATTCTAGAAAGTTGTAGGTACATTTCATCACTAATTTTTGTCTATAATGCCATTCGAAAGATAGTTATTCTCCTTATCTTTTAGAAAGGATTCGTTTTAATGTTTCAACACGCAGTTTACGCAGCTCTTATATCTTTTATTGAGCCAATCCTCAAACCATGTTTGCAACCAATGCTCTCGTGTTTAGAGCTATCCGAGAATACCAATATAATATTCCAAAATATTGCAATAAACTTTACATCACCTAAATCAGCTTTTGTAACACAATCTCTTAATTTTACACAAAAAAAAAAAATGTTTGACAAAAGATCGGTAAACACCGGCGGAAATTAAACAATCTATGAATGCTATATACGGGCATTCCCCCTTTGTATACTGACGTAAAATAAATGGCGAAGCAATCAAATATGTGGGCGAGACAGACTGCAAAAAACTAAATAACTGGCAATTATGACCGAATTTGAGTTCACTAACCCAAGGCTTTATGGATTTGACTCCAACTCATCACATTTGTTTATATTGGTTTAATGCTTCAATGTTTTGGTCAAAAATGCGGTCGATTTTCTTGAAATGATATGTTTGTGAATCGATTTCATGTACGTCAGAGCATAGTATTAAAATTTTATGAAAAACTTGTTTGCTGCACATTTGAATGCTTTAAGTCTGATCCTAATGTGCATTTTTGACGGTAGTTTTGCAGATTATTTAACAAGTATCCTTTTGTGTTAAATATGTTTGCATTCTCACAAAATACATATTTTTCTACTGTGTATTTACATATGTATTTCTAAAAATATTTTTCCATTTTGTTTATATACTTCCTTCCAGAATTTTTACCAAAGTGCGCATATATTTCGGCCTTCAGGGCGAAAGCATACCCATGTCATTCGTACTGGGTTTCTATGTGAATAAAGTGGTGCAACGTTGGTGGGAGCAATACAGATTATTGCCATGGCCCGACACATTAGCGCTTTTTATCAGCGCTGCAATACCAAACTCCACTGGTGGAGTTAATGTAAGTAAAATCAGCAGTCATTTATTACACTCTCAACTAATTGCAATCATTTCCAGAATGAAACCGGTCGCTTAATGCGTCGTAACATAATGCGTTACATGGTGTTGGCCTATGTCATAACACTCCAACGCATTTCGCTGCGTGTAAAACGTCGCTTCCCCACCACACAACATCTCGTGGATGCTGGTCTCATGCACGAGTCTGAATCGAAAATTTTCGATGCACTTAATGCCAAAAGTCCCATGTCTAAGTACTGGATGCCATTGGTGTGGGCGACCAATATAATTAATCGAGCACGCAAGGAGGGCCTGATAGCATCCGATCATATTGTGCAAACAATTCTGGTCGAATTATCGGACATACGACGGCGTCTGGGTGGTCTGATTGGCTACGATACGGTGTGCGTGCCGCTGGTGTATACGCAGGTGGGTAGCACAAATTAGCAACAATTAAGCAACACACCACTGATGTGTCGTTAAATTAATTAATTAACTGTTTCATTTTATTTTAATGTTTTTTTCTTGTCAATTCCATTTTGCAGGTTGTGACGCTAGTGTTGTACACGTATTTCATAGCTGCGTTGGTGGGGCGGCAAATGTTGCCAAATATGCCCGACGCCAAAGATCCAGATTTGTACTTCCCATTCTTTACAGTATTACAGGTAAGTGTCGATTAAAAAATAATTGAAATTATTATTCGCACACTTTGCAAAATTAAATAAGAATTAGCCGTTGAAACAAGAATGATTATTTTGATGCGCAATTAGGTTAAAGTTTACTGAATATAAGAAACGTGTTATAATAAATTGTAATATACATCAATGAAATATATGTAGAAGTGGTAATAGTTCATTGTTAAATTTTAATAAAAATTCTTCCTTCCAGGAGATTATATTAGTTAATTATTATATATAACTCGCTGAACTCATCCCCATTATTCGATAAATAAAGGTTTGCTCAGTAAACAGTTTTCTCGCGCCCTCTTAACTTGTAAAATCTAATGTCACTAGTGAACAAAACTTTAATAATAGCCGTATTCGTTTCGCCATCTATTAGCGAGTGGCGAACCGATGAATCCATCTGGCATAAATTAGCATCAACACAGATTTTGTTTTTGTTTCCAATGTAATGAGCGCGCTTTAGAAATGACAAATATGCACCAAAATTGCACCTACGTCCGCGCACATGATCGTCGTTTATGTGCAGCTTAAAACTTGTCTAATGTCTGCAGAATTGAATGTAATGAGTTCGACCAGTTTAATGAAGCATCACCGTACTGGCGATCGCCCAATCTATTTAGCTATCGTTGTTGTTGCTTGTACACAGAAATTTGTTCGAACGCGAGCAGAGCTTCGGCGTCGCGAGCAAAGAAGTGGCGAATCAAATGCAAATCATGGTGTCGCCCGAATAAGCGAGCTAATAATTTTTTTATGAATACGATTCTAAAACAGGCAATTTTTTCTAAATTAAAAATTATTTCTATGGTACGAATGCCCGTATCGCTATTTCAAAAGCTTATACATGAAATGGTACCTGTACAATGTCTTTCTTCACGCCAAGGAGCCAAAGGCATTAAACAATGAAACAGCTTAGCGTTGAAGTTGCTGGTTTTATAAACGACGACCCTACTTCCCACAGTTTTTTATGAGTTCGTGTTTTGTGAAAATACCAGTGATCTAATGAATATGGCATATGACTCTACATAATGGCTTCTTTTAATCGAAACGTCCCAAGCAATGCTTAATATAGGAAAATAAGAAACCGTGTGGTCCTATCTTGTATTGTAAATTAACGATGGAAATCAACAAAATTATGAACAAATTTCGAAAAACACTACGCGCCACTTTTCCAAAACTATATATGTAGGCTATATTTGAACGCCTGACGCTTGTCGGAGGTTGGTGTCATGCGAAAGTATATAGTAATGAAGAAGTTTGGCGAGGTGACGTGGTGATGTCTGGATTAGCAGCTACAACTTCTATCGCTTTGCCGTTTACTGTTGCTCTTTCCAATAACTTCCGAATAAAAAATGGTATTCAGCTAAAAAAAAAATATTTTTGGTATGATGAAATTTCAAATTTAAAAACAAAAAAAAGTTAAGATTAAAGCGACTAAGAAAATCATGTATTTCATGTTCACAAATAACTTGTTTTGGGCTCATTATGCACTTTTTTACATTTTCTGTTTTCTTTTCATGATATTCACAATTCTTTAACAAGAATTAAAAAAGAAACCTATACTCTTCCTTTGACACTGTAAGCCCGGAATCGAGCAACACCAGAACCAGTTAAATATCGTGTAAGCCAAAATTTAATTCAATCAACAAAATGTGACAATAATTAGATACCATTGCTAAAAGGCATAATGTTAATTACAGTACAAAAAACAGTAGTTCGCTGACGAAGTGCTGGGAATCTGCCACCTACATTTTCAATGGCTATATCACCGTATTAAAATTTTCATTCGTTGTGTCCCACCTTCGAGTCCCGATCGTGGGAAGTGGCATAAGATATAATAGGAAAGCTTTTTTCTAATAGCGTTCGCCACCCGACAGCCAATAACAAACCTTCGATTGTATTTCATTGTAGTAAAAATTCGGCCAAACATCAAGCTGTGGTGCAAGTCTCCAAATATTATTATTATTGTTTTGGTAAAGGAACAAAATTAAGCTTATGTGGCATTTATTTAAGAATCCAGTTTTGCTTAAGCATGAGCGGTGAGATATGTACATTCCAAAAAGCGGATATTACGGCTTGAACTTAAATTGAGAAGAGCTTAGATCTTGTTGTCTATATCCGTGCTTAGCTTTTCGTTACACTCCTTGATCAACCGAACAACTCGCTCTGCTGCGTCATTAATAAATTTAACTTTTTCTAACAATCTTTTTTTTTTAAGTTTATATTGCTCATTAGTCTACCATTCGAAAGCGGTTGTAGTAATAAGTAGGAATTTATACCAAACCGTCTAGAAATATTTTCATTTCTGAACAAATTTGTTATTCCTTCTTCTGGTTCAATTACATTACTTAGATTTTGGCGCATTTTTTCCTTAACTACGAAGGAATTTTCATCATCAAACAAAGCAAATATCATTGGTTCAGGACTTAAATGCCATAAATGGTAAAGCATTTTGCCTAAAACCGTCTCCGATAAGGCTTCATTTATGTACATATATTCCGAAATGCAGGTATGCCCTTAATTAATTTGAAGCCAGGCTTCTGTGCTTTGGTTGAAAGTGAAGATAAAAACCAATATTTCACTTAGTTTTTGGTACAAAAATATACAAATATACTTGAATATGCATTCATCTAAATTCAGTTCTAAATCAATGTATCTTAAATGAATAGATTACCTTGGACACCCACCAGACGTGATACGTTGCTCCTGGGTAATAAACACTTTATACTATATCCTTTGCGATTTCTCAAAACAAAAAAAGCAAACATGGTTCTGCAAATTTTGTATAATCAATTAACATACAATTTTTTTAAGTGTTCAAAAATTCACTTATTACGTTTTATGATTATTATTATCCCAGGCAAAAAATTTACTAGTCACTTGAATCCTGCAGCTTATTAAAGCGAAATTGAAAACTACATACCATGATACAGGAAAGAACGTAGTTCCATTTCGAATATTTTCAATTAAAATGCAGATTATTGATATTTCCCCAGATGTGAACTTTTGACAATGCGTTGCCCCATCTGATATTTTTAGGAGGCGATAATTTTCAATTGGGTTTCATGTAATTCGAAAACGTATCAATAAAAAACTTTTGTTTTAAAAATTTATTTATAAAATATTTTTCATAAAACTTTTAAAAGAATTTCCGAAGCTGTACATAAGGTCAAGTTTAGCAATATTTTGCTGGCTTTTCTGAGCTTTTTATATTTTAAGATTAGTATCCAAATTTTATTAGTTACAGTTAACCTATTTTCTACAAAGAAATGTTTTTTATATACAATATTTAAATTACAACATAAAAAAAATAACTGAAGTTTGTTTCGTTTCATCTATTATGCTGCAATTTATTTTTATTATTTTCTGACATTTCCAATGTTGTTATGTTCATCTTAATATTAGCACTTGATCTGAAAAATTCCTATCTAGAAAACCGTTTTAGAAATTTCTCATCTTAATTTACGTTTGTGTTTAATAATAAGCTTTGAATATAAATAAGATCAGCAGTTAATGGATCCCAATTATTTGTTTAATTTTTTTAAGCTTAAAAACTCAGATTTTGGTTTATACATATAACTAGTTCCCCTTCCGAAAGTAAATTAGTGGCGTAAAAGTTAGATTATTTCCCGCTTAATCGTGCGCATAAAATGAGCTTTGGGCCAGTCACACTCCATAATATGTACCTGAATCGAACAGCGACCACTCCCGAATACTCGTATACGAAGTAACTGGAAAGCCTTTTGCACAGACGCTTTTTATTTAAGCACTAATGAAACAAGCAGCTCATTTTTTTATATTTTTTTATTATTTCATGTTAAACAAAATACATCAACATAAAGATATTTTTTTTTCGACTACGGATGATGACACGAAATGTCATAACAATGGTAAATAATGTTGATCGGTGTTTGGCGGAACTTCTCCACAGTTTTACGCCGACTCCGAACAGCAAATGATTTTTGTGCGAAGCTCGGAGACTTGAAATTTTGCCTGCCGAGATTTGAACCTGGGACTCACCGAATGAAGCTCGCACGCGCCAGACACCACTCAGCTACGTTGACCGGAAAGATAAAAATGGTCAAAACTTGTCAATACATTTTGCAATAAATTTTATGAGCAAAACGTAAACGAAATTAAAAGCCGAATTCCGTGACCTAAACTGCACACGAAGTTATGTTGTACGAGTAACTACATAATATGTAAAATTATTATAATTTATCAAATAAGGGAGTAAACACAGCCCATTTGGTAATATTAGTTGTAGAATTACGTTAGTGTTTATGTCTAATCTTCGGCCACCGTGACTAGCGAGATTTTAAATATAAATTACTAATTTGACAGCCAGCCATTTGTTTGTATAAGATAGTTTTATTGTTTTGTGATCAGATAAAATCGTAATAATTACTTTTCATTTTGTAGTATAATCGTTTTTGTGGATTTAATTTTATATTTTTGCTATTCAATATGCGACTGCTGTTCACTTGCATTGTTAATGAAACTAAAACTTTCAAGATTATACAATGGGTCGCATTCGCATGCATTTATATAATACCGATACTTATGAAAGTAACACGTATGTATCTATGTATGTACAAATGAGTTAGTATGTTTGTACGCGTGTACAAATAAAAAGTTAAATATTGTGCGCTACTCATTTGCTTGCTTTCGTTTTGACTGAACAGCGCTTTGAGCACCTACCTTGGCTTCACTTGCAAACTTGGCAATAAAATGTCGAATATTGCATCGAAATGTACCTAAAAATACAATTTATTCACAGTTTTAACCGAAGCCGAATTGAAACATGTTCAAGGCCGAAAATAATAAATCAATACATATTTTTAAATTCTAGATTCGTATTATTGTTATTTAAAAACGAAGCTACACAGAGCGAAAATACCACCTAAAATGCCCTATAAATCAGAACAAAATTTAGCGGATTTCTCTTTGAATTCTTTCCAATTTATTACGACTGGGTATGTCTTTTCAATAAAATCAAGAAGATAATTTATACAACTAAGCCGAAAACTTTTCAATATAATTAAGAAGGTGACCCCTTAAATTGAAGTGCAAACCTTTTCAATAAATTCTAGTAGATAACCTGTAAAATTCAGAGGAAACCCTTTTCAATAAAATTAAGAAGGGAATCTTGGTTTTCACTAAAACCTCCTCTCAATTTTGATAAGCCGAAGATCTTATCAATTAAAATTATTGGCACCTAAATTTGTTTAAATAGATTATAGATAATTATAATAATCTTAAGCACTTACGTATGTATTATAATAAAAGGTTTTACATATGTATTTGTTTATAATTAAAATAAGTACTTATAATAACTAGTTTTGCCAACAACATTAATAAAAGTTTAGACAAATAAAGATATTTATTTTTGAAAAAATTTATGCATACATATGTATGTAAGTAGTTATATATCACGGTGTATTGAATACTGAAGGTGACGCCTTTAGAAGTACCGCTACTTTGGTTTTGCCGGGTTTGACAATTCTCAACTTCAACTAGACAAAGCTTTTTTCACAAATTAAGAAAAAGAGACACTTTTTTTAGTATTTTGCGAATTTATTTAATAAATGTCTGCCTATAAACTCATATTTTACACTTTAGAACAATTAGAACACGTTTTTCAATGAAATATTGGAAGTTGTTCAATTTTCTCTCTCCCGTATTCTTGTTTACTAAAGGCGAGATCTGTCATTTCACCGCGGGAAGGCGCAATCTTGTATTCTATCATTCTTGGTTATATATGTATGTATGTATGCACAAAAATCACATATTATTTCAGAAATCATATGTACATATTTTATTTTGGAAATTTTTGAAATTCTATTTATTGCAAACTTCTAGAACAATAAATAAATTAATGAAAAATTTTCTATTTGAAAGTACAAAAATCCAAAGAACAATATTCAATATATAAATAAAAACAATATAAAGTATATTATTCAGAAAGTACATAGTACGTATGCAAGCCGAATTCATATAAAGTGAAGTAGATCAAGCAGATGATTGAATTCGCTTGGTGAACGATAAGTCAAAATGCTGTTAGGGGAATGTTTAGTTATTTGTACAAAGGTATTGAGGTATTGGGCGGAGGGGCGGGGGCGCGTGTCACCCAATACCCCCTAATTTGAAAGAGCACAGTCACGGGTTTTAGGAGAGGTACCCCTCTAACCCCTCCACAAACCCCTGGGGAAACATTTGGAAATGGGGTAAAATTACAGTTTTTTCATAGAAATGCATTTTGTTCCAGACAGATCTGGAACAATATGAAAAAGGGAAGAGTATTAAGATAATAAATGATATAAAACGGCATTTTAGAATGATTTTATGTAAAAAAAAAAGGTAACAAAAATTTTTTTTAAACCAAAAATCTAAAATTAGTTAAAATACAAAAATTGGATCTTTATTTGAGTTTGTATACATATTTAATTCACTCTATTAGTGCTAAAGAAGGGTTCTTTTTTGATTTTTAATTCGTGTTCGAAATAAAATTTATATTTACCGAACATTGGATAAACGTTTTCGTTTGAACTACATATATGTAAGTATAACCCAGACATTAAAAACCATTGCTTTCTTTTAATAAGGATATTTTGGTAACATAACTTGTACAAATTAATATTTAAGGTGACGTTGTTCGCCCGAGGGCCTGCGGTCCCACGACCACATTCAGGGTCTTAACCCTTTGTCGACAGGATTCTCTTTTCTGGTTTACGGTAGAATAGGGGGCTCACCCCCTGTTACTGTTTTCTAAGGAATACGACTTAACTTGTATAAATGAATATATAATTATTTTATTTGTATTTCAAACGATATTTATTAATAAATTAGTGTTCAGAAATTTTGCTTACTTGGTTTTTGCTTAATAACTTTTGTTTCCTATCCTTCGTTCATATTGCACAGCTTGACAGCTGAACTCTGTTATTTAATTTGTATATTTTATTAAATGTGGAAATGTGTCGTACTTGAATTGTGTTGGTAGGACATAAGGAAAAGTGATAAAAAGCAACAGCAGCTTACATGCCGGCTTTGGTCCATTGGCTACCCACTTGCCCAGCAAGTCGTAGGTTGTTGGTTCGAGTGCCGGTGGAGTCATGAAAGAAATCTGATGAGGAGATGTGGTGATCTCCGAAATAGCTATAATTTCTACCACTCCTGACTGTTGTTGTCTTTTTTCCAATATACTTTTCCTTATACACTGGCCTTGGGCTCACAAATTAATATTATTGTGGAAGAGTACTTTTCAGAGTGATTTTATTTAATAAGTTGCTATTAATTTGATTAAAATAAAGCAATAAAATCACAAACTACTAATTGTGCATTGTGTTAAGTGTATGTGAACCAAAAAGTTCATAGATTTATTGGCTTCGTTAATGCCAAATAAGAGTAGGTAATTAATCTACTTTTATTTGTGGAATATGCAAAAAAGTATGTACATATTTCAAACCGAGCTTCTGAATTGATTAAATTTTTGTTTTTGTACTTATAATACCACCTGATATGAATTCGCCTTGTATGTATGTATATGTACAGTACAATATATGCCAAGACGTTAAAAGCAAAATTTGAATTAAAAAGGGCTCTTTTAAAAATAAAAAGTTTTCTCCTTATTAATAAATTCAATAAGATTCTAGTAAAAATTAAAGGTCCTCCTTATTAATTAGCTTTATACGATTTTTAGCAAAAAAAATCAAGAAAAATTCTTCTTACAGTTGCATATTTTTGAACAAAATTCCATAAAAATGAATAAACAAGAAATTATCTCTGTAATTCCTGCCGTTACCCTTTTCAATAAATTCGAGAAGAAATTCAAGCCAATATTAAGATGATTTTCTAGTGAAAAATTAAAACGTGGGCTTTGATACCAGTAATCAAAAATGTTACAATTTTTTGGCGGCAGATGTTTATTAAGAACAGTTTCTAATTCGATATTTAATGAATAGTTTCTTTCGGAATTATTACTTCAATTTACATCGCTATCATGTTAATCCCAAAAGCTGTTTTGACAGTTTTCCAAAGAGAAATATTTAAAAACTAACTAAAACTTTGGACAATTATTAAATTAATAAGCACTAACAAATGTTCGGCCAAACTTCGGCTTTTCTTCGACAGATGCCGAACGTAATTGAACCGAATTTTTGTGGCGGAAGCCGTAACCGAACTTCACTCGTTCTCAACTCAAATGTTATATAAATTTCGACTACGTAGCTGTGTACATTGTGAACCAAATGTAAATTGCCGCCTAATATGACACCTCTCATCAATTGATAATTGTTTGTGCAAAATTAATAAAAGTTGCAATATTTTCTATTTACTCCCGGCATTTCTCATGCAATTTTAAAATTAACTTTGATGTCAATAAAACCTTCAATGCATACTCGTATCTATCTAAAGGTACGCGTGAATGCACCCAGGTCAAATTTATAACACGTGCTGTCGAATTCCCAACAACAAAATTCACATGTATTTTGTTTTTGGTTCTACGGCTTGAGCTGTCAATGTATATTGATTTTGATTTTGACGTAAAAGCAAAAACAACATATGTATATGTAATTTCAGATTTTTAGCCATGACGAAATCGCTCAGCTGTTCATTCAACTGAAAGTACCTATTGTCCCGCTAATCTTTATCTTGGGAATGACATCCTTGACGGAACGGTTCGTTATAAGGCGTATCAAACCTATACGCTGGGAAAATGTGTTATCAGAAGCGGAAGTGAAACCCCAATGCAATTAGATTATTTTTAACCTAATTTGAATACGTTAATATGTATTTATAAGTAATTTAATATTTTGTGTGATACTCATTTGTATGTATATGTTCGTACCGAGTGCGCATTGAAGACTTACAAGGGTTACATACATACGTATGTAGGTAGGCACGTGTGTAGGCATAACTAATAACAGCGAATGACAAGTAAGCGACACCTATTTTGCTATTCAACAATTCAATAAATATTTGACTTATTAATGAGATTTGTACGCATACATTGCAGTTTTTGCTCAAGTAAACGTACATACACATACATACATACATAAATAACAAACTTTCGCTTATGCAATATTAAATAATGCAAAATTTGAAATTTAGGGTTGGTTTAAATCATGCATCCGAATAACATTTATGTAAAATATAATAAAATCTTACAACTAATATGGGCAGCGAGTCAAGTAGGTTAGAAGAAAGAAGAAAGAAATCGCATCTTGCTAAAATCTGCCGCAAATAGTTACATTTTATCAATGCTTTTCGGAAAAAACATGCGGGTTTATGGATACTTTATAGACAATTTCTTTTTTTGGTTAATAATTATAATTGAAAACATCAAGGTGAAAATAAAATATTGTTCTGCAATGAACTATTTGCGTTCCCACGATACAATAACGGGACGGCCCGAATTTGTATACGGCTAAAAACTTTACCACATTAGGATCGTTCCATTATAACCGAGTTGTAAAAGAACACAACAAGCATGTAAAGCAACAAAACTAACTTGGAAAAATACGCGAGTTGAGCCAACTCGGTGAAATGTATCCGATCTGGGATGTAGTGTTGGGCAGTGGAAAAACTGCGCTATTGTAAATGAGCCCTAAGTAATTACATGGAAAATTTCAGTTTAATTTGCTTTTATTTGCATAAAATTTTTAAATAAATAGCTACATGCACCTAAAATACTGCAAAAATATTTTCCGTTCTTAAATAGCACTAAACAAATCGCATCTTTCATGACTAGGTTAGCCGAGTTGAAGCGTTCTCTTGTAACTCGGTACAAAGGAACGCACTTATCATTCTGTGGGAGACGTTTTATGAGTTTACAACAATAACAACTGGCAGGAAATATTGCTGCTTAAAATCCCGAGAACAACCAGATTGCAGCTAGTAAACTAGTAGGATATGTCGCAAGTGTCGAATGTACAACTGAAAATATCGCTCAATTTTAACACAGCAACGGCATAGAAAATTAGAAACTGTACAGGTCGCATACCCGTTAATTTACTATAACCAACTCACTCGATTTCGTCAATTGTAAATTCTTTTAGTAGTGTATAGCTAAGAACAAATGGCTGCTATGAATTTATCATAAAGGAAAATACTTACTGAGTACATAAGCAAACCGTAGGCGTAGAATGACTAACATTTTAGTAAACTTTGTGTGTGTCTATTGTGAAAAAAGCTATTTCCAATACTATATAAATGCCCGGATACACTACAACGTAAATTACTTATTTTCGAAATTACTTCGCATAATTTACCTTGACCGCTCTCCATCCACAGGGGTTCTTACTTTTTTGATCAAAGGAACATTGCCAGAAATTGTACAAATTTTTAATATATTTAAATTTTATTGTGACAACATCTATTTTTAATTTACGATCATGAAAGAAAGTTTCTAGACGCAGGAACAGTTAAGTAAAATGATAATATTTCAAAGTAAATCATCCGGTTTAGTTATAGACGAACACATTTTTCAATTATTATCGATAAAATTTAGAGCCGACACAAATTTATTTGTTATTTGGTTCTTGATTTGCGATAAAATACCTCATTTCATCTTAATATATTGACAGATTTTAAAGGGCGAGATTATTAAGTTTCATAATAATTTGCTCATAAATTGCATTGAAAGAAAATGGACCATAAATAACTATAACGTGTTCGGGCTTTAACTGCCCTTAAATATGTCTTTTCAAACGCTTAATAATATAACTTATATATAGCTTGAAAACACTTACAATGTAAGCATTTAAAAAAAAGTAAATATTTCTTCATATTTTTAATTTTTTTATTTTGCAGTTTGTGTTTTATGTTGGGTGGCTGAAAGTCGCTGAGGTGTTAATCAATCCCTTCGGTGAAGATGATGATGATATCGAATTGAATTGGCTTATTGATCGACATATAAAGGTAAGTAATTGACATCTCTACGCAATTATACTTATAAATTGTTTAACAAGAAAAGATTTTAAACAAAAATTGGTAAAGGAATTATTTTAAATGCAACTTTCAATGGCGCAAGGATTCAATCGGTTTATATTTTTGTCAAAAAGCTACATACATTTGTTTGTCGAATACATCAGCTTAACTGGTATTGTTTGACTGCATTAATAAAAGCTAACTTTTAAATGTAGTTTTAATTCGAACATAAAGAGAACTTAATTTTTTAAAACTTTATTACTAGCCTGTACCTGATTTAATTTTCTTTGGCAAGGGTTTATAAATCTATTATTTATCGATCGATTTTAAAGGAACTTAAACCAACTGGAAAATAATATGGTAAACTGTCAACTGGCTCCAGATATATCAAAATGTAAACTTAATTTTTTGGCATGTTCGGCAATGAATTAAACATTCAGTGGCATTGAGAGTGAAAGATTTAAAACACACACTTCCATATGGGCCGTTTTGGTTATTTAGGGTAAATGTCTAAATAAACATAACTCAAGAAAAAAGAACCGAATTCGCCCTTCATTTATTGTAATTTGTTCTTCAAATTGTGAGGTTATCTCCCGACCGAATAAAAGTCGCTCCAAAATCAATAAAAACCAATCAAATTTCAATTAAGTCTAGTTCAAAAAATTTCGCTTACATAATCTCCAAATAATTGCCCAGATCTATTGATATTTGCTACTGCTTTTATTGCAATAAATTAAACAATTTTGCTAGGCTACATTTCTATGAATCTAATCTAATTGAATGTCTCTTATTATTCTCATATACCTAGCTAAATATGAAGGCAAGATATAATTTTAAATTTTAAAAACGAATACTTGCTCTTTAAAGTAAATTCTTTGTTTTACATTCAACCATCTGAACGAATTTAACATCACCCATATAGGTGGCAATACATTGTATTCCAAAATTGCACGCATTGCCTTATTATGTATAATTTCCAAAGACTCCCCTGCATCTTGGGTCGCTTGAAATAGAATCGTGGAACAATATTCTATTAAAATATATCAATACATTACATATTTTTACAGCCGTAGATATTGCAATTTATGTGTTTTCTAAATCTTTTGAAAAATCCTGCTCTCTTCTAAACTTTTCTTGTAATATATTTGGCATGATGTAAAAAACGAAGTTTGTAATCTATTATAATAAATATTTAATTTTACATGCATTCTCAACTCGTTTCCCATCAATAATTACATTAGCGGCAGTATTGCTATTAATTAACATGCGTTATGTTCTTTTTTTAAATCCAATTTTAATTTGTTAGTTTTTAGCCGTACATTAATTTTTTCTAAGTCCTACAGCATTATTCTATTCCACTCCCCACAACGTCACAAATATTGTTTAAATTGAAATAATCAGCGGTCCTAATATATGTACGTATACCCATGAGGAACACCCAGATTTCTTTGCTGCGACGTCGAAAGAGAATCATTGACTCTTGTTCAATGAGTTAACATTAAGTATTTTTGATCGTGCTCGTATCGATTCGGCTCATCCATTCGAAAAATTATCGCAATTATTCAAGGAAATCTTGGGATTAAAACGAACTTTTTAAATTTTAGGAGCTCGAATTTTCACCGCTAGGCGTTTCTTCTTCTTCTTCTTGAATTTTACTATAATCCCCTAAGCAATTTCATCTTATTTCAACATAACACGCCAGTCTTTCTCGACTTGTTTTTTTTACAATAAAGAAGTGGAAAAGGAAGCTTTGTCACCACCATGGAGTATCGCCTCCAGCCCTAGTCATTTTCTTCCATTCGACAAAATAACCCAGCCAACGAGACCGCAGGCTCCTAGTTCGCTGGTCGTCAAATAGCTAATAATAATCCATACATTTTTCTTTGAAACCTTCTGTCGAACTCTCGAAGAGAACGGGCATGATGAGGGCCTTATGAAGTGTGATTTTCGTTCGTCGAGAGAAAACTTTGCATTTGTCTTACCTATCTAGTCTACAGTGACTGGATTTCGACGATTTAAAATATGCAGATTTTTCTTTTGTTCAATAATGTTTGTTTAATATTGTTTTAATTTTTTTCAAAAACAGGTGAAAGTTTGTTACATTTTTTAAATTGTGAACAAATTTTGAATATGTACATACATATGTACATGTTATATTATAATCGTTCAGGTGCAGTGGCTGCTTCTTTACTTACTTTCTTAATTGGCGCTGTAACCGCCTAAGCGATTTTGGCCCCGTTGAACATTTTACGCCAGTTCTCCCTTTTTCTTGGTATTTTTCCACTTGGATGCCTTCTCTCTTCTCTTCTCCTTTTTATACCACAAGCAGCTGGTATCGCGTTGAATACTTTCAGGGCTGGGGTGTTTTCGTTTATTCGGTGGACTATGTCTATGTCGCAGTAAAGCTCGCAAGAAGCAGAGGTCCAAAAATCTTTCGGACAATCTTTCACTAGGGCCGTTTCATCGATATCATCAGCGCATGCCAAAAGTTGCCCGCTCTTATAAAATATAGTGCCTAACCAGTTTAATTGTGTAGCTCGAATTATATTTTCTAACACAAGGCTAAAGAAAGAAACCTCGTTTAGAATCAAACGGCTCGGAGTGGTCCTTCACAATTCTGACGGAGCTGGTGCTTTTGCTCGATTCCAAATTCTGGCAATGCAATAAATAAGCAGCTTTTTCTCGTACTATCGAAAGCGGATAGTAATATTTTTTTCCTCGAATCATTTCCAAGATTTGGAATTTATGCTCGTTGGCCATATCTAAAGCCACACCGATAAGGTCAAATCAGTTAGTTCACGGCAGACCCGTGCACCCGGATGTTTTTGGAGGTATCCTGTATATTGATTTAAATATGCCAAAAATGCGATATTTGAAGGTTTTTTAAGTTTTTTTTCGGCTACGCAGTTTACTCAATTCAATTCAATTTGGTCTCTAGCATAATCCGAAGTATGTACAGCCCCTTGGAAAACGTCTCGCATACCTTCATAGATTCAAAAACAACTGATACAGTGTTTCAGCTCTAACAGCGATTAAATCTATAGACTTTCATTTTTCGTTGCAAGTTCTCAATTCGATTTATTTTTTATCATTGAGCTAAGTTCTGCGAACTGAAAATCAAGATCTCAATGAAGGTATAAAATTGGCAGATGCAGCAAAGAATGAATTAATAGTCAGTAGAGAGAATGTAGAAGAATATTTCTGCAAGATTTTCCAAAAAGCCGGCCAGATTTCTAAAGAATACGATATCGAAGTGAAGAAACTAAGAATAACTTCTTGTCAGATTCATCGGTGTAATGTGGAGACTAGCGACATTGAAGAGTATTATCGGATTTATACTTATGTACATACCATATCTCGGTTTATTCGTAACTCATCTAATGCGCCAAAAAATTAATGTTCATCTAAACTTGCTTATAATGGCTGCGACATCGGCGAATGAACGACTGCGTCAACTTAAAAATTATCTCCGATCTACCATGAGTTAAAATCTATTAAACGGATTGTCTGTTAACATTCATCGACACGTAAAAGTTGATGAAAACGCAGTATTGGAGGACTTTTTTTGTCTTTGCTACGACGCATTAATTTGAATAATTTTTTTCAAGTTTTGTAACTTTAACTTACTCCTATTTATGAATTATGTAAATTAATTTTTTTCACATCCATAGGATAATTGGTTTCTTTGAAGAACTTCTTCCTTCTTTTACTGCCGGACGAACAAAACAGCAAGAATAAACAATTGTAAATATTTTACAAAAATCAACTGGCCAGTTGTTTCAGCCCCTGTAAACTGAATTCACTATAAACACGCTTGCCTTTATAATTTAGTGTTATTTAATTTTTGACTACTATTTTCCAAATTAATTAATGGAAAAAATAAGTGCAAATTCTACAGTAAAAGTCTATCATATCAAATGTTATCCGATCAACTCTCAATTTTTACTAAAGGAAAAAATGTCCGGTCGAGCCTTGATAAAATTTAGATTTCTCAAAACAAGGAATCAGGGGTGTCCTACATACATACATGAATACAAAAATAGTTAATAATGTTTGGTTAATTTGATTAGATAGACAACAAAGCTCATTGTTTCGGTTCAAGAAAATTTCAATTAATAACTTCTGATTTATTATAGCACAAATGACATTGAAGTGTAGTTAAGTAGTGTATCTTTTAAATTTGAAAGTGATCTTCTAAAGCTAATTGTTTGGCTTGAACAATTGTAAATTACCACTGAGAATCTGAATAGCCTAAATGGTCAGAGTAATATATAGAGTGCTTCCTCGTAGTAGCCACACATAGAGCTACAATGAATTTATAGGTATTTCTTCATCAAATGGTCCATTAAATATGTACAGATATGTGTATTTATATGCACATATATAGTAACATAATAAATAAATCCTACATATAAGCTTATGTACATATGTGCCAACGTGTATGACGATATGTGTAAAACATTTTTTTTTTGGAGCCACTCTATCGATATGTCTTGCGATTTTAGAATTAATCAAAAAGGGTTAAAATTCATACCTGAGAGAAATGTCTAGTTGTAGTGCGTATAGTAAAATTGCACAAGGAATAATTTTTGAATTATTTATTTTAAACCATTAGCGCTTACCAATTTTTGAAAGCCTCAATCAAATTAATTTGCGAGGTCACTATAAAGCTACAGTTCTATTATTTATAGCAAAATTTCACTAAAAGCTTTCTTAGTAAAATCTGTGTGCGACAAATACAAGAATTGTCCGCAACAGGGACCGCAAATATTTTTGTACAAATTTCAATTGGAAAAATCGTGCGAAAAAGGAAACGCTACTTGTACAAGGATTAAAGTTCCATACTCCTTTTAACAAGGACTACATTCAGCGATATTGATTTTTATTTTTTGAGTTTTATTTAAAAAAAATCAGGTGTAACGGTTATTTTTGAGTTTTATTTATTGCACATAAAATAATCTTTAATTTTATTTTTTGCTTGTCAAATAATCGTTTTCTCTTGAGTTTTATATTTATATTATAACTTCTTAAGTTTTATTTCTAGCTCAGAAAATAAAACCTAATTTTTATCGAAAAATATAACTCAAGAAATAACTAAAATTAAAGATTGTTTGTAACTTCACAAAGCAACCTATATAAATATATTTGCTAAGGCATATAAATACCTAAATACCTCAAAAATGTAAAAAGAAATCGATTAGGCAATACCGGTTGAAGCAACTCATCGAAACTTGGTTCACACATTGCCTTCGACCCATGGTACATAGGATGAGACTGAAAATAAGCGGAATGGGATACCACGTGGTAACGCCAATTTTCGAGGAAATACTTATATCTCCGAAACTACCAAACCAGACATTTGAACGCAATAAGCACATTCGAAAATTATAAAACTTGTACAAAAACCACGTTCACTTCTCATATATTGGTAATTTACAAAAATCAAAAAAATCGACATTCAGTAGCTATAAAAGGTAATAATTTGCTTACATTTTATACAGAGTATACCGATTGTGTTGGGGACGAAGAAGTGGGTAAAAAAAAATGTGGAAAATTGATGTGGGATTGCCCACCTTAGATCAAATCTCCGAAGCTACCTCCTCAAACTCTACCAAATTTGGCACCTACTATAGATTTCAACTTAATATCTAATCATAATTTACTCTCATATAACGGTGATTTACAAAAATATCAGAAAATAACAGGATGGGGAGAAAACAGGTATTTTTGGAATGGTTATTCTTCGATTCCAAGTAAGTTTTTTTCTGATGAAAAATACCTGTGCCTTAACTTGCTTGATTCACTATTTGAATAATACACATATATGTATATCATTAGCCTAAATATATACATAGGTAGAGAAGTAAACGGTCGCTTCGAAAATCTTTTGAGGGAAAAAGGTTGCAAGTTCTTTTTTCTGGAAGCAAGCGAATCCGGTTATCCTCCTTATAATGAACGCGTCACTAAGAAACGCAGAAATCCGTGAAGGGAGAAACAAATAATAAGTACATACATAAGTGCTGATACTCAATATGTGTGTATGTATGTTTGTATGTTTTTTTTATAAAATTGAAGCTCATTACTACTAAGAATTTCAATATTATATTATTTTCTATATGTTGACTGTAGCCCAGTGTGATCATAAGATCGCAAGTTTCATATTCAAATCGAACAACATACTTAAATATTAGTAAAAAAAATTGTATGAGCTTCCAATTATAAACCTGTTCTGTGCTAGGAATCTTTTACAAATACAAAGTTATTTTAAGTTTTCTTCTTTTCTGTAAGTTGGTACTCCACACCATAGTGATTTATTGGGGATCACGACATACATTTTTTTTTTTTATCTTTAGATCCGTATTTCTAAGATCCCCACACTTTTAAATTACGAATGAATACACATGGACAAAACCATGGCAACAAACATAACAATCCAAAAATGTTACAGCACACAGCAGTGCAGACAAAAAAGACCGACACGTTCCCCAATGAACTGGTTTTAAAATCAAACAATTATACACTTGCATATGTACATAAGTATAATTATACTTTATTTGTGCGTCAATAGATGTGTATTGAATATAAAGGTACTTGTATGCAAAAAATCGAAAGACAACAATGGCGCATGCGCGAATAGCTGTCGCAACAAGCGATAAGCATTATTTACTTATTAAGATATGTATCTATATGTAAACATATATATGTATGTACATAATGGATGTACTTATATATACAATATGATTAGTGCGTATATACCATATGATTGAAAACAATTTACAAAATTTTACCACTGCTGTCAATATCTTAAATGCGTTTGTGAACAAGAAAAAAATAATTGCCCGGCGACCTAATCGGGTTTACTCGCAAAGTATAGCGAAGGGGAAGAAAAACAAATTAAAAGTGCTGATTATCTTTAACCTTTCGTTAGTAAAAAGTATACAATATACCGAAACTTATATACAAAATTCGCAATTAGCGACGAGGAGAGAATCCAAACTGCGGTAAACTCTCAATTTCGCAGCCTGTGTGATCGAGGCTTTGCATCACGCCTTTTCTTCTAAGTACTTACGAGTAAGTATAACAAATCAATGATGAATAAAAACCGCTAGTATCTTTTGAATATCATTTAACACGAATATGGAAAAACATCGACCAAATGTGGCCCCATCTTGGTTTCTTTTTGTTTTGTGCCATTTATTCCACCTAGTTAGCAAAGTTACAACTAAGGCTCTGAAAATCGGAACAAATGGCATGGGTGAGAACTATCGCTTACTATGCCGAGAATGCTGGCTGACGAAGTGGATTTTTCACACGTGGTGTCTCCCGATTTGTATGCCACTGTTATGCCCTTTAATTTGCCAATGTCTGCCAGAGGGGCGACCGCTATTAGCAAAAACTTTTCTATAACATTTGATGTCACTTAGTCTGGCCAGGATTTGAACCCAGGACCCTCCAAATTAAGCGCGCACCCGCTACACTCTCGGCTACGACGACCGCATCACTAACAATATAAAAAAGAAAATCGGTACTGTTTTCCAATCGGAATTATAACATTCATAATATTTTACGACATCAACCAAAACTTGTCGGAAAGTATTAATAAGTACGAGAGCTGGACCAATTTGAAAATACCTCCAAAACTAGATTTTTTTATAAATAAAAATAGTTCAAAATAAGTAAGCAAGAGTCTAAGTTCGATTGCATCCGAACTTTAAATACCTAGTACAAGTTTTTATTTAAAATAAACACTACTTGTTGTTTGCAATCAAGAAAGTTAATCTTATATATACAAATTAATGTGAGTCTTTTATAGGTATTTTTGTCTATAGATTCTATATATCAGGCTATATATTACTTGTTGGAAAAAAGCCTTACTTCTGCCCCCATTTAAGACGAAACTACTATTCACCATATCCCCAGCTATTTGGCGTATATGTATATATGATATTTCACCCACGTGAAAAGAATAAACACTATTTTCAATATCTAAAAAATGTTATCTTTGTTTATGTCAAAGTTGAAAGAATTTGCGTTATAATTTAGTAAAATAAAGAATGTTTTTATGGTTGCAAATTACCGTTGCATAAGAGTATGTTCTATAATTTTCGATATTGCGTTTGATGACTAGAAATGCAAAGAATACCTAATTTTGTAAAGAATTTGATAAAAAAGTTTCGCAGATATACTTATTTGCTCTATGATTCCATGTATTTCATTCTCAAACCCAATCTTGTCTATCAAATTTGAGCAATTTGTTTAGTTATAAATATTGATTTTTTACAGTTTGTATTTTACCGTTATAGATAAATTTCAAAACTGTGCTTATTGAATTGAAATGCCAGACTAAATTTTGTAGAGTTTGATGTAGTTTCGGAGATATATGTATGTACAATTTATTTCTATGTTGGGCGGAGTGAAGCAACTTGTTTTTAATAGTTATTAAGATATAGAATTTTTTGATGTTTTTAAATTACCGTTATATACCTACCTCGCATGGGTTTTGCCCGATTTTTATAATTTCAAAAACATGCTTATTGAATTGAAATGCAATAGGTATACAAAATTCCGTGGAGTTTGGATGAATAGTTTTTGAAATATACCTATTTGATCTTGGGCGAACGGCTCGACGGTAAAGCCGCAATTATTTTTTATGCTTGGGAGATGGTTGCCACGTGTTTGTTTTTGAAAAGTAGATATAAATAAAATTATACGCGAGTTATAGGAAATATGAAAACATGGATGTCGAACGTTCGATTCGCTAAGAAGAACGTTTAATTAAATTATACACAAGTTAGGGGTCGTGTACATACTACGTAACGCGATTTTTGATAATTTTAGACCTCCGAACTCCCCCCATGTCACACTTTCAGAAAAATTGTTTTAATTAATCGTAGAATAAAATAGATTGTAATTGATATATGTTATATATTAGGCAAAGGGAAATCACGTGTCACACTTCGTCACAAATCGCAATCGCCAAAATCATATATGCATATACATATGTACATATGCCCTCTTAGGAACAACAAATTCCGTCATACTTGGCGTAAGCATTCCTAATAATATTTCGAGCAGTTGCCATAACTGCTTTTTACTGCATGGCATAACTAGAAGGAAGTCTTCCTTCTCGGTGACTGCAGAAAGCCTAGGAAAGTAGCCAAAAAATCTACTCAAATGACGCAATGAGGAATGTTCTCAGTTTATTTTCAAGTAGAAGCTTTCCTCTCGATTGAAATTTATGAATTTAAATTTTTTTTTGAGCATATACATTTTCTTTATTTCAGGCCGCCTACATGATTGTCGATGAGATGCACGAAGAGCACCCCGAATTACTGCGCGATCAGTATTGGGAATGTGTGGTGCCAAAGGAACTGCCATATACTGTTGCCTCTGAACATTACCGACGTGAAGAGCCCAAAGGTTCGGCTGAGAATTATAAAGTGAAGAAGGAGGATGCCATGTATGCGAATATAGTGCCTGGTGGCGGTAAACGAGGTCTCGTCGATGATGTCTATGCAGATTATGTGAGTAAAAATGATTTAAGTTGATTTGTGCATACATTAAACTTTGTCGTTCACAGGAGAGTGTCGACACGCCCATGGTGGAGCGGCGGAAGAATAATTGGTTGGTACGTCAGCTCTCGCGAATGGGATCTATACGGAGTCAATCCACCGCGTATTCATCGAGTGGCATGGCCTTCAATCGTAATCGTCTAAATTCAGTATACTCCAGCCCGGAGTCTGGCATGCCGGTTAATATATTACAGCAACAACAACATATGCAGCAACAGCAGCAGCAGCAGGGCCAACCATCGCAGATGCAATCGAAGCCAAGTTTTTATGGCAAATTCGTAAATCGCAAATCGCAACGGGCTCAGAAGCAGCTCATCAAACAAAGTAAGCTGGAAATTTAAATCACTGGGGGAACAACTACAAATTTAAATACAATGAGAATAAAATTTTCTATAATCCATAACTATAGCTGATAAATTAAAAATAATTGATTGGTATCCAACAGTTTGTCCCCAAATTATATTTTTAATAATAACGAACTCTCAAGCAATTCCACGAAGCTTGCAATCTTTACAAACATACAAATACCATTGGTTAGGGAAGGTAGGGTTTATTCCATGAGTTGTATGAGTAAAATGACGCCTTTGGTCTAACGATAGTCCGCCAAATTCTGCGATTCGTCTACGTATTGATAAACCTGGTAATTGACTCGCAATATGCTTAATGCAACAGGAACTGTTTGCTGGGAAATGAAGTTTATTCAGAATACATCCCCAGCAGTTTAAGTGTGACGTTCTGATGGGTATACAAATTCTTCGTTCAATGGGCTTTTATAAATGTTGTCGAGTTCTATAGATAAAGGGTAGTGCGCGCAGGAAAGGGGGTCAAGCTGTCGGAGGTAGTTAAAATGGTTAAAGATAACTTAAAATTTCAATGTCATCGGCCTGTGTAGGTAACGCCAGCTTGATGCCTTTTGTCTAGATTGTGAAGAGAATCAGTGTAGATTTTATTGATCCGCTGAGTATTAGTCTTCAATGGCATTATTCGATAGCATAATTGTACATAAATCAGAATCAGAACATACCAAGGAAAACGCTCATATATTCCGTGGAAGTAAACATTTCCATGCGTACAGGGCAAATTACATAAATCACAATTCCCGAAAGCCATTCCTTTTTCTTGCACTTTTCCATTTTTTCTTTCCACTGCAGTAGGATTCTCTCCCACAAAGGCAGCATTTCATATAAGTAATATAATTTTTGCAAGTCGATATAGAGAGTTTCTTCGCTGTAGCTGGAGGCTTATACTCGTATTATTAGTGGTGTTAGTGCATTTTACAAAAAAGTAAATTTTGTATCGGAGGAATTTTATTCAAAATAGGTGGACAAATTATATGGCAGGATGATTCTCTTACGGTTCTCTTTGCACTTGGAAATCAAAACTCCACAGACTTCCAAGTGCAGTTATGTTCGATTACGTGTTGGCTAATCCCTTATACACAAAGTTCATTCAACATAATAGTTATGTGATTCTTCTCAAGTCAAATTAAGCTATTGCCGATATTCTGTAAGCAGTTTCTAGTCACTCACTTTCGGTGGTGAGATTCATTTTGAAACTATTCGGTATTTAGTACTAAGTCGTCTCAAATCTCTGGTCTCAAAATAAAGCCACTAATTTGTCAGCTGGCCTTAAGCGCCCAAAACAAATGAAAAATGAAGTAGCACACAATCTGTTCCCTTTTCGTTCGCTATATATTGTTTAAATCTGTAAAAATTACACTTAATTTTCAATATGCATATTAAAACAACTATGTGTTTACATTTCCTTATGTATCTTTTTCTGCAATTTTGTTCGAATGTTTACCGATTGTTGATAGCTTTAATTTTTAAACATCTTTCAAATAACCGCTTCCGATAAAATTCAGTAATACGTTTTTTTAACAGCTTATTTCAGTGTTAATTTTACTGCACTCATCTTGTTTTAATGTTAGAAGAGAAATAATGCTGTTGGCTACAAATTTAAATAGTTTATAGGGTGCAATCGATTAATACACATTCATTATGCATCTCTAGCTGGAACATGAATTTTCACCACAGTCTTTGGTGAAATTTTTTGAGTATGTTGCTTGCTGGAGGTCTGTGCCAAACAGGAGCGAAGATCTATGGTGAGTGATCTTTATGCTATAGTGAGCAAGTTTTCATTTTCTTCCCTATGAGGACGAGAAATTATATTCACCTCATAACTGTCAAAATTTCCATTCCAATGTACCATTTGGCACAGGCCATAAATAGTGAAGTCACAAAAATTTCCTAATTTAAGTTACGGAATACCGACATAAGTATGCTTAACTGAGCTACAACTCAACGAGCATTGTGAATGAATACAAGTGAAAAGTCTTCTAAAGGGGCGGCTGATGTTAAATGTCACAAATAGCCAATATTAATTGTCAAACATAGAAATTCCCTCAGTGAATGGCACAAGAATGCTGTGGATTGCTACATCAGGTGATCTAAGCTGTGCCGAATTTTGGCGGCTATGGGCTAAGATTTTTCACTTATATTTATTCACAATGTCACCGAGCATCTACCATGGTGGTTAACAATAGTGCAGTAAGCAGCGAACGGAGCAAGCAGGGAAGCGTCTTGCCAGCTATGACTCACCGTGTGAGGTATGTGAGCGAGGTAGCTTCGATAAGCTAAATGAGAAAACGAGCAAGCAGATGAGCGAGACCAAAAGATATAGAACTATAAGAAGGGACAACACGTCCCAAGAAACACGAGAAAATCAAAAATAACGTGTTGTCCTGTCTTATAGTTCTATGTTCTTTGGCGAGGCAGACAATTGTAGGGTACGTAGTAAAGGTCTCGATAGTAAAAGTCACGATTCAATTAAACATTCTTTGCGAAAAAATAAAAATTTGTATGCTCCCACCTCAAAGTATTAAAGAAAATGGATTAAGATTATCTCGCATTTTGGAATAATTAAGGTAATGCAGATAGTGACAGCTCGTTTTCACGCTGTCTTAGCTCATACTACGTTGGAAGTAGACGGAAAACGAAAAAACATTTAGGCCGGTTTGGGGGAAAAATGATTAGAAAACTACACAATAATCTGGATATTAGTATTTTTAGTATATAAATTATATAATTTTTTTTAAATATATTAAAACTTATATCGTAACTAACTATATTTAATTTATAAATTAGAATAGACAGTTTGCCTCCAGTTGTTTGCCTTTAACATTATATCTTTTATATAGGCCCCATTTCCTTGTAACCTAGTTGCAAAAGAACTGTAGGTAGGAAAATAAATAGCATGTAAACCAACAACACTAACTCGCAAAAATATACGAGTTGAACCCATTCGGTTAAATGATATCCGACCTGAGATGTAGTGTTGGGAAGTGCAAAAACTGCGCTATTGTGAATGAGCCGGAAGAAAATATATGGGAAATTTCAGTTTAAGGACTAATTCGTTTTTTTTTGCATAGTATTTGTTTGCACAGCTATTTTCCGTTTTTAAATAGCACTAAACCAAGCGGATCTTTTATGAAAGATCCCACCAAAGTTGCTTTTGCAACTAAAGGAAGTTTCATCCGAGTTGGAGCGTTCTTTTGCAAGTTGGGTACAATAAAACGGGTCCATAGTTAATGTATTTAAATTTGCTATAATGTAACATTTAATTGGTATGCATCAGAGATTTCCTTAAAATGAAACAAATGCGGCACTTATGAATTGAAACTTAAATTGAAGGTAAACAAGTTAAATCCAAAATTCGTATCAATTCTAGCTATAATTTACTACTATTTAATTTGGGGGAACAAGAAAAGAGATGACACCATTTTGCATCATGTTACTCCGTTTATAAATTTTCAAAGACAAAAGTTGCCTAAGTCGCTCCCTCGAACTCCAAGTTTCTGTCTTACCCTCGATCGCCTCTCTTTCTTGAGGCTATGTTATCGATATCGGTAGCACACACCAAGAATTGATGAAAGAACCAATTGCCATTATCCGATTTTAAAAGAAAATCAATATTTAAACTTTTGATCATACATCTCTTAGGAAATATATAAGCTTTCGAAAATAATCCCTATAAGTATCTAATCAATTTATCATCTCTTCATTTTCTTTGCAAACTTACGTTACGTATCGTACATTTTACACCAGATTCCAGGATGAACGGTCTTAATGCAAACGTACCCAAAACACGTCCACGCATTCCGACGCCTGATGCTACCAAAGAGTCTGTGGAAAAAGATTTAAATGGTAAGCGAAATAGTTATACACTCTTTGTTTAAGCACCAATTCAAAATTTAAATGCACCCATAGCCACAAAAACCGTCATTATGGCACCACAGTTGAACACCCAAACCTCAATGTATCCGTACACGAGCACCAACAATCAGGATGGACCCGTTTTGGGCACACTTTTGTTATCGCCCATTAAAGAAATGGATAGCTCATCCTCGAATAACACTCTGATTCCAGGGCATCCGACGACAACAGCACTGGCGCAGGCCATACTGCCGTCCAATATGAAGGAAGTCAACTTTGGTGTTGGTTCATGTAAGTCGACTGAACGTCCAATTCCTCTACAAGTGTACTCTGATTAATTACTTATTTCTTTTTATTTTTCTTAATTCCAGCACAAGCGCCAGTCACCACCAACATTACCACGCTCTCCTTTCCGTTCACAGTTACCTCCAGTTCAGCGGACACAATGCCTGCTGGCACTTTGAATATTATGCCCATCGGTACCGGGCAAATTCCGACCATCACCACCACCACCAGTGCGTTTGATGCCAGCGAACTTATGGCCAAAATACCAGTCTCGTTGGCCATACAGCGTAGCCCATCAACGCGCTCCATCAACGATTTCAGCGGCAACGAAAATGTGGATATCGGTGGCGGTAGCGGTGATGGTGGTGGTTTGGTTGCGGCAACAAATAATGCCATACTCACTGTTAAACCATTAAATGGTGGCAACCATATCTCGCGTAATAACAGTTTCACTGCTAATTTGAATCTTAATCTGCAGGATTCATACATACTAGAGCGGAATGCTTCGGTGCGTTCAGCTGGACAGCCGGCCGCGAGTGGCTTCGTTGAAGGATCAACTTCAACGCGGGAAACGTCAATAGACGGTAGGGCGGATAGTGTAGGGGGTAATGGGGCATCGGCGCCTTCAACTTTGGCAAAACGCCCACCTGAACCGGCCAAGGGTACAAAGGAGGTGTACGTGTAGTGGAAGAGGAGAAGAGTTGAAAATTATATTTATTTGTAGACAATTTTTTACCGAATATTCCATTACAATATTGATGATGCATTAGATGAATAAGTGAAGGATATTTCAGCAAGGAATTACAGCTAAACTCATTTTTGAGTTGTTTTTTTAAAGATAAACTTAAATTAGTTGATTAACATTAGAGATTGATTAAAGAAAAGAACAAATATTTCAAACTCTATTATGAATGTAGCATTTTGTCTTGAAATAGAGTTTTCGGCTTAAAAAAAAATAGTCCAAAATTTACTTTTGCTACTTACGATCTAAAATTTCAAATCGACTACAGTTGTTCTCTTTTATTGGTACGGATTTAACCCTCACACGTTCCTAGCAAATGGTAATTCTAAATACCTTCATGGATGATTTCGAAAAGTGATGCTGAACTTTTTAGTGAAAAATATTTCTAACTTAATTGAACACAATTTCTTCTGACAATTTTACACTAGTGCGACGCTTTTGGTTATTTTTTAATACAAGTTTCGCAACTTAACAGACTATAAATCTATTTGTTTGAACTATAAAGACCTATAAAAATTTACCTAGGAAAATAGATTTATATGAACCTTTTATACATAGATAAATTTTAATTAGTCGCGATACTTTTTTTAAGCCCATATCATACATTTATTTCTTTATTCCTGTTTATTAGCTTTTTTTATTTAAATTTAAACTTTAAATATGTAAATAAAAATATAATTAAAAATTTAACATATTTAACATCTTGCAAATTAAGATTGGCATTAATGATCTGCATCCATTACCGATCTTAAATGAATAATGTTAAAAAAAGGGCGTGAATTCGTGAAGTAAGTTTTGTTATTCATAAATTATTGGTGAACTTTTTGTTTATAATGCCCACTGATTATAATATGTTCAAAAAGTCAAAATATTTCGACACCCTACTTTAATAGCAAACCTCCAAATCCGCTTCCATTCAGTGCGCAGAGCCTTTTACACCAGTAATCATACCAATTTATTTGCCACTATTAAATAACTAACCAGAAACTTTTAAGAGATTTAATATTTTCTGTTATGAATTTAAAATCAAGTCTCTGTCGAGAAATCTCCAAATCTTTCATGTACTAGGAGAATGAAACTGAACAAACGGCCATAAGTGACAAAGACATAATTTTTTTATTTCACTAGTGCTACCAAATTTAAAATAGATTATTCTTAAAAAATTAAAAAGTTATGGTAGTTGAAAGTTATATTTAATATTTAAATTTTTTCCACTCTAGGTCCGCAAAAATTGTCAACACTTTTTATTAATAATTAATTCTTTACGAGAGAAAGTAATTTATTTTATTTGGTAATCGACTAACCGGTTAATCCACAAGCAAAATTTGTTTCAAAACATTGTCTATTAAAAACGAACCGAACGAAAAACATAAAATAGTCGACTTAACCTAATCGACGAACTGCTTATTTTAGACTAGTAGTACTCTTTTAATAAACATTTGAGTTTTTATTGAGTTTGTATATTTATGTTTATTAAAAAAGCTCGTGTTCCGCCATAATGAAGTTTTTAATGAATTTATTTTGAGCAATGTGTAGGAAAAAATTGTGTGATATAAGCAAACGTCGGGCTTATTAAATAAATTTGGCATATAATAGTTATTTACATTGCCTTAACCCATAAATGATCACTGCAAAAATGGGATTCCATCAACATCTGATTTAGCTTTTATGCCAAATTTCAAATTTTTTTGTTTCGTAATGGTTGCTTACAAATTTGCTGGTATTTAACTTCCTTGTTTAAAAACTCAAAACTAAAATTTCTTAAAAATTTTAAGAATCTGCTTTTATTATTCCCTTTTCGCAAAGAAATATTCACTTAAAAATTAAAACTGTATACGCTCCAATTTTGTTGTTTCAATGGTGTTCTGTAAATGGATGGTATTTTTTTTTGTAATTCGTGAAAAGTTTTTGATGCCATATTTTGGAGCTTAACTCGATTGCGTTATTCTGTGCACAAATCAAATGACGAGTTTGAAAATGCAAAATTAATTTTTCTTTTTTATGTTTACAATTTGCAAAAACAAAAAAAATGGCATAACAAGACAATGAATGATTTAGCTGTTTCCATTTAATATACTTTGATTGTGAGTAACTATCATTATACCAATAATTTCGAGCAGTTAGTCGACTATCACTTGCTATTCGACTATCAACTATAAAAAGGTTATTCTTCGACTAGACGAATAGCAGGATAGTCGATTTTTAGCGAGAGCTTTGCCGATCTTAATTAAGAGAGCTCTACTTACTGTGCGTAATGTACATACGCTAACTATACTCTAGACAATTTTTCTATCAAACTATATACATAACTCGGCATATCCTAAACAATCGCTGAATAAGCAATCAATATAATTTTTTACATATTAATTTCAAGACTATTATAGTTTCATTGTTTTTTTTTTAGCCTTTTAGAAATCAAATTTTTCCAAAACAGTAAACAATGCATTGCTCTTAATGAAAATAATAATTTTAGGCGTCGAGGAAATATATTCGTTCATAAATGCACTTAGGTACATACATACATAACTGTACATACCCTGTCGGACGAAACCATGTCATTTTCATAAAAAACATAAAACTAAATTTTTGTGAACTATTTCTAAATTAATTTAATAAAAATGTAACTTAAGTCAGTTGCATTTTTATATTCTCATTAGCCGCGCTAATTTGAAATGAACAAATTTTTAAATTGTTGAATTTAAATTAAAAGTCTAGTAAGTCAAAACATATATAAGATAGGTTAATTTACTGCTTCCTATGACATCGACATGTTAAATACATTGATCAGTAAATTTGTAAATTCCTTTACCTTTGTTCTTCTTTTCCTAAAAGCTGCATTGATAATGAGTTAGATCATTTTTGAATCAATGCAACGGTATGTCCGTAAGTGCGTAAATACGTTGGAATCTGTAAAATAATCTTAAACCGAATGTAATTTTTTGTGATATTTATCATATGTATATACTATATTTACATATGTAGGTATGTATGTTTATCCATATCTATGCCGTTGTATATATTGTTAAAAGTACATACATTCGCGTTACGATTGTTTGTGAAATTGTTGATCAACTTGTATGTTATTGATTTAGATTAGCCATAATTATATTTGAAAAAAAGAAGAAATATAGCTATTAATGTTAAATAAGATTATATATCTGAAGTCAGGTATGAAAATGATAAATCCACACCACTTTTTAGAAAATATCGGCTTAGAACATAATGCGAACTTTGTAAGCCCAGCTTTGCCACTATTCTCACATATCTCAGATTGTGGGGTCAGTCATAAAGTTGTCTATATGGTGGTAAAAATGAATTATCCACATCAACACCGAAACTATACCGTAACTCCTTTCTTTTTCGTAATTTTAATTTTACCGAAATTTCCGCAAACAAATGATTGTGGGGCATTAAACATTGGTAGATTTTAAACGTTCGTAGCTAAACTTGGTAAACAAAAAATTAAATTTAGCTAAATTAGTGGTCGTTTTACCGCAATTACGGTAAAGTCCGTGCACTGGACTGGACTGCTTGAAGATATTATGAGTAAGTATCTTCAAGAAGATAAAAAGAAATAGTCTTTTTTAATAGTTATATGAATTATTTATTTATCGAGTCTACTTATGTATAAAGCCTAGCAATAATTATGGTTAATGAATATCTACTTCGAAATATACGACTACAGTGACTGTAAAAAGAAAAACCTAATAAATATACTTGTTACAACTCGTAGATGTTTCTACGTAATTGTATTACAGCTATATGAATGCATTATTGTGTTTTTACTTTTCATCTTTTCGAGACAATTTGGTGCAATTTTGTGAAGTTGAGTTTTCAATTTATATAACTTTTACCACTTAAAATATAGATTATGGGTCAAAGGCAAATTTGGCTACATAATATGGTTGATACTTTACTTTCATATTAATTTAAATATTTTAAATTTGTAAACAAATTTCGAAAAAGGATTTAACATATTCATACCTGATACCATAGATATAATATTACTATTATTAATTTTTTTATTATAATCATTTCAAATAATTTAAATAAAAAAATAAATATAGCTTAAAGAAATTTAATTTAATGTAATGGTTTATTGAACTCAGAACTTCCCATAAAGGAGTGACTTCGTGGTTAAAGAAAGATAGTGATTATGGTATATATTTCCATCGGCTAAGCTTATTCCGGCGACTTAGCAAATAATCTCTTATCAAAGGGATTAAGGTCAATGTGATTTATGTTTGCGCCCATTTCCACTTCTCTAAAAAATGTTTTTAAATAAAATTTCCATACACAATTTATAATTATTCATAAAATCTCCTTGATAATTGAAGTATGATAGGCAAATAAAAGTACTTCATATATGTACATAAACAAGTTAAGTATTTGGGCAGCCTTCTGAGTTTATTGTCTGCCACTCAGGCTCTGAAAACCACTTTTTATTTTTAGTATTTCCAAAAGGAGTTTTTTCTAAATATCCCAAAACAGAAACTTACAGGAAAATATACAGCCGTGGTAAAAAATAGCACAAAGGGAGGCGCAGATTGTGATACCGCAAATCCGCGCTTGAAAATTTTGACAGCATTTCTGCGTAACAACAGAGATTTATTTGCAAAAACAGTGTATGTTTGTATACGCGTGATCGTGTGTATTCTTTCCCACGTGCTTAACAATTTTAGTGTGCATTCCTTCTAACATGTATGCCAACGTGTGTCCTCTTAGTCTACTCCTCCGGTAAATTGGGACAATTCCAGACCAATCAGCGCAATCTTGGATTATATCATTCTTTAGTTATATAGAGCCTAATCTCTAACTCGAAGCAAAGGTTCGTTTCGTCTGCCACACGAATCGTTTATGTATTGGTAGTGCACAACTTGATACCGTCTCGTCTGACAGCTAGAAACCAGCTGATCATATTTATTGTCTAGTTTGCATTTTTTTTTCACACACGGAAAACGAAAGTGAAACGATAGATAATAGTTTAAAACAGTACAGCTCTTAGTGATAATTACACCAAAACGATTAAATAAGTTAAAACTATAATTTGATTTTAGAAAATATCATTGTATTTTTGCATAAGTATAATAATAATGATTTGGGGTTACATCATAGATTGATCTTTGGCCAAACTTCTCCTACAATTTGTCTTGATCTCACTGCGCTTAAAAAACTACAACCACTCAATTTGAAGTCCTAGTCAAGAAACTGGAAAACAATTCTGCATTTTCATAAGTCGGTGTTTGATCAGTTGAGGAAAATATAAACGTGCTGTTTTGACGGGGTCGGTCCTAGGGAAGAAGAGTGGCTTGAAATTGATTATATGAGCGGTATTCTCGATCCGTTGCATACTGTCTAGCATGGTGTATATATAGCATTAATAGCATGATTGAATAATTTTATTGTTGTTTCATGTGTTCAAATATTATGTAATCTTTTCATGCTTATGTACTATGAACCCTGTGTGTGTGATTGCCTGATACGATAGCTAGCTTTCTGCAACCCTTTGTCAGCTGTTATTTCATTTGCAATCAAGCAAAAAGTTGGAGTGTCAGTAAGTCTTTTATATATGCTATGAATGAACAAAATAAATTCTTGATTTGAAATGAAGCATTTCATGGAAGAGAAAATTTGAATTCGTCTTGTATTCGCAGCTATTCGGTGCAGTTGAGTGATATTTAGGTATATGTGTGCGTCCACGTGAAAAGGGCCCACTTTGTCGCTTCTAATTTCCGAGATATATAGATTTTTCGATACATGGATCGAATTTCGTAATTTTTTATTAACTATATACATTTATGCGTCGAATGACACCAAATTTAGCTTCCTAGGTATAATAGAAGTAATTAATTTTTTTTTTTGAAAAAAAAGAAAAGGGCCCACAACTTTCAACTTCAAATTGATTTTTCTCAATTAGTCATTTTTCGGATATTCACCTTCAAAGTTCTATATTTCCCTCAATTCTTCAGTTAGGATGGTCTTATTTGTCTCAAAATGTTCGGAAATCAACCAGGAAGACGCCTCTATATGTATGCATAACTCCAATACCGCCGAAGTGGGCCCTTTTCACGTGGACGCACATATATATGTACATACATACATATGCCATATAGATCAAACTGTGTATCATTTTAGAAAAATGGACACCCTATACAATAAAAACACCAAATTCCTTGTAACTCCACAACTATTTAATGCAGATGCACAATATTTGACATAAAGATTCTATATATCAGGCTACAGTAGAAGTCCATTAGTCCGGAATCCAACAGTCCGGAATGCCCGATAGTCCGGCATCGCTCCGAAAAATTGTAAAAATTTTGGTTTTCTCCAAAAGTGTGTCTTTAAAGCAAATAAAAACGCTCGAGAGCTATTCGGAAGTTTTCGGTGTAGTTCGGGATCATCCGGAAGCGCTCGGTATTGTTCGGAAACAATTAGCGGTCGGCTAGTCTCAGCTGTCACAACAAATTTAGGTGCAGTGCAGCTCCGTTAATCAATCACGAAACGTCTTCGCCATTTTTTGTGCGTTGTTGTTTGTGTCCTTTCACATCGCAGTAAACGTACCATTTGAAACTGCTTATAAAAAAAGTGAGTTTCGTTCTAACTGTACAGTGACCATGTTTTCATTATATGAAATTTAAAATAAACTTTGTTGTACGTATTTGCGTACTGTATTTGTAGTTGAATTATTAAACTAATTGTTCTTATAATTGCCGCCCGATAGACCGGAATTTTCGGTAGTCCGGCACCGAGCCGGATTATCGGACTTCTACTGTATATAATATTTGTTTTGAAAACATGCGCACTGAACTCCCAATTTAAGACGAAACTGATTTGATTTAAATAACGACAAAAGGAAGTTAGTATTATTTTAACGTAGCACACTCATTTTCCAAAATTCTGATTCTTTAATTATTTCCCTCTCCAATTAAATTCGGGATTTTAACTATTTCTCCCCCCCCCCAATTTGAAAGAGTTCTCGACATGATTTAGTAAAGTATTAAATATTTTGATTTGTTGGCTTTAGTCTGATTTCAATACTTTTCGAAATTGTGCTTTCTGACTAGAAATGCAAAGTCTACGTAATGTGGTAGGGTTTGAAAAAGAAGTTTCGGAGGTATACCTATTTGTTCTAAGGTGAGCGATAACATGGCGAGTTTTTAACATTTATGATTCCATGTATTTAATAACTAATCTTATCTATCAAATTTGAGCTTGTATAGTTAATAAATATCGATTTTTTTATTTTTGTTGTTTACCGTTATATAGAAGGTTTACACGTTTTTTGTACGATTTTAAAAATTTAATAAAAAAAATGTTTCTAATTAATAATTTATGCAATGTGCGCACCAAATTTGGTGGAGTTGGTGGCATAGTTTTTGAGATATACATACCTAGTTGTTCGAAAGTATGTAGTGCTACGCCAATTACCAATTTTGTTTATTCCGTGTATTCGCTTATGCAACCTAATTCTACATATTAACTTTAAATTCACTTTAATAGTTTGGGCCGATTTATACAGTTTTTAGAATTTGCCTTATTTACATTAAATGTTATGTGTCTACTAAATTTAGTAGACTTTGATTGCATGGCTTCGGAGATTTACTTATTTGCTCTAAGGTGGGCAGTGCCACGTCCGTTTCTAAATTTTTGATTTAGTTTATTTGTTAGTGCACCTTCATATTAAATTTGAGCCTGTTGTCTTTAATGCTCACTAAAATATCGCTTTTTTATTTTTGAAAATTACCGTTGTATGAGAGGTGGCCTTGGTTTTTGACCGATCTAAACATTTTCGAAGGTGTACTTCTTGACTTGAAATGCAATTTGTGTATCAAATTTGATAGAGTTTGGTCAAATAGTTCCGGAGATATAACTTTTTCTTATAATGTGTGAGCGCGCGGACCAATTTGCAATACCATAGTACCTTGGGTCCAAAGCAATCTGTATACCAAGTTTCGTTAAGATAGTTCGATATTTACTCGAGTTATCCGATTCACGGGTGGACGGACATGCAGATATGGCTTAATCAATTTCGCTATTAATTCTAAGAATTTTGGTACATATATGTCGGTAACTGTCTCGTTTGCTTTATGATCTTATCTCCTCAACTATTCAGTATAGATTAATCATATTGGGTCATATGCTTACGCAAACCCACAGCGCAACGAAAGCATATTTAGTGGTGGTGTTCTTAATTCCGTCTGAGTTCGAATAGTTTCCGAATCATTTTCATTCCGACTCGATAAACAACTGTTGCCAATTTATGTTTCTTGAAAAATTTAACAATGCTGTTTGGGTGTTCTGACACAAGAAGGCGCGTTATTTAGCGTTCAAAACAACAAAAAAATCCTTGAAGATTATGCACAAAAGCTGTGATTTTTATAATATTTTTCAAGCAGTTACTAAGGCTCGAACGAATACAAAACGAACAATAAATGTCACGACATGAAAGTTTAAATCCCAAAAAATTTGTGAAGCCTGATAATATGGAACTTTTCGATTCATGTTGGTCGTTTTCCTTCTGTATTTTTAATATAGAAATTTTCTGGTGCAAAGTGGAGCAATAAAAACTTATTAAGCTTCGAAATAATATGAACTTTTTAAGGCTATGGCTGGCAAACAACATTAATACAATATTCATGTTTGTCGGAATCGAAATCAAAATCACCGATTCATTTCGATTCCGAAATATTTGATCTGAATAAAAATGCAGAACAGACTTGATCTTCTGTAAAACTTTTAGGCATTATTTGTGGTGCAACAAATAACCGAAAAACAAATGTTTTTAGTATTGCTTTGAAAAATATCTCTAAAAATCGAATTCAATAAGTACAAGACGAATTCAAATAAGGTGAAGTTACTATAACAGTCGAATTGATTTTTTTTATTCACCTACTTGTGTTTTGTTTTTGCATTTGAATATGAGCCGTCAAAGCCGTAAAAGCAAAAACAAAATGCATGTAAATTTTGACAACTCTACGCAAAAGCAAAAATAAAATACATAGCAATTTCGTAGTTGTACTTATATTACCACCTTGTATGGATTCGCCTTGAACAAGTACATACATACATATGTACAAATGCATGCCCAATCGATTTACGTACTATTACCGCCACCTACAACCAAAGATGTCAAGCTAATTATTAACATGTATAAAAAAGTAAGATTTCATCATAAAATGTGAAAATAAGTAAAATCAAATTTGTTCACTCTTCAAAGGAGTACATACATATGACGCGACATGAAAATTATTATTTTAAGTTTATTATTAATTTGTATTGTAGAACTTCCGTTATTGCGGATTTTATAGAAAATTTAACAGGTATAAGGGTGGTGAGATTTTAAAACCCAAATTTATTCATTTTCACTATGTAAATCAGCTACGAAAAAATCAAATGTGTATAACTAAGGGAGCTTTCGGACAATCATGAGCACTTCATATGCATATAGAAATATTGAACCCATATTTTTAGCCTTAAAATGGCGTTAAGATGAAGTATAGGGAGGAACCGTGGCTTGTACAATACTCGTAATATATCTCATTCCAAGTTGTCGGGAACAAGTTACAAAAAAATATTTCGTTAAAAAATATTTATGAAAACACGGGTTTCATGTAAAATTAGACAAAGCTTACAGTGGTATGATTTTAAGTCACTAGTTTTGTGGGACATATGTATATATCAATAGTGCGATTCACTAACTTATTTTACCGATATTAGCATGTTTAACTAATCTTAATGAAAATTTTAACGATGTAGCTACGAGTATTCAGCAGCCATTTTTTAACGACTTTCGCCAACGCCGAATCAGGTGCTGTCGTAAGCTAGTCTATTATCGAAAACTAAACGACAACAAATATGAAGCAATTCTCTCTATGGATAAAAGAAAAAATTTTAATTTTATTTGCAATTGTATGCAAAAGGAAAATCAGACAGAAGACACTCAAAGTAGATGAAAAATGCGCAATATTCATGAGCAGCAGAAAAATATTTCAAAATGAAATGAAATAAAATAAAATGCAATGGCAAAGATTGCGAAAGATGCAATAAATGCTACATAAACACAACAAAAAGAGCTTTGGGAGCAAGAATACAAGAACACAAAACGGACGCAAAAACAAAAAGACGGCAACAGCACTGGCTCAACACTTGACTAATTACAATCACACATCTGATTTTGCCCAGAGAACGTATGTATATTAGACAGAGAAGCATTAAGTTAGGATGACGGTGTGAATTGTCAAAATGCATCAATAATTCTCGTCCAGCTCACCATTCTAATGGCCGACAGGGGAAATTGAGAGAGTGGCGAGTTAACAGAGCTGAGCGAAGGCAAAATTTGTTTAACAGACTATGATTTATGATAAATTTTAATTGTTTTGGCTCGAATTTTAGATTTTGCCAATATATTAACGAATTGATATAAACATCTAAATATTTAATTTGACGTGAAATTTGGCTTTACTTAAATATGTGCATGATAAGAGAGAGCCAATTTTGGTTTTATGCATGCATTATATATGTACATATGTATTATAAGCGTAATAATCGTTATCATACTAAGTATACATATGTAAATACATATGTATGTATATGGATAATATGTAGTACATATGTATGTACGTATATAAATATCCAAATATATGTACGTACGTATGTATGTATATATATATTTACATGTTCATGCACATGTATGTACATATCTACATACAACAAGTGCACATGCATTCATATGCATTATACATATCTATCATCATCATATATTTATTTATTGTTATGTAGATATATGCAGCATTTGTTTCATCCCTCCGCCAGCGTGTCTGTTTTCAACCGCAGCGCAACTGCAGTACAGCAACAAAAAATTCATTCATAAACGCACTCGCATATTATTGAAAGCAAATTTCCGTTCATTCATAAATGCGAACATTTCATCTTCCCACAAACACATGCACCCCTCATCCATCTCATTTTTCGCGACGAAGACAAAAATCTAAAAATCATAAATTGAAGATTTTTGTAATTTTGGTCCAAATGCTCACAACTTCAAATGGGAATGTAGGTATTATTTTGGCCCGCTTGTGCCCGTAAAATATTTCATAAAGAAATTCATCTATTATTAATCTATTATGTTTGCTTAGAGGTCGTGCACATATTACGTAACGCGATAGGGGGCGGGGGGGTTTGCGATTTGTGACGAAGTGTGACATGTGGTTTCCCTTTGCCTAATATATAACATATATCAATTAACATTGTATTTTATTTTACGATTAATAAAAACAACTTTTCTGAAAGTGTGTGATGGTGGGGGGTCTGAAATAATCAAAAATTGTGTTACGTAATATGTGCACGACCGCTTATCATTATAAACGTGTTTTGCACGAAATCCTGTTATATATGTCATTTAAAGCCCTAATTATTCGAAATCGGCGCAACCAAACGCCTTACCGCTACGCCTACTTGCATACATATGTACATTACATATACGTATGTCAATATGTAGTCTAAATATTGGTCGCATTTATGTCAGGGCTTACGTCTTATCACAAATGTAGCACAAGTAGCAGAATAATATATTTAGGAGTCGAAATATACTACCTTTTACCACATTTTTCTACAATTGTCTAACTAAACGAAAACATTGCTATAATTAATTGTATTTTGTGAGACGTTTAATTAATCATACTACTTTTCCTACTTCCTGAACCAACAATCTGAGTCAATTACCTATACAAAAGACTTTCAACCCGAAATTGCAAATAAACCGTACCATTTTTATTCTGAGAGGGTATAAAGTACCAGAATTTTAATTTAGAAATTTTATTCTGTGGCAAATAACTTAACATCTTATGTATGTATCTATATGTAAGTATTTTATTTCATATATTCCTCTATTCGATCTAGTATATCAATATTTGTATTATACTCCACTTTTTTCTTCTACCTTCCTCAAATACAAATTAATTCAACTAAACCCTGATTAATGATGGCGGCTTTGCGACGCAGCTTTTTCGTGTGAATTGCGGGCAGAAGCAACTATTTCTGTGGAGTTTTGACAAAACAGCTTATTTGGCTTTTGAGTTTTTATTTTAAAATCAATGAATTTCTATCTTTGACGTACAAATTTAATATTTAAATTAATCTTTTACCACGATAGCCTGTTGAACTATTGCTTTGTTTAACTATTTGTATAAATATTTCATTAGAACATTGTTATTTTTGACATGGTAAAAATTGAAGACCAACTGGAGATAAGACATTTTGTCAAACTTTGCGCGCAGACTTAGAGTTCGGTTGAATGTGCGCGCATGTGAACAAACATATGTACATACATAATTATTTCTATTCTATTTACATATCTACACATATGCTTGTACGCGACCTTTTGCATGGAAGTAATTCGATTAAATATGCATGGTTAAATAAATGCATGCATGTGCATACATATGATAAACAATAAATGCAATTTCTTTAGTGTTTTTGGAAGATTTTGTTTAACTACTTAATATATTTATTGAAAGTTATATATGGAAAATATTAGAAAAATAAAATAAAACACTAAAATTGAAATTATAGAAGAATACATATTTTTAATATTTTTTTTAAATGTTGGAAATAGAATTGCGAAAATTCCTTATCAAAACAAAAGGAAAATTTTCGCCAAAAAACATCTGCAACCACACAATGTAGCTGATAACAGAGAACGTACATTAATTTTCTCTAAAATTGTTGTTTTCGCTCAACCGATGTTAAATTTTACCCCTTGTAGGTGAAAAATTATTGGGTGGTGAGCTGGACGAAAAATAGACCTTTTCCCAAAAACGCGGAACGACAACAGGAATGAAGTGGGATGCTACTTCTCTGTAAATATACGTTCTCTGATTTTGCCAATACGAAAATTCTGGACATGGAGAAAAGCAGAATGACACTGGAAAGTCTCCGCATACACCAGCAACGGATAGACTGCTCTGATGCTCGATTATGTGGACCATAAAATCCACGAAGTGCTCTATAAGTTTGGCGAACAGAACACTGATTTTTAAAGTAAATTTCCACAATTTGTAAACGTTGTTGCGGCGTCATTCTTTCCACGATGATTTGTCAATGCTTACTGAAAAAAAAAATGTCAAAACGAAATGTCATTTACCAGCTGTCAAGTGGCAGCCATCTTTATCGAAATCTCTATCAGTCTAAAAAAACACACGTTACTTGTGTTACATAAAATTTACAGAAATATTATATGTACATACATATAATTCTATGTATAATGTACAATATCTTTCTTTTTACAGATATATATCAATTAGTTTGGAGTACATGCTTCTGAAATAACAATGAAAATCAATGAAAATCGTGTTTTGTTTTTCAGTGTTTATACAAAGTATTCAATCAGTTTTCGGTCCCTTTTGGAAGTATGAATTAAATATTTCAATAAGAAACTGCTTTACTGTCCGTAATAAAACTATTAATGTTCGCATATCGCTCAAACGCTGGATCAGTGAAACTTTCCTAGGTTGTATAAAATATATTCTCCTAAACAGCTCCAAATAATATTTCATTTTTGTTACTCTATATTTATTAAATAAATAAATAGTTATGGAATTTCAGTCAATACTTTCGATATTTACATCTAATTTCGACTCATCGCTTATTTTCATTGAGTTTCACAACAATGCTGAATATAAATTTGAGAGTTAAAAAATTCTCTAAAGCTAAACATTTTTTTTTAATATTTATTAGAAAACGACAAAAGTTTCCTTGCCTAAACGCAGTCATTATTTACGATGATTTCACGTTATCACGCTAAATAGTAGACGCCTGCCGCACTTTCTGCAATCTCACTTCGAAAAATAAACAGATTTTATTGTTGTTGATTTTATCTTTGGAAGAAAGAAATACAAGTAATAAAACAAATTCAAGTAAAAACTGCTATAAAAACGTAAAAAGATTTTGGTAGGATTTATCACGGAGAATACGCATAAATATTGGCATTTCTATACCAGTTCAAACTGCGCAAGGCAAAAACGATGGCAATCTCGAATACTATAACAAGCACACTTTCACACAAATAAACAACATGTTCGATAACACTGCGTAACAAAATTTTGCGGTCGAAGATTTTTAAGTCGATTTAGAGTAATTACGAAAATAATATCAGTTTTGACTACATTAACAAAGCTTAGCCAGGCTTCAGATTCAATTTGTGACATATGGTTTAAGAATTCAGTGTCTTTTAGAAGGGTACGAATTTGAATCGAAGACTCCTGCTTTTAATTTTTCCATACTCATTTTTTGCACACATATTCGAAACAGTCACCTGTCTTATCAAGGGCTTTGATGAACTGTTTCATTAGCCCAAGCTTGATGTGAACTGGTGGAAGAATGATTTTTTCTCGGCTTATCAGTTGGTCATGAACCACATTTGCTGTTTCTACCTCCATATTTTCTCTCACCGGCCAATCCTTTCTAATGCAATGTTCATTTCTTGCACGACTGTCCCATAAACATATAAAACAGGGGTATTTAGTATACCCACTTTGTTGGCCCAATAAAAAAGTCACCATCTTAAAAACTTATTGAGGAATAATTAAATTAATACAACTGGAACTGGGTCATATAATTTTTTTTCATTAATTTCTTAAGCTTCGTTTATCTCAAGAACTAGAGCCAATCCAAAAAAAGTAAAAGCACAGCTCGTAAGCCTGCTACTAATGTTAATAAAAACTATTAACAAAATCATGACCGCATGTTTTTTTTTTTAATTTTTGTTGCGCAGTGTAATTTATAAAGGAAGGGTGGACTTTTTGTAGGCAAAAAGGGCGCGAAAACTCGGTTATATGGAATTCCATCCTAAACTGGACAGAAAATGTAAAAGTTATTACAAATAACTGCCGAGTTTAAATTTTTGCTACATTCACCTTCCCAGTTGAAAATCTGCCAAAAAAACTGTAATTTCACGGTACAACAACCAAAATGTTCAGTTGGAGCAATATTATATTTTATATGGACTTAGGTGCGCAGATTATCAAAATACGAGTCAAAATTTTTCATTGCCTTTACATTTTGAAATTCAGGCTGCTGAATGTTTTCACATGCTTGTCCAATTGTTTTCCATTTTAAATTATTTTTTTTTTTACAAATATGGGGAAAAACTTATACTGAATTAAAAGTGTATGTATATTAGGGGCTTAATATACCTTTTAAGCAATATCCCTAGAAGGCAGTAATTGCAAAAGGATTTCAAAAACAGGGTTTTTGTCTATATCTCGAAAACGCTTCTTTGGAAAAATAACTGAAACTCATTTTCATATTCAGCGGCCCAAAATTTGTGTACATTTTTTTTTTCAACGAGGTGCCACTCATTTATCCAATATTTATCCCATAAGATCTCGGCAAAAGAATAGTGTAACAGTAGGCCAGTTTCTTTGCATCAAAGTTGCAATATAAAGGATAAAATAGGATAAAATTTCCCTCAGCTGCAAAATCAACCCTGTTCGCATCATTCATAAATGTAGCGATTTGTTTAGTGCTATTTAAGAAGGGAAAATAGATGTGCAAACAAATTTTAGGCTTATGTAGTTATATATTTGCAAATACTATGCAAATAAAAACGAGCTAGGCCTTAAGTCTAAATTTCCCACGCATTTTCATAGGGTTAATTCACAATAGCGCCGTTTTTTCACTTCCCAACACTTCATCTCAGGTAGGATATCATTTTACCGAGTTTGCTCAGCTCGCATATTTTTCCGAGTTAGTGTTGTTGCTTTACATTCATTTTGTTATCTTACCTAGTGTTCTACGGGCCCAGTAATACTAGAAATCGATCTCGATTTTTCTGGGTTATTTTGTGTTAATAAACGAGTACACTGCATTGAACTTTTCAAAACCTTTTGTGTAGTTTTTAAATTACGCTGTATAATTACGCTCTAATGTCTAAGGAAATGTTGTTGTCTATAAAAAGTTAAGCATTTCATATCTACACTTTAACCAGGCACTGATCCTCCTTCCACCAATTTTTTCATATTTTCGTATGATAAATTTATGGCTAATATTTTACTTAGCGTTCCTACTTGTTTGAGATATCCTGTAGAGATCAAATATGCAACTCTCTTACGTCTTTGTACTTGTGGCATAAATAGCCATAGTGATCCAGGTTTTCTTTTCAGAATAATACCATGGTTACTGTGGTTTAAGATATGATCTAAATTTGCCCGCTTCATTTTACGGGCACAATATCAAATTTTAATTTACATATCAGGCTGGTAATTCTAGCAGATATATTGAAAAAGCTATAATAACCAGGTATCGGTTATCCGAAACTCTATATTCTTGAGACTGAATTCTGCTAACGCATAAATTGACGATGCCACTTTTTTCAGCAGAACGTTTTGCAATGTATTCTAAAAAAGCCTTTCAAGACAAAACTCCAAAACAAAAATATAGCACATCTCCTGTTTTAGTACAACTTTTATTTAACTGACATTTTTTTATGCGCATAAGAAAAACAGTAACGTACAGCTTGGCTTGCCCTGATAATAAATAAACCGCTGTCTAAGCCAAAATATGTGACAGATATCGCGTCGTACCATTCTGGTAAACTCCTTGCCCAGTATGCATTTCAACAATATAAATCTAATATAGTGAGATATTGTGCGATAAGCCTCATAAATACCCACTATCTGCCCGAAAAATACAAAACAAAAAAATGAAAATATGAAAACAATCAGCAACTTACTAATTTTCATATAAAAGAGAGGAACTTTGAACCAACAAACAGTTTCTTCATACCGCAGAACCATGAAGTTTTTAATTATTTTCGCTCTGTTTTTGGCTATCGCCAATGCTTCTCCAGTACTATACCAAAGGGAGTTGGTAGTTCCTGTATTAGATGAGGCATTAGATGGACGCATTACCAACGGCCAAACTGCCACTGCTGGTCAATTCCCACACCAAGTTGGACTTACCTTGCAACTGAGCCTTTTCTCGTCGGCCTTTTGTGGTGCCTCTTTGATTGGTACCAATTGGGTCCTCACAGCTGCTCACTGCACTGATGGGTAATAAAAAAAACTCTTTTCATCTATTTACCTTTTTAACTTCTTCCATAGGAAGCTTCACATTCAACTCGCTATTATCTTTGAACTAATTTTGCTTTTTCTTTTACAGTGTTACATCTGTCACCGTCTACTTGGGTTCTACTGTTCGCACATCGGCCGATGTTAAATACACTGTAAAACAGAGCGATATAATCATCCATCCTGAATGGGACTCTTCGACTTTGAAGAACGATATCTCACTTATCAAAATTCCATCGGTTTCTTACTCAAACAATATCCAACCTGTTAAATTGCCTGCTGTTTCCCGCTCTTACTCTACATATGTTGGTGAAGAAGCCATTGCTTCTGGTTGGGGACTTATGAGCGATACGTCTAAGGTAGCGGCAACCAACTTGCAATACGCTATCGTACCGGTAGTTGCCAACACTGTTTGCAGTAAAATTTATGGCAGCTCGGTTGTATCCACCTCCAATGTTTGCATTTCCACAGACAACAAAGTATCCACATGCAGCGGCGATTCAGGTGGTCCATTGTTGTCGTCGGCAACAAACGAGCTAATTGGTTTAACTTCATACGGTGCTAAAGCTGGCTGCGCTAAGGGCTATCCCGCTGCTTTCACCCGTATTACCAGCTACTTGGACTGGATCAAGACTGAAACTGGCATTTATTATTAGATATTTTTGAAGCGAATTATCGTTAAATAAAACAAGTTTGAACATACAAAACATGGTTTTTGACTTTTCGGCTTAAGGGTTCTATTTCATTATGACTTGTGGGAAATTTGACTTCAAAATTTTACCAACTGCGAATTATTAGTATGTCATCAGAACTTATGCAATAGTGAAATATACTTTTTAACAAATATAAATAACTAATGTGTAAGGTTCCTATAAAAAACGCACCAATTTCTAAGTTCTGTGTAATAGTTTCTTGACTGCAGGTGACTTTGGAACACTGCAAAATGTCTCTATATTACCTTTGCGCATTTTAATCAAGCCACTTAATTTTCAGGCCAGATTGTTGTTATTTTTTGTAAAAATATACTACGCATACGATTTCGTTTTCATTAAAAATTAGTCTGATAGAATCTTGATATAAGTATTAAAAAAATATATATATTTAAAACTGACTCTGGTGGGGCAAGTCTTTGTGTCTGATCGAACAAATAAAACATCAGTGGAAAAAGCAAAATAATGTAATAAAATTCTAATTTTTTAGTTTCCGAAAAGATTTATATGGCGAAGATTTATTACCTTGGTAAATTTGTCCTTAATTATAAATTTGTCAGCGTATACCCAATGAGTGTACATGGTTTGATACTGGTTAATAAATTCCATCCATTGTCGTTCGGGCCAACCTGTAATAAAAATTTTTCCACCGGCTCCGGTAAAATATTATGAAAGTCCAGTTAATGGCCATCTACTGAGACCACACTCCATAGTCGGGTCCGCTATATTTGAGATGTCTCTCAGAGTTAAGGACTTCTGTCTCGTAGCAACTACTCTGCGGGGGAGTGGTAAAGGCAAGATAGGGAACGAGCGAATTGTCGAGGCGCGTGTCGAGAGGACGCCCCAAGGAGGAGTTCTATCTCCAACTCTATAAAACCGAACAATAATTACGCGTTTGCGGGACACGGATCGGGGAGGAGCTAAAGCTATCGCATACGCTAATGACGTCGCAATCGCGCTTAGGGGGAAGTTTCCGCAAACACTGTGTGAGCTGATGCAACGAACGCTCCGGGATGTATCCAAATGGTCAAATCACTTCGGGCTTAGGGTCAGCTCAAGTAAGCCGGAACTCGTTCTCTCTCCGAAGCGGTATAAAATGACTTCGGTAACTCCACCGGATCTGAATGGCGTCCGTTTAAGTTTTGCTACAAGTACGAAACTTTTAGGCGTTATTTTAGATAAAATGCTGAATTGCAAACAGAATACAGTCCAACGCTATGAAAATGCTTCCGTAGCCCTCTATACCTGTAAGAGAGCCATAGGAAAGAAATGGGGTCTTAATCCCCGGATTTGTCGGTGGATCTGTACAGTAGTCGTTAGACCGATTCTCCTATATAGGGTGATCGTATGGTGACCTGCATTATAAAAAGAGGTTAACTTTAGGCTACTCACTAAGGTGCAAAGATCTAGTAAGATCTGTACAAGCGGGGCGCTCACAACCACGCCAAATGAGGTCTTGAATGCTATTTTAGATCTCCTTCCTTTACATTTGGTTGGACAACATATGGCAGCGATGACTGATTTGCGACTAGGAGAGTCATCCCAGGGGCACTCTTTTATTTCGAACAAGTGTTGCTCTATTCCGAACAGCACGGACCGATGTGCTTCGACATCGGTTTCTGAAAGAAACTTTATTACAAGAATTCCAAGAAGGGAGGAATGGAAACTTGAGTTTCATTCTCAAGCTGATAGCATTGTAATCTATACTGATGGCTCGAAACTCGATAATAAGGTGGGTGGGGGTGTTTTCGCACGAAACGCTCTCCTGTAAATTTCCTTTAGGCTACCAGATCACTGTAGCGTTTTCCAGACTGAGGTGTCAGTTATCATGGAAGCGGTGGAGAAGCTTGGAACCGAAATTCTAGAAACAGACATCTTTATTTTTAGTGATAGCCAGGCCACATTCAAAGCTCTGAGCTCTTTCACGTTTAATTCGAACACCGTGCTGGACCACCGCCTATCTCCATGCAGAACAGAATGGGCCTCATTTGGGTCCCTGGTCACAGGGTTATAGATGGAAACTGCATGGCAAACGAATTTGCAAGTCAAGATACGATCAAGCAGATTCTACAGGATAATTGGTATGCCGTTTTCCACTTACAAACTGCTACTCAGAGAATGTACGAATATACAGTGATTCACAGCTTATTTTAACCAGCACCTATTCAAAACTTAAAATGCATATAATTTCTAAACGAAACGACATATACAAAAAAATTAAATGAGGATTTGTATAAATTTTTAACAACTTAAAAAAGGAACTTTATTTAGCGTCAAAGATACATTTTGTAAAACGTACAAACTAAAAACTCAAAATAAGGAAAAATAAAAAGTCACAGCTTATTTCAACAAGCTAATATAAAAAACGATAAGAGTAAAAATATATATTTCGTTTTAATCTTAAAACTTAGTATGGCCACCTTTTTGATCTACAACAGCTTTCAGCCTTTTTTGGCATCGATTCCACTAGCTTCCGAGTAGTTTGTGAAGTTATTTTTGCCCATTCCTCCATTAATGCATTTTTAAGATCATTTTTGTTAGAAATCTGGTGTTGGCGAACGTTTTGATCCAAAATTGCCCATAAATTTTCAAAGCAATTGAGATCAGGTGGTTGTGCTGGTGGTTGCATCAAGTGGGGGCAATTCCAAATAAGCCATGTTTGGACAATGCCTGACTTATGTTTCGGGTCATTGTCCTGATAGAATCGAAATTCCTGTCGTATACCCAGTTTTTCGGCACTTTGTAATAAATTCGATTTTAATATGTTGAGGTACACCTATTTGTCCATCGTACTTTCAATAAATTGCAAATTCCCTACCCCTGCTGCTGACATACATATGTACATGCCCAAACCATGACACTGCCACCGCCGTGTTTGACTGTAGCCTTTAAGTTTTTGTTTTGGAGTTCTGTATTTGGCTTACGCCAGACATATGTTTGACCATCCGAGCCGAAAATGTTAAATTTAGACTCGTCGGAAAATATTACTTCCTCCCAAAAGACTGAGTCTGTTGCAATATGATCTCTGGCGAATTTGAGGCGCGCTTGTTGATTCTTCTTATTTATAAAAGGGTTTTTGCAAACTACAAGTTTTATTTCATTAATTTTTTACTTGAGCAGTTCGGGAGCAGATAACTTGGGGGTTTCCCTTATTTTTCGAACGATGTAGCGCTAATCGGATTCATTAAAAATTTTGTTGGGAGCTTTTCTGCCCTTATTATGAACTCTGTTTTCACGCACAAATCGATATATTTTGCTCTGTACTGTAGAATCACTTAGACGGACTATCTCAGCAATTTTTCAACGCGAGTGGCCACTTTTGAAATGACTAATGACCAATACTCGCTGTTCTATTGTAGTACGTCGTCCCATTGTCAAAAAATGCGCCTGTGAACTACTGAACTGGCGAGCACACACTAAAAATGTATGTAAATAATTGCGAAAACGATAACAAAGAATACACATCGAAATGTACCGTTATTCGATGAAAGAGTGCGATCGCAACAGTTGTCGTATCTAGTTGGTTGAAATAAGCTGTGACGTAAAATTGTGAGTCATAACTACGTTTTCTGTTCTAACTAATTAGGAAAAACGATGGTTTCGTTTTTTAATTAACATATTTCTTTTTAATTGTGCTATATATGAAACTACATTTAAATATTTTCGATTTTTTGTTTTGCTTAGAAGTTATACTTAGTTAAATATTTTACTTTTAAGTGGTTGAAATAAGCTGTGAACCACTGTATGTATTAATATATATAAACAAGCTGACAATAGATGGAGTCGAAACACGACCTGTCGAACGTCAAGGCAGACGTGGCCTAAATGGGACAGAAAATGATCGCGTAGCGTTCTCTCTCTAAGGAAAACATTTCTAACGTGGTGTGAGCTCTAACATAGCACTGCCTGATACGAAAACACACTGAAAGGTTGGCCGTACCCTTCCGAAGATGTTGCAGGAGCTGCAAGAATGACGAGGAGGAGGAAACGATCTTGCATTTACTGTGTAAGTGTCCTGAACTGTGTAACACCAGGATGCGGTATCTGGGATCACCGTTTCTGGATGAGCTTAGTGGGGTTTCAACCACCGAGGTTAATTGCCTGTTGGGATTCATCAGCGAAGCAAAATGGTTTGCTCAGGGGTAATCTTTTCTCGGAACAAGAGAGGGAATTATAGAAATACGCAAATACCTAATTAGCACTGTTAAGATTATACAATCCAGAATTATGCCTGCAAAGAGGATGTGGCGCCGTACTAAATTAACGCCTGGATATTTGAATGCTATAACCCATACCACTTTCAATTCCTTTTCTTCTCTTTAATGTTCTGTATTGGAGTGAGTTAAATATTCATCTACTGTGATGAGGTCTACGGGTGATTCCCAAAAAGATATAGTTATATATGTACTGTTTACTAATTATTGGCTGATAAGTTAATACAATTTATGACCAAATTTATAAACTTTTATAATATGACTAGACAGCGACTTTGAGAATTATATATGACATTTAATTTTACTTTCATTTTTACTTCATAAATATTCATTATCTGTGCAACGATAAAGAAGGCAACAATCAGCAATTTGTGAAATGCATTATAATTTTCATATAAAAGAGTGGAACTTTAAACCAACAAACAGTTTCTTCATACCGCAGAACCATGAAGTTTTTAATTATTTTCGCTCTGTTTTTGGCTATCGCCAATGCTTCTCCAGTACTATACCAAAGGGAGTTGGTAGTTCCTGTATTAGATGAGGCATTAGATGGACGCATTACCAATGGCCAAACTGCCACTGCTGGTCAATTCCCACACCAAGTTGGACTTACCTTGCAACTGAGCCTTTTCTCGTCGGCCTTTTGTGGTGCCTCTTTGATTGGTACCAATTGGGTCCTCACAGCTGCTCACTGCACTGATGGGTAATAAAAAAAACTCTTTTCATCTATTTACCTTTTTAACTCCTTCCATAGGAAGCGTCACATTCAACTCGCTATTATCTTTGAACTAATTTTGCTTTTTCTTTTACAGTGTTACATCTGTCACCGTCTACTTGGGTTCTACTGTTCGCACATCGGCCGATGTTAAATACACTGTAAAACAGAGCGATATAATCATCCATCCTGAATGGGACTCTTCGACTTTGAAGAACGATATCTCACTTATCAAAATTCCATCGGTTTCTTACTCAAACAATATCCAACCTGTTAAATTGCCTGCTGTTTCCCGCTCTTACTCTACATATGTTGGTGAAGAAGCCATTGCTTCTGGTTGGGGACTTATGAGCGATACGTCTAAGGTAGCGGCAACCAACTTGCAATACGCTATCGTACCGGTAGTTGCCAACACTGTTTGCAGTAAAATTTATGGCAGCTCGGTTGTATCCACCTCCAATGTTTGCATTTCCACAGACAACAAAGTATCCACATGCAGCGGCGATTCAGGTGGTCCATTGTTGTCGTCGGCAACAAACGAGCTAATTGGTTTAACTTCATACGGTGCTAAAGCTGGCTGCGCTAAGGGCTATCCCGCTGCTTTCACCCGTATTACCAGCTACTTGGACTGGATCAAGACTGAAACTGGCATTTATTATTAGATATTTTTGAAGCGAATTATCGTTAAATAAAACAAGTTTGAACATACAAAACATGGTTTTTGACTTTTCGGCTTAAGGGTTCTATTTCATTATGACTTGTGGGAAATTTGACTTCAAAATTTTACCAACTGCGAATTATTAGTATGTCATCAGAACTTATGCAATAGTGAAATATACTTTTTAACAAATATAACGACAATATTAATTTTTTAGCTCAAGGCCAATATAAGGAAAGTATTTGGAAAACAGGCAACAACAGTCAGAATACTAAATACTTTCCTTATAACTGGCCCTGAGCTCAAAAATTGATATTGTCGACTTTAATACATTATCCCAAAAAATAATATATACATATGTGTACATATTTAGATTTTATGTTAACCAACAACAATAACCGCACATTCACTTTTAATAGCGGCAGACTGTCGTTCTTGAATTGTGTTGGTAGGATATGAGGAAAGTGGTAAAAAGCAGCAGCAGCAGCAGCTCACCAGCCGACTGTTATCTATTGGCTACGTACTTGCCCAGCAAGTTGCAGATTATAGGTTCACATACTGATGGAATCATGAAAGAAATCTGATGAGGAGATGTGGTGATCTCCGAAATAGCTACAATTTCGATCACAGTTGTTGTCTTTTTACCAAATACTTTCCTTATACTGGCCTTGAGCTCAAAAATTAATATGGTCGATTTTAACAAATTAGGCCAAAAAATAATCTATGTAACAAAAATAACTATTGCAAGAGATTACTATAAAAAAGACGCACCAATTTCTAAGTTCTGTGTAATTGGTTTTTGAATGAATGTGACTGTGGAACACTGGAAAATGTCTCTATATTACCTTTGCGCGCCCAAAGTCGCATTTTAATCAAACCTCTCAAATTTGAAGCCAGATTGTTGTTTTTTTTTTGTAAAACTATACTGCGTATACGATTTCGTTTTTATTAAAAGTTAGTCTGGTAGAATGTCTATACAAATATTTAAAAAATATATATTTAAAACAGATTCTGTTGGGCCAGGTCTTTATCTCTTGTAGAGCAAGTAAGAGCAGTGAAAATGGTTGTGTACTGAAATCAATTTAGATATTGTTTTGCTCCTTATTTATGTAGTTATTTATAAATTTACCGATGCAGCACTAACAGAAACCACAAAAACAAAATAAAGCAATAAATTCCAGCATTTTCTAAATTTTTTATATTTTCCAATGGAGTAATCAAATGCAATCAGGAATAATTAATGGAATTCTATAATATGTGTAATTTTCTTCTTTTACTTGGAATGCCCCATTACCTGGCCATGGACGTCGAGAGAAAATCTTCGGTGATCATCCCTGAGCCCTCCATCCTATCTTGGGATAAATTATTTTAAATTAATGCGGTAAATAATAATTTCTGCACATGATTTTATTTATATCAACAATAATTTAGCCTACGAAAGTTTTTATTTTGAAAGTTTAGTAAGCCAACAACAGCCAAGGTGGTATGCGTTATAGCTGCTATTGCGAAAATCACCACATAACATATAGCTTTTTTCCGTTCCATTGTTATTGCGTTTTATTTTCTCGAAAAAATTGTGCCTTCTTATATTCTAACATTTACATGAGGATACCTATGGTGGTACAAGATGATGCACTTTTGCTTGGGGCTGACAACTTTATCTAGCTTGTAGCGGCTGCCCTCCATACCACACTTTGGTCCTACATTCCATCAGAGTCCTTTAAGCTTGACTATCGGAGAAAATAGTTTTTGCTTGCAGGTTAAGTGTCGAAATTATCAGCCAAAGTGAATTTCCTTTAATGCCGTAAGTTCAATCTGGAATATGCGGCAGTGATCGGGCAGCCGAAAGCTTAATTTAAGCGATAGATCTTGATATTAATTCCAATTCCAACTCTGTCGTCCGACTTAGAGCCGTCGGGGTCAAGTAGTGTGGTGTTGGTAAAATACCCGATAACTCCGCCCTCTTCCCAATCACTCCTCGGAATAATTTGTGTGGTGAAGTTGTTTGCAGGTGATTTCCTTAACGGATGTGTCCATTCAACAATCTTTCCAAGGTCTCGAGAAAGAAAAGCGGACCTCAAAATAATAAAATTAGTTTTACAATGCAAATAATGAAAAAATAAAAGTTTTTTGAAGATTGTGACATATGAATGTTGGTAATTAATGAACTCACTCACATTAATTGGGAATAGTTTAGTAAAGAGGTTTTAAGCCATTGAATTTACCCAAATTAAAGATTTGTAGCAATTTTAAGGCACTTGGAAAATTGTCAACACTGAAATATTTTTGCGGCAATACTGCTGCTTAGTAGAGCAACGAAAACTTTCGCTGCTGTAGATATGAAGCTTTGCACTTTAGCTGTAAAGCTATCGGTGTGATAGCTTTAAAAAGCATACGTGCATAGACCTTAGCCATCACTGTTCTAAATAATATCTTGGAAACGGAAATAACTTCAGAGATGGCTGACTTTTTTGAAACTTCGTGGAACTGCATTAGAAGGCCCTAAAGTCTTGCCGCTGATGTTTCAAGTTAACTTATTTCAATGATTTAAGGGTAGCTACTGGCTATATAAATTCTTTGGTGAAAATAAACGGTACAACAGAAAGCGACGACAAAAAGAACAACGCGAATACGTGTATGGTAATACCCTACACGCGAACGCAATTTAGCAATACTTTAAAAAACAATACAATTAAGAGCAAAAAACGTTTGTCGGAAGGGAATAAACCCCCAAATCGGACACCCTTTTTAAGCCTATGAAACCATACAACCAAATTGAGTTCAGGAAATTAAAAAAACTTATTTAAGTAGGGCATTCCTTACGTAATCATTTGTGTATATCGATGCCTATTATACCAATACAACTAGGTAGACGAAAAGACAGAAATCCCAACGCCAAAACTTTTTTGTCTCCAAACCAATTTTGACCAATGGTGTCGGTGGTGGTTCCAATATGCGAGAACGAAATCACTGGCTGGTACTTAAACTCAGCATGGATAATGCTTTTTACGATTTGGCTCTCAAAGTACTAAACCGATTTTAATAATTAACCACACAGTGGTATACGTATTTTTTTTTTTATTAAGGATATGTATTTTAGGATTCATATGGTACACGTATTTCTTTTTTTATTAAGAATATGTATTTTAGGGTTCATCGCTCACCTTCCCAGAAGAAACCGGTACTGTTTTTCCATGCAAATTATAAAAAAATTTTTCATTTTCAGATATCAACCGAAATATTTAGCAATAATATTAAGACTTAGGTGAGCATAACCTATTTGAAATTCCCTCCAGTTTATGGGTTTTTTGGCCTCAGATCATAAAACAGTTTAAATTTAAAATAATAGGGGACTTAAGAAGAAGACTGAAATAACTTGCATAACTCAGCCAAAATTTGACTGGTTTAGACCATTCATCATAGCGCCTCCGACCATTGGGAAGGCAATTTCTCACGTTTTTCATTTCATTCACGTCGAAAATTAATTTTCTGATTATTTTGATCCCATTGAAAAAATGTTTAATGTGCTGTTGACTTCGTTGATAAACCGATGCAAGGCGAAATGATAACTTTGATCCACACTGTTAGATATGTTTGTTTTTCAGATGCTTTGTGATCATACAAGAAACTAGAAACTACAGCTGAATTTTTAAAAGTGTTTTGCTTACGGTGTTGCGCATTTTCTTCCATACAAAAATTAGTTTCGTTTATGTGTTTACTAGCTGGCAACGGTTGTGTATAAGAAATTACTTACTATTAGTTACTTTGGTTCTGAAATAGTTTGATTTTGCATTTACCTTAATTCCTAAATATACAAACTCATAAAAATAACAATTTTATGTTGCATACAATTGCAATTAAAACTTTTTATTGGACAAACATCAAAATATTTCTTTGTATACAATGCAAGGACGGAAAGATATTTTTCCTTGATGCTCCTGGCGGCACGAGAAAAACATTTTGAATAAATTTACTTTCTTCCCTTGCGTCTTCTGGGATCGCAGCTACCCTTTTAGAAGGTGGAAGAACGGCGCATACTACATTTAAACTTCCTCTAAATATTTCTGACGATTGACGATTGTGCCAGCGTATGCAACATTTTTAAGCAAAGTAATACTTCTAAGCTTATCCAGATGTGCTCACTGATAGTTTGGGATGAAGCCACAATGCCACATAAAGCGTCAGTTGAAACCCTAGATATTACCATGCGCGATTTAAGAAGTATGAACCCACCTATGGGTGGTTGTACGGTATTATTTTCAGGAGATTTCCGTCAAATTTTGCCAGTTATATCTAGAGAAACCAGGGCTGATGAGGTGAATGCGTCATTAAAACGATCATACCTTTGGTCCCATGTAATAAAATTTGCACTCAAGATTAACATGAGAGTGCTTAAAGCCTCAGAAGATAACAGGATGTTTGCTGACATGTTACTGAAAGTTGGTAACGGTGAGCTTCCAACAGTTTGTGGGAAAATCTCCTTCAATAATGATATATGCGTTTCAGTCACCGACCATCAACAACTGATTGACAAAATATATCCCACAATAGACCAACTTACTTATAAACCTGTATCCTGGTTAAAGGAACCAGCAATATTAACACCTACTAATGAACAAGTCGAAAAAATTAACGAATTGGTATTGGTAAAATTCCACGCACAAACGAGAGAATATTGCTCGGTGGATACAGTAGTCGACGGTGAAGAAGCTGTGCACTACCCAACGGAATTTCTAAATTCTATGAACCCTTCCGGTATGCCTCCCCACAAACTTACTTTAAAAGTTGGAGCTCCAATAATTTTATTGCGAAATTTAAGTCCCCCACTGTTATGCAATGGAACTCGACTGCAGGTAAAAAGGTTACATTTTTATCAGGTTGAATGTACTATTTTAACTGGTTGTGGTACTGGAAAGTCTACTTTAATACCTAGAATTCCGATGATACCTACAGATTTGCCATTTAGATTTAAAAGACTTCAGTTTCCGGTAAAGGTTTGTTTTGGAATGACCATAAACAAGGCACAGGGGAAAACATTTAATGTAACCGGAGTGGATTTGAGTAAGCCATGTTTTTCACACGGACAACTGTACGTAGCCCTATCACGTGTTACATCGAAAATAAACCTTTTTGTCCTTGCAGAGGGTGGTACGCATAATATTGTATACAAAGAAATTTTTTGATGTTTGTCCAATAAAAAGTTTTAATTGCAATTGTATGCAACATAAAATTAATATTTTTATGAGTTTGTATATTTAGGAATTAAGGTAAATGCAAAATCAAACTATTTCAGAACCAACGTAACTAATAGTAAGTAATTTCTTATACATACATATCTATAAACAGAAAGTGCGTGGCGAAGCCTCGCGCAACCGTTGCCAGCTAGTTACATTATATGTTAAGTTCGGGTTAGTTAAACAGTTTTCATGTTTTCGTTTCTCGTTTCTCGTTTTAGCTTATAAGTTTGATACTATTTTCCCTTTATTTTATATGAATTCGTTTAATATACGATCGCTATAATTATCGTTATAGATAACAACGGCACAATCAGCTGTTTTTTTACGTATTTCGTTCACTGCCGCTTCAGTTAAGTTAAGTCAAGCGAAATTATTCGGTGAAAGTTGGAAAAGGATCCGTTCGAGCAGATTCTCCGTTTGCCGGTTTTGTCTATAAGGTATAACTGAAGAAATTTTTTTATAACAAAACCTCTTAAGAGAGGTGGAAATGGCGAGCAATGAAATAAATTGGATGTTATTTTCTTAATAAAAACAAGAGTTTGTTTTCTATCACACATTTACATTGGCGCGGGCATTACATTTAACAAAACTTTCTTTCTCTTTCAATATAAATACGAAAATGTGATTAATTATTGTTTTTAATTTAATATTCCCGGAGAATTACGCAAAAAACCGCGACACGCGTAGGAGACTTTATTTAAAACAAACCGACCGAAAATATCAAAAACGCAACACTTAGGAAATTCTCAACAATGGCCCAATAAAAGTCAAACCCAAGGTGTTTTGATAAAGTTCTACTTGTTATGAGAATTGCTTAGAGCTTATGCTTTTAGCAAATTTTCGGTGATTAGGGCGGACGGAAGTATGCACCAGAGTCTAATTTTAAGCTGATCGATATGATCCAAAAAGTGGAAATGCCCTTATGGCGTCGTTTTATTTCTTTCTTGAAATATACTTTTTTATACTGAAGTGTTTAAACCTTACATCTTACATACTTGCATCCGAAAATATGTTCTCTTTAACTCGTTGTACTTCTTTTGCTTTTTCTTTATATTATATAGTCCGATTCTAGGTCCGACAATGTTCCAGTTCTTACAAAATAGTAAAAGGTGTTTGTTTTTAGACTGATAGAACTTTAAATTGAAATAAAATCCATAAAGAATGAAGAATGATGCCAAATTTTTTTTTTTTAATATTTTCATGACATTTAATATAATATTTAAAAACGATTTCTGAAATATGTCCGCCACGACTAGCTTTGGTGAATCGGATGCGATCAGTCCAATTTTGAACCACTGCAAAATTTCCATATTGTGGATGGACAAAGTCCTACTTGTTGAGCACGGCGGCGAATAGACAAATTCGGATCTTCTCCAACACTATCACTTACATCACCAATATTTTCTTCTGTACGTACAGTTCTTTGTCTTGTTGTTGGGTTTTCATCGAGTAGAGTAAATATTGTTCGAAATTTATCAACAGTTCAACGAATAAGCTACTCTGATGCTCGATTATGTGGACCATAAAATCCACGAAGTGCTCTATAAGTTTGGCGAACAGAACACTGATTTTTAAAATAAATTTCCACAATTTGTAAACGTTGTTGCGGCGTCATTCTTTCCACGATGATTTGTCAATGCTTACTGAAGAGAAATGTCACCCGTTATGTAACGACTTTCAGTATAACGAATGGCGATGTAACGAACACTTTTGTCAATACATTGTTGACTCTATAAAAGGTTTGCTAGAAAATGGAAGACCTCGATGTTATGAATGCTTTTAGTTGTTTTAAAGAGCAGTCGTTGTCGTCGAACTCATCTAGGGGAGGACCAGGAAACGGCCAGTTTCGACAGGGTTGGACCAGAGGGAGAGGGGGGTAGATGAGTGGGTTTGAGAGGGCATGTGAATAGGTGATTGGTATCGTGCGCAGAGTCTCCACATGCCGGACATGTATTGGGTATGTCGCGGTTGATTCTGGATAGGTAGGAGTTGAGCCGACTATAGTATCCAAATCGTAATTGTGCCGGAGTGACGCGGGAATCACAGGGCAGCAGGGACTCCTCATCTGCTACAGGTGCTGGTTGGGCTCCGATAACAGCATTTGCCTGGCGAGAGTCAATAGTGGTAGTGACTGTCTCTCTGTGGATGTTGCTTAGGAGCCGCCGGTACGCCTCCGGATCCAGCGGTTGCGTTATGAGTGGCTGGATCTCGTCCTTTAGTTCTAAGAGATGCCTTCTGATGTGCCTAGGGGGTAGCTTCACTGCAAGCAGATGTCTGTCTGGGTGCTCCGGACGATGACACCCAGCAAGGAACTGCTTGCTGAGCATGAGGTTGTGCTCCTTAACGCGGAGCACATTGACCTCTTGGTGGAGATGTTCCTCAGGCGACATCAGCAGGCATCCCGTCACCGTGCGGAGTGCGGCATTCTGGCAGGTCTACAGCTTCATCCACTGCGTCCTGCTGGTTCCCGGCGACCATACTGGCGGAGCATAGTTTATTACCGGCCGGCCAATCGCCTTCTATGTTGCCAACAACGTTTATCTGTCTTTGCCCCAAGAGCTGTCGGTGAGTGACTTGAGGATATTGTTGCGGCTCTGCACTCTATTGGCGATTGCGGTAGTGTGCGCGGGGAAGGTGAGCAAGCTGCCGAATGTCACCCCCAGATTAACCGTCGGAATGGGGGTGCCATCGATGTGGATGTTAATGAACTGATGATATCGTTCGCTATATGACAACAGTCTGTTTGCGTCAAGAATTTTTTATTTAACAAAATTAAAGCAAGTTGGTAGAGGTTGAAACCTTGTCACTAAAATACAAAAAATAAGCGAGGTTGTCAAATACATGCAGCATATCGCTAAGTACATATGTACATAAATATAGTATTTTCAAACAAATATATGTATTTTTAGGCATGGTGATTATGTACAAACCGAATTATAATTCCAGATGGTTCTGTCGGTTGCGAGGTATTGGACTCCGGCAAGTACATACATATATCATTATCTAATTAAGTTTTAAAACCTTCTGAAATATTATCATATCGATATCGGTGAAATTATCGAAATTCCTCTTGGTGTCGATATCATATGTGCATATCATATAGTTATTAACATCGTTATCATATACTATATTGGTATAGTTTTCGTCATCGTCTGTCATTCGCACTATCTTTCTTACATAAATATGTATTTGCATTTATAAATAAAAATGTGAAACTATAGCGTTAAGACAGAAAATGTCAAGATATAAACTAACATCTAAGCTGAATTGATTTGCTGTCTTGCAATGCAAGTAAATATGTATATGCTGTATTGGCTGATATGTAAGTCAATATAATTTATGGTCACGCTTTCCGAATTGAACTTAACAGCGATGTCTTAATTTTTATTCCCTCCTCATAAAAACCTCAGAGCTAAAAGTACTTAATAATAAACAGAGCTACTAAACTAAATGCAATTAACTAAATGCATTCTGATTTTCCTATAAAAGCTTGAATTTGCAAACCAGCAAACAATAGTTTCTAAATTTCCCAGTACCATGAAGTTCTTCATTGTTTTCACCTTATTTTTGGCTATATCCAACGCCTCTCCAGTACTATTCCAAAGGGACTTAGTTGCTCCTGTATTGGATGGAAATTCGGAAGGCCGCATTACCAATGGCCAAAGTGCTGCTCCTGGGCAATTTCCATATCAAGTTGGACTTTCATTAAAACTTGGCTTTTTGTCTTCGGCTTGGTGTGGTGCCTCTTTGATTGGTAATGGATGGGTTCTTACCGCTGCTCACTGTACTGATGGGTAATAAAAAAAACTAATTTTTTATTTTTTCCTTTGTAGCTATCTACTTCTATAGGATACTTTGAATTAAATTCGTCATTTACTTTGAATTAATTTAGCAATTTCTCTTACAGTGTTCAATCTATCACCGTCTACTTGGGTGCTACTACTCGTACATCGGCCGAGTTTCAGGTCACTGTATCCAAAAGCGATGTAATCATCCATCCTGGCTGGAACTCCAATACTTTAAAGAACGATATTTCTCTCATCAAAATTCCATCGGTTTCTTACTCAAACAAAATCCAACCTGTTCAATTACCTGCCATTTCCCGTTCCTACTCCTCCTATGTTGGTGAAGAAGCCATCGCTTCTGGTTGGGGACGCATCAGCGATTCTGCAACCTCCGTGACAGACAATTTGCAATACGCTGTTGTACCAGTGGTTGCTAACACCGTTTGTGAAAACACTTATGGCAGCTCGGTTGTATCCGCCTCCAATCTTTGCATTTCCACAGACAACAAAGTATCGACATGCAACGGCGATTCAGGTGGTCCATTGGTATTGGCGAAATCGAAGGTGCTGATTGGTTTAACTTCATACGGTGCTAAAGCTGGCTGCGCTAAGGGCTATCCCGCTGCCTTCACCCGTGTTACTAGTTACTTAAACTGGATTGAGGCTGAAACTGGCATTTCTTACTAATTACTTCTGAAGCAAATATAACCTTGAAAAAAATAAAGTATTAGCAGATAAAACAAGTGCAATTTTAAATTTCTATTAAAAAACGATTTTGTTGAATTTTTTAGAGATTTATATCGATGTTTTTTACATCCTCAGCACTCACTGAAATGAATGATACATTCCTGATATAATTTATTTATTTATTGAAGTAGAAATTAGTCAACAAAAACCAATTGCCTTATAGAATTGAATTTAATGAATTTGAAAGATATACAATAATTGAATAGTGATATAGAGGGATATCATTTGGGATATCACATTTAATTTTATCGTGGATTATATAGATCATTAAGGATATCTTATTTAACACTTACAAAATTATATCAATACCTTTTTTATATTATTTTTCATATTACGTTTCAATCTTTCAATTATATTACTTATAGGCACAGTTAAGAAGGGTTATGAAAGGTTGGATGAATCACAAGATTTAAAGATTGTATTGAGATCTATGAGGGTTCTAGTGATGTGTGAATTTGTTGCGTAAGGGGATCTCATGAAACCGATGTAAAAAAAATGAAAGTTACGAAGCGATCTAGCTGGAGTGTTGAAATAAATCCTTCCAAGAAGTGACGGGCAATCCACTACTCCGCCAATAATATCATACACGAAAGATAAGGAGGAAATAGATCTTTTAGATTCCAGGGATTTTAGATTAATAAGAAGGCATCTCGAGAAGTATTAAGGAATTGGGTCTTGAAAACGAAGGGAACTTAGAGCATAGCCAATGAAAACTTTTTGGATTCGTTCGATTCGAAAAATATGACGGACATAATAAGGTATCCAAATGAAAAATGCATATTCTAGTTTAGAACGAACAAATTACATATAAAGCAGTTTTCGTTATTAATAAAAATGAACTTTACATCGAAGACAACACCCAGGTCCATAGTTTCACTACCTGAATTCAAACAACGGTAAGAGATAAAATAAGATGTCCATACCGGGAAAAAACACTTGGCGAAATTAATGAGAAAGTCTAGGCACGCTAATTTCTTAACTAGAATAGCATGCAAACTCAACCGAAGGCCTTAGAGAAATCTGTATATACATCATCGACCTGAAAGCCCCTTTGAAAGCTGAAATACAGTCTTCTGAGAAGACAGCCAAATATGAAACGTGAAATCTACGCGGAATGAAGCCATGCTGGTTAGGGGAACTCAAACTTTTAACCGCGAAAACCAACTTGTCTTTAGTGATACATTCAAACAGTTTAGAACAAGTCGAAAGCATTTGTTTCCACTATTAAAGTTTGGTGTAATAAAAGACGCTTTCTAATCATCAATGATATGACCGGAAGATAGAGATCTGTTAAAAATTAGACAGGTACAATTAGAGCCATAGAAAGACGTTCCGTTTACGAAGAGTTCTTAAGTTTGGCAATAGCATTGACAATTGATTGATCGGAAAATAGAGTGAACAACCCGACATCAACAGAAGATTCCAAATCACACTCAAACTCAAGGCCCCCGTCCGATGGAAAAGTAAAATTGGATTTAAAAACAAATCGGCTGCTTCATTGCGAGTTTGTAGTTTTATCATTCAAAAATAAAACTGAAGGCATATGAGACCTAGATTTAGTGAAACTTCAGAAAGCTTTTGGATTTGATTTAATACTGGTTTCAAAATTCTGAATATAGTTATTGTATAAAAATTTATCCAAACAATTATATATCTTCGCATATTCTCTGAATTTTAAAAGATGAACAGAATCCCTGGTTTTTTTTTAATTTACTAAAGAATTTTTGAATTAAATAACAATATAATTAAAATTTGGCATTTACATCATATAGCTCGATATTTCGAACTTCTTCTACAACGAACGGCGAATGATTTTTATGAGAAGGTTTTTCATGGCAGAAATAAACTCGGGGGTTCGCCATTGTTTGCTGAGGGGCGGCAATAGCCTTGAACCTGGGCGCCACCAAATGGAGCGCATATACGCTACAGACTCATCGGCCACAGCGGCGTGACAAGCTGGTATATTAAATACCAACTGAAACAGACACGATGTTGGAGCGGAAATATAAAAATGGTGGATATTCCATGTTAGGAATGCACGATATGATCCCGATCTTGATGATTTTCCTTGTACACTTTCAATTCAAATTAATAAAAAAAAATTTTAACTTTTTAAATTCTTTCGGAAAAACAGAAGAAACAGAAATAAATATTGTAACGTTTGCTAGCAATCTTTATTAACGTTAAACCGTCGTGCAGGTGGAGCGGCAGATAAAAGCTTATTTATACACGTATGGAAAAAAGTAAATATTTTGCAATAAAAATATAATAAAATAGAGAAATGTGGGAGCTACGACATTTTATTAATAACAAAGGAAAAGGTTGCCAGAGTTCATTTAAGAACTGCTGTGGTGTCAGTTGTATTGCAGATACTTATATATGTGTCCCGATCTTTGTACATTATAAAAATACATCTGTCTAACAAATTTTAATCACAAATCTTGTAAAGTGAGGAAATAGTTTGCGTTCGAATAGACAGACATGCATGGTTAAATCGAATCAGCTCGTCGTACTGATCATTTTGGTATACTTGGATATGGGTATATCTCTTCGTATGCTTACACTTCCTATACTTACTAATATCGCAGATGATTTAATACTTATTTCTTAATTTTTTCATCATTTTTTTAATATCAGCTCACAGCAATAATTCTGAACTAGCGAAAGCACCAATGTTGCGTATACGCCCCAGCAAGTCTGTTAGGTGCACAAATTGCTAGGTATTTAATTCATTTTCTCATATAATGACCATTTAGACTGTGATGGATGTTTGTACGATAGCAATCGAGTTTAAAGAAATCAAAATAAATTTGTTAGTCGATTAGTGCGCAAAGAGAAAATAAAAGCCACATACGTGGCAAATATTATTATTGTTCGAAAGACACTTTATTATGATGGATTCTGAAAATCGGACGAACATTTTTTTTTCAGAAATATCATTTCTAAAAGTAATTATTTCAGCATAGCTTGTGCGAATTAAAGTATAACATCGAAATATAAATAGATTGAAAAATTTTAATACATATAACTATTTATATTTAAATTGTCCCCTTAAGAAATTTTCAAGTTATCTGAAATTAAAATATCAACGCTATAATTGATTATATTAAAAATGAAAAAGCCACTTACCTTCATTGTTGGCCAAATTTCCACAATAAATATTTTATACAAATAATAGTGATGGGTAATTTCTATTGCATATGGCCCAAACTAAACCAGTTTAGTGGATATATATTTCAAACTATTCTAATATCATAGGTACTTATGAAATTCTACATCCTACATACGTACATATATATTATAAATGTGAAAGTTTGTGTGTTTGTCAGTGTGTGAGTGTGGGAGTATGTTGTTACCTTTTCAAGTCCATACGGCTGGACGGCATTGTACAAAATATAGCACAGAAATAGCATATTCCCTACGTTATAACATAGGCAACATTATATGGAGAGTTGCCACCTGCGAAAAAAGTTATAGTCATTTAAATAAATAACTTTATGCACATATTGCTATATAAAGACTGGACACATCTGAATCAGATTTGGCGCATGTATACTCCGCTCTGTAGGTTACCAAAAAATCGATGTTTTAAAGAGAGCTGCCACATGCCATTTAAAACAATGAATAATGGAAGCAAATACTGCAATATGGGCTTCAAATGAAAAGCGCTTGACAAAGTTTCATTTCTCAAATGCTTTGAAAGAAAATTGTCAGCTGTTTAAATGCAAATTAAGTAATTTTAGAAAAACATTTTTTTTTAAATATTATAATATGAGTGCCAAAATAAATTTTTTAGGAAAACTTAATTTCAAAAATAATATTGGAGAGTGTGGCCAATTGTTGAAAAAATCAATCAAAATTATAATATAATCCATTTAATATTATATGCAAGACTCAATAAAACTTCATTTCCAAAACACTTTTAAAGTGGGGGCTTATGTGCAAAATAAGTTGAACCGAAAAAAAAAGATTGAGTGCCAAACTACTAATTTTAAAAATGCGTACTTTTAAAAATAATAAAAATTACTTACAATTATAATAAATTAAATCAAATATCGAAATATGGATTTCAAACAAAAAGTCTTAATATAGCTGTATTTTTAAAATACTTTTGGAGTGGATTGCCACCTGATTAAAAAGACAAATTCCAGTCTGTCTAGTAGAAGCGTGATCGGCAAAATTTGCACATAGAGTGCCGTTATCAAAATAATTTGAATGCCTCTTGGTAGCGACATCATTTTTGTAGTACGCATTGCAAAAACTGTCAGTTTCGTGAAACTATTAAAAGGTGCACGTTGTTTTTAAAAATGAGTTCCGCGTACGAGAAGCGATTTGAAGATGTATTTCTTTGTCTACACCCTAGAGGGCTGAAAATGTCAAGTTTAGCTGCAGCAAAATATATGAAGAAGTCGAAGTCATTCGTATCGAAGTGGACGAATCGGTATTTAGAGGTAAAAAATGTCGACGATTTGCCTGGGCGGGGCCCTGAAAAAAAGACCTCACCAAAGCAGGACAAGAAGATCCTTGATTTGTTTGCGACGAAGCCGGGCTTATCGTTGCGTAAAGCTAAAGAAGTTGTAGAGAAAAGTGTTGTTCAAATATCGGTAGAGACGATTCGAAAACGTTTAGGCGCTAACGACGTCAAATACCGCAGCTCTCTTAAAAAAACCGTTGCTCTCATCATCACACGTTGAAAAAAGACTCGCCTGGGCCTGCGCCAATTCAGAACGGAATTGGAATAATGTAATATTCACGGATGAATCTTCATTTTGGGCAAATAGTAACATAAATCGATCTTGGTGTACCGCTAACAATCGATTGCTCCAACGAACTGTTAAACACCCAGTGAAGGTCCATGTTTGGGGATGTTTCTCAGAAAAAGGATTTGGACGTCTTTTCGTGTTTACCAGCAACTTGAATGCGGTTTTGATGAACAAAATTTAACAAACAGCTTTATTACCATCTGCTGCGAAGATGTTCGGGAGAAGAGGACACTCTTGGATTTTTCAAGAAGACAATGACCCCAAACATCGCAGTCGAATGTGTGCAGAGTGGAAACAGCAAAATGGTGTTGAGGTGTTAGATTGGCCTTCACAGTCGCCTGATGCCAATCCGATAGAAAATGTGTGGGCAATAGTAAAGCAGAAACTCAGAGGAAAAACGATATGGACAGCAAAACAGTTGTCAAGACAAATTCGGCTGATTTGGAAACGATTGCCTCGGCAACTTGCTCAGAACTTAGTGCAAAGTATGAGTCGGAGGTGTGAGGCCATAATAGCGAATGGCGGTGACTATACATGTTATTAAAAGTTTCCAAGTTATGGCGATCACGCTTCTACTAGACAGACTGTAAATAAATATTATGTTACCGAAAGTATCACGTGATAAGATTCAAAGAATGTAGGCTTAAAACAAGCTAAATTATAAAAATAATTAAAGGAGTGTAGCCACGTGTTTAAAAACATAAATTTTGTGTTATTTGTAAGCTTACTGCAATATAGCAGTATTACTCTGCAACGAAAACAATTTTTCTTAATATAAATCCTAACAAACATAACCAAGAAAGTTTTTATGTGAGTACACAACGACGACGACTGGACAGATTAAAATAAGATTTGGCAGATAGATTTTTTTAGGCTTTTATATAATTGATTTATTAGAATTGTATTTTTTATTTTTCTCTACTTTCTCTTTGAAAATTTCTTATATTCTACCTTTTATTTATATTTTTCAAATCATTCGTCACTCTTTTATTATGTAACTGCAATTTGGAATTTTTTTAAATATTTGCCAAGTTATTCAAAATTATTCATAAATTTGCATTAAAATTGAAATACGAAACCTTAAACAAAGTGAAAACCGTACTCTCCGGCAGTTGCCATTGGATTTTAGAAAGCCTCAATTAGATTTCTGAACAGTCATTAGGATTTTAGGTTTCGTCATGATACGCTCTAACATCCAATTGACTATTCAGAAATCTAACTGAGGGTTTCGAACAAGGAATTGATCAATCCAATTGCAGTTTGTGAGGCGACAGATATTTTTTTTTCAATTTGGTCGATATGATTTCCAATATATTTTCACTTTAAAGATTAGAGTTTAACTCGAGAATTTGATTTGGGGCGTCTGGTTTTAACTGGCAATCATTCACGTTAATATAACGCCGTTTTCTGTAAACTGACATGATTATTGAACCTACGGTGCTTACAATTAAGACGTTGCAATATTCGAAACATTACCTTAATTAATTGTTTCAAATAGCATTGCCCATTGTAAAGGCGATAACAATAATGATAAAAATGATAGATAACGATAACGAAACAATTGCGATAAAGATACCGGTAATGACTACGAGAACGTAATATCAAAGTTACGTACATATGTATGTATGTACATACAGGTGGTCCATATCGAGTCGTAGCGAAAAAAACGTAGGTGCACTAGAGGAATTTCTGCATCAAAAATTAAATTTTGACAAAAATTTCACTTACATTTTTAAATCATATGTTATTTTGCTCGAAAAATTATCTGACACGCATTTCGATATCGTCGGGAAGTCAATGCATCTTTATACTTATAGAGTCGCAGGTAGTGCGAATTCGGGAGTGGTGGCGTCATTGGCTAATTCTTCTTTATTCTTCTTTAAAAATGGACTTGAGTGTTCTTTAGATTCATTCTCCCTCCATGCCACAAGCTCGCCAAGTTCGATAATCGTATTATCAACCGCCTCGGTGCCACGAAGAGCAATTCTATTTGAATAATCCAGTAACGATTGAGGCTCTTAAAGTGAATAAAGAGCAAGCTATTCGTGAAATAAAACCAGGAACCGTCACCAAGATCTTGGAAAACTGCGTAAATAGTATGGGCTACTGCAAAACCAGACGAGAAAGTGTGTTCCTTAAAAAATGGGAATATTTGTAATAAAGCCGAGAAACTGATATTCGTTGATTTTTTTAATATTTGAAAAATATCATACTTTACTTTCGAAGATATATCTACGTAATTTTGTTGGTGGCATTCCAACTAAATATATTACATAAAAAGATTCCCAGTAACGTTAATGTTACATGTGATTAATTGCATTACGAAGTAGACATACAAAAGTACAAGTTAAACTCCAACTCGAACTATCTGGAAATTTCAGCTATTTTTATTTTCTTCTTGTCTCTCTACAAAGATGTGCCTTAAAAAATTATATGTTTTGATGAAAATTAATATGTATGTACATATGTAGATTATTTAAAAACTGTATACTTTACTGATTCCGTTAAAACTTTTATATAATAGTGGTATTCCTTAATTTCACGTCTCTTTAAATTAACAAAATATGGAAGAAATGTTAAGTTTACTTTTATTTCATCATGAACTGTAAGACAGAGAAGCCAAATCCCGAAATAGTACCATAGTTTCCATATTTCAAGATTTGAAAAATCACCCCTCACATCTAATTATTATCAAAAGTCTTTTACAATTTCAGTATCAAATAATAGTTTGCGATGATTTAAAAACTTGGCGTCATACTGAAATGATTTTTGCCTGATTTTTACTTTTATTTTCTTATAACAGTTAGTCTCTGATAAATACTTTTACTTACATAATTTCAGTCCGATATATCTATCTAAAACTGGGAGACAAGCTCGGGCTCAAACATTCAGACAGGTGAACGCTACCCCGGTCTTCTACTTCATTTTCTCACTTTCACTTCATGAAAGACATAAAAATAGTCAGGCATAGGCCAAATTGATTTTATTTTGTACAAGGAAGTAAATGATTGCCTTGCGTACTGGGTTCAGAAGAAATTTGCTCCTTATTATATTTTATCTTTTGTTCTGCTTTGATACAATTTTACACCTGCCCTTAAATGATAAAACAAATTTAGAGAATTTAAGATAAAATTAAAAATTAAAATTACATGAATTGAAATGCTAATTTGATAAAATCTTTTCCTATGGCTTACGAAATATGTATGTATATACGAATGTGTACGTATTTTAAAGTATCCAACTAAGAAAAAGCTTGTGAAACTGATTTTCAAACTAAATGACACATTTTACAGGTGGGGGCGTCAGAAAAACAACTCAAATATTCAATTTATTATACCGGCCTAATGTACGTACATACATAGGTATATAAATATGAATATGGCCGTGCGAAAGCAGGCGAACGAATAACGATTATGAAAAGTGCAGTTACTTAAACAACATTGCATACGGTTGGAAGCTATGCTGATCTAGCAAATGCAACAGGGTGTATGAGTGACGCGCTGAAACGGATGCAATGCAATTAAAAAATTTCCGGGAATCGAAAATCATTAAAACAGTTTACACATTACATTCTTTATTTATAGATATTATACGTTTTCCAACATAAACGATTCTGTGAATAGAATTTTGTAGATTTGATAAGTTATCAACTTGATCCGATAATTAAAAGAAAACGAAAACATTTGTATAAGAATAAAAAAAGAAATAATGTGATAATTTTAACCATTGGTAAACGTAGTTTAATCAGACATGCGTGGCAACATTATATCCCACTGATATGCTACGTCATGAAAGCAGTTTGTAAGTCTCAGAACAGCCTCACACAACATACTCGCCAACATTTTCGCAGTATTGCACATTAATGTTAATAATAATAATAATAATAATAATAATACAATTGTAAGGCGGACGTTGTGGCCCGCCTTAGTGTAATCTTGCTGCAAATGAAGGATAAAATTTCCTTTATTTGCAAAAGCAACCCTGTTAGCCTCTAGTTATATATTTACAAATACAATGAAAATAAAGACGAAATAGGACTTAAATCTCAATTTCCCATATATTTTCTCAGGGCTATTACACAATAGCGCAGTTTTTTCACTTCCCAACACTACATCTCAGGTCGGATATCATTTAACCGAGTTGGCTCAACTCGCATATTTTTCCGAGTTAGTGTTGTTGCTTTGCAAGCAATTCGTTATCCTACCTAGTGTTCTTTTGCAACTAGGTTACAAAGAAACGGGCCCAATGTTGTGACTGTCTTTAGAAACTATAACCGATTTTCCTATACTTATCACAATTTGAATTTAGTTATGTCGGATGTTTTTGAGAATCAAGATATTATCAAATCAAAGGAAGCTAGTAATTTATAGTGATGTCCCGCGCAGTGATGGAAAAGTAGGTACAATTGTATCTTTTTCGGCCCTTTTTTAACATGAAAGTTCATTCTGTACATAGACCCGATTTTAAGTATATTTAAAGTGCTACCAAATTATTTTGCAAAGAAATGTTTAAGCCGATTTTATTTTCTCAAGTTGATTTTTTTTAAATATGATGAAAGTAAAACTATTTGATAGTATGATATTGTGAACAGAACATTTTATGGTATTTTACTGTGAACGAAACATGTGAAATAAAGTAGAAGTTATCAGCTGTTTTGTAAGTGCCCGCAATTCGCATGAAATAATACAAGGAGAGTTCGTGTAAGGTGAAGTTGATAAAGCAGCTGATTGATTTCGAATGGTGAGCGTAATGTTTGTTATAAATCATACCGTCATTGTGCGCATACTTTATTAGTGTAATTTTATGGTTTCGTACGTTTATCAGCACCTGATATGAATTCGCCTTGAAATACTATGGGTATTCATCTAAACGCGCAAATGCCTCGCAAATGCGCAAACCAATACTTTTCAATCGAATACGCCGCAATTTAATACCACACAATAAAGCCTGTGATTCTTAGATACATTTACCTGCTTTTAAGTACACTATTTTTATATTATAGAAAAAGATTTTTCTAATAGCTGTCGGCCCTCGGCAGGCAATGGCAAACCTCCGAGTGTATTTCTGCCATGAAAAAATTTCTCACAAACATCATTTGGCGTTCGAAGTCGGCGTAGAACAGTAGGTCCCTCAATTTGTATTACAACATCAAGACGCACACCACAAATTGTATTCGAAGTTCGGCCAAAATCGTTTAAGCGGATTTACCGTCAATTAAATAAATAATAAAATAAATTTTGCGGGATCCAAACTCAAACATCGCCCCAAAAAGGCAAGGAGCTGCTTCGTGCTGTCGAAAGCTGATATCAAGTCAGCAATAAAAAAACCTCCTATCTACTCTATTACTTAATCACTAATCACTTTAAAAATCAGATGTTTAACTTCTACGCCTCTAAGCTTCCTCAACCGCCAGCAGGAGTCACCATTGTTTCGTATGCTGATGACTGATAATGATTACCGGCAATGTAATTGACGACATGTGCTCAATGGTGAACAGTTATCTCTCTGACTTGCTCACTTCTTCACTGTACGGAATATAACCTTATCCCCTACTAAGTCTTCGGCGATCCAACTCACCACATGGACAAAGGAGGTCAAGCTGGAACTCAACATTAATGTTAATGGAAATCCCAACCCAACGGCTTACCACCTGAGCATACTGGGAGTTAGGTTCTCAAGTCCTCAAGTCGCTCGCCAACAGCACATGAGGCAAATACAAAGAAACTTTGTTGGCAACATACAGAGCGATTGGTCAGCCGGTTGTAAACAATGCTGCTCTAATTTGGACGCCTGGGACCAGTAGGACATAGTGGACGAAGCTTTAGGTCTGTCAAAACGCCGCACTCCGGACTGTTCCGATAGACAGGCTGTTAACAACATTCACCGACAGTCAATTACCACCTCATAAACTTCATTGGAATCAAGCCACCACCACCCAAGCAGACGAAGAGCTTCAGTTGTCTCGAGAGTCCCGTGAAAATCTGGAGCAATTAAGATCTGGATATTGTAGTAGACTCAACTTCTACTTATCCAGACACGACCCCGACATCGCAAATGCATGTCCGGCATGTGGAGCATTCCCGCATGATACCAACCATCCATTTACATGCCCCAACAAGCCCACTCATCTAACCCTCCTCTCAATATGGGCCAACTCTATCGGAACCGCACGTTTCCTGTGCCCCTCTTAGACGAGTTTGAGGATAACGACGATAAATAAGCTGATATAGCAGAGTAGAAATAGCCCTAAAACGACAACAACATAAACCATAGCCCAATAGCCCTAGCCTCCACAAATTGTCTACGGATCCGAACATACAAATTTTCTCAAATTTTTAAGAATACTTTATATAATGTACAAAATATAATATCTCACATACATACACATAATATTTTGAATTATCAGTAAATTGAACTATGTATAAGACTAACTATATAATAATAATAATTACCTACCTAAAACTAATTTGCTGTGTTGCAAACTGTTTTCTTGAGAATTGGAACCACTTCTTCGCAACATTTTCCAAAAAAATTGTATTTAATTTTAAAGAGAACAATAGACACCTTACAAAATCAAAATATAATATGATGCATTAAGAATATGTTGAGACCGAAATTATAATTATGATTTTACAGTAATTGTACTTCACCTCATCGAAAAAGTTATTTTCACTTTAATAAAAATTGAGATCGAAAATCGTCTCTTCTGAATAAGAATAGCTATAATTTGTCTAGCCACAAAGTCGTTTGATTTTAATAATTTTAGCACATCATTCGATACCACAAAATCAAGACAGTATTTGGATTGGGAATGAAACTTTTATTAGTTTTTATCGAAATATAAAACCAAAAAATTATCGGAAATAGCATGAGTTGTCATATCACCGAAGGTAAAAAAGTCTTATTCAACACTTGTACCATGAAATTACTAGTGATGTGAATAAATTACGGAATACAAAGGTTCTAGATAATTTTAAAGAGAGCTAAAAAAAAGCAGGATTTAAAGCCAAATTTTCGGAGCTGCAGTGAAAAACAAAGAACTAAATCTAGCTCCAAAAACACTAAAATAGCAACACTGCTCCTAGGGCATGGAAGGTTGAAATACCCTATAACTGCATACAAACAGCTTTTCATGTACATTTTTGCCAACTGGGGTGTGCACCCAAAGGTTAGTACACTATGCCCACGTCTGCGTTGTACGAAATATATATATGTATATTTACAGGAAAAAAGATATAGTCACTTTCCTATGAATTACTTAAGCATATGCAAGTTTACTTTAAGTAATCCTAAAAAATCAAATTTACATATTACAGTAACGTAACTTAGCCGTACTTTAACGATAAAGACAACATGGCAGAACGAAACAATAACTATGTGTATCAAGATCTATGAAATCAAACAAGTAAAGGACTATGAAAGTGATATAGAAATGATATTGATTATCGATTGTTATCTTCGGTTTGAGTATAAACCGATTACGATGTTCCGACATCTTCAAATCATTCAAATGGCAACTCTGCACTTTTCATATAGGATTGTTTGTTTCCTTTAGAGCGAAATTGATACTGAAATATTGGTGTGATTAAAAAAATAAGTCGCTAAGACATTAATGACATCAATATAGATTTATAGACTTATAATTATAACAATTTATATATCTGACCCTTTCGAGAAATATATATTGGTAAGTTTGTAAATTAAGTTATCATTAAGTCCTATTTAAGCGTTAATATAAATCACAGCTAACTGCTTGTGGCACATGTACATATGTATGTTATTATTATTATGCGTAATGTAATAAACTTTTTTGTTTATTAACTTGTTGTTACATATCGCTTTTTATTAATTTTATGAAGTGTATACGAGCTTCATTCGGTGTGCAGCTTCGAATGCTGGCCGGGGCAAGTAACATCCAAAATTATAGAAATTACTTGCATTAAGATAAAATGGTATTATAACTTTGTAAGTATAAGAAAAACAAGAGATATACCTATACTCAAGTGTCGACATGGTCATGAGCGTATGTCTGTCTGTTTGAACGCAAACTAGAGCCTCAGTTTTTGATATATCTGACTGAAACAAATGCCAATCAACTTGTACTGTATCAATCCAATGTCGAAACAGGTCAGATCGGACATTATATAAAAGCTATACAACTGGCTGTTCAGATATTAAGTTTTCCACTATAACTCCTGCACCAAAGCAGATAAGAATATGAAATTTGATACCCTATTATGAGTGGAGTATGTGTAATGAAAACTATTAAGATCTGGTCACTATAACTTATAGTTTCGAAGCACTGATTGTTCAGATATGAGTTGTTACAAATTATCTGCTCCGTGACCATACTAAATATAAATGCTGACAATACCACCCTTATTGTATCATATTTTACTTTATTTTATATGCGGAAAGTCAATAGTATTTTAAATTTTTTTCTGCTAACAATGCATTTTTTTTATATTAATAAAATGTATAAGGCTTCGACAAGGCCGATGACAACACTGCGCTACTTATTTCTAATAGCGATGGCCCTGCGGTAAAGCGCCGAGTTTATTTCTGCCATGAAACTTTCCCGCAAATCATTTCCCGTTCGTAGTCGACGTAAAACTGTAGGTCTCTAAATTTTTGTTACAACATCAAGACGCACACTACAAATCGTAGGCGAAGTTTGACCAAATATCGAGCTATATGATGCAAGCGCCAAATTATTATAATATTATTAAAATTGTATTATATTTAGTGGCACAGAAAATGAGTTATATGGACGTAGTAGACAAAGAAATCACGCTATAGTAAAAGAAAATTCGAAGGATTGATATAGTGTTCAAAATTGTCTGTTTTAGAATAAAGTAAAGTTATGAATCGAGTAATTAATAAAACAGTTATGGAGAATATCGATTTTGGCAGTTTTTAGGGCTCTCAGATTTTAGTTTTGTCCTTTTGACATGAGTAATATCCCTACCAATTTTCTGAAAAATAGCCAACAAGTCAGACAATAACCAACGTCTTTCTTGACAGAATATGAAAACCAGTTCCTTCGGAACTCTAGACTTTTTCAGTTACCACTAATACGTCTCTGAGAAGCTACGATTATTCTGCTGAAGGTCTTTTGGAAAAGGTCATCGCAGTTAAAAAGGCCCGAAAGCAATCAAATTCATTTTTACTAATGAATCAGTGACTGAATCGGGGAATTCATTTTGTTCTAAAAGGATAATTTCAGTCGAATCTGAGTTATCCACATTGTTATGAGTTTTTCCTGGTTCCGTGGTGAAATTTTCTTTCTAGGCAGGTGTTATATCTTGATGTTCTTCATTCTCTCCATCAACATCGGAATTTTCATTCTCTTCTACAATTTCTGAAGGGAAATCACGCATAAGTTCTATTAAGAAATTATGCTGATTCAGGTCAAAAGCACGATTGAATTGTATTGATTAAAATTTCGTATCAATGTTTAACATTTCTTTTGATACCAAAAGATTATAATATTTGGCTTGCAAAAAGAATTTGAGATGGCAGATAATGTGAATTCCTGATAAAAACCTTAATTTTCCATGCTACTTTGATCGGCTTTTGATGACCAAGAAGTAATTCGTTGGTTGTTTTTGGCTGTGAGAAATCTGTATTCATTTCCAAACAAACTCAACTTGGGTTTTACTTTGAATATTGTCAACGGGTTTTCTCGATTAATAATATCGACAGTTTTTTATATAGTTCGAACAAATGAAATTAATTTTGATCTAGGAAAATTTTTGTGTAATATTAGGTGTTCGCTTAATTGCAGGCCATCCCCGATTTTCAAGTTTCGGCACATTGAAAAAGTTGTGGCTAATATTTGAGTGAAAACGGAAAATAAATTACACATTCATTACAAACTCACGGAAAAAAACCAATCACAAACTTAAAGAAAATAAATTACAAACGTTAAAGCTTCGCTCGATCGTTAAACTTAAACTGAAATTGCCACTTTTAGCATTACCCTACTGATAATGATCATTGCCGGTGAGCATTATTATTTCAAACAATTCGCTCGAAAAAAACCTTTGCAAGAGGTTAGTGATGCCAAAATAAATTGAACAACTGATTAATCGGTCACTAATTAATCGACCGCCATAGTCGATAGTGTAGCGTGTGCGCACTTCACTCGATGGATCCCGAGTTCAAAACCTGAACAGGGCAATTAATATCTAAAATTATGGAAAGAGTCGCCTTTCGATAGGCAATGGAAAACCTGCGAGTGTATTTCTGCCATGAAAAATTGTCAGATGAGTTCGGCCAAACAGCAAGCTATATGATGTAAGCCCCAAATTGTTGTTAATTAATCGAAAGCATTCGGCTATTAATTGCGATTAATCGTAAGAAATTAAATGATTAATCAATCGAAATAGGAGACAAATAGAAAACCATTTACCCACATCTTTATGTTTTCATAGGTTTAATTATAAAACTTTTCCATGCTAAAATGTAGTGACTTGATCATTCTAAATTTTAAAACAGAAATTATTTTATTTTACAACGTTCATATAGTAAATACATACAAGTTTATTTTAAAAATAATATTTTTGTTACTAACAATAAAACTATTGAGGGTTTACTTTTTAGTATAAAATTATATCAAAGAGAGACTTCTAATGCCGAAAATTTAAACCAAAAAGTTTACGTTATAGCCTAAGGTGGTATAAAAGCAGAAGCCTTTAATGTTTATACAAATTCCAGACTTTTATTATGATTGTTCTGGTAGAAGTACAGGTATTATTAAACACTTTGATTTTTATCAAATGAAATACTTACGATTCCACCATATGCACTTCCGATAATTTTATAATTTGGAAAAGGCCTATAATCGCTTGTTCGTTTGCTATTTTCTATTCCTTCGTAGGATAATTTCCACAATGCTACTTTATATAAGAAATCGTCTCTCGAGCCAACAATCTTTTAGAAGATTCACAATATTCTCTCAAAATTTAGAAACAATCGCCACTTCGCAGGTATGCTTCTAATTTTGTAATATGGATTTGCAATACAGACCGAGCTTTTGAAATAATTTTTTCATCTAGAAAGTATAGATAACACAGTACACATACCTGCATATTCATGCACGAATATCAAAGCCTAATTAAGTATTTAATAATACGTTATTGGTTACATATACAAAATATCTTACCGCTTGAGAAAACTTCAAGTAAAAACCAACTGCAATTGCCGTACTGCTGTTATATTTGTGCGAGGCGGTAGTTTTGTACATCTGCTCCTAAATTTTGACAACTCTTATAGCATTTTCTTTTCTGGAAATAATGTTGCATTTATTCTGCCCCGTTCCAGGGCTGTCAAATTTTCGTGTTCCGTTCTCAGCTTTTTTTCTGCGTTGTTTGTTCTTTTCTCAAAATGTTGCACTCTGACCCGACAAAAGTGTAACATTTTCTACTCGCTTCCTACCGCGAAGGTGAAGGTTGTGCAGCTCATTTTAGAGGCAAATAAATAAATGGGTAATATGGAACGCAGAAGGTTTCGGTATTATTCATATAATTCTTGCGAAGATTATTATATTTGAGAGAATATGCGAAATCAATAATAAGCCATGAAAATATTCGAGTATTAAGAATTCTACAAGCCGTTTAACGGTATTTGTGCTTACTGATAGTAGTGGAATAGCACACACATAGCTGCAATTATCCGGATATCCATATTCCATCCTATTTTAAGAGATATCCGAATATGTAATATCATTATGGTTTAGTAAATTAAAACACATTCAAGAAAGAACTTTAACACTCTATAACGAAGTATTCGAAGGATACATAAGCTAATGATGTGGAAGTCTTCCCATGGTGACTCACTGGATTTTCATGGGACTTTCATAAGTAATTACTGTCTGTAATCTCGGGCATAACACAGAATAAATTGATCAAAATATTAAATGATTAAATTAATTAATGGTATCAACGTATGCCGGTTTTCATTTTTTGTGCAATAATAAAAAGCAGGCCAAGGAGAAGTAATTCCTCTTCCTTTGCCACATCTTTCGGCACACAAAATATGTCTACCTAATTATTGTGAGCAGTGCTGCATAGCCACAAGTGTCCGGAATTGTTTCAGTATTTGTTTCAGTATCCTTAGTTTTATTTTGCGGTCTAAATTTTACAGCTTTGAAATAATTTTTTTCTTTTTCGTTGCACGGTAAATTTTCTTTGGTTTAAACTAAAGTTGCTAATGAAAAAAGGGTGTATGTTATGGCAACACCGTCAAATAAGCGTACCGAAAGAAAATATGTCAGATATTGATTTCACTTTGTTTTATACACTTTGCTCATTACTTTTTATAACAATTCAAAGTCTACTGCCGATGTTAGAAACCAAAATAATTCAAAGACTAAAACAGTGATGATCAAATTGCTACAATTGTTGTGTTTTTGTATAATTTGAAGCCGCAAAGTAATTTAACACCACATCAACTTTTTTGGTACCATTTGCATAGAATTTAAGGCAGTTTATTTTTATTTTTTCTTTTAATTAAACGGTCATGTTCTGAAAAGCGAAAAAAAAGATTTTCGAAATTGTGTCGATTTCAAATATTTCGAATTTCGGAGCATATATGGGAAACTTATATTTTATCAATTTTAGTCAAATATGAACTTAATTGGATGCGAAGGTGTTAAAATTCGGTTTTACAACAAGGAAAATTCCCTCCATTTTCTAGTTTCTCATATCATGATTACAAATTTGCGGAGACCTTTTCCTCTGCCAGTTTTTCACATTCGAGCTTAGGAGTTGAGGAAGGTAGGTATCACGAGTATCAGGATAAGGGAAAATTGGTTGATGTGTTTTGGGAGTAGATGATCCAAACGCATCGCCCAAGCCTTTAAATTTTAATACATATTTGAGCTTATTTATCTTATTCCCTTCGAATGCTAAGTTATGTAATCAAATTCTATTCGAATGCTTTATTTGCAGGTTCAGTTTAGACATTTGGAGGTGAATGGTTTTTCATCTGTCTATGTCAAATTACATTTTCTGAATAAAACAAAAAACTCTATGGCACATACACTTGAGGTCAATAAAAGCGCTCCACCACTTTGGTAGACTATCTTCAGCTATATAACTGTAAATTTGAAAAAATTCCTACTAGATCTAGTAAGCACTGAGAAATAAATTATTTTTTATGAAATTGGGTTGCACTCTGTTCAGTTATAGTCGTGTTTTGGTTGTGTATTTGAAAAGTTGTGCAAAATGTCAAATAATCGGAAGAAATTAACGGGTGATCAAAAAATTTTTAGTTATTCAATACATTTAACGATCTAGGGATTCAACGCTTGGATTGGCCGGGAAACTCGCCAGATTTTAACCCTATTGAGCACTTATGGCTCATAATGAAATGTGAAATTACTAAACAAAAGCCAGCAAATAAACGTCCATTGATAAAGATTTTGGAACTGGTTTGGTATGGTACCGTTATAAGGAAATCAATTGAGGTCCTAGTGAATTCCATGTCTTCAAGAATTAAGGCAGCTATTGAGGCTAAAGGAGGAACGACTCGTTATTAGGAAAGAATATTGTGAAGTCTATATTTCTACCGTTAGTGGTGAAATTGATTTGGTCGCCTTAAGTTAACTTCGCATTGTTTTCTTTTAATGAATCATGAATATCATCGAATGTACGTTTTTGTTAGCCTTTTTTAACTAATTGGCTATCCTTTATAAAAACCACTTTCAGGGAAAAAATTTTGTGGATAACTAATTTACACTATTTGGTCAAACAAATAAAAATATCCTAATATTCTAACTTTATAAGCATATTACTCATGTGATATTATTTCAATTATATTTGGTGGTGCGTTTTTATTGACCGCAAGTGTATGTATGTTTGGGACACATGCTGGATCAATCTTCGAAACTCCTCCAACAATTTCCTAGAAACTTTTCATTGTATCATCTTTTTTTCTCTGAAAAAATAAACTTTTCATTTTTATTTTAACCTTTAATTCTTTTTTTTCGATATTTGATTATAGGCCAATATACAAATATATTTGAAATATTTTTGATTAAAAAAATTTTGGTTTAGTTTGGTTAATTTTTTACTGACATTCAGCACAATTTCGAAAAATTAATTTATTATCCCTGCATTAGAGAGTAGAAAACGCATTTCAGAACAAGAAAATCTATTAATACGTGAAAATATCAAGTACCATTTTTACACCAAAGGAAGTTCAATTTTTACAAAGCCTAAAATTTTGACCTTTGGATAATTAATTTTCAATTTTGGTATAACGAAGGTCAAAATGCAAATATTTTCATTGATTTTTAAATACGTAATTTTTATTTACACGCTATTGGGTGAATAAAGTGACAAATTTTTGATAGTGCGCTTTCGATTGGTCTGAAAATGTTTCGGTTAACGGTTCGATTAAGCGAAAGGAAATAATCGATTTATTTTAGCCGTAACCGAAAGAAAATAACCGGTTTTTTGATATCAGTTGTACTTTGTAGTATATTTTTTTTTTGGTAGTTATTTTGTTCGGTGCTCTTTCAAATTTTTATTGTTTACTTACACCCAATATCTGCAAAACTTGAATACGTCGTTTAGTTGCATTTTACTAATCAGCATTGCGGAAAAAAAACCAATAAATAATATAATAGGCTTACGAATTAACGATACTATTTAGATTTCGGTGATAAAATTTATAATTTATGATCTTAAAATATCAACGTAGTGGATTTATTTAACTGATAAAAGCAATAAGCTCATAAAATGTCTATATTCTTTAATAATTCGGACCTTAATTTGTAGCAAATCCCATTTGGAGTATTTGGACGTATCGCCAATTATTTTACTTCTAGAAGTTGGCCAGACGCACATATAATATTTTAATATTGCTTTGAATCATGCAGTTTGATATGATAAGAAAATAACTCATACGGAATTACAAATAATTCATGTATATTCACTTCATCAGTTCAAAACACATTTTTTCAATCTTTTGTATGGCCTGATTTTTGAGATCAGGGAAATTTTGTGTTTTTGGGTATCACTTCATTCAGGCATTTTAACGCCAAACAATTAATTGAACTAAAACTTTCTGAGTTGTAGCTGGTCAAATTGAAAAACACTTTTTCATGACAGAAAAAAAGTGTTCTATAATTTTTTTATGTCATACCTGATAGAGATTTGTACCCGGAGCATTTCGGGTGATAGCAACGTTCATGCCACAAACTAGGCTATGGTGGTCGCTCTTATACATTACAAATAAATTGCAGTTAAATAAATTTCCTCCCAGATTTTAGAAGGCACCCGTATTTCAATCGATATCATAAAAATACATTCTGCAGACAGGCTAAGACCTTACAAGCATTTGCCGTCTTTCAAAAATCATTTTTCATGTAGAACTGAAAATCAAATCGTACAAAATCTTCTGAATCTAGTTAAAATACTGCAAAGCTTTTCATTGTTTGTGTAAAATAAAAGTTAAATGCTTTTTTTCGTCAGCGAATGGGTGGATAATGTAAAATCATAAAAGAGAGGCCTAGCGGTCAGCGGAAAGCGCAATCTTGTATTCTATTATTCTTCCTAATAACCCGGATTTATAAAGATGATATTTTTTAAAAAGAGCTTGATAGTTAAATTAAATTAACCTTCATTTAATCTTCAAAAAAAACTTACTTTGTCTACCCTCACACGTCGATTTCGACGTATATGGAACAGTTAAAATTGCCTTAAAAAATTTGTAAATTTTTACATTGTGCAAAGAATTACTACGATCTCCTCAGTAGGTAGCGCCAAAAAAAGTAGATTACAAAGAAGTTGCATGGCGTTTCGTTTTCTGTGACGTACGATTCACCCCACACAGAAACCAATTGAATCAAATCAGATTCAAAAATCAATCAGCAGACGTCAAATTAGCTCTAGCAAAGAATGCATATTACAAAGAAGTTGCATCAGGAAAATTATCCTGTGGTAAGAAATGTTAGCTTATTTCACCACACCACAAACCAATTGGATCCAATCAGATTCTAATATCAATTAGTGATTGTAAAATTTGTTCTGGTATGGCGAAATTAGCTAAAATATTCTCTTGGCATATCCGGTAAAAGTATGCAACTTCTTTGGTTCTAGTATTGTGAACGAGAGGAACGGTGGGAGTGATGCCACTTCTTTGTAGTCTACGTTGCTTAGCAGCGCATCAGCGGAATAATTGCCATAACAGAATGATCAACTGTCCCTATTATACGCTTTCGTCTCTGTTTTTGTTGTTATTTTCATTTTCACATACTGATCAAAAGATTGCTATATTCATTTTTATACGCAGTCCAAATAACATAGAAAGCAAAGTAGTTGGATACTTTCATCGTTCCGCTAACATAATGCCCATTTCTTTGTACCCAAATTGCAAAAGAACGCTCCAACTCGGATACAACTTCATTTAGTTTCAAAAGCAACCCTGTTCGGATATTTCATGAAAGACGTACTTTGTGCAAACAAATTTTAGGTTGACGTGGTTAGATATATATTTTAAAATACTACATAACTAAAAACCAATTAGGCCTTAAACTGAAATTTCCCATGTATTTTCTTAGGGCACATTCACAAAAGCGCAGTTTTTCAATTCTCAATACTCCACCGCAGGTCGGATACCATTTTACCGAGTTGGCTCATCTCGCATCTTTTTCCGAGTTAGTGTTGTTGCTTTACGTGCAATTCGTTATCCTCTATAGTGTTCGTTTGAAACGGGCATATAATATAATATTTTAGCTTATTTTACCAAACCAAACAAACTGATTGATATTAGTTAGAATCTAATTTTTAGCTGAAATCATCTGTAACTATAGCTTGATAATTAATTATTATTTTTTATTATAAATAAATGAATAAATAATTTAATACAATTTCTTACCACAAGATCCGAAACGGCATGCGACTTCTTGGTAATCTACATTCTTTGGGCAGAGTTACTGCGGCAGATGCACAAAAGATATTGAAAAATTGTTCCCTTTCGTCACTGTTTGTTTTATTTGTTTTATTCAGCTTGGTTGTCAGAAATTCAAATTGAGAAACGATTTTCGTTAACTGAGAATACGTGTTTGTCAAGCGTCGCCAATTCCCAATTATTTTAGTGTTCGCAATTACAATTGATAAGTGCATAAAATATATACGAAATTCGCAAAATAGAGCGCTGGTAATAAATGCATTGGCATAGAATAATCTGTATATGCACATACATATGTGCATAAATCCCTAATTACCTAAAAAAAAACCATAACTAAAATTAATGACGAATTTTGTGCAGCGAATTCATTTAAAATCTAATGAAATTTATGGGCTCTAAATGCTTGTTATCTATGTACATATATGTAAATATATATATAGATACCTGCAATGACCTGTATAAATTCATTAAATCTGCAATGCTTCAAGTATATGCAAAAGTATTATGCTAAACTGACGAAATCATAGGTAGTATATAGATAAAATATATTCTAATGTTTACAAAACGTTTGCCGTGAATAAAAGTTCTACAAATGCAGTATATATGTACATATAAATACATATATATACATACATCATTATAGCCAAACTTTTAAGCACAGAAATCATTTACAAGGCATTCACAGTTATGGTGCTGGCGCTTATGATATTGGTTCGTCACTCGCAAAACAACTCCTTAAAAAAAAGCACTAATACATTGTCATAAGAAAACGTACTCCGCACCAATCAACCCAATGATTTTAAAAAGTCAAGAAATTTGAATAATTTCAGGCGGTCGGTTTTTATAAATATGAAATATGTCCCGTTTTCGATGCAAAGGACAGACGAAGGTTAAAAGAACAAGTTAAATCAAATATTGCAATATGGATGTAAAACGAAAAAGTGTTAAACAAACTTATTTTTTCAAAAGTAGTGTAATTTTATTGAGCTCGATCCCAGTTTTTATTAGGGAACTAGCTTTTAGGTAACCGCGGTTTCCCTCGCATGGCATTCGGCTTACTGTTATTGATTCCAATGTAACGGAGAAGGAAATAAATAATTTCACCAAAGGTAATAATTTTTAATTTATTGTTAATTCAGGTTTTTTTTTGTATTATGTAAAACCAAATCTAGCGCTACTTCATAATTTCCGATTACTGTTAGTTGCTTAAACTTTGCAACTGCGCAGATTGTTGTCACTTGCTTAAAAAAGTATCTAATTTAATTATTTCAAATTAAAATATTTTCACAATAGAACTTTCTTAAAACTTTTTTGTTTGAGGCACCCATATTTCAATATTTTATTTAACTTATTATAATTTTAAGTAATTTTCTAACGGGTGGTGTCGTTTAGTTTTTGATTTAACTTAGTTTGCATATAAACGGTAAGGTAAAAGTATTTGAGAAATGAAGTTTTAGTGAATCTTGCATATATTATTAAATGGATTTGATTTAACTTATTATAATTTAACTGAATTTTTTTAAGCATGTGACAACGCTATCCAAAATAACTTTTGAAATTAAGTTTTCTTAAGACTTTTATTTTGGCACTCATATTGTAAAATGTATTTTATTTTTTTAAATTAGCTTAATTTGCATTTAAAGGTGTGGCAACATTCTTTCCAAGCATTTGAAAAATCAAGCTTTTTAAAACCCCTTTCGTTTGATACCCATATTGCAATATTTTTTTTCATTCATTGCTTTAACTGAATATAACCTTTAAAACAGGCGGCAACTTCAGATTTTATGTTAGCCTATATAACGGACTATATAGATGCCAAATCTTGTCCAGATCTACCCAGTCGTTATACATAGTCGTTGACTATAACTTTTTTAAAAGGTGTTCAGATACGAGGTTTTACTTTAAACCACTGATGTTTAGACAGGTAAACCCCTATTGGTAGTTTAATTATATGTAAGTATATCATACCTACATATATTCATTGGTTGACAAATTTTCGGCTACATGAGTGATTAGTTATTGACGAGTTTTCCTGAACATTACAATTTTTTAAAACGTAATATTTTTAAGTTAACTAGGCAGTAATTTAAATTATATTTTTTTATGACAATGAAAAGTATGAGGCTTCCGCAGAGTCGAAGACGTCGCTTCCTCATATGTTTTTCTATGAATTACTTACACGAACTAAGATGTGATAGTAAAATATTCCCTATTCCAATGGCTGTGCGTTGGCACCACGGAACAATTCTGATAATGAAATGGTATTAAAACATAAGGGTACTGTGGATATTAGATTATTAGAAGAAAGAGAGTGCAAAATTTACTACCACGCCGTAAGTTAATTTCAAAACTATCATTGAGGGCAGCTATTTGAAAATTTAAATATATCTAATATTTAGAATTAATAAAAAATGCGTTAGCACTGGCAGAGTACTAAGAAATCTAACTTTCGAACAATGGTTGAGGGGTTGCCAATTGTTTGAAAAATTGCATACAAATTAATTATTGTCGTAAGTAAAATGAGCATATCACTCGAAAATGAATATCTACATATACCTCATTACTTGGAAATCAGTTTATAAAAGATTATCAAATTAAATTGATATGATATCATTTTATTAAGACACATCTTTGAATAAAGTTACCTCCTATGAAATAATTAATGTATGCATATGCAAGGCCTTAGCTAGGAGATTTTTTTTTTTTTAATAAAATCGTTACTTAGCTGGCGTATAAGTTTAATACAAATATTAAGTGATTAAAAACTCACCCGATAAAGTTGTATTATGTGCTTATGTGAATTTTATTTATAACTTAAGAATAATCATTCACAAAAATACGATCACAAGTAAAAAAATAAATAAAGCACGAACAAAACGAACGAACAAAAAATATTACACTTTTTAAACGATACCCCTTCTCGTATTTTTTTTTTGTATACGTATATATATATTCATATGTATATATATATATAAATACAAATATGTACACATTTGTATAGATACATATATTCCCATAATTATTAAAGTGGTATAAGTCATATATTTCTTCTGTCGAGATTATTAATGAATTTCATTTGAACGAATTAAAAAATATTTTAACATTATACGACATTTTTATTTATAATTTCATTAGTCTGGATTAATGGAAATTTGTTATGAATATGAAATTTTGACGGAGTTTCATACGAAATTGTTGCCTTAAAAGCTTGAATTGACTTAGACCATTTTCAAAATTAACTGAATGCCCTCTAAATGACTTAAAGTAATAAAGAACTATGAGTTTTATTTGACACAATAACTTTAATAAAACTAATTCATGAATATTTATTAATAATTTTTAAAAAGTAATCAATTTTGACCATTTTGGGCTTTCCTTAAAATGTACCAAAAACTGAGGGGATGTATGGTAGTAAATACATAAAATCTTTATGCTTTTTCTGTAACTTTTCTAAATAGGATTTTTGTATATTTTTGGTCTTCCTCAATCGTGGAATTTATGATCATCTAAAGAAGTTTTAGTTGATGAGGCGTCAAGGAGGGCCACGCTCCATTTTCAAGTTAAGTTTATGTAATTTTTTTAAATTTTTGTCTTAGAGCACTTTCACAATTAACACTTAATGAATTCCGTATAACGTTGAAATTACAACCACTATCTAAAGGTTCATTTTGGACGATATAGTAAAACTAATATTGGATAAATTTAGTTCAAAATAATGTGGTGTCTTTTTTTTAATTTTTACTTAAACCACTTTTAGAATTATGGGCACATATACATATATTGATATATGACATTTGCGAGGGCTATTAATAAATCACAAGGCCAAAGAAAATCCAGCCCATTGCCTAGATTTAGATGATCCATGCTATTCACGTGGCTAGCTAAATGTAGCGCGGGATGGTAAACATCCAGTTGGTTCATTAGTATACCTCAAGGATTGACGAAAAACGTTGCTCATTAACATGCGTTGAGATAAAAATAAAACAAACTTTTGTATTTTAGTATTAATATTTAACATTTATTTATTTAATACTTTACATTCTTTACATTAATACAAACACAACTGGGATAAAAATCGTTTGAGATGATTCTTTGTTTGCTATTATTTGATCAAAATGAAAATCGTCAAAGTTTGTATCGTTATAAGAGAGTCTTTCGAATTCCAAAGTGTATTCTCTATACAGCTAATAGTTATATATGAAAAGTGTCCTTAGTTCAATTAGTATATACATTTTCTTACTTCCTTAATTGGGGCTATAACCTCTTAAGAGATTTTGGCCCAGTTTAACAAATTGCTCCAGTCACTCCTTCTTCTTGCTAGCTGGCGCCAATTGGAAATACCAAGTGACGTCAAGGCCTTTCCCACTGGGTCATTCCAATGCGGAGGAGGCCGTTCTTTGCCTCTACCACCACCAGCTGGTACTCCATTGAATACTTTCAGGGCTGGACCATTTACGTTCATTCACACGACATGTCCCAACAAACATAACCGTTGTATTTTAATTCGCTGGACAATGGCTATGTCGCGGTAAAGCTTATACAGCTAATCGTTCCTTCGTCTGCGGTAATCGCCGCTACAAAGACGTAGAGGTACATAAATCTTTCGAAAAATCTTTCTCTCGAACACTCCAATAGCACGGGCATGAGAGTGTGGACTTATAAGAGTGTGGTTTTGGCTCGTCGAGAGAGGGCTTTACTGCGCAATTGCGTACTCAGCCCAAAGTAGCACTTGTTGATAAAACAGATTCTACGTTGGATTTCCAACGTAAGTTGTTGATGCTGATTCCCAGAAAAATAAAGTCCTCCACTTTGTCGAAATTGTAATTGTCAACAGTGATGCGGGAGCCGAGATGCGAGTGTGCTGGCGGTTTATTTGATGACAGGAGGTACTTAGTTTTGCCCTTGTTCACTTGCAGACCCATACGTTTAGGTTCTTTATCCAGTTTGGAAAAGGTAGAAGTAACGGCGCGGTTGCTGAGGTCGATGACATCGATATCATCAGCAGACGCCAGAAGTTGCACGCTCTTATAAAATATGGTGCCTGAACGCTTCAACTCTGCAGCTCGAATTATATTTTCTAATAAAAGGTGAAAGAAGTCGCACGAAAGGGAGCCACCCTGTCTTGGTTTCAAACACCTCGGAGAGGTCCTTCCCGATTGTGACGGAGCTGGTAATTATGTTGGGATACCAAATTCAGACATTGCGGCAAATATGCAGCTTCTTCTCGTCCTATCGAAAGCGGATTTGAAGTCGTCAAAAAGATGGTGTGTGTCTATACTTCTTTCTCGGGTCTTTTCCAAGATTTGGCGTATCGTGAGTATTTGGTCGATTGTGGCCAGGTCTAAAGCCACACTGATAAAGTCCAATCAGTTCGTTCACGGTGGGCTTCAGTCGTTCATAAAATACGCTCGACAGAACCTTAAAAGCTATGCTAAGAAGACTGATCCCGCGGTAGTTGGCGCGTATTGCAAGATCGCCGTTTTTGTGGATTGGGCAAAGTACACTAAAATTCCAATCAGCAGGCATGCGTTTGACCGACCATATTTTGTAAATGAGCTGCTGCATGCACTTTAGCAGCCCCTCACCGGCAGTCCGTCAGCACCAGCAGCCTTAATGTGTTTAGCTGCGCAATTGCCGTTCGAGTTTCGTCCAAGTCAGGTAGTAACGGTGCTTCGGCTCCGTCTGCATTGATTGGAGGTTCCGGTTCATCATCTTCAATATTTTCCGCGCTACTACCATTAAGCAGCGTGCAGAAGTGCTCCCTCCACAGTTCGAGTGCACTCTCGATATCGGTCATCAGGTCGTCGTTTTCATTCTTACAAGAAATGAAACCTTCTGTAAGCCGCCGTACCTTCTGATAAATTTTTGGCCGTTTTTCTTATCGACTAGCATCTCAAGCACTCGCGCATCTCGGCCTCTCTCTTCTTTCTTCGGTAAATACACCTCGTTTCCTTTTTCATCTCCCGATATCTCTCCACAACGGTTCGCTTTATTTCAGAGTTCTGGAAACGAAACCTTAAACGAAACCAAAGAATCAAGTAAGGTCAAAAACAGCACTGGGTTCAAGTTGATAGCTTACGCGGGTTTTACTTTCCCTTCGACTTCGATTGCACTATGATCACTTTCGTACAAGTGCATTTATTATTATTATTTCTTATTCGGCTTTGGGTTATCTCACATTCTATTTTTAACTTAAAAATTATAAAATGCTTTAGAAATTTAGAACTTATCCATTTCTTCCTTTTCAAAATCAATATACTCGAAGGATATTTTTTATTTCGTTGTTCTGCTCGAAAACCAACGGATAACACAAGAAACTGTTAACATATATGGGATCAGTGTCAAAAGACATATTTATTTAATTGCTTTTATTTCACATCTAGGACAACATCTTCAAAATTGTGTACATTAGTGTAATTTATGATACATTGTAATTCGATACCTTGATACGAGTATTTCGAAGCTTTAAAAAAAGAAACATTTTTTTTTACATTATTAAGGGAATATTTTGATAAATCTTCATGGTGAAGCAACAATTCATTCCCTATATTTTTTAAATCATAACATTATAAAATATTTCACCAATATTCACAAAAAGCTTCAATAGTCTTCTAAATTTGGAAAGCCCTGATTTCACGACCATAGAGGACAAAGCTTTAAATCAAAACATTTTATGGCTTGCGGTTATTAGCTACTAGAAATAATCTAAGGCATATTATGGATATTTGATAAAACTATATAGTAAAACTTATCTTATCGTTGTTTCTATGACCACGCGTTTTCTGTCGCAAGTAGGCAGATATGATCGGCCACTAAGTATAAAAGCAATCAACACACAGGGACACCCTTATTTGTGCGTGAGTTCAATAGCGAAGATGAAGTTAGTAATTGTTATGGTGGTGTGCCTTTTAGGCATCGCGATCGCATCCGACAATGAAGTTGATTGGTCTAACTTGAAATCATTGGATGTATATCCAGAAATACCACTTAATCCACGTATGCCTATCGATAGGTCTCAAACGCGTATTACCAATGGTCAATTGGCGGAAAAGAAGCAATTCCCCCATCAAGCCGGTTTGACGGTATACACTGCTGATGGAGCTGCTTGGTGTGGTGGCAGCTTAATCTCAGATCGTTTTGTATTGACAGCGGCACATTGCTCGGATATTATGTAAGTTTGAATCTGAATTTGTGCACAGTATATAATTGTAAAGTTACTCCCTTCTAATTATGCTTAATTTTTATAGAACAACTGGTGTCGATGTCTACTTGGGCGCTTGGGATCGCACTGATAAAACGGAAAAACATCAACAGATTGTCTATGTATCCAAAAAGAATGTATTTGTTCATGAAGACTGGGACAGTGAAAATTTGGTCAATGACATTGCACTTCTTAAGCTTCCAGTTTCTATTGAATTTAACGGTTTGTAAAATTTATTTTTTGCGTTTATTCAAAAACTGTGCTCATATTTTGTACACGATTTTTTTTCTTTAACAATTTTGAATTTGCAGAATACATCCAACCGATTGCTCTGCCCCAAAAGGCATCCACATATGAAACTTACTCCGGAGAAAACGCTACTGCCTCTGGGTGGGGAAAGATCAGCGACAGTAAGTTTTATATCTTAGTAATAAATAAACTTTGTGCCCTTTTCGCTCTTTCGCAGGTGTTAATACCGCCACCGATAAGTTGCGCTGGGTTGAAGTCCCTATTATGACGAATACAGGTTGCAATACATGGTACTTTGGCATAGTAAAATCAACGAATATCTGCATTAAGACTACCGGTGGTTATTCCACTTGCAATGGCGACTCCGGTGGCCCACTGGTGTACAACAATGGTTCGAGCAGCGTCCTGATTGGCATTACCTCCTTTGGTATTCGACTTGGTTGCGAAGTAGGCTGGCCAGGCGTGTTTACGCGTGTTACTTCGTATTTGGATTGGATCGAAGCAAAGACTGGTATTTCTTATTGAATTGGTGTCCTCAAAAATTCGCAAATGAATATACCAATGATTGCTTTATTTGATTTAAATAAAAGACATCGTCGTTAACATTATCAAAACTAGCTTACTTCCCTTAACAACAAAAAAAAACAAAAAACTTTTGAATTTCTCACAACAAACCAGCCTATAATTTAGAGAACATATTACTTATGGCCATGGGAATGATAACGACGTTACCACGTGTTGTTTCATTAGAAATATTTTTGATCCGCTTGGGTTAATTGGCAGTGTCTAATGGACTTCGTTTAGGATTCAAGCTCTTTCTCGTTAAGAGAAATAGGGTAAGGGAGAAATAGGTTTACCACGATTTAGCTGCACAACTGTCTAGTGAAGCGAATGGCGATAGAGATATATATCTACCACAACCGTACAACTTCTGCATTAATCGTTTTACGGAGCTTCAAATCAGGCTAATCCTACAAAAAAGCCTGTGAAAACAAAATAGTCGGATTTAAAGCTGTATTCGAAGGCACGGAAATAAGCTTCTGATTTTGGTATCTCTGCAAAACTAATCAGGCTATATTAATTGCCGTTGAGCAACAGTACCAGTTATGTCAAAATTGGAATTAACCGTTCAAATAATGATAATAAATAGCAAGAAGTTTCAAGGTGACTTCTTGTCGTGCGATTTCTTAAACCTATTGTTGGAGAAGACAATTTGAGCTGCAGAACTGAAATTCTCAGGCACCATATTTTATAAAAGCGTTAGTTCTACCTTCCCCAAATTGAATATAGCTCTTTGCGACTGCGAATACGATGAAGCGGAGAGATGTATGGCGTTTTCCTTTTGAAGATATTGGAGTGCATCTTAGACACTTGCATAAGAGACATAGAGGGTTCAGAACTCTCCGATGTCCAACATACTTATAAAATACATTAAAAATCTTTGCACACCAAATAATTGTCTACAGCGTTCTTCCTGGACATAGAGCGCGCTTTCAGCAACATCAGTCCAGACGAAGTTATTTAATCGACCTGCAATGTTATCACTTTTACTGTGGAATATTATTCTCGATAGCATGCTAAAAGAAGATGGCATTGTCATAACGTCTAAAGGCATGTCTGGTACAAGGACTACTCAATAAGTTTATACGTTGGTGCTTCAGGCGAGGTTTAGGAGTTAACCCCACAAATCGGATATGGTTGATTTCAGTGGGAAACACCGCCACCCTCTCATGGCCAAGTATATAGACCTAATCTTGGATAGGAAATTAAATTGGGGTCTAACGTTAACGAAAGTTTTCGGAAACGACGGATGGTTACTCATGCAGTATGGCAATAGGTACGAACTGAGGTTTAGTGTCCAAGTATGTGTGACCAATGAACAACGTTTCTAGGCAACCTAGAGAGACAGGGCATTAAGATGACTACTGCATCCTTATCCGGGCATTGTTTAATAGGTGCAGATACTGCAAGAGCTCTGGGTAGTTATTTGCTTCATGAGCTTGATGTTCTCAAATCAGTCGGAATAGGGTCAGGTTCCTTGGGAATACGAAGTGGCTTTAGGGGAACAGGGGCCACTTAGCAGCCCCAACGCGGCACCTCAAGTGGCCATGCGACTAAATCGTTCCCACTAGATACATTTACTTAACATATATAGTCCGTATTTAGCATTATGGTGTCAGCGGAATAGGAAGGTCTTATTTACGCTGGCAAGACCAATGGAAAAAGACAACAGTAAGGAATTCCTATGGAGTGATATCTTGAACTCGGCTAAAAACTGATTTATACTCGCGCTGCGAACTAAAGAGATCTGTTGTGCCGACCCTTAATGATAAGATCACTCATAAATGTAAGCCTAACCTACAGACATGCATACAAACTCTTTAGCGAGTGTCGTAAGGTATATATTTTCATTCCAAACCTAGGCTGCTTAAGAAATTTATTACTTTGGACCGTGACATATTCCAGATTTTGGATGGGGATAATAGTCACTCTCCAAGTGGTGTAGTCTATGACTTATAACACGTGAGCATTCACACAATATAAAACCTGGGGTTTCTTCAGCCAAACTCAAACTCCACAAACACTTAACAACACAGAAAACTTGCAGACACTCAAACCCCGCACAATTTTTTCATAGGCCGTATATAAACCGTTTAACCATCAAGAAGAAGTATGAATTTGGTAAGAACTAATACACTCGACCATCTGAACGAAAAGAAGCTATTGCAGATTATCCAAAACCCGAGACTATCAGTGATATTCGTCGCTTTCTCGGTGTGATAAACTATTAACGCAAGTCCATTCCGGAAGCAGCTAATAAGCATGCGCCACTCACCGACTTCCTCAAAGACGCTAAAAAAGTATTAAGCGCATGGATAAAGTGCAAACAGAATATCCGCCCACCTATCGCTAAACACAGACGCTTTAGATACGACAATTGGGGGCGCCGTAAAGCTGTCCAAAGTTGGAGATTTACGCTACTCTCTAAAAATCATTTTTACTCGAAAGGGGTTTGTCAATTTGGTACTCCACAAACGATCACCACGGACCAAGAGTTACAATTTGAATCAGCTCTCTTTACATCACTATCTCGACTACTGGGTATCCAACGCATCAGGACAACATCATATCTTCCCCAGTCCAGCTGCATGGTGCCGTACGTTTAAGGCTGCCCTAATGTGTAATGCATATACACTTTCGCCAGAGCTCCTACCAACTATCCTACTTGCTGAGATGCTCTTCGAAACATCTGTACGCTTAACTGAAGAATCTTTTGCTTGCAAAAGTCCCCAAGCAGACCCCCATATTTACATAAAGCAATACCTCCATCATATTCGAGAGCGCATGCCAACCTCAACACCTCATCACGTGTGTTCATTCTCAAAGGCCTCGCTACTTGCATCCACGTTTTCAAATGCGTAGAGTTCATTAAAAACCATTGGAGCAACCATACATGGAGTATTAAAAGTAGATGCTGTTACACGGTTTGATGATAAAGTATACATAGTCATAATCAAACAGATGTCCTACATTAACTAATGCACGGACGATCAGGAATCTCCAAGATAAACGCAAAGTCCAGTCAAACACAACCAGTGTGCAAATATAACGTCACTGGGAGGGGAGTGGATGTGGCGACTACGCCATCTCAAACCCCACAAACACTTAATATCAAAGAAAAGATACAAGCACATCACTCACAATTTTACCCACCACGCCAACTCTGAAAACAGACACTCACACCATGTACAGCTTACACTCTTTCCTTTTATTCTTGAGCAACTGAGGTGAATGGATCAGCATCTAGCACGCAACATCAAATAAATTTAAACACACGCATTTGTTATTAAAATGAGTATTTCTCAATAAATAATAGTTTTAAAATAACCACCCCAATCTTTATCAGCTAAATAGCAGCGCTAGTCTGCCACATATGCATGTCAACTGATCATAAATAAGCGCTATAAATTGGTCATTTCTAGCTTACCGTACTTCAAAATTATAATTTATTATATCGTTACCATAATATGGTGGGTCTGCTTTTAAATGCTATAGTTTATATGTAAACTATTTACAGCCAACATAAATAAAAATGACTATTTCGAAACGAGATTGCGAAGACATCGCTAAGAGTGAAAATGGGGAAAGGAACAGCATCTGGTACAACAAATCAAAAAAAGTAAGCGCACGCATTTTTTATTAAAATAGGTGTTTTTTAATAAATAATAATGCTGAAATTTCCCCTCAAATCTTTATCAACTAAATAGCTAATAAACGATCACCCCGACGTGACGGAAGTGGGTTTAGAAATTCGGTCTACATATATAACTCGTTCAGAGCTCAACGTTCACAGATGTAGCAACGCGCAAGTTTTCTTGCAAACAATCACCAATTTCGCAATCATTTTGAGCAAATTTCCAATTGTGACTCGCTTTGTACTAAGACGCCATATCGTTAGAGCGTACACCGATAAAACTTTCGGATTATTAAATAAAACACTGTAGGACGATTCTCCACCACCACAAACAACCATGAACACTACCCATGGGCATTCGAGTTTTCTACTGGGCGAAAAAATTGCACTGCGGAAGGTTCATCCAACGCGAATTCGTGTTCTACAGCAACCGTATTGCATCGGATCTGTCGAAGTATAGCTCGGTTGTTAGCGCCCTGGATACGGACTCCATACTGCAGATGGGCGATTTCTTTCATAAGCCGTCCGAAAATGATATGTACATATGTAAAATTTAAATCTAAGATAATCAAACGAATATCCGAATCTACAGATCGTCAAGTTCATAATCATTTGATTGTAATATAAATACTTTAAAAACACTGTGAATGGGAATGAAGGAATACCTTTGACTTGAAAGTGTTATCGAAAGAAAGTATCGATATTTGGATCGATACTTTTGATCTGATATTTGATATATGTGTGAAGATATTGCGTACAAGTTAATCTGCCTTTTGGAAATCCTAAAAACTTAATAATAAAAGTTAACTAGGAGTAGCTGAAACTAAAAATAAATATAACACAATTACATGCCAAACCTATTTCTTTAATCGTCATTAGTTTTATATAGATAATACTTTTAAAAAGAATACAATAAAGTTAATCTTGTTCAAAAAAATATTTATTCTTAAAATAGTTCACTAAAAAAAGCGTTATTTAGTTGTACTTCTCAAGTATATAAGTGTTTCCAAATGTTAACTCGTTAACCGATTTCTAGACGAGATACTTGTTGTATCTGCTTTCGAAGATATCCGTTCACAAGGAACAAGAAATTGCAGTTTTTAGTTTTAGGAACAAAGATTGAAAAAATATAAATTGATGGATATACAACGGCAATTATTTCGTATACTTTCGACATTCCCTTTGCTTTCACCTCATTTATAGAATTAAAATTAAACATGAATGCACACTAAATATTTTCGAGGTAATTTCTGGTATATTCGTACATGACGTCATGGGAAATACTATTGGTTATTTCCAGCTCATCGTACTTGAAAAATAGAAGCAACTTCAGACGTACATATATGACATATTATTACGCAGCAGCAGAAAATGCTAAGAGTGAAATTGAAATGTGCATAAAGATGGCAGTAATTGTTCATTTGATTGTAATAATCGATTACTCGGCGGCCCCAGTATCCGAATGTGTAGCGTGTTCGCGCTTCGTTCGGTAGGATCTTGTTTCTAATCTTGGCCGGGGCAAGTATCATCAACAATTATAGTAACAGTTTTTTTTTCTAATATCGGTCGTCCCTCGTCAAATATCCGAGCGAATTTCTGCGATGGAAAAACTTCTCACAAAAGGCATCTGGCGTACGGAGTCGGCGTAAATCTGTAGGTCACTCAATTTGTGTTACAACATCAAGATACACACCACAAATTGTAGGAGAAGTTCGGCAAAACATCTAGCTATGATGGAAGCGCCAAATAATTACGTTTTTATTAATCGAAAATATTGGAAATGTGGAAAATATGTCAATGAAGTTAATCACTTTCAAGAAAATATTTATTCACCAGCTTTTACCTGCGTCTTCGTCCGCAATATATGCGGTTTAACGTTATGAACACGAATGTAGCTGAAAGGGAACTACATAATTTCGCCACAGGTAATAATTTTGATAAATTTTTTTATGGCTTTTAATTTTTTATCTAGAAAATAAAAATCGACCGCCTTAAAAAGCGATAATGTCATTTAGAAATCTCATTATCGCCCTATGGTATTGAAAGGCTGAAGCTCAAACTGATACGTAGAATGTTACAAGTATTTGCTGATCATTCTAGTGCGCTTATTTCTTTCGATTTCAAAGAAAACTCAAAAATTGTATTCCAGGATACAAGAAATTTATGTACCAGTATAAGGAGAACTTGCTATTCGTGCTAGAATTTGTATGTACACAAATATATAATGGGTCAACCTAACATTTTTAATTATTTTTTTTATCAAAGTTTTTTCACTAAAAAGGGTGAATAAAAATTAACAATTTTCGAAAAAAGCTCGAAAATATCCATATTTTTTTTACATTTAGACGCCAGTAACTCAAAACGTACTATTCCGATTTACACAAAAGACATACCAGCGTCAAGAGATTGAATGTACTGTCTTTCAAACGAATCCCATTCCCAGGTTTATTTGCTATTCTGGAGTTTTTGGTAATAACTAACCTATGTATATCTCGAAAACGCTTCTTTGGAAAAATAAATGAAACTTATTTTCGTGTTCAGCGATCAAAAATTAGTCTAACAACACATTTCTAATTAAGTACTTTTTTCGTATAAACTAGTGTAATAATTGATTCGTCGTTCTCATTGTCACACACATCGAAATCTTAGTTATCTTCCGTAATTTTATCCTTGTTCCCATGTTGCTTAGAAAATCATTACTAAATAATTATGCAATATTTTTACTAAAGATATAAATAACCCCATTCGGCTATAAATTGTGGGTTTGAATTATGCAGTCAACATTTAGGTTAGGTTAATGTGGTAATTCTCGCAGTAGGAACTCACTTAGCCATAGTGGAGCAGTCCATTGTGATACCACCTGTTATATGAACGGTAACGTAAACCAGAATCCAGAAAGCTCCTCTGGAGTCCTAAATAGTAGGAGCCTAGGTACTTGAACCTCAGTCTCGTAAAGCAGACCAGCTGAGCAGAAAATGAAAAGATGAATCCACCTCATCATCTTCCATACAGCTGCGGCAAAATGGGTCAGATACTATATTCAGCCTAGCCGCATGGATACCCATCGGACAATGGCCAGTCAAAACACCGACGAGGGTCGAGAGTTGCCGCTTAGTAAGCGACCTCAGTTCCTTTGAGTGTCCACGATCCACTCTCGGCCAGAGGGTCCTTGCAATTTTGCGCTCGCTGAGTCGACAGAGAGCGTTTAAAACCTTCAAGAAGTTAGCGTGCTGTTCTCTACTACCGCAGATAAATTGTATAATTGCACAGTAAATAATTTCAAAGCTTTCAATATTTTCTCGAGGATGTTTCTTGCAACTTTCCAATCTAAGAATCGTCTTGTTGCACATTCTTGGTGCTAAGTCGACTTAAACATTTTCCACACTGTAATAAATTTTCAACAATAATAAATGATTTTATTTGCACCTCGATTTTTTTTTTACAAAAGTATATATTTCCGATAAGTTTTCGGTGCTGGATAAAGCACTTTTTCGCGTTGCGCCCATGGCGTACTATATAGTGTACGTCCGGTTCGAGAAGGACGTTTCAGTCGCGCTGTCGTGAATTCGGGTATCTCTTCTGTACTATCATGCCATTCTTCTTCTTCCTCCGTTGCATCTTCATCAGAATCTTCATAGTTTTTATGTCTTCGCTTTTTCTCATAGTCTTTTAATATATTCTTAAAAACTATCACATTAGACGTTTCATCGAACGGTTCAATGCCTGTCTCATCACTAATCCAATCTAGATAGGAAGCAACTTTTGTAAATGCTGCTGGATAGCCGAGATTGCAACCATGTATGCTACCGAATGATGTAAGACCGATGAGAACACGTTTATCCGTATGTTTACGACGTAGCACCAAAGGGCCACCAGAGTCACCGTTGCAGGTAGAGCGTGCATGCTTACCGCTTGTACAGATATTCGTACTGCGGTATGAGAGTGGAAAACTGCGTTTGCATGTCCGTCCGTGAACAATACGAAGCTCCACATAACGCAGCACATTGCTAATAGCATGTGCACCCATTGCGTAGCGACCCCAACCAGAAGCAATGCCTAATTTGTTTTGAAAACTTTGATATTCATAGCTCCGACGTGGCAACGGAATTGGATGAATACGGTCTGCAAAGAAAAATAGATTTAGTAAACAAATGAATTTGTAAGGTACGAAAACGGCTTAAAATTATGTGCAGCTCGCCCTTAAATGTTAATATTGGAGTACAATCCCTGGTGAGATTATATAAATTTATACAACTTTTCGTCAATCCCTTCTCAAGTTTTGATTAGAGACAATCCGCTTTCGACTTTGAGCCATCTTCAGTGTCATTATTCGTTCAAAGCAAGCTTGACAAGGGATGACGGAAAATCGTTGCAATATGCATACATGAACTTTTCACCCTCTCAGAAAAACTGGAGAGCAAAAAGAAACAATAAATGTACAGTGCTGGCACGCTAATTAGCACACCCTCACTAAAGTTTACTGTACTGCAATTATTTTTATTTTAGCTACCTACTTCATGAGTCTTAACCATTCAAAACTTCTACATTCGAAGTTATAATTTTTTAATAATTTTGTTTTTAAAGATAGTGGTGCCTTTTGCTCTGGCATTTTAATTAGCACACCCTATTGTAGGCATTCAATTTGCTTCGTGTGAAATTTAAAAACCAGTTTTGTTTTTATTAGAAGTTTAAAATAAGTTAATTTAATTGGAAAGCTGAACAAATAAAACAAATTGGGTTGCAAGAAAAGCTCTACGGAGGAGAGAGGCGCATAATATGGAGCATGTTTCAAAAAGAAAAGAATATTAGCAAAATTGCTCGATCCGCGGGATGTTCACGCAAAAAACCTTAAAATGCGATCAAACATTTCCAAAAATATAAATATTTTGCGAATATAAAATGTTCTAGGGCCAGAAAAACTACAAAATGGGAAGATTCCTTAATTGTACGACAAGCATTGAATGATCCTTTCGCGACTTCAATTCAAATAAGGCCGCAATGCAACAGGATTCTGGTGTGAATCTGAAAAGTAGTACTATTAGACAACGACTTTTGGAAAACAAGCTCCGGGGATGCTAAAGTTTGAAAAACCCGAAAGTGCCGCATGCCAACCAAACAAATCGATACGAGTTCCTCAGGAGCCATTTTAACACTTTGCCATCCATTTGGAATTCTGTGATCCTGAATGACGAATCGAAGTTCACTTTTGTGGACCTGATGGCAGAACTTATGTACGACGTTCTCTCTACAAAGAGTTGGACCGAAGGAACACCAGAAAGACGGTGAAGTTCGGTGGCGGCAGTGTTATAGTCTGGTGATGTTTTAGCATACGCAGAGTCGGGCCCCATTGTCCAAATAAATGGCAAGTAAATGGTTTAGCTTATCACAATTTATTGTCGGAACACCCCGTACCATAACTGGATAACTTGCCATTATCTGTTTATTCAAAAGCAGTTAACCAATAAGACAACGCGTCTTGCCATCGACTTATGGTAAAACGGTGGTTCGAAGATCAGGCTATGCAATTCATGGACAAAGCCTAGACTTAAATCCACTCCAAGACTTATTGGCAATTATTTAAAAAAAAGAGCTATGGCATTGAAATCGAAGACTGTACAACAATTATGGACCGTTATCGAGCAGGGATGGCAGAACATTCCGCAGGATACGTGGGAGATCTCGTATACTCTATGCAAAGGCCGTAATTTTCCAAAAAGGATATCCAACTAAATATTCAGTCAACTTATGTTCCAAAATTTTTAAAATTAATCAAATATTTATCTCTTCTTCTTTTAAGTACGTTTACAGTTTGATGAAGCTTTTCTTTTACTTTTTTACTTAAACGACATATTGTAGTGTAAACTTTGAATGTTTCTTACACTCATAAGATTTTTAATTTTAGAAATGAAGTTTAGGTATAAATAAATGAATTTGTGATCTGTATATATTTCATTTAATACCCCTTAAACTTGCGCATCAGGGTTTGCTGATAAGTGTGCCACTCCTGTATATGTTATGTAAGGTATATTCGATTACATACGAGTATTTGGCGTAATTTGGTTTAGAGGCACAACTAATTTACACTATAAAGACTTTTCTTTAAACAAATTTTTTTTGGTGAATTATGGTCACTGAAAATGAAAATAAGTATACTTTATTTTTATTTGCTGTATTATTCGGTCTCTATATTTCATGGCCCTGTAGATATTAAAAATTAACAGATTTTCTGGATTTAAAAGATGAAAAAGGACTATAATTGATAATTTTAAATTAAAAAACCCACAAAAATTAATTGTGTTATATGAAAAATGTGCAATTTCATTAAATATTTGACTAATCTTTTTATATCTGGGAACCCCTAATTTGGACCACCTCCCACTAATGGATAATCAACAACCTCCTAGTATTATAAATATGAATATTTGTTGTGTGTGTGAGTGAATGTGTGAGTATGTTATTACTGTTTCAGACCCAAAGGATTGACCGGAATTGTAAAAATTCAACCTATGCTAGCTTTTACGAAAGAGGAAATAAATAATTTCATCAAAGGTAGTTACTTTTAATTCATTTTCAGTTTACGTTTTTAGTTTTTTATCTTCTAAAAAAAAAAATGATCCCCTTTTTATAATTTCAGATTACAGCAGTGCAAACTGAATATTTTGTTATTAAAAACTACGCGGTCTGCCATTCCGGGTTTGTGAAGCCTATTTTATTGTTAGAAATGCACAACGTAACTGGTGTGCCATTTCGAAGTCTCATTATCACCGTTTAGTGTTTAAAAGCACCTAATATACTTATTCAGGTAGTTATATAAATCAAGACAGTATTTCGGTGGTAAAGAAGTCTCCAAAATTATAATCTAGGGCATGGGGAAGGTTTGTGTTAGTATGACAAACAACTTGTCTTTCGTAGCTAGTTTTTATACCGGAGGGCACTGGGGGTGCCCGGTAATTTAATTGGAGGGAGAAATACCTACATTCATATTAATTTAAATCAATAAACGTCGTTTAAGATTTCAAAATTTTGTTATACTAGCTTTGATGCGCCAATAAAAACATATTTTTTGAGATATGGAACACTGCTTTTGTGCTTAAAATATACTTTAACCCACGCTCTTGAGGAAATGTGTACATATACTATATCAAATATCAAATATTTTCGACAAATAGCTGCGAACAAATGGTGAACAGAAGTTTCGTCTTAAATACATAAAGGATCTCTATTCCAAATATTGCGCGTCTGCATCAAATAGTTGTGGAGTTACAAGGAATTTGGCTTTTTTATTGTATAGAGCATGGCACCGCCCATTTTTCCAAAACGATACACAGTTTGATCTATAAGACAAATGTATGTACATAGGTACATATATACCTAAATATCACTCATCTGCACCGAATAGTTGCGAATACAAGACGAATTCAAATTTTCTCTTTCATGGGGGCGTGGCACCGCCCACTTTTCGACATTTATATATACATACCTTATGTTCGGCCCACAGACTACATTCACCTATACGACTATAAAGAACTCACATTAATTTTTATATATAAGCTTAACTTTGAAATAAAAACCTCCATCGGGTATTTAAGGTTCGGTTGAATCCGAACTTAGACTCTTCCTTATTTTGTAGGTAGCAATTATATTCAAAAATGTATTCTTACCAAAAGATAGTCTAAAGCTTTGCTCACAACTAAGTATTTAATTTTGCACACTTTCTTTAATTTTAACAGGATTTTTTTTTTAAATTAAGTTTATGAACTGCTTCAAAAAAGTTTTTTGTTAATCTTTATACATTGTGTGAGATATTCCGAATTCAGTTGGATTATTAATTAATTAATATTTGTATTGAATTTTTCAAAGAGTTGACAACCCCTCGTAATTTTTGAATGCTTTATTCATCTTATAGTTTTTATTGCTTTCTTAAACCTTTTTCGCTTGACACCAGTGCTGAGAAGTTTCAGAAGCCTTGCTAATTAAATTAAATCAACGTTCAAAAAAAGAGGGCAACCCTCTTCAAAACTATTTTCGCATCCCCACACTGAGGTAACTGAACTCAGTGACAAGGTGGAAACTGATTTCCCGAATTATAAGAATACAAAGAAAATAAAGTCAGAGTAGCGAAGTCTATACGCTTTCGAAAATTTCTTAAATAACGTACTATTAAAGAAAAAAATAACGATAGCTAAAACGGCTTAACAGCGCCTCAACTTAAGGATATACATAGCTCAAGTGAAATATATTTTTTTAAAATGATTTTCCCATGTTAAGGTCAAGTCTGATAAGTCACACCAAGTGCTTTCATTAATTTTCATTATTTTATTTTTATTTACCAATCTTCATTAGTTTTATAATTTATATTTTTACCCGCCGCCGCACACTGAACACTATTCTTATATAAGCCTACCAAGGGCTATTTCGATGATCTAACGATCTTTACATAGGCGAGCCCAGTTAAAAATGTAGATTACTGATCGATTGGGAATTGTACGTACCTTAGCCTATCTTAGCGCCAGGCTGTAGCGTGTGTTTATGTATGCATATACTATGTACGTATATACAATAAGTACGTAAAGACATATGTATGTACATATGTATGTATGTATGTACATATGTAAAGTATGTATTTCTTGTTGCCAGGCGAAAGGTGCTTTCTTTGCCACCTTGTTGCGGCTTTCCGGAGCTGCGTATACTGCTATTATATCAATTGCCCGTAATAAAGATGTTGTAGTTGCAAGATTTGAGAAATTATGTAATATAATGTGAACTTCCTATCTCTGAACTTTTATTAACAGCTTGCAACAATTAGCTCAAACGTCCATACACTCCTCTACATACATATGTACATATGTTCGTATTTTTATACTAGTTTCGTACTCTATTAGCAGTTAATGCCCTGCATGAAATTGTGGTAACTTGAAAGTAACTTAAAACTGATTCGGATTCAACACTAAATACTAACATTCACCATAAGCTGTTTATTATAACTACTTTTCTATGACAAGGGTCCGCAAAATTGTCAGCGGTGCCTTCTTCTGCATTACTTGACACCTGAGTGTTAATTAACTTTTTGTAGTCAAAAAATAAGTACTGATGGTTACTTTTACTTTTACGTTACTTAGCAATCGAATTTATCAATTTATTCAAAATCGGTACTTCGAAATCTTACTAAAATTACGCCCAATTCCCATATAGCAGTAAATTTTAGAAATTTGAAATATTTCAATAAATTATAATTCCAATTTACTTCTAGTTAATCCTTATAATAATCTCTTAAGATTAAATACGATTTTTTTTTTAGATAACTGGGAAATGGGTGTGAAACAAAGGTGTATCTCCGTAACTACTTTATCGATTTATCCCAAACTTGATTAAATCATTACGTTAAATGTTTGATTGCAGAAGTAAATGAATAAAAATATTGAGTAAAAGCTTAAACAAATTAACTTTATTATTATAGCAGTAGATATTTCCAAATGCAGAATCTTAGTTAAAATTAAAAGTTTTTCAATGCTGAAATCTATAATTAAACTTTTTGTGCCTGGGTACACTACCACAAAATGAAGAAACGAAAAATAATTACACTTTTCATTTTCTATGTAATTCTGAGATGTTATGCAAAACCCAGATCCACAATCATCTTAAACTATTGCAAATATTTATAAATAAATCTTTAATAAATATGTGTTTGGCAATAATATCAATAATACGTATCTTCTCATTTTCCTAACCTATGAGACCCCAGTTGACATTTTTTTTAATTTGTTGCACTGGATAATTATTATTAAAATACTTGTATAATACAATCCTTACAGAAGATTGGATGACCTTTTTAAAACTCAACTATCAAATAATTACACTGTGCTATAGTGGAAATACACTTTACAAGTTACCTAGTAAAAGTCGTAGATCTGGTCGACTGATCCCCAAAAATGTGCTTGATAATTTCCAAACACCCTCAAATTCTCAACTTATTCTTCAAAACCCAATTTGGCACGACCTTGTCTACAAAACAAACTTTCTTTCTTTTCATTTTTTAGTTATCTCAGGTCAAAAGAAATATATTGGCACTTTTTAGATCAAAAATTACTTTCGCGAAAACAGTTTGAATCTGTGAAAGAAAATTTGCAATCAATCTGAAATTTACAAAAATTTTTTTTTAAATTTTCCACTTTGGTAGCTCCGTTATCTACAACTTTACAGGAAATCCTTCATATTTAAGTCATTTTCTGCCAAGAACGTTCTATTCTGAGAAAAATAAGGTATCATTGTTCAGAGATAACTGAAGGGTTATGAAATTATGACATTCACTTCAAAGAGGGAAAATAAAAGAATCGAAACTGCAATGGCAACTCTCGGTTTCGGTTAAAACTATGGAATATAGACAGACCCTTGGTACAATAATACAGGTAGCCGCATTAGGAAAATTTCAACCCTGCTTGTATTTTGTTGTTGTTTGAAAAACCTAAAGTGTCTAAACAGAAATGTTAAACTTTGTGAGTGTAAATACAGTTTGACAATTCAAAAATCTACGCCATAGCAAGAAACGTGAGTAAAAACAATTAAATATTAAATTTATAAACTTTTAAATGCACATTTCTATGTCGTGTATTGGAATTTAGGTATAGAATCTAAGTAAGAACATAACTAACTAATAATTGTTTCATTGTTTTGTAGTTATGGAAGCGTTTTAGAGAAGGAAAAACAACTGTCGCCACCAAAGAATTGCTACAAATTAGATTGGGATTAGTAAGTATGCCAGAAAGATACATTTGCGTAAAGCAGTCACTAATTAAAACAATTTGGATTACTCATTCAGAATGGCGTTATATTAAGAATAAGAATGGAACGCGATCGTGAAGCAATCATTGGTAAGTGGGTGACTGCTTTACTATAACTTATGTGAGGTTTTGTGCTCTAATAAGTAGATACAAGTACATCAGGAGCGGCATAGATCGAACGGACTACCTACCGTATATATATAACATATTATTTTATATGTTGTATGTATACATACATACGGTGCTTATACATATTATATAAATACTGAGGAACACACGCGGAATGAATTTATAGACAAAGATGCTGAAAAGAAGATTCATAAAACTTCCGCAATTTAATTTATACACATTTTTTTAGCTGTTTTCTACTAAAAACGAAATCGTTTCCTTTCTTTCAGGCAGCATCAAAGAAGCGTGTACATATTCTTATAAAACTGATGAACCCAAATATAGATGGCTTTGGCGAAAGTCGTGACTTAAAAGCATGGCTATAAAGGTCTTTAAGTGAGTTATAGGTTGTGTTTATTTTATGTAACCGTTGCCTATTTTAATATGTAGTATGATAATTCAAATATTTATTGTAACAAATAATGTCATATTAACTTGTACTGATATTCTTATTTAAAATAAAAATTTAACAAAAATAATTCACAGCACAAGTCACTTGTAAACAAATTTGTTTGTTTTGATAAAATGTAAACAAGGTTTGACAATTCAGATTAAAAGTAAACAGAAAAAAAATCCAAATTGCAACCCTGAAGCGGCTACCTGTTAATTGTACCAAGGACAGACCTATAAACGATTGCATAAAATCCTTAAAACATTATTCAATAAATTGTTAGGTGTTTCAGTGGTTAGGGACCAACAGTAATTTGCTAGTATTTTTATCCGATTTTTTCCTTGATAGCTTTATATTGGCACAATCTCTTAATGAAAGTGCTCGCCTTGATCATCACTAAACTTACCAAGACTTTCAGGAAAATTATCCAAATGATATTGGTATATACATATATATATATATATATAAATGGGCACCCCATTATTTTATATGCTGCAAGAAATTCTTCCACTTTAATAACGTAATCAGGACTCCGCTTATTTCCCAAACAATTCGTGTAGATCTACGACCTAGGGGTCACTTGAAAAGTTCGTGTTTCGTTTTTAAGCACCGTGTTATTATTCGGGGTCTCTGGTTTTTACTATAAAACTAATAATCAAAAGCATAGCATTAGCTACCTCTGAGTCATAAATACTCGATGAAAATTCCCCAGCATTACTTTACACCTACTGCTAAGGTAGTTTTTTATAGTTAATTACGAATGAGTTATTTTTCGGAATTCCGTAAAACAAGCTAACTATGTTTTGGCAGTTGATAATTTTTTTCCTGCATGGTGTTTTTATGTTACGAACAAACATTCCCCTCACTGCATATGCACATATGAAAGTAATATATTTAAGTTATTGAATTACAACATTAACGGATTAAATGTAGGTAAAAATAAAAAAATTATATTGATGATGGCCTACTGTGCTATTGGGCGATGTTGGGCTGGCTTAAGGTACTTGAAAGAAGTTACGTCTCTTTTATTTCATTTTATTTTTTAAAGCAAATATGCGCGTGTAATACCGTTGATTATAATTGGTATTCATGTATGTAAATCTGTGAAAGTAAACCTACTAATAATATATAAGTGTGAAAGTTTGTGAATGGTCTGATGCATTTATCTACAATTTGACACGAAAAATTGTGGCCGCCTGTTTCAATTGGCAATTGATTTAAGTAATGAAGTAGTTAAAACTGGCATGCCTGAGCGTCATATTAAAGAGGCTTAAGGAAGTTTAATTTCAAAATTAAAATGTGTTGCCACCGGTTTGAAAAATTAAATTCTATTAAATTCCTGTTAAAATGTAACTCAAAAATCTCATCGAAAAGTGTTGCCACTTGTTTAGAAAATAAAATATACGTATTCACATGAAATTGTTCTGAGTGTGCAGAATAGAGCTGCCATATATTTGAAATAAAATTCCAAACAACATATAAAAAGTCAGAAATTAAAAATATATGAATACTATATTCCTGTCGCGTGCATGAAATAGTGAAAGCTTAAAGTGATTAATATCGAATTTTGACTATAAGCATTTCATATAAACTAAATACATATTTTTTTAGGTATCGTATTATTTAAGCATGTGTAATATGAAAGGTTGCGTTGTTTTTCCAGAATTCTATAATTTTTGAAATTGTGCTAACTGAGTCTCCCACGCTTTTCAATTCGAATGTACTTAACGATACCCTCCATAATTCGAGAGCAACGCAGATCTTCCTCTGAGTGGAGAGATTTTGCTGTACCGCTGATTCCAAAAGAATCGAAATCAAAGTTATGAATAATACATGAGTGGATTTAAACGGACGTTATTGTTGCGCCGGCATATGTGGTTAGGTTGGGTTAGGTTTACAGTGGGTGCTCCTTAAAGCTCAATTAGATCCTCGGGGATCCATTGAGATAGTACAGTGAATTCAACAGAAAGGTAACTTCTTAATTGTAATCTACAAAGTGCCGCGTGCCACATTATCTTGACGGAGAAGTAAATAAGGTCTCCTCATCGATGGAAATGTCTGGAGGAGAAAGGCTTGACTTAACTTGGCGCCAGTTAGCAAGGCAAAGGAACAGAAGGCAAGCTATGTGTGTTGAAATCCACCAAAATCATCTAGGTGGTTACACCCCCCAATTAAGAAGAAGAAGAAGGGTGTAGCTCAGCGCGCTGGGTCAGCTAGCATGTATGAGTATGTCCGCTACAGCAATGCATATTTTTTTATTGATATAAATACATGAGATTAAATCACATTTATTTCAGTTCATCACATAAACATAAATACATATTTTTATGCGAATAACAATAGAAAAAACTTAAATTTTGAATGGTCGACATTTATTAATAAATTTATTATTTGTATATTGGGCCCGTTCTATTGTAACTGACTGGCAAAAAAACGCTCCTACTCGGATAAAATTTCCTTTAGCAACCCTGTTAGCATCTTTAAAGAAACACGAGATTTATTTCGTGCTATTTAAGAACGGAAATTAGCTGTGATGCCAAATTTCTTGTTGATTTAGTTATATATTTAAAAAATACTGTGCAAATAAAAACGAATTAGGTCTTAAGCTAAAATTTCCCATGTCCTTTCTTCCGGCTCATTCACAATAGCGCAGTTTTTTCACTTCCCAACACTACATCTCAGGTCGGATATCTTTTTATCGAGTTGGCTCAACTCGCATATTTTTCCGAGTTAGTGTTGTTGTTTTACATGCTATTTCTTATCCTACCTGGTGTTCTTTTGCAACTAGGCTACAAAGAAACGGGCCCATTATAATGTAAAAAATAACAACCGATTTCGTATATATGTAGATGTAAAGCCCAACCTGCAGCACTAAATATTTGTCAACAGAGAAGCAGATATGTAGATATTTAAAAGAATTTTTTGGACCGAAAATATAGGTTTAAAAAAGTATTCAGAAATGTTCTTACCAGCAGATGTGCATTAATAAAAGCGTCCAATTCGTTATATAATGAATAATTTCTTTCTGTACTGTTACTGCAAATCATACGCTATCAATTTCGTCTGAAAAGTTTATTTGGTTTTTTCCAAAAAGAAACTTAGTAAAATTTTATACATTTTTTATGGTAATAAAAATTGATAAATGTTCGGCCAAAGTACGTACTTTTTTCCGAAGCAGAACCGAATCCGAAACGAACTTTATTGGCCGAACTTGGCCGAAGCCGAAGTTCTCTAGCAACAACTTTAAAAAAGTAGGAGTAGAATATATGAAATATTTAGCTTTTGAAAATGAACAACATTTCTTAGACAACAAAGCTATAACTCTGGTTGGTGTGCTCAAGTCCGATGGCGAGATGTGGTGATCACCGATATAGCACCTACATATATCATCTACCATTGTTATTTTTTCAATAACAATGCTTGTTAATAATTTAGACGGATAGAAATAAATCATATCTTTGTGCGCATACGAGTACAATTGAAGATCAGCTTCAATCATTTAAATTTAATGGTTTTTATAATTTACGAAATTAGAGTGCACTTATACATACATACATATATTTTGCCACCAACTGAGGCAGTCTTCTGCAAGTTTTCTTACTTCTTTAGTTTACCTCTTCAAGTTAGATTTATTTATGTTACTTTCTGCATAATATTTGATTGGTTTGTTTTTGCAAGTAGGAAACCATACTCCGTGACACGCTTCAGTTAACTCGCTTTGAATGCCAACCCTCATACGTGTTTATTCCTTTTCGTGCAAGTAAGGCGTAATTTAGCGTCTGTTAAGACACCTCAGAAAATACCAATTTAATTTTGGGAAAATAATATATTTTATGTTTCCTATTACATGTATGTATGTATATGTAATTCAAATGCAATGCCAAATGTACAAATATATGTACATGCGTATGCCTATATTCATACATACGTGAATGGTTGTTTATTCCCCTCAATTATATTACTTTTGTGGCTAGGAAGATGCAAGTTTTTCATTGCGTGCAGCGATTTAAGTAATTATTAAAATATTAAAGCTTTTATATTTTAAAATATCTTGAAGTTCCCCCCTTAAAAAATTCGAAATTTGCCATTGGAATGAATTAAAATAAAGTATTGTAGTTTGTGGAGAGGTGTTAAGCCATATTGATCAACGAAATCTAGCCAAATAAGTTTGCAATGCTTTTGAGTTCGCAAAGGGTTGATTTACTGTCGCTTATTTTCCTTAAGGTGAGTTAAAAAAAAAACATGAGGTTCCAGGCTCATTTTTGCAAAAAATGGCAAGAGTATGAAGTTTCAAGAACATCTCTGTTATATTCATGTACCACCGGAAATGTGAACTGAAAAGGCAATGGCTTCATACTAGATTTCTTCCAAAGTATGTATCTATCTAAAATATCATTGCCATTAAATACTTATTTCAAATATGAGTCAATTCGGAATTATTTTGATTTCTTGATCTCTATAACAGCGCTATCTGCCGGGTATGTAACTGTTTTTTATCATTCAGCTGAAATCAGCAATCCGCACATTTAAAATTGCATTAAAATAGTTTGAGCGGTTTCGCAAATTAGCGTGTGCAACGATAGTGAGAGTTTATTTCTGTATTTTAAAACTTCGGCTATAGAGTCTCTAATTTGTTTGTATAAGTGTAGTATAAGTGAACATTATACATACATATATTGTCAATTTCATCTAATTCGGAATATTTATAAAACCAACTCTAATCGCATACCCAGCTTAATTTTCTAATATCATTAATATCGGATCATAAATACGGATTTCCTGAATAACGCAATTTTAGCGCCATCTAGCGTAAAAGTCGCACCCCCAATAAGTCTCTGCAGCTTCATCGAAACCGGATTAAACATTGAGATATTCTGAATACCTCACATTTAGCACCACCTCTTGCATTCATTTCGCATAAAAGAATTTTTTGTTGCACAAACAGCATCCTTTTTAATATCATCGAAACCGAATCATAGATACAGATTTTTTGTATAACACGACCCTAGCGCCAAGTATCTAACTTCACTAAAATATATAATAAATACGAATTCTATGAATATCTCGATTTATGTGCCACCTAACGGATTAAAATAGAGTATATGTATTTGTCATGGGTCTAATTTGGTTGAAATCTCTCCATAGCTTTTGAGCCAGGTTGTCACAAAGAAATTGTCTATATTTCCATATATGCATAGATAATTATTTATAAACTCAACATAAATAAAAACTCTACAGAGTTTCATGGAAACAACTAGAAACCATTTTACACATTTTTCTTTAATCCTCGTCTTTCTCTCCTCAACCAATTTCTGTGAATTTGTTGTAAAAATATATGAGCTTAATGCCATACATGGCGTTTTCCAACCCCATCCTACATACATATAAAATTTGAGAAAATTATCTTTAAGTTAATGAAATATCACTTTTTTGACTTTTGTTTATTGACTTCAAATGCCAAGTGTGTACCAAATTTGATATATATTTTATCTATTCTGCATGTTACCGAATATCTTGTTACCGGAAAATTTTATTACCGAAATTTGTACCCACTTCTAATAACCGCAATTCTACCGCAAATGGTAACGCAATCAACAGTTGGTCGTACAATAATGCCAAATAATAGATCTGTTTTCGTATTCACTATCTTGTAAAAACCAGCATCGAACCAGTAATAATTTTACTAGATAAATTTCTACTAGCATGAATTTGCCAAGTAAGATAATCAGCTGATTGAAAGTATTCAGTTGATCACAAGTGGAAAACAACTAGTAAAAATGTTAATTATTTCCATAAAAAAGGGCGAAAATTGGAAAACGTGCTTAAATATTTAAATATACAACAAAAAAGGAAAAACTTGCAACTCTTACTGGTTTTGCGTTTTCTTACATTCTTGCAAGTTTCTTTCATTGAGAGCAAATTTTGCTTATGCTCTGAAATTTAGTTACTGGCAAGTTACTGGATAGTTTTTTTTTACTGGAGAATACGACAACATAACTGTAAATAAACTTGAACTTGTATTATTAAAACATTTTTTTTATTATTACCACCCAATATGATGGTAACGAAATTCACCGGTTATAAGTTTGCACAGAAAATAAAAGGGGTGTAAATTTTGCCAGAGCATTTTGTTATCGATAACGAAAGTTTTTGTTACCAAAAAAAAACAAAAACATTTCTCGCTTATTCATTTTTCAAACACAATCCTTTGTGTAAAATTTAAGCAAACTATCTTTTATCTTTTTTTGTATAGTTACTAATACATCGAATTCTTTTGATTTAAAAAAACACCGTTATATTTACCCAACTTACATATATGTAGGTACATACATACGAGTATTTACATAGTTACCATTGAATCCGATAGGTATGGGCAAGCGCACCAAAGCGATATCATCTTTAAGTCGACGAGGATTCCACGTTGGGTATATAATGAAGCTATCACTTTTTACCATAATCCGAACTTGACCCGATTCATTGGCATTTTTGATCTCATGCGCACCGAGGAAGACTAAAGCACGTTTGGCCCTAAAATGAATTACAATATTATTACTTATTTTCTTTACTTAAATATAAAAGTACACATATACATATCTACATATGTATGTGCATATCTACAGGCATATGTACATACAGGCATTTCCTTTGTTACGCATGTTGGTTCAAAGTCTTTACCAATCAAATAGTGGTGCGTGACGTGAAGAGAAATTAAGGAAGCTTATATACATACATACATATTTAAATACAATATTATTTCCTTTATATTCACATTGGTATAATTGAACAATCGTGTTTCGTTTATTCATATACCAGCAATATTTCATTATTTTAGAGAGTACTTAGTACATTATTTTACGATGTTATCATTTGGATTTTTTTTTCTAAATAAATGGCGGGGGTTTTTCCTTATTCCTTAAACAATTCTTGGAATCTCTCAGCATTACTTTTAAGAACATGTAATCTTGCCTAGAGCCTTCGATTTCCCGAAATTATTCGAGATGCAATTTCTCGCGCAATATTCTACGCATTTTGTTACTTTGCCCTTGTGCGCGCTGTTGTGTAGTATGCTATGTTCCAAATAATCGTTCAGTCAATACAATATACATATATAGGGTGATTATTTAGCTATTTTCTCTTTGGCAACACTGGCTTTGACAGCTCACGCACGTTTCATGTCTTGTGTCATTGTCAAACAAGTTCATTACTGTGAATGGTAAGCGCTACCGTGCGATGATAACAAACTTTTTTTTTGCCCAAAATGGAAGATCTTGACCTGCATGACATGTGGTTTCAACAAGACGGTGACACTTGCCACACAGCACGCGAAATAATGGACCTATTGAGAGGCGAGTTTCATGTACAGTTTATTTCACGTTTGCGATCTGTTAATTGGCTGTCTAGACAATGCAATTTAACGCCTGAAAACTATTTTTGTGGGGCTATGCTAAGGCTCCTGTCTATAGCGACCATCCTGATTCGATTGACGCACTGGCAGCCAAGCATTTATTCGGGGGATATTGGCCGAAATGTTGGAAAGAGTATGCCAACATTTGCATAAAATAATATTCAAACATTAAATGATATCGACCGTACTATCGATTCAAATAAAGGTTTCATGAATTTTTTTGTATTTTATGTGTTTTTATTTAAAATTTCATATAGCTCTTAAAAAATCACCCCTTATAACGAACACATTATAGTTGGCATTTGTCAACCCAAATATATACGCAGTACTACTCTCGATAAATACTCGGCATTTCTCGCTAGAACGGCAATACTCGTGTTTGTATCGAGAACTCAGTTTCTCGGTTTCTCGATTTCTCGCGTATCGAAATACTCAAGGATCTACGTGCAAAAATCGAGAGCCCTTGTTCTGACGAAACTTATCAAAAATTTAGAAATATTCTAAATAAAAGTGGATATATCTTGAAGAGTATTCATTTTTATTACAAATGTTTGAAGCAGTTTTGAAATTAAGACGATCTGAGACGATTCCATTATACTTTACTGAGATTAATTAATTATAAATATCCGCACATATTTTATTTTGATGTCACATCTGGAAGCCGAGATATACTTATGACTTTTTTTGCTTTACGTAGATTCGATTGTTTAAATATGAACAGTCAAAAATCAAAAACTAATTTACCTATATTCGTATTTTGTCTTTACTCTGTTTACGCCAAAATATAAAAAAAAACAATTATACTTTTTTTTGGAGAATAAATTTTCTTTTTTGGTAGAATTCTGCTAAGGCTTATAATAAAACAGCTGTGTGGGGTTAATGTATGAGAAAGAATGTGATTAATTCAAGTAAGGGGACGATATGACGCACAATGGGATTGCAACGGCTAAAAATAAAAAGCGCACAAGTTAGATACAAAAACTAACCGTAACCGATTGTGTAAAGTGTGCGCGTTTCATTCGGTGGATCCCGGGTTCAAATCCTGGCCGGGGCAAGTAATATCAAAAATTATAGAAACAGTTTTTTCTAATAGCGGTCGCCCCTCGGCAGGTAATGGCGAACTTCCGAGAGAATTTCTGCCTTGAAACAACTTTTCACAAAAAACATTCGCCATTCGGAGTCGGCGTAAAAAAAGTGGCTCAGAAATCGGCTTGAGTTAAAAAACGCTTAAAATAGAAAATATAACAATTATTATTATCTCAAACATTATAAAACTGCCTTTTGTTTCGAAGAAAAAATGTTGCTACAGTTTTGGTATAACGGAATCTTTAAAAATGCGATATATTTTTAAATATTAAAATATTTTTCAAATTTAATGAACGCGAAGAATTTGGAAAAAAAATGTAGTAACAAGCGTGACATCATCGCTTTAGGGCAAATAGGTACAAATATCGCTGAAACTGCTGCATCAAATTCTATTAAATTTAGTTCACACTATTTCAACTTATTACGCACGATTTCGAAAAGTATAGAATTGGGAGGGGAATGGGGCATCACGCGCATCTCTCATAAAATGGTTATTAAGATTTAATATTTTATTAACTCATGTAGCAAAGTCGTTCCAAATGGATAAGAAGAATATCACTGATGAGAAATGTGTAAAAATAAAAAATGTTTGAAGTTAAAGGCATAATAGTTCGTTTTTGTTAATCTTATACATAATAATCTCGTGTCACGGTGTTTGTGGTCAAACTCCTCCGAAACAGTGCGACCGGTTTTTCTGAAATTTTGTATGTATGTATGTATATTTGGTGGGTATGACAAAAGATCATAAAGCATATCCAATGCTTGGGAGAGGGTTGTCACTTGTTTAAAAAGTCGCATTGAAATATATTATGCACAAGTTATATGAATTATTACAACATGTGAGTCAAATTTTGCAATCAGAATTTTAGCTAACTTTCTAAGAGAAAGTCTAATTTTATGAAAATTATAGACAAGTTACATAAAATAATATAATATCGGTTTCAAACGGCTAATTTTACTGAGGAGAAGATTTATAGCTAGCTATATTTTAAAGAGGGATCTCACTTGCTTGAGACGCCGAATTTAATTAAATTATGCACAAGTTATGTGAAATGGCAAAATATGGGTTGTTTCTCTAGGTATATTTTGAAGAGGGTCGGCATATATTTTCAAAGTCTAATTTAATTAATACACAAGGATATAAAATGTTCAAATATGAGTGGCAAACTGTTCGTCTCGGCGAGGTTTAGGTGCATACCAATATTTGTGTAAGGCTTGCCCCCTGATCTATGGAAGTGATAGAAACCGAAATGCGTTTTCAGGTTACATATGCAAAGGTCTATTAATAAATAAATATAGGTAAGATAACTTCTGTCGGAATTTTTGTATTTGATTAAACAAAAGTCGTTCACAAACAATTGGTGATTTTTTCATAATATTCCAAATATTTCTCATGATAAAGGTTGTTCATTAATTTTCTATAATCACACAGTTTGTTCTTTAACAAAAAGCATATAAATGAAAATTTAATATTTAAAAAAAAAAATCAGCAACTTTTCAAACTTTAAATCATAGATGTTAGACAACTTTTGGATATACAGTAGAGCTTTTGAGTTTTGCTCGGACGGAAACCGAATTTGCTATACAATCTCCGGTATCACCGTTCTCACAAGAAATGCCAACCATGTATTGGCTGAACGATCAACAACACGCAGAAGTGTAGAGTAACTTAATGCGTACAATTCTGCGCCTGCACGGTACAATTCAATTGAGTATCGATAACCTCGGGAGCCTTACGAAATTCTCGAATCACGAGAAGCTCGCGAGAAAGCGATCCTTGCGAGAAATTTCTTTTCGAGTAAAAATCGGACGCTCTAGTATTCTGATATTTATATTTGTTAGCTCATTTAATGTTAGCATCCAGAAGAGTTTTATCTATAAGGCAAAAATTTCAAAACAAAATTATCTTTAAAAATGTATGACTTTTTCTTCATATCTGTACTGTACTATCAAGAAACAGAATTATGCCCCAAACTTTTATCCAGAGTTTCAATACGCATAAATAATTTTGTCGTTATATTATTTCCTATGTATATACATGCATGTATTTTATAAAAGTAAATTCTTTCCTATAAAAAATTTTGTTTGATATTTCTTTTTAAATAAAAATTAAATAATGATTAACAACCATTTTAATAAACAATTCAATTTATTAATTAAAAGAACCCCTATTATTTAAATTTATAATACTAAAATACCCCTATTATTTTAATTTAGTTAATTTATAAAATTAATTTTATATTTTCCATACATATTTATATTAAAATAATTTTTTCATTTCCATTATTCAATTTTATTACATTTAAAAAAATGGTTTTGTTTTAAATTTTATTAAAGTTAATATTCTATAAAATTTATAAAAATTAATTTAATATTATGGAAATAATTAAAGTTTAAGTTAATTATTTAATAAATAAATATTAACTTAATAAATAAGTATTAATTTAAGAATTTTTTTTATTATAATATAAAAAAGTGGTTTTATTATTGCTACTATTAATTAAATATAAAGTTTTAATAAAAATAAGTTTAAAAAATTAATCGAATGTTATAAATAACTTATCTTAAATATAATAAAGTTTGCCTGCTCTGGAAAACCCGCTCTAGATTAATTTTTTGTATCATACAATGGGCACTCAGCGTACCGAAGAAGACTCCCCATGCCCAACGATCCCGATACAGGGTGGTGTACAGTATTTTCAATAGATTATTTATTTTAGTAATTATAGAAAGCATATAATTTAACACCTATAAAATAAAGGAAAAACCCCTATCTTTATTTGGAAAAAATTAACCAAGGAAAGACGGATAAAAAAGAAGTGGCCTTTAAACTGATGGACGAATTATAAAAATGTATTGTACTAGTATACACTTTATGTAGCTTTATTTATACGCACATAGCACACATAGCGATTGCAACAGATTTTCTTGTCGAAATGCCCATATGTAGAATTGTATGTATGTACATATGTACATAGATGGAAAATTGTTTTTGGTTTGTATCCCATTTGAATCTCGAAACATGAAATCACATCTGCTCTGCACAAAATTTTCCACTTAAGAACTAGTTTACTCTTTTTGAACTTAGGTATGACCAACAAAATCAGAAGAAATTTTATTCGCGTAGACAAATCTTTTAGGCTTAATTCGAATACTTGATGCGTTTTCAATACTTATACCTTGAAAACTGTTAAACTGTAGTTTTCTTAATGACTACACCTTTTATTGTCACTGAAAACAGTTCGATCTCAAATCGATAGATCCCACTGGGATGCATACAAGTCACACATATTGTACTTTAATATTTCATTATTTATGTAGTACATAACTTTACGTACATGTCCACACAATGCGCCGCCGTCAATGCAAATTTATCTGAGATTAACGCACCACCGCACCAGTATAGACCCTTTGGTCGTTGCAACAAAAAGCCGACTTGATATGGGAAACTATGTCGTCGCGCAACACTACCGCCAAATATGCGATCCATTGCTTGTGCGCCACCCGATGGCATATCGTCATCCACTGGATCCGCTTCCAATCGCAAAACCATGGGATCATTAGAATATCCATCAACCCGCTCGTTAGTCGATAGTAAATACATTGGCTTCACTTGGCGCCAGCTGGTAGCGGCATATGGCTCCACTAGACACATCAGCAATAATATTTGAAGCACTTTTGATGCTCGATTATATGGAACCATCACTGAATTATATAGAAATACTATTTATATATTCTTATATAATTTTCTAGCTGCGAGGCGAGAGGTGCCTTTCTCCACCTTGGTTTTTTTTTTTGCGTATGTTGTTATTGTATTAGTATTATTATTATAATTACTTTTACTGTAATTGTTTTAATTATAGCTATTTACACACTTCAATGTATTTAATTTAACTTTTGCGAAATAGTGTAACGTGGTGTGAACTTCCCTATCTACACTGTGAACTTTTATGAGCTGCTTGCAACACTTAGTTAACACTCGCTTACATATTCGCGTATGTATGTATAGTATGTATGAATATTTTTTATTTTGTTTACTCTTAGCTGCTAATATTTGTACTTTTCGAACAGGTACTGCGCACGCGCGCATTCAAACTGAACGCCGCTTGCTCGACGGCAGTTACTTTTATAAACTCTGTATCGAAATGTAGCTACTTAGATTAAAAATATTGTATTTATGTATGTAAATATGTACGCAAGTTATGGAATTACAACTTGATACGGATTCAAACAAAATTTTCCTCTATATTGTTCACATTGACTGCTAATATCGCCACACTCCGCATTTGTACTCTGCAAGCAAGCTACATATTTAGAGAGAGTAACTTTTCCATTTCATTTGCTCGACAAAATTGTACGATGAATGGATTAATGGTAACTTGCTGTGATATTGGGCTAGCATTAGGCGCTTGCTAAGAATTGCGTCACTGTGTCTGCGGTGGCAATTTTTACCACAAACTGCATCACACATACATAAATAGATTTGCAAGCCGACTGTTGCACCAGTGGCGGATTCACGGTCGCCCAATGCGGAGCGAATCCCCTAACAAAGTTATTGGTAACAAGTGAAATGGGGTATCTAATTTAATTGTTACAAAAAGATATGCCTTTATACATAAAAACACCAAGTGAAGTCCCAAGTATTATTGGTTAATTTTCACGTGAAAAAGATGTCCAACTTCATACCGTATATACCGCCAGCGGGTTCCTTCGCAAGCAAACTTCACCAATTGGGCTTTCAGCGCAAATCAAGTAATTCAATTCAGGCAAGATCGGACCATAGAGGAGATAGATGAATTGGTTTTTGTCATGTGGGGAGTCTTTACATGCAGTGCATATCTCAGGTCAGTTCTGGAGAATTAGTAGTTGAACCTTCTACCATAACGTAATCGTAACTGGACCAGATTAGTGCAGGTTTCTCGAGGCAGCTCTACCACTTTAATCGGTGGTGACTTTAACCCATAGGACTTAAGTTCGCGAAGGTGGCAATTTCATCCGATGAATTTCGGCTATAGCCTATCGGCCACCATTGCGGATGCCTTTTCAGCGGCCCCTTACGGTGGCATGCGAAGACGAACAGCTTGTTGATTATGATATTAAGCTCCTTCGCCGTGAGCATGCTGCCGTTGTGTTGCTGATGATATTCAGGCGACAATAGAAGACATCCCGTCGCTGTCCGGCAAACTTCGCCCACTATGTCTTACTTATCCGCAACGACCATATCGGTGCAGCATAGTTGAGAACCGGTCAAGAGCCTTGTATTATGGTAAAGACGTTCCTTTACCTTTGCCTGAATTAGATTTTTCTCAAGCGTCTGTAAGACTATATAACGGTTCTGTACTTTAGTGATGATTTAGTGAAACATCCAAGGCAGACTTCAGAGATCGTCGGGTGGTTGAGCCTTGTAAGTGAGATATCATCGGCTTGAAAGTTTTAATGCAGCCTGATCAATTTTTCAAATATGTAGATAGCCGCGAATTTGGTAGACAAAAGAATCAGGTTGCGAACAGCGAAGTAGCGAACAAGATCGGAGAGATAAGAGCTTCTATCGGAGCACAAGTTATCAACCATCAGTCAACTTTCAGTCGTTATTATCGAATAATTATGGGCTTATGAGATGATCAATACCTCTTCGAACAACTGAGACCAGACGAGACGTTGAATATTTCTCAGTCGGCTGTGGACGATTCGAGAGATAAAAGTACAAATTATAAACAACAGAAGTAAAATAACAATACCCTATGAGGTCTCTTGTTCACTCCTTCTTGCTTTTTACATGACTTCTCTGAAATATACCGATATTTGTAAAACAAACGTGACCCAACGGGACAAGCAATGTCGCTATACGTCTTACTAAGTTTGCATAGCTAATCAGGGAGCGCTTGGATAAGGTTTACCCCTTAGATTTGCGCCCATTCAATTGCTTTTCATATTTCTTATCTAGAAGCAGAATGGAGTAATTTAAGCTAAAAATGGAAATAATCCATGGAAGTAATATCACGCTCAATACATTTTTTGCCTGTTCAGTTGGTAATTTATTGTGCTTTTCAGCTACTATTCTTTTGTCTACGTTTAATAGAATAGGTATAATAATTTCCCATTAAAACCACAAAAAACATGGAAAACTGAAACAGAATTAGTTGATTTTCCGCACAAAAAGTTTTCTCACCCTCTCACTTCATTTTTTAATATCTCTAAACTCTTGTCTAAATACATACCATCCCTTTGGAACTGTTGCAATTAAAAATATATATTCTACCTCCCTTAAAGCTCATCTGCTTTTGAAATGGCAGCATTACCAACATGAATATAAAGAAGTTAGCCCTTTTGGCACTGCAATATCACTACCAACTACAACCACAGTGTGGATGAACAGATATTTTATTCGATTAAGACTAGGGCATACTCTACTTACACATGGACACTATCTCACGAAGACTCCACATCCAACCTGCAACTTTTGAAACACCGCTCACTTAAGAGTACATACGTCCCATCCTACTAGATTGCCCAGCTATTGGCGCCGCATGCACAAAATCATTCGATAACGCACACCCTATAAATATTCTATCCACTCCATCAGATTCAAACATCACCTTAATAGTAAACTTCATAAAAACGTTAAGCATCTTTCATCTAATATAATTTGACCTAATCCTCTATTTATTACGAGTATATCTTGACTAAGCCGATAGCCCTGGTAGCTAGTGAGATTATATTAATTTTGTAATTTTAATTATATAAATTAATAAAATAATAATAATAATAATAATTTTTTAATACACCCCTGCTATTTGTATGTATGTAGTTCATAATTATACTATATATTCAAACAAATTTACCATAAATAAATGTATACCATGATTATAAATATTTATCCGATTGTTAGTAACCAAGTCACTTGTACTATTTTAATTTGCTGGCTCATTGCCTGTTGCCGGCATTGCACCGCAATTACTTTGACTATTAAGTAATTGCAGCATCGTGTGACAAAAATGTAATCGATTACCATTGCAACAAGATTCAGGCTACCTATTAAAAACATACAAACATACAACTCGTACATTGTTGCCACATATGGAGTTTGCCGAAGCGAATTACAATGCTAAAAATGTTGCACATGAATTTAACAATGAATTGAAGCTACATATACGCACGAGGAAAACAAAGATGCATTGTTGCAAACTTCAAGGTTGGCCTCGGAGATATGAGATATGTACAATGGAAGCGAAGATATTTATACATATGTACATATAAGTATGCATGTTTGTGCAAACATAGTTTCGAAGATCAGCTTTATTTACACAATTTCTGGCATGTCTTATATCTCTGGGGGAATGCATATGTCTGCCTGGAAGGGTGTACTTAAATGCATAAGTGCCAAAAACTGCATTTTTCCACTAGCTAATTTCATTTTTAGTTTACGTACTTAGGTAGCTTGGATTTCGTTTTATTTATTTCAGTTACTTGCTGCATATCATTTACTTGTTTTTGTTTTTTGCAAGTAGGAAACCAGGCTCGTAATATGCTTCACTAAGCTCACTTTGAATGCCAGTCATCATATTTATGCCATTTCGTGGCACAGGCGTTATTTAGCGTTTGTTAAGACACTTCAACAAATGCCAATTTAACTTTGGGAAAATATTATTAGTTTTGTATACGTACAGACATATGTACATATGTACATATGTATGTATGTATATGCTTTGTTGTGTTTCCTATAATATGTATCCAACTTTATTTACGTGCACTTATAATATATGTTTTATGTGTGCAGACACGTAGATATATACATATGTACATACATATATGTAGATTCGTATCTAAACACATACATATGTACATATCTGCATGCTTATGTAGGTCTCCGCATAAATAATATTTATTAATAATATTTGTGGCTAGGAAAGTGCGAATTTCTTTGCGTGCAACATTTCAAATCAATGTAATCCCAATTTATAGGTTTGTGTGCTATTTTAAAAGAGGTTGAAAACATATTGAACCAGCTACAGTGCTGTGCAATGATTTAAAATCCATTCCATATTCGTAAAATACTTTCAGCATAACCATTTTTTTGATTATCTGTCTAAACCTAAGAAATCATATATTGGTCTTATGAAAAGTCAACGCGGTTTTTGGGTAAAATAGAAAATAAGTCTTTATTGATGAAGATCAATTTCAATCAAGTTTTATTCCATTGGTGCTGAATTTCTGTAATTTACCGGCGAAAAATTTAGCCAATTGATTTTAGCGGCTCTTCGGTCGGTCAATTGTTTACCATTAGAGATTTTTTCAGTGGACAAAACAAATGGTAGTCAGTAGGTAATAGGCACTAAAATACGTTTTTTATTTGTTATTTTGAACTAAATATAAGTATAAAGAAGCTTCCAATGGTCTACACAATGGAGAAAGAATGCAAATGTTATGGTCTACTAAAGATGCTATAATAAATATTAAAAATAAAATATGTGCAGAATAGTACGAGCATTATTTGCATAAAATTCTAACTAAACGAAAATCTTATGAAAAATCTTCCTAACCATTTAATATCGGGTCTGGCAATAGGGACGGACAAAAGTTTTTTTTAAATAAAACAAAAACGGTTTGGGATATGAATTAAATTTTTTATTCCTGTGAAAGTACATTCGATGCCATTATGTATGGTACTCGATTTCTTTTGCATGGGCACCACGGTCACGCTTGCAGAAGTCCAGACGCTGAACCCAATTTTCGACGGTTTTCAAGCATAAATCGGCCGATACTGCTGCAATTTCACGTTCGATATTCGTACGAAGTTCATCAATCGTCGCTGGCTTGTAGGCATAAACCATAGACTTGACGTAGCCCCACAGGAAATGGTCTAACGGCGTCAAATCGCACGACCGAGGCGGCCTATTGACTGGGCCATTTCGGTAGTAAATTTTAATAATTTCGACTCGTTGTTGGATCGTATATCTTTCAATGATGAAATGGCAAACCTTAATGAAGAGAAAGGTCAAAAAAGCGGGAAACAATATGGCGTCGTTTGCTGTAACTATCGGTCTACTTTTGTAGCGTCCCTATTGAACACCCCTTTATATGTAAACCAAGGTTTCATAAAAATTCCAGTAGAAATTAAACAAATCATTTGTGTAAACGGGCTATTGAGGAAACATGTATACAAATAAAAAAGCCGCATTTAATGAATAAATGCAAGATTTCTCGCCTCAACTTTGCGCGCTTCATTCTGTGCGTCGCGGGTTCGAATCCTGTTCGGGGCAAGTAACATCAAAAATAATAGAATGCGGTCGCCCCTTGGCAGGCTATGGCAAACTATTATTATATTAATAATGGTGCGCGTCTTGATGTTGTACCACACGTTGAGCATATGATTTTCTATACTTTTTTAAAGTTACTTGCCCCGGCCAAGATTTGAACCATGACCCAGGTTATGATGAATATAATACAAAAGTAGCGCATTAAGAACGTCCGTTACTTCATGCCTGCCAGAATTCACAGGATCCGCGCCTTCGTTGATGAAATAACTTCAAATAAACGAACTTTCAACTAAAGTTTATACCCTCTTGTGTAATGAATTGCAGAATATAGAGATATGGCCAATGCGATTCTTATTCTCCACCACCATTGAAATGTTTATGCACGACCTCCAGATATTTGATAACATCAAAAAAGTCTCTAGATATATCGACGAAGACCAAAATGTACTCCAACGCATCTTCGTGAAGTCGCTAATCTCTCCACTTGATCCAATCTCATTTGGAAACGATAAATGGTGGAAACTGCGGATTCCTCGGTAGCCACCTCTTCAACAGTTAGGAAACCTTTCAGGAAACCACCTCAGCATCATTAGGATTTTTGATTATTTCTGATTTGTTTCTTCCATGTTGAGAATATGATTATTTTTTAATATTTTTATTGCTAACCGACTACTGATTAGGAGAAGAAAAAATAATTATTAAATGGATTAATAAAAAAAATTATTTCATCGGTAACCATTACAGTTTATAATCATTATTGAACAGTTACATATGATGTGAACTAAAACTGGATGCGTAAGAAACCCTATGTTTCTATTATTGTTATAAAAAAATTAGTATTTATGTACATACACAGTTATGGATGACATATTTGGAACTATCATAATTCATATATTTTATATTCTTCCTGAGTATACTTCAGTTTTTCTGCTGAAACAGGGTTTTCTAACGATGTGTCGCTGAGTTTCCACATTTCCCCAAGCACAGAAAGTTTCCGTGTTGCCAGTTAAAATAAAATATTAAGTGTAAGGACTTTAATCAAATAAAAATATAACCTAACAACTATCTCCCCCGTCGTTCGGAGTCGGCGTAAAACTGTAGGTATCCCAATTTGTGTTACAACATCAAGACGCACACAACAAATTGTAGGAGAAGTTTGGCCAACATCGCATAAGCGTTTATAGCGCCATTTAAATAAAAAAAGAAAATATTTAAAATTTATCGGACTTGGCGAGTAGTTGAATGCCAGCAAGGTCTGTCGCGCATGCGCTCTGGTATTTTGTCCTTGATTGTTAAGGCCTGTATTTGGGAGAGCAAATTCGTACCAAAAGGTTTTTTTTGTCAGTGACTGAGACGTGGTAAGTTTCGTGTTGAATGGTTTAGTGTTAGGAGATGTGGTGCATTCGCAAACACAAGCACCCTTCCATTGGAGGCCGGGTTACACTATTTTGGGAAATACTTAAACCAATTCCCCTACCACTGGCGGTATTTAGCTCCTTCCAATGGTACTGAATCCCTGAGCCGATGTCGGATACTAGCCTACCACTATGTTTCCCGCTTTAATATTTTGATTACAAGATTCCCCGAAATGCTTTTGGTCATGAGAAAGGGTGTACATTTTTGCATTAATACCCATATGCCCTTGGCGGCGTGCAACGCAATGGCAGAATAAATATTCTCCCATCCCCAATGAAGTTTCTTCTTCGGATATCACATCTTCCGCACCTGTCCACGTAAGCAGAGGAAGCTGCATTTTGAAAGTTATCTAGCTCTTTAAATTTGCCAAATCAGCTTCTATAATCCCTTTTTCTATCGCTAAAAGGTATTAATAAGACACAATGTTCAATTTCAAAATATTTACTCCATTTGGGTTGCAAACTAGAGGAACTTGGAAGAATTATCATACCAATCGCGAAGGCTTTTATGAAGCGCACACACTCTGCTGCCGCGGCCGCCGTTTCTTCTTGTACGGCCATATTTTTAACACTCCGAATATGACAACGGACAGGGACAGACGCATATATTTTAATTAATAATTTAAGATTAATTTAATAAGAGTTAAAAGGTTTCGATATAAATGACAGGTCCGGAAAATATTAAAGTACCATTAACTCTAAACGTCGCTGACCCAAACATCATTCACGAGTTGCCTTATTCCAATCGTTCACTAGCGCTTATTAATATTTGTGGAATATCACACATGGAAAAATTATTTACTAAAAATATTTGTTGTTATTATTATTACTCATCAATTCACTTATTTTGTTTTTTATTAACAGGATTTTCGTAAATCAGGATACTTGTCACAGCCCTACTCACATACCGGGAGAGAAACAAAGGTATCATCTGTAGTGCATAGCTTTATCTAATTTATTTTGTTTATGGCCATCGTTTTCTCTCACATGAGGTGTGTACATTTATTGTGGGCGTTACGCTTATTCGCTACCGGTAGCACGCAGTAGACAGAAGTTTGCAGAGTGATGCTCCAGCTCTTGCCTGACATGATCGGAATGCCAAGGACACCGGAGGAATTGAGAACTGTAGTTACAGCTTTCCAAAGTAATAATAATTATTATAACTTGGCGTTTACATCATAGATTGATGTTTGACCGAACTATTCCTACAATTTGTGGTATGTGCCTTGATGTTGTAACACAAATCGAGGGACCGAAAGCATTACTCCGATGCCGAATGTCAAATGATTTTTGTAAGAAATTTTTTCATGGCTGAAATACGCTCGGATGTGCAACCGGTTGTAGCAGCCAAACTTAAAATTCTGAACATCGTGACGCGATGCCAATGTTGTGAGCTCGTTTTATAAAAACGAATTAAATTTTTTGCTTAATTATATACACTTGCGGTCAATAAAAACGCACCACCACCTTGATAGACTATCTTCAGCTATATAACTGTAAATTTGAAAAAATGTCTACTAGATCTAGTAAGCACTGAGAAATAAATTATTTTTTATGAAATTTGGTTGCACACTGTTCAGTTATAGTCGTGTTTTGGTTGTGTGTTTGAAAAGTTGTGCAAAATGCCAAATAATCGGAAGAAATTAACGCGTGATCAAAAAATTCGCATATTGGCATTAGATGAAGAAAAGTTATCTTCTCGGCAAATAGCAGCTAGGATTGGTTGTAGCCATTCAACTATTGCTGGTCTTTTACAAAAAAAAAAAGAAGAGAATAGTAATGTGTTGGAACGTAAAAAGGGATCAGGTCGTCCTCGAAAGTCAACTGAGAGAACAGACAACATACTGCGGCGAATAAGTTTAAGCGATCGCTTTAAAAGTGCACTTTCCATAAGGGCGGAGATGCAAAATTTTCACCAAATGGATTTAAGTGTCGAAACCATACGCCGACGGCTTAGCCATGACAAAAAGCCACTATTAACACAGAAAATAAAGGCTGGGATCAAAATGATTGGCAACAGATTATGTGGTCTGACGAGCGCAAATTTAATTTGCTAAGCCCACAAAATTTGCTTTGCGTGCGCCGTTCAGGTGGTGTGAGGTTCCAGGATAATTGTGTAGTAAAGTAAGTTAAGCTTCCTCAAAGTCAAATGATTTGGGGCTGCGTTTCATACCATGTTTTGCCTCTACACCTTGTTGATGGAATAGTGAATGCACAAACAATGGTTAACAATTTTTTATTACCCGCAATTAAAGAGCATTGTTCGTATACGGATCGCCTAGATTTTCTGGATGACTCAGCGCCATGCCATCGTGCAAAATGGGTAAGTTTTGATTGGAAAGAACAAGATTTGAAACATCTATACAATATTGGTGTATATGATCCTATTCAGCTCGAACTTTTATTTTTAGTTGGCCAATACATTTAACGATATAGGGATTCCACGCTTGGATTGGCCTGCAAACTAGCCAGATTTAAACCCTATTGAGCACCTATGGCGCATATTGAAGTGTGAAGTTGCTAAACAGAAGCCAACAAATAAACGTCAATTGATAAAGATTTTGAAACTGGTTTGGTATGGTCCCTTTATTAGGAAATCAATTGAGTTCCAAGTGAATTCGATGTCTTGAAGAATTAAGGCAGCTATTGAGGCTAAAGGAGGAACGACTCGTTATTAGGAAAGAATATTGTGAAGTCTATATGTCTACCGTTAGTGGTGAAATTGATTTGGTCGCTTTAAGTTAACTTCACATTGTTTTCTTTGAATTAATCATGAATATCATCGAATGTACATTTTTGTTAACCTTTTTTAATTAATTGGCTATCCCTTATAAAAACCACTTCCAGGGGAAAAATTGTTGTGGATAACTAATTTACACTATGTGTCCAAACAAACAAAAATTATCCTAATATTCTGACTTTATAAACAAATTGCTCATGTGATCTTATTTATATTATATTTGGTGGTGCGTTTTTATTGACCGTAAGTGTAAATAACTATTTGCTCTAACGTGGGCGAAACCATGGCCATTCCTTGTCTATCAAATTTGAGCAAATTACCTTGTATAGTTAATAAATATGAGATTTTTTTTAGTTTTGTATTTTACCGTTATATGAGAGGTGGTGTGGTTTTTGTCCGATTTTTAAAATTTCGAAATTTTATTTACTGACTTGTACGACAACATGTGTATCAAATTTGGTAGAGTTTGGACAGGTAGTTTCGGCGATATAACTTTTTTTTATAATATGGACGGGTTTCGCCCATTTTTGACAAAAAAAAAATACACACGTACATATTTTCGTTTTCCCATACCAATCCTATGTGTCAAATTTGAGCAAATTATCTTTACTGGTTACCGAAAAATCGCATTCTTTTGAATTTTACAAAAAAAAACCGTTGTGTGGGCGTAGTTATTATCCGAGCTATTCAAACGCTTTCACAAAAATTTACTTTGAAAATTCATACTTTGAAAATTCATATTTATAGGATTGTCGATAAAGTAATGAGAAATGGACCGATATGGATTCGAATGTAACGGAAATGGATAATTCCACCAAAGGTAATAATTTTTATTTAGTTTAATTCATTTTTAGTTTAGTGTTAGAAATACCCACCGAAATCAAACGATGGTGACATTTAGAAGCCTCATTTCTATAATTAAGTTTTCTTAATGAAAAAGTAGTAAACAACGCTGACGAAGTTGCGGGTATCAACTAGTATATCCATAAATACATATATCTTTTAAACTTGACCGTCAAACAATAAATTTTTTGAAACGTCTGTATAATTTATAGAGCTTGAGGCCAGGTTTATATAAGGGAATAATATGAGAAACAACAATTTTTCAAAGTGGTAGAAGTGATAGCTGCTAATATAAACCTGGCCTCAAGCTCTATAAATTATACAGACGTTTCATAAATATAAGGCCAAAAATAACAATAATATATTTTTTGTTTTTCAAAATGCTCGACCATCTTTTTTCGGTACAACAACGGCTACGCCATTCACAGAATTTTTGCTCAGATTTGATTTTTCGTGACGAATGGTTCTACGCAAAACTAAGATCCAAAAATCGGGCCTCCAAACTGGATATGATGAACGTAGTATATTAAACGCTTGAGTGTCTTTTTTGTGATCACTACAAAATATGTATTTTAAATTCATTAGGAAATTTGAGTTTTTTCTCGTATCTTGGCGTTTGTGTAATCACTTGCCAATGCGTAAGATTAATATTCGATTTTTTATAGACATATGTTATTAATTACGTTCAACTATACTATAACTATATTTCTGTACTAATGCTCACAATCAAACGTTTTCAAATTTTTAAAATTTAAATGGTACAACATTGAAAGCAATGTAGGGAATGTGAATTTTAATACATACATACATATTTTTAAAAGTTAAAAATGCCACAAAGATTACAGAACGGTAATAAGTAGTTAAAAATAATATTCAACACGCAACGATTTATCAGTTCTTGAATAGTTTTAATCGATATTCAATTAAAATATACTTAACGTATGTCTCCTAAAGAATTGCCTGCCACTGATGCAGCGGACAAGCTCGGATCTGCAGTATCTGACGAATACGCTAATTTATTTGACACTAAATAGTGAGTGCCATCTTCTTTCTTATTTTTATTTTCATGCATTTCACCGAAACTCGTTTCTAAATGCATTGAAAGGTCAGTCTTCATTGTTGACGATGCTGTATCGTCGAACATTGTACTATAATGTAAATTTTCAGTTACTGGAGCTACTGCGACTACAGCAGACATCTCCGCTTCCATTGGTTCTTCAGGCTGGTTCTTTTTGTAAGCATCTAAGACAGTATCATCTATATCGGCATCATCACCGAAACTTTTATTCAATCGGTCGATGAAATCGTGTAAAGAGATCTTTTTGGATACACTTCTTCGTCCAAAAATTTTTTTTATTTTTGCGCGTCGTTGTTTGATCAGAGTTTTAGTTGTATTCAGTCCATCGGAACAGGAGAGTGAGCGGCGAACTTTTCGCAAGCCAATAAATCGTAAGCCCGCGTTGGTTGCTACGGGTGAAGCTTCACCACGGCGCGATTCCGCTTGAGGCTCTTCGAAAATTGTCTCCAAGCCGGAGGGCCGAAAACTACTCAGTTTTTGATTGCAATATATTTTTTTAATTTCAGCCGGACGCAGCATAGAAAAATCACACGATCTGGATGTATGACGTTTAGGTTTCATTATGGATCGTCGTTTAAGTTTTAAGCTGTTTTCTTTGCATGCCCGGCGCGGTAAATTGCGACGCTGTGAAAAACTTGACCCAACAGCGCTAGTGCTGCAGCCGCTATCTGCATCATCGTCCCCCACAATAGCAGTTTCACTGGAGCTGTTAAACTCCGACTCTAAATCACTATCCACGGTGCTATCATTGCATTTGCCCTCCGAGATTTCATTACTTGCTCCCGCCATATCATTTGCCCAAGTGGCCATATTTTCCTTGCTAAAAATATCATCCATCTTTAACTCTATTACGCATACACATTTGTACTAGCATTTACTCACCGATTTTCAACTAAAATGTCTTCGCAATTTTGCTGAAAATTAATTTTTGCTATACCAGAAACAAGACGTTCCATAATTTGCTAAAAACCAAAATGCATTTCTGTTTACAAGTAGAATTGTAATGTCATAGGTATGATACGATACTAGTAATAAAAAAAGGTACAAGTTATTTGGGAATCGATACTGTTAAACCAACTATTGGAATATACGACAGAACAAGACGATACCATTGCTTCAGGTAAGTCAATGCAATGTAAAGTATACACAGCACAGTGGTCAGGCTTCTCAAATAAAACCAAAAAATTGCTATTAATTTCATTTTCACCATTAAACATATACATACATAGTTTTAATATATAATGTTATTTTATTCATTTTAAATTCCTAAATTTTTCCAGTTTATTATTCAGAGTTTGATTCCCTTAAAATGATTAACTTATGATTTAAAACATAACATTTTACGGATTCAATTCATTGCCAAAAGTGTCGATGCGAGAAGATATCGATTATACTTGAAAGTATAAGTATCGATACTTGCATCGCATCTTCTCATACCTAAGCTATCAAACAGTCCTCTTAAATAACAAACAGTTTGACATGCGCTGTAGCCATGTAGCAAGCGTTGCCAGTTATCTCTAAATCCATCGTATTTCGTTTTCTATTTTTTGATATTTTAATATTTTGCAGATTTATTTATTAAATCTATGCCTATAAATCCATATTTTTACACTTTAGAACAATTAAAACACGCTTTTCACTGAAATAGTAGAAGTTGTTCAATTTTCTCTCTCCCCTATTTATGTTTACTAAGTTGTTTGAATCCCTATACGTTTGGGTATTTTCTTACCTTTGGAAGCAAAATTTTGATATTATTAATAAATATCTGTTTTATAGCGTTTCAGCCTTTCAACATATGAGTGCTGTCGAAGCATTTATTGTGGCATCAGCTCTTCTGACAACGTCACGCACTATAAATGGATTTAATGTGGCAACAGAAAATTAATCTTTAAATCAGTGAGTTTGGTTTTTACAACAGGAATGAATATTGACTAAAATATTACTATTTTGAAATAAATTTACATATGTGCAATTCACAAGGTCTCCTATTTGGTATTACTGTTGTATTTGGTATAATTTTAAAGCTGTCTTATTAGCACTGTTGTTAATAGTATAATAATAAAAATGTTAACAAAACAGTTGTTTTTAAAGACAGCGCATACAACAATAGACTAAAAGAATGGGCCTTGTGAATTGCCCAATAAAGTGTGCTTAATATTTACTAGACATCGAGTTGCATTTCGTTACGGGAAGTCTTCTCATACGTAAAATTTTCGCTTACTCTCAGCTTATTGTTGTCGCAAGAGAGTTTTGGATACTCGGCATTTTGAAACCATACTTTTTCATTCGCAACATGTCGTCAAGTAAGAAGGTTTGTGTGCTGCGCACTACTCTGCGCGAGAGGACACTGCGATATACGATGTTGCCACAGTGAAAAATGCTATGAAATGAAAAACGGCTGTCAAACTACAAAAATGGCAGTTCCAAGCAAGCGAGAGCAAGTAAGCGAGAATTTTACGCAGGGGAAGGCCCCAATTAAGTTATTATTTGCATCACGACAATAAAAACCTTGTAACTCTGCAATTACTTGATGCAGATGTACAATATTTAATGCATATATCCTATATATCAGGCTATATAATATTTATTGAGAAAACAGGCGGACTCACAGCCCAATTTATGGTGAAACTTCTATTTACCATTTACTCCAACTAAATATTTGACGTATACATATTTTCCGTAGATCAAGGTATAATATACAATCCCAAAAGCACTGTACAATATTTAAAAAAAAAGTAGTATGTCTTAATTGGCGCTTCAAAGTAAGCCGGGTATGTTAGTATTACATCTTTTCGAAACCTCAAACGACGTTTATTGATTAAATAAAACCAAAATGAAATTGGTATGATTTTAATGTACCACAATCATTTTCCAAAATTTTTATTTATAATTATTTCTCTTCCTAATTAAATTCATTATACCAAATTTGAAAGAATTCGCGACATGATTTAGTAAAATATTGCATATTCTAATTTGTTTTAAATTACCTTTAAATGACAATGGCTTTAGTCTGACTTCTATAATATTCGAAACTGTGCTTTCTTACAAGTGTGTCCGAAATTTTGTTAAATTTGACAAAGAAGTTTTAGAGATATACTAGTTGTTTGCTCTAAGGCGGGCGAAACCATGACCACATTTATGATTCCCTGTGTTTCATTTTCAAACCCAATCTTGTCTATCAAATTTGATATTCTTATTTGTTCTAAAGTGGGCAGATCCACGCCCATTTAAAACTTTTTGATTCGCTGTATTTGTTTGTATAAACCAATCCTATGTGTCAAATTTGAGCAAATTATCTGTAATAGTTACGGAAATATCGAGGTCTTTTGATTTTCACAAAACACCGTTATGTGGGCGTGGTTATGGACCTATTTCGCCCATTCGCAATACCAAAGTACCTTGGTCCCGGGGCAACGTGTACCCCAAGTAATGAAATTTTTTGTAGGGTAGCTATTTTAATTGGCTCAATATTTACTTGAGTTATCCGACTGACGGAATTCGCTATTGATTCTAAGAATTTTGGTAGATATACATATGTATGCCTATATCTATCTCGGTTGCTTTATGCTGTTACAAACAACCGTTAGGCGAACAGAGTTAAAACACCCTGGACACCAGTGCGCTCGGGTATAAAAAGATTTATGAAACGGATGCCAAGTAAAGCGCTTTGGCTTAGCGTGATATTACCATTTTATTAGAAAAGGGAAAATCGCAAAAGGGATGCTACAATACACGCTTTTATAGCACTTGCTTGTTTGTTGTGAAACGTTAGAGAACTGCGATATTAAAAACTGATTTTTTTGAAGAAAATTTAAGTATAGAGATCATCTCTATGCGCACGAAGCACATAATCGCATTTATTTGCCGGAAGTGTTCGGAAAAATAAAGGAAATCAATCACAGAAACCGAATCATTCACTATTAACATTGTTCAGGTTACAATAATGATACAAACATTAGGTCAGTTTCTTTGTAACCGAGTTGCAAAAGAACACTTGGTATGATAACGAATTGAATGTAAAGCAATAACACTAACTCGGTAAAATGGTATTCGATCTGAAAGATGGGAAAGATGGGAAATGTCACGTCGTTTTTGACGACATTGCAAACTCTCACACATCAGCTCAACCCATAATGCAATCACGATGTACAGAATGCAGGAGGTGATGTCTTCAAAGGTACTGCTACTTTGGTTTTGCCGAGTTTGACAAATCCCAACTTCAACTAATCAAAGATTTTTTCACAAATTGGGTAAAAGACAATATTTTCCGCAGTGTGCCCGGACTTCTTGCACAAAATGCAAACATTTGCATTACAGGAGGAATCTTTACACTCTGAATTGCCGCATCTGACACATCTTGAAACATAAATTTCTAAGAGAGTTCTTGGAATAATTATTCTTTTGTCGCCAACAAAATGCTTTGGCATTAATAAGGTCCATGTCATTTTTATCTAAATCTATAAAGTTAAACCAATTGCAATTCCTTTATTTTTTATTTATTTTTTATCGACGTATCACCCGACGAATCAAGTAATACAAAGAAGTCACCGTTAAAATTCTGTATAGTATATACCACTTATAAAGCTCATCTTTTTAAACGTTTGGTAAACTGTACACGATCACGGTGTTGATGACGCCATTTTGCCTCTCGTTTTCTTGAATACCGTAAAGCCTTATTCCACACAACCACAAAATTAGAGGAAAAAACAATTTTTAGCAATACAAAACCAAAATCATTTACTTGTAATCTGCTACATCAATTGCTTAACACGGCAAAACGCGCTTTTATTAAATAAGAAAATTACACGCGGTAACGCAAAAAGTCACTATTAGATACTAATTTTATATACATATGTATGTATGTAGGTTTCATTCATAAGTCGTAATAGTAGAAGACAGAGGAAGAAACAAATTAGATTAGAAAAATATACACCATGCAATTATCATCCACAACTGCAAGCACATGTTTATGTTGGCAGTTCCCTATCTGGGCAATGTGCAAATCAAAGAGAATTCATATCAGGTGATGTTATACGTACAAATTAAGTGCACAATGAAAGTATGGTTTACAACAAACACGTCATTCTAACATAACGTTCACAAAGCGAATTCAATCAGCTGCTTGATCAACTTCACCTTATATGAATTCGCCTTGGTGTAAATATTCAGTAATCAAAAGTTGATAGTTTAGTACAAATGTTCGTTTTGCGCATGCGCAGATTTTATGGATTAGTATCTGTGAATATACATATGTGACAAATACATAAAATCAAATTTGATATATCCACAGTAGCACTTAAAAATAAATTTAAATGGGGTTGTTTTACTTTATGGCGCTTAACCCCTCTACGATGATGATAAGTTATACAATTTTGGTTTGTTTCATAACTAACATTTAATTTTTTATTTGTGAGTTGTTAATTCATATGGGAATAATATTCCATTTTCTACTAAATAAATTAACATATTTTTCAGCTACCTATACTTTTAGCTTTTTACAATACTCGCCAAGTTATTAATTTGCTATCATTTCTGCCACTTTGAGAAATCGGTGTTTCCTCATATTATTACCCAATAAAAACTAGTCTCGAACTCAATAAAATTACACTTGTTATTTGTTGAAATTTTTTTCTAATTTTTGCCCAAAGTATATAATTTACCTTTACATTGGCTTTGTTAGAAAATGCCAATTGAAACACATTGAAATATTGTAAAAAGATCAGTACAATTGTGAGTATCTAGTCATTTGGATGGAAGTAATTGTTCCGGATTCGACAATTTTTAACAAGTTTATTGGGCATCAGGCCACATGCATCCATCTATTGTTTTCAAATGTCCAAATCAAAAGTTTTGAAGGTACCTCAATCGGAGTAGTAAACTTGTTTCGAAAATCATGGAAAACATTTTGAAAAATAATAAAGCCATATCCGATATTTGTTTTTAGTTGCCCATTTCAATATTCAATTGGCAATCCTTAAGTTAGGATGAGGAAACCCGCTACTAATTTATGACATTTCAAATAATTCACAAACTATCTGTTCTGGTCAGGTTAACAATCACTTGGTAGCAATGTGCGGTTGCCTGAGGCAAAGACCTTCTAAAAGTTCAGCGCCAAAAGAAAGAATATCTAACAAATGCTTAGTTCAGATCATAGCTAATCTGAGGGTGTATGGTGTTAAGAGCTGTGACGCTGATCATATATATGTGTTTAGTACACTCGACTTTTTCCCATGTTTTAGCAACAGAATGCCTTGAGTAGTCAATGACCAACTAATCATATTGTTGGTATTTTCGAGATGCATGTTGCTGGTCTCAGCTCTAGACACTTACGATGGTGTTTGATATCTGAACAGGTCTTAATATACTTGAATGAAATGAAATTCTGGCGTAGTTGAACACTAGAGAATTCGGAGCAACTTTTCTGGAGTACTTCAATAATAACACAACTTACTGTATAACTGTATTTACCGCCGTAAGCAAGAGTCAAGTCTTTGGACAAGTGCTCGTCTTTAAGCACTGTCAGAAACGGACGGCGTGTAAACGAATTGATAAACCAAACGAAAAATAAATGTGCTTATAAAGATAAAATCTAACGGACAATATTGAGGTTGAGCAACATGGGACGGGCGAAGCTATTGTACGAAAAAAACGACAAAGACAGTTAGTTCAAAATTGGAATCGCCTTGAAGAAAACGTAAACGGATTCAGCAAATTGGCCCGTCTTAAATTGATGCTTTTAAACTATAGTTTCCCAATTAATACAGACTATGATTTACGCAAACCCACATACATATAAATGAAATCACTTCACTTCACAAGTTTACGGTTGCCTCCATTATTCTACCACATAAACCGTACTGAGAAATTAAAGTCTCTTGTAAGTTATCTACCGAAAGCTTAAGTTATTAAGTTCAATTTACAATAGTTCTCAAACGAATGATAGTATATGTACCTACTTATCATGCAACTGATGTTCTGATTTATTGCCACCAATGGACAACTACATTTTTCCTCTATAAAACTGTCGAACCCATAAGCGATAGGAGCAGTTGATTATTCAACACACCCGAGCACGAAATGAAAGTTTTAATCGCTTTTACCATAGCCTTAGCTGTTGCTTCGGCTAAAAGCGTCCCGGAGCAGCCCGCATTCATTGAAGATTTGCAGCCATCCCCAGTCTTATCAGGACGGATAACTAATGGCATCCGAGCATCGTCTGGACAATTTCCCTACCAGGCCGGTTTGTCTCTGGTTCGCGGCAGTGGTAACTATTGGTGTGGAGGTGCTTTGATTGGCTCAACATGGATTTTAACTGCGGCTCACTGCACTAATCGGTAAATAGATATGAAAGCTTTTGCATAATTCAAATATTGTAATATCTGAATGCATATAACTGTTTAGGGTTACGAAAGTTACTGTGTACTTGGGCAGCACTATACGCACTGCCGCCAAGGTATCCCACACTGTAACTGCAAGCTCTATCTATCAGCATGCTGGATATGTCGAAACAACTCTCGCCAATGATATATCCCTGATCAAGATCCCAGCTGTATCCTATACAAGTGAAATATCTGCCATAAAATTACCATCTATATCTTCCTCATACTCTAGCTATGCTGGCAGCTATGCCATCGCTTCGGGTTGGGGACGTACCAGTGATTGTAAGCCAAGCAATTATAATATTACTTATTTGCTAATTTTTAATGCCATTTTTTCCTACCATCAGCATCTGCAATCGCGCCATATTTGAATTATGCTCGTCTCCCCATCATATCTAACTCGGTCTGCGGTTCTTACTACAGTGTTGTGACTAGCAATACTCTTTGCGTATCTACTCCAAGTGGAGTTTCGACCTGCCAAGGTGACTCCGGTGGTCCATTGGCTTTGGAAGCAAATAGGGTAATTGTGGGCGTTACTTCATTTGTATCGAAGAGTGGTTGTGCTTCTGGCGCTCCAGCTGGATTTGTGCGCGTTACCAGCTACTTGAACTGGATTAAGGACAGAACTGGAATTTCATATTAACTTTCAAAATATAATTTAAAAAAATAATAATCATCAATGAGATGTAATCAATAAACGTTTTTCATAAATGATATGTATGTGCAATATTTTCTGATTTAGGAAAAGGTTACATATATTCGAAACATGTGGTCCTGCTACATTTTGTTTCCAAAAAGGAAATAATAATTAATTTTGCCGATATTACCATCCTATTTTACCATCCAATACGAAGGTAACAAAATTGTTAGTGAGAGAGGATGGACGGATTTGGATACAATTTGGCAGATAAATATATATAAAATAGAGTGAAATATAGGACATATTTTTACGACTTTCCACCAAAAGTAAAACAGTATTAAATAAAGTTAAACAATCAATCTAAAACTGGCGCTGTAACCGCTTGGGAGATTTCGGCACGCCAGTCGTTCTCTAAGTTAATAGTTAAATCAAATATTGCAATGTGGTTGCGATACGTTTAAAAAGTTTAATTCAATTCAATCAATACGTTAACTGATATATGTATGTATGTACAAAAATATCAAAGAACAGCGTCAGTCAATTGATAAGCATCTGCTGGTCAAGGCTGGACAAATTTTGTCAGCACTTAGAGCAAAGTTAATGCCAGTTTCTTTGGTTCACTAGGCAAAAACTGATGTCAAAAAATGTGTAGATCATGTGACACACTAATATTACTAAATGTACAAGTATATAGCTTTACTTCTCGCCTTCGTTCTCCTTACTGGATTAGTGCCAAGGCGAATGCATACAAGGTGATGGAATAAATAAACCCACGTATTTTGTTTTTACATTTTTGTGCGAAAAGAGTTTTGAAGAAACCGTTGAAAAATGGTAAGCAGATTCTGATAAATATAAGATGAGGATTATATGGAGATTATCGTCGTCAAGTGCCCTGGCCTTAGAAAACAACCGACTCATACTGATGATCCTCGGAAAGTTTGGAACTTTTTTTCTGATAATTCTATTATAAAAAGCATTCGCCACCTCCTAAAATTAAAATTACAACCTGCAGACGGTGTCCTGCTAAAAAGCAACTCACATACATACGAGTACATACATATGTGGGATAACCGATCTGACACTGTTTGTTCATTTGAAACGGACTTTTAATGTTTAGTTCTGGAACTAATTTGACTTTTGTTGATTGATATTGGAATCTAATTATATCCAATTTGCTTCTGTTTTTGGTGGTTTGCTACTGTCTTTTGTCTTTTTCGCTTTTTAGTCTATTGTCTCGTCCTTTGTCAGTTTGTTCCCATTCCTTCAAGCATAGTTGCATTTTGCCAATCTGCTTATGTATGGTGCGCTCATACTATCCTACATACATACATACATATATGCGTGCTCTGTAAGATACCAATACAATGACAAACGCATGAATATTTCTGATCTGAAGATATTACATTTGAAATTTGTGTAAAAACATGATATTTTCTTTCGTTTAAATGTTATTTATAATCATTTTGTTCTATTTAAAAAAACTAATTAAAACATATACATATATTTCCCATAAAAATTGTGTTTCACTCAAAACAATAATTTTAAAGCTTTGCCAAGATCTAGCAACCCTATACAAACATGAAAGGGATATACTATTTTTATTTCCTAGTTGCTATAGAGATATTTTTTAAATTTAGTATAACCATTGGAATATGTTCCTATAATCGGTCGCTTAAAGTTAAGGGTTAAGTATTTTTTCGAGCAGGAAGAGCAGAGAGATTGTAAAAAGCTTTTAAACAATCAGAAACGAGTTTACATAATATTACTGAGGTTCAAGTCGGCTAAAATTCAGAATTAACTTCATGAACACCACCGTGTTTTCTCCCATTTCTTTCCACCATTAAAACTGGTGTGCCGTCACAGCCAAGTTACTCTCCAAATTTCAGATTAATCAGCGCAATCTTGTATTCTATTATTCTTGAATTTATATAAGCTGGTGTTAAGAAAGCTGCTGAGTGAATTCGCTTGCTGGACTAAGTGTCAAAACTATGAGTTTGTTGTAGCTTTTACCGTTTCTTATTCTCATTGTACGTACAATTTTTGTTGTTGTACGCTCAACACCACCTGGTATGAATTCGCCTTCGTTCATAGCAACTCATACAGCAACTCCCGTTGCTATGTAGCTTTTATAAATCGCGATGCTGATCCTGAACGGCTAATTGGTTTGAGCTTGCAAAGGAATCAGAAGAAAAACAAACACAAACATGCAGCAAAGTGATCATGCGTATACTATAACTACCGCGTTTTTTTGCTCTAAAGAGTATATTTTAATGAACCGCTAGATGGACGATATAATAGTTAGAGGTGAGAACGACATTGCTTTGAATAGCACTCCCTTCCTATTTCTTCGTCCACATGAGCTATGCTCTCCATCTCAATTCATTGATGCTTAACGTAGCCACAACTGAATAAAAGTAGTTTATATTTGTGTGTTAAATATGAATTTTGGAAAGAATAATAGATGCTCTAGATTCAGATGACAGTGATTTCGATTTTGATTTTCTCAAAGTAATTGAATCATAACTGAACTTATTTAAAATATATCGGCTAGCCAACGGAGCCAAAAATCTAGGAAAAATACTGAAATTAAAAACAAACAAGTAAAGAAGTACTGCCTTCGGCCCTGCCGAAGTTTTCATACCTATCATGAATATACATATAAAAATTTAATTTAAGCTACTGCATTGTTGGCGTAAAAAAGTTGAATCTTAAAATGTTATTTATTTTTCTCATAATATAAATTGTAGTTTTTCCTGAAAAATTTACATATCAAGAAACATATAGAAATGTAACGTAATGTAAGCGTTAGAACTAACAAATAACCCGTCATGATCATTGTAGGACGTCTCATTTGTTCTTGTAAGTACTGTCCGCAGTACCTAAGTAGTAAGAAAATTTTCTAGCAATGCATGTAGTCTAAGTTGGCTCAATCGCATTCCAAGGAATGCTATAAATGTTAAAGTCTCCAACCAAAACATATTCTTGATGATTTTCTCAGTAGACCTGGTAAGATTTGACAACTGACTGGCCCACACAATTTCACGGTTTTAACTGTCCAAATATATTAGCTTTAAAGCAAAACCTCACATCTGAACAATCAGTTGTATGGGAGCCATAAGTTATAGAAACCCGATCATGATGATTTTCATTGTATACTTTGTTTTAATTATAAGTGAAAGGAGTAGGAGTTATAACGCAAAACCTCATATCTGATTTATCAGTTGATCGAAACTATAAGTTATAGTAATCCGTTCTTAATAATTTTCATTACACACTCTTCGTTAATAATACGAGAAAGGATTGCCATATTTCATCTTCTTATGTGCTTTAAATTATAATGGAAATCCTCATATCTGAACAATCGGTTGTATGGCAGCTATATAATGTCCGATCTGGTCGGTTTCGACAAATGATTAATACATTATAGAAATATCTGTTTACCAAGTTTCATATAGATATCTATATAGCTGAGGGACTAGTTTTCGTTCAAATACTTATAAACAACGGACCAAATTTATAATACCATTTCATCTTCATGAAAGGGATTAAAAACCGCTGGTAGAGTTGTTGTGTACAAGCAAAACTTTTTAGCCAAGATATATATATATACAACGGATTTTAGTAACTACCATAAGTAATTGGATACATAACAATGACTATTAGAAATAAGTACATATATTATCTGTCATACTTAAGTTTGTGCAGGTGACCATAACCAAAAGTGAATACCTTTTGATGCCACTATTCGCGATGTTTACTGGTATTAGTATGCAAATAAGTACCACGTTTAAGATTATTTATCTAGTAAATACCCATTAAAAATAACGAGAAAATACAATTATTTATCGGTAAGTATTTGTATATATGAGTGTAAACCTTACATATCTTAATGACTAAATTGTATTAAGTGACAAAATTCTACTTGCCACGCTCAATTATTTGCAATTATCTGTATATGCATACATAAATACATAAATACATATGTATGTATATAAAATTTGTGGCTCCTGTTGTGTAATACCAATGCTTCGCTCGACCGAATGACGAAACTATTTAAGCAAAGCACGAATTCACTTACAACATTGTCCTTAACATTTATCCGAAGATGTTCTGATTAACACGCTTGCATTAAAATAGCGGCAGACGTATCTACGTACATACATACATATGTTTAGACTCGTTTAAGACCCTATGGGAAAATTTAGAGAAAGAAAAATAAATTAACTAGTTTACTGCTATAAATGAGATTGAGCATATGTATATGTATTTAGTTTAATTTCTGTACATAATTACTCAGGTTTCCAAAATCTAAATCAATAACAGCAAGTAAACAAGGTTCTAAGTGTTTTTATTTATTTATTTATTTATTTATTCAATAATAATCTAGAAAATGTACATTTTCTTACAGACTATTCAGAGACAAATTCAACATATTATTATTTAACAATTTCATTTAAAAGGGATTTAAATCTCGGTTTTGACATAGAGAAATCAATATCAGACGAGTATGACAGAAAATTAAATTGCTTTAATGCTCTAAATATAGGTGAGTTAGAAGCATATACTGTTCTAACGCGATTTAGAAAAAAGATTTGAAGTTTACAGTAGTTGTTTGCAATAAGACCAGATACATTTCATGTTGAAAACTTAAACGCCTTTTACATACATAATAATGGTTTTATTAATAATACATATGTATAATATAATAGAGTTTCTTTGAATAATTTTAAATACTTTTATTTACTTGGATAAAAAAAATAGAAATTATGTTTTTGACGTAACTTGCTAATTTGCAAAAATTTTGCATTTATTTATATCTCTAATCAAATTCTTCGTAGCATATTTGAGTGAATTTAATACAAGCGCGAATAAAATATCGAATATTTTGCTTTTTGCTAATTACCGTTATATGAGCTGTTCGCTTGGGGGTTTCCCCGTTTACATCATATTCGCAATCGCGCCGAGTAGTAGTAGTTTTGGAGATATATGTATGTACCTATTTTAAGTTGAAATGCAAACCGTTTATCAAATTTGGATTGGATTTGGGAAAATGGGTAGTCCCTTATATGTGATGTGGAATGACAAAATCGACCTTACGACTGAAAAATTGATTTTCGGGGTTTCATTGATTCTGATAAAAGAAGATATGATGCTCTATCGTTTGAAATTATGCTCCAATTTATATCTATGAAATTACGCTTTGTATTGAAGTTCAAAATTGGGCGTGCTTCGTACTTAGCGCTCGCACTACTACAGCTTTGAGCTCCGTGCCCGTGTACTCGGGCATCTTCGGCTTCCGTTTTATTTCTATTTTATATAGCTATGTATATTGAACAAAGTTTCGGTAGCAAGTCTTCTCACAGGAGGATAAAATTCGAATTTAAAAAAACGAGCACTTAAAAAAGGAGATTAAAAAACTAATTCTTTTATTTAATTCAATTTTTTAATGCGAAATTTTTTCACTCATGATGTAACAAATTATTTACGAAGTTTTATGATTAATTGCGATTAAACATACATTCTGAAAACGCAAAAACTCGAGAAAGTCTGTCCTTTTTTTCTCCCCGAGCGCTCCCGAAAACACACGGATAGAGGATCTGACACAATATACTTGCAATACAATTTACACACCAAAAATCATTTTTATTGCTCTTTCTTTTTAGATTCTATTATATTGTCACTATAGTAAAAGC